>OX327006.1:2500-1202500 GCA_946800695.1 Geum urbanum | reverse complement strand
CCTATACCTCTTTGGAAGAAACAAATCTGGAGAATTTAATCTTTGAAAATTGGAATATGACATTTATTTAGGCATTAGGCAACGCCAAACACAATGTAAATATAAGCTATTGAGCTGGCATTGTTTCAAAGGTTGATCTAAAATTTGGATTTATTTACGGCCAGTAATGATAGCATAAAAAATGTAGAATTTTTGGGTCGGGTCACTAGCTAGCACTCTTTGACTTCGGGCTTAATGGAGGAAGTGAGGAATTTTGCAAACCAAAACCTATTTGATTCGAATCTTCAACGATAGATGGATTGCCTAACAAGCCGAGCGGGTGAAGATATATAAGTATAACAAAGCTTTACCCTAACTCATTCACTCAACCCAAAACCCTAGCTCCTCAGAACAACCACCCATGCCAGTTAGTCATGACTGGATGGGAACGAAGTCTCTCCCCACTACCAGCCTCCTCGCCTCCTCCGATTCAGGTAAAGATATCAAAATCCAATGATGGTGTTAACATCGATGATCTTCCTGACTCTTTATTGGTTGAAATACTCTGTCGACTTCCTAGCAAGGAGTTTGTCTTCCAATGCAAATGTGTGTCCAAACGTTGGTGCAATCTCATCTCCGATCCCTTTTTGATTGGCCGGTTTGTATATCTTCAACAATACCACAAGAAAACACCAATAGCACATTGTCTGGTCAACTGGCATAGTGATGACTACTTTTACCCGCCTTTCTAAAGGAAGCCGTCGTCATCACCCTCTGTTCTACATCCAGTGTTGAAGAGCCTCATGAGTTTCTACGGTTTAGAAGAAAGACCAAATGTGGTTGGAGCATCTAATGATTTAGTTCTGTGCTACCGATATGTCCAAGTCTCGTATTCCTACATCGGCCCTCTTCAGCAAGGTTATTTTTACATCTGCAATCCTTGTACTAGGCAATGGGTAGCTCTTCCTCTCACCAGTGACCCTATCTATGATGATCCTCTAGTTGGATTCATCTGTGAACGTTACTACGAGAATTTTAGTGCTGACACCATTAGAACTTTTAGAAGTAGTAGTGGTTGTGTTACAATTCATAAGGACTACAGGTACAGGGTTGTGTGGCTAGTTAATGGTCTCTGTAGTTCCTCTGAACACACTGTTCATGTGTTTTCTTCCGAGACAGGTGAATGAAGAAGGACACTCATATCATCCCGTGGAAGCTTTCAGTTTGTGAGACGACAGACTGGCGTTGCTTACAATGAAAAGTTGGATTGGACATATCACTCGTGTGATCCGAGTGAAAAGTCTGGGGTGATCGGAATAGATCCATTCGTGGCTGATTGTGAGGCTATTCATGGAGACTCGTTGTGGATGTGTGCGCGTTATGGGCGTCTCCCCTGAACCCAATAAATAGATCGAGACCTGAAAAGTTAAGTTCTTTCTTAGCATAGCATACTCCGTAAGCAAGCTACCTATAACAATAGAATTTTTATAAACAACTATCATTTTAAGAATTAAAATTTAATTTTATCACCATCTCACATATCACAACATAACACTACAGAGAACTAATGATCATAACAATGCATACTCCATAACCAAGATACTCATAACAATATAATGTTATAAACAACTAACATATCACCTAGATGAGATAAACAGTGAGACTAATGCCAAAAAAAGGAAAATAGATCGATCACGAAAAAATGATATCAACAAACCTAAACCGATTCAAACACATATAGATCAATACATCAAAAGAATATTAAACCACATCTAGTAAAAGACTCACCTTGAAGATCAGGATCTCCCCGACAAAGACCAAAAGTCGCCCAAAGATCGATCAACAAAGAGGTCGAAGAGAGAACAATTGGGGTCAAGAGATGGAGATGGAGATGGAAACAGAAACGTATCTTGGAAAAACCATACCCAGAGGCCCAGAGGTATTACTTTTGCGATCGGATAAGGAGAGTCTGGGGAGAGTCTGAGAGTGAGATGGATCTGGAGATTGAGATCTGGAAATGGAGATGAAAAGAGCAAATTGTTAACTTTTAAACAGAAATTTTAGATCGTTCGAGAGATGAGAGGAGAAGAGAGGTTGAGGGAGTGAGGGCTCGATCAGGTTTGTGATTCTCTTGCACGCTTCACACATTTATTTTTTTCCATGATAAAAATGTCCCTTCATGAGCAGTAACAATGAATAGTAGAAACCCATGAATGTGTATAACTGTAAACTTCTATGTAGATCATTGTTCATAGAGTTGCTACTTTCAGACTTCTACGTAGAAATAAGCAGCTTGAAAAAAATATTATAATTCGTTATCATGACTATCCTAGAACAACAAATCTTAAATGTAATGTGGTAGACGCAAACAACCCTTACACAATAAGTAAGCAGGTACTTTAGCCATTTGGGAAGCTTGAAATTCCTTTGTGAAAAAATTCTATATAAAGAGTGATGCAAAATACACCAGTCACAAAATAAAGTGACATTGCTTATCTTTTCATAATGAATGTTTGCTAATGACATTAATTTTTGTACAAATGATACATGTAAGCCATAAAAGAATGGTAAAGTATTAATGGAAGATCAAGTTGACTCACCCAATGTGACTTCTAATCTTTTTTGAAAGGGTTGGTTCCTTATCTGGTAAGATCAACTGAAGCTCTAAAAATGGAAGAAAAAAAAAGTATTATACCCTAAAATTCAAATTTTAAAACAAAGGCTGAGAGAGAAAATTACAATGGTTGAACATAAATCAACATATTTCGTATATAAACTAATTTTGATGTGCATATCACTTCCATTTAACTTATAAAGACTTAAGATCGCTCAAAAACTCATACGTGAGAATGACAAAATAAAAATTCAACTCAAGATAAGAATGCATCATCATTACTATATCACCCTATTTGCAAAGAGGTGCATATCAATATCGCATTCTGGAGACATGAAACCATCTAACTCAAGTTCAACAGACTACATGTAAAACGTCAAAAAAAAGGTTAGATGAAGAACTTACCAAGTTCATTTCTTTGAAGAAATAGTCATCAGTTGGGTAATTTAAGCAATCATCAAAACAGATCCAGATGCGAAATTCAAAGGCAAAGAAAATCAAAACCATGAGATAATCATCCAACTGCAATCCAAAATGAATCAAAGGAAAACTAAAATAATTAAAACTTTTCTGTTTCAAACTCCAGAATTTAATCCAAAGCACATAATTCTGAGGCATGCAGATGATAAAATTGACAAAATAGTGAAAAAAAAACACATAGAAAGAGTTTCAGAAATGAGCCAAGACCTTACCTTTTTGGAAATTGAATTATGATTACATAAAGCAAAAGACGCCTCAAAAGAAGAAGATCAACATGCGTCCAGGATATCAAGAATTCCTACATCCAAAACGTATAGCCAACTCATCACTATCCTGACAACAAAGAACACCATATTCTAATCCTACTTTTGATGGAATACAAATATAATAATGGTTTGGAAAATGAAGTTGCAATTTAAAGATGATGCAATAAAAATAACACAGAATGAAATAGAAAAAAATGGAGTAAAGATTTGTAGGTATGAGTAAGTAAATGGATGCAGTTAGGGTCTTTAACGTAACATACCAAAAGGATAATTTAAAACTCAGCTTTCTGCAAGGAAAGTTCAAGCTGTGTGTTGGGAACATCAAATTTTGTGGCACTAAAATACATAATCAAAGCATAATTAATTTATTCGAATAAATAAAATGAGCTTTGCAGGAAAATTGAATTCAAAAATTACAATTAGCACTACTGTAAAACTAATGACACTATGAACTAATACTTCATAAGCAACTAATATCAATACATCAAAATCCAAGTTTCATTGATTATATATATTTCACGGCAGATTCTTGTTTGTAACATTTACAGCTACATTTGATTTTGTAGATATCAATTCCCAAACACTTTTGTCACCGTGTAATAAAAGAAGATAATATTACTCTTGGTAACAAATGTCTTCATCAAAGATATGAAGCTGCAATCCATCAAGTTTGTAATAAATGTCTTCTCAAAAGACATCAAGTTTTGTATCTACAGCATCAACTTCTCTATTCTACAACAGTAATGGAAAATGATTTGCTTACTCAAGATGCACAACTTGTCATGATGACAATTTAATTCCAGAGTTGAAATTACCATAGAAAACTACATGTTCATTGAGAAGAAAAACAAAATCCAAACCTCTCTTTGAACTTTGAGCTGTTCTTGTGTGAGTGGTCGATCATTAAGAAACAAAATGTGAAAAGAAAATATGCAGACCTCAATCCTAATATGACTCAACTTCACATTATTGTTCATCGGTTCTTTTACTGGGTACATGTCATGACACTTGCTTTTCGGGATTCCTGTGTAGCTCGGCAGTAATCAATAGAAAATAATCTCACTGCCAAAAAAATGAACCCGATCAGATCCAAACATATGTATATAGAGAAAGAAAAACCAACCAAAAAATCTGACCTTCGATGAAGCCGAGATCAAGGCTCAGATCTAACAGTCGCAAACCATATCCAACAATTGCAAACCAATGAAAACCCATGACCTCCTAGATTGGGGCTTCGATAAAGCTGAGATCCAAACAAAAACAGAGAACTCGATTAGACCCAAATAGGTAATTCTGCCAATATATAGGTAATACCTATTAGATAATGCCAATATATAGTTTAAATAAAAGTATAATAACCTTAATTGAGGATGGTCCAACTTCTGTCATTTCATAATGGTTTCCATAGCTTGAATATTTTGGAGAAGCAATTCGAGTAATCGGAAGTAAGATAACATAGACAATGCCTGATAATATATAGTTTAGGTGAAAGTATAATAACTTGATTACATAACAAATAACCCACTTGAGCACAACATGCCTATTTTTTACTAACAGTTGTCACTTCAATGCCACCACACTCCCAAGAGGCTTGCACTCCCCAAAACAACACAACGCAAGTTCCCCAACATTAACCTGTCGATCAACTCCCAAAAGCCTCATACTTCCTTCTTCACTAAAGCTCAACTCCCAGTTATGGTTAAACCCAAAAAAAACAAAAGAGATAAAAAAAGAAGAGCATCTCAGAAACCCAATATCGTTCCACCCATGCATCTCTCTCTATATATATACATGTTCTTGGAATATGTGGGTCATACAAAGATGGAGATAGAGAAAAATCAGAAATGGAATAAAATAAAACCTCACAATATCTTACCATGACCAATTTATGATTCGAACCAAAAGTACTTCCTCCACTCAAACTGGCTTGTAATTTTCAATAACCCTCCTAACACACCATATAACCGAAGATGAATGCTCAAAAAACTCAAAGTCCCCTTTGAATAACCCAAGACACATCAACTTCCTTGAGTTCCTCGAATAGTTCCCTGCAATCATATATTTATAATGTATCATGAAAAGCCCGTATTAAGTTCTATTTTTGATAAATTGACTCTTTAATGCATTATATATATTACCGAGTTAAGTTACAAATAGTATGCCCTATGCTTATGAAAAAGAAATAACATTCCATGTGTCATGTCGTATAATGGTGTTAGTGTTTCACATGTAAATGATGATCATGAGACATGCATGTATTTATTCATGTGTAAACCGTATGATGTAATGAGAGAAGAATTCAGAATCAGTATTCAACATTAAAATAGGCACAACACTAAAAAAATCACAAAAAATGTAAACTACATATTTTTTCCCTCTGAATTTGTCCAGCTAACCAGACACTAAACTGGGCACTTGACCGAGATGTCCACCAAAGAAGATTACCAGAGCTACATGCAACAGCCAGAATCAAAAAAGAAATAAACATGTATATATATATATATATGAAACTAATAGAAATCAAAAACTGTATAGCATACCATATGAATCACAATGAAGTTTAGTTACTGAATCTCCAAGTCGAAACTCTTGGGACACACCATAAACAAAGTACATCTTTGGCCACATGTCTGGCTTTACACATTCCTTAGGCAGTCTTACAGCAAGGTTCCTTAAATGGCAAGAAGCTAATAAACTCATAACAATGCCAAAGAAGGCGATTCTCCAACAAATTATCCAAGGACTGAACATTGAGCTTCAGAATTATATGCACCATCTCCCTATCAAACCAACCATTCAAATATCCAGAAAATAATTGTCTGTAGCCTATATCTACCTGCACTAAATAAAATATTCATATAACATATCAACCAAAGCGATCCTAAACATTGTCATTTTAAGCTTTCGAGATTTGATTAAGTGATCACTGTATCAAAATTACAAAATATGAAGAGACCAAATAAGTTACTTCAGTTTATCAAAGCTGCATCTAAACATTAATAAATAAAAGTAGCTTGAACTCAGTTACCTGGACTGTGTGTCTTGGTACACCGTCTGCCAAATTGTAGCGCCTTCTCATATCTGCAGTCCAATTTCTAGAACCATATCTAAAAATTGGGCAAGATAGCGTATTCTTAACATTTAAACAAAAGTTGCAAGATTAAAAGTTCCATAAATCTTATAACACAAAACCAATGAGATCACCCAAACATAAATAACAGAGTAATGAAATAATAGTTCCATAAATAAAAACTTCCATAAATCTGAAGTTGCATACACTAATAGACCATATAAGCATGTCAGTGAGTTCATATCATGTTAAAATAAAATAACATTAAATTTAAAAGTAGTTTATCAAATTGCAATCTCAACAAAGCATACTGAAATTAGTTAGGAATTCATAATATTTTATTATATACATAACCTCACTTGTGGAGATCACGTATCTTAACCATAACAATGATATAAACTCAAGATAGTTGCAAAGATCAATCCTAAATAGTATTAAACCTATGTATTCTCCAGTATTGATACACTTTGAGATTACATATCATTCTAGTATTGATACACTTCTCCAACTCATGATTTATGAACTGACTTGTAGTGTATTGTGGCTAGTTTATGAAAAAAGATAAATGATGAGTGATATATAGCATCGATTGTTTAGAAGTAGGTATGGTGGCTAGAAGTAACTGACATTAATATAGTAACTTAACTGACCCCCGTCAATACGTCTTTGTCTATGGTTGTCCCTATATTTAACCCACAATCAACTTTTACCCAAAATCACCCTCCATCTATTTTAGATCTTCATCATATACAGTTGGGGGATAACTCTTAATTAAACAAACAACATAATTCCAACTTTTAATAACTTAAAATCCAAGAAAAAGAAAAACACAATGAGAAAATGAACTAAGCTAAAAATGAAATTGCATCTTATAAGTGATCAACATCAGCATAATAATAAAGGGGCACCAAATGAACTCAAATCAATATACTTTTGCATCATAACCAAAATCTTTTGTACCTTTGCCTTGGTGCCATCAAGTATACATTTTCAGACTTATATATCTCTGAAAAGTTCAAATACAAAATCCTATCTTGGTCACTTTCTCCGTTAATAACTTCTCACCAATACCAACCTCACTCGCTCCGATCACAATCAACTTCAGTCTCAAATGGCTCACTTGGGTACATTTTGACCCAAAAATCTTTTCACCTCATCAACGCATACTCTTCATTCTCTTCACTGAAATTAGTCAGATTTCCTATAAGCCTTGAAAATCTAGACTCACAGTACTGCCTATAATAAGCTTGAAAAAAAAATCAAATCTTTAATCATAGAGACCAAAATAAATCTCACAAAAATAGATTCTGCAAACAACCTAAACTGAATTACAATTTGCAACCATGAAATTCACCTACAGTATATAGAAATAAATCAACTATTCAAACAAACATCTTGTCAAAGGCACAATAATTCCAGTTCGAGCATGGCTAAGATCCAAATACCAAAATGCTATGTACTTTTTTCCTTTTATACATAGATAAAGAAAGTATTATCATACCTATATGACATCAACGTAATACATAGAATTCAGGGAGACAACTTCCCCGTAATCACATACAAATAATAATGTTAAAGGCATAAGCTTGGCTAAGATCCATATACAAATTGTAATATATATATAATGATATATTGATGATTGTGCAAAAGAGCATATATGACAGTGCTACAATACTCTATTGAATTAATACATGCGAATATCATTAGCCTCACATTTGGTATCATTTGAACTAATACTTTATTGCTCACTCTACGTCTATGCAATTTGATTATTAAATGCTAATTGAGATCTTTATTAATAAAGAAACTAATGTGCAGAGATCAATCCAAAGTAGCTTATCTTAATTATAACAACGATAAGTACTTTAAACCCACAACGATCCCCGCTCCTTGATTTTTCTGATTGAACAACAAAACTTGGCATCATCCTTGGCACTAATACCACCAACATATTGAAATTTTACAGTGTGGAAAGAGATGACAAATTCCCAAAAGAAGGACTTCGTTGACCAGTTAAGTTATTCCTCGACAGATCCCTGCGTCAATATATATCCATCAGATCCAACATAGAATTCGATAACAAAATAAGGCTACTGGAACCAATGATAAGAACAACAAACAATCTTGTCAAACTGATAAGTTGTTGAAAGACGTCTGGTATGTCTCCACTGATATGGTTGTTCTCTAATGACCTGAGGATATATATACATCAACAGATCACCATTCAGTGTAATAAAAATGAAAGTATGCTACTGAATTATAACATTAAAACAATAAAAGTAATGAAGTTTACAATTCCAACAACTGAGATAAGGATGCAAGACCACCTGGAATGCTTCCCGTGACCTGATTGTTTGACAGAGAACTAAAGAAGAGGAAGTAAATGAACAACTTTAATTTGTCAGAAAGGTTGTACAAAGGATATATATATACCAAATGCTCAAATATAGGGGCACATACATGTTCCGGACAGTAAGGGCATCTCCAATGGGAGGATCTAAAATGGGGTGCTATATCTATATTTAGGACCTCAATTTAGGACTTATGATTTAAGACTTCACTCATCTCCAATGGTGAAGTCCTATATTGTAAATATCTTTATTTTATGTTATTTTTAATGACTAATTTATTTTGTTACAATATCATTATGTATAATAAATATTAATTATAATAATTTTTTACCGATACATGGATTATTCAACATTGGGACATTTTAATTTGACACCGATATATGCATTTTTCAAGGATAATTTCAAAACTTCGAAATGGTATATCATGATGTTTCACACGTGTCATCGTGTAATTGGATGATGAGATTACGTTATCTACCGCGTGTAAGTTCTTATCGTCGAACTAGATGTTTCACACGTGTCATCGTGTAATTGGATGATGAAATTACGTTAATTTTTCTTCTATTTGTTTCTGACTATTGTATGGAAAATGAGAGTTTAATTGAATATTAATCGTTGGATTGATTTCGGAATATATTCTTTGCCGTTGGATCAGAATCAGAAGTTCAAAAAAAAAAAACTAAAAAAAACTGAGATTGAAATCTGGCCGTTGATTTCAAATAGCATTCAAATCTGGCCGTCCATTTTTGGACCGTTGGCTGCAACAGTTAAGCCAGTTCTGCACGTGGGCGGGTCCCACTCCATCAGCAGCTGTCGGCTACTCTCCCTTATGGTCAAGCGCGTGGCGCATTCCACTCCCTTCCTCTCTCCTCCAGCTGCTCGCGTGACTCTCCAACGCTAGGCTCAGCGCGTCCTTCAGTTCAGCTTTCCTCTCTCTTGCTTCAGCTGGGGCCCACGCTGCAGGTGTGATTTCGTTTGGGACAGGATCTAAAGGAGGTGCTATTTTAGCACTTTTGATAACACCCCACCCTATATTTTTAAGGTTTAGAACCCCAAAATTGTACTATTGGAGAGCCTTTTACAGTTTAGGGTGTATATATTTAGGGTTTAAATCCTCCCATTGGAGATGCCCTAAAGGCAAAAGAGGTGGTATATCCCCTCCAATGACATTATTAATTAGATCTCCGGTGCATAAAGAAGAACAAAACTTCATAAGACTTGACACAAAGTTACATAGAAAGTGAATGTAGTCATGCAATCAGGCAATTTCAGTCTTCTAAACTGGGTTCCAATAGCAGTCTAAGTATGCTCTTTTGTAGCAAAATCTACGTGGTAGTAGAAACTTGTGCACTTTGTTTATTGGTAATCGAGATATGTTTTAGCTTAAGGTACTGAATCAAGTTTCGAACAAGAGGGATAGTTGACATAGTAGAAACTTGTGCACTTTGTTTGTTCATATTATACTATAATAAATAAATATACATTTAATTAAAAATATAAATTAATAAAATTTGATTAATCTCCGCCTAGACATTAGGTAGTACCTCTATCGTCTAATTCTAATTAGCGCCTTTTTGAACCTTGTTTAGTTATTCGATATTGCTAAAAGCATCTTACTTTGTTTGTTGGGGACTTCGTTTTCATAAAAATGATCATGTCTTCAATCAACTTGTTACATATATTAGAATTTGTACAAATCGGATTACAAGACTTTTAGTTTACATGTTACATGTGATAATCGTACGTCGATTGATCACATTCATTTTTTTTCTTCCAATTTCTATAACATATAGATCTTACAGTACATTACACAATCTATATATATTTATTAGAGTTTGTGAATTTATATGCATGTTGTGAGGGTCGGAATCCCGCGAACTATTTGGAATGATGTTGGAGTTTGTACATTTCAAGATAGGTTCTTTGAAAATGAGGAGAATTCTAAGAGACTTTGAAGATTTTATTTTTTTATATGGCAAAAATTTAATTGTGACTGTGGTACAAGAGTTTCACCAAACTTCTGACTCGACAAATTGAAACTCATATATGTACAACGCATTTGCTAAATCAAAATAACCCAATTAAGACAAATCAGAGCCGCTAAGAATAAAAGAATTTTCATATAGGCTGCTCCTTAGCTGACTGGGCACCATATCTAAAAAGAGGACGTACTGAAAATAATGGTGCATGTGAACTCGGTTCTCACACCTTAAAACTTCTTGAACCAGGCCCACACCCACAGTAGACTTCCAGCAGGATCCAACCCAGAGTTTCAGGCCCACCAAGGTATTGAGGTGCAGCTGGTGGGTTATCAATTACAAGACCCTAAGTCGAGGCCAAAGGTAAATGGCCCAAACAGAGACTCTGACTAGAGGAGGAAACGCCAGAAGTGATCCTCACTGCACCCAACCTCCAACAGAACGCCTCGAAGCCTCACCGGTCCTGGTCGAAAGAACGCATGCGTCTGTTCCCAAATAGCCTCACCACCCCACACCGACGCAGCCGGCGCCGCCACCTCGCATCCTTACGGTTGTCCAGCACTGCAGTTCGTCGGATCTTGCCCCACTTTTTGAATCGTGCTCGTCGAGGCCGGCGCCTGCCATCTGCCCCATCTTGCTTGATCCACGCGCGATACGGTAGTCCTGCACCGCTACATTGACGCCTTGCCGAACTGAAAAAACCAATCCACCAGCAACCGAGACTTTGTCGCCGATGTCGGTTCGCCAACCACAATGCCTTGCTACCTGAAGACAACGAAAATCGAGGGGAACAGGGAAGAGATAAATGGTACAGAGAAATACCGTGAACAAAGTCACGCCGGTGATCAGAACCCGCAACTCATGTCTACTCTACGCATATAAGCTTGAAATTTAAACACATGTATGAATGCGACGGAGGACACTACTCACTTATGCTCACATTTGCCAACTAGGAAAACAGACATCCCTTACTAAGATGCTACTATGCAGTATCTATATCCATGCCTGTCTAACAAAAATAAAATGAGCTTATAGAGAGACTTGAAGATATTCATTCGGGATTGCAATTAGCGTGGAGAGAGTTTATGAGTGTGTGTGTGTAATACTGTAATTGATTAATTGTATATCAAAGAAGAAGAAAAATTAACTGTAATATTGTGGATTCATTTCAAATAAAAAAGTGGGTCATTTGAAAATGGGCCAGCAAAGATGGACTCGTGGAGATGAAGAATTCAACTTTGTTGTGGACTTTGTCACTTGTGGTCTTCGGCAGATTAAGAAACTTGGAATCGAAGTTTGATGGACCGATGCTGCGCTACTAGTCAATTATTAGCCATTGCATCCTTGCATTTTTGAGAATGGAAAGTTAAAAATGGAAGGCTTGATTTCTCTTTAAGAGTAAAAAGCTATTTTTACATAGGGGAAAGAGATTTTGAGTTCCAAGTAGCTTGTAGACAGACAGATAGTAGGTAAAAGAATCTGAAGTTGAAAATATATATTCAGTACATTGTATATGATGTACTGAACTTGTACTTGATAGATAGTGTACTGCAAAAACTGTGTATGTTATGACCTATAAAATCCATCATCGCTCCTCGATCAAGCTTCTCATCGAATAGTACTATAGTTGTCTCAAACTCATTCAGCAGAATAAAAGTCCATTCCCTATCAGAATATAATGTTTGTTGAAACCCTTTCGACTAGTTTTATAATGTGCGGACCGATAAACAACGGTCTACTTTCTCTAACGCATGACAGAGATTGCGACATGTGTCCCGCACACTATAAGTGCACTCCCTTTCTGTGTAAAATCCTGGTATGATCACTTCTCTACGTATACATGTAGAATATTTCAATTATTTCGTTTATTTTATTTTATTTTGTTAATGCTCAATCTGAGATCTGTGCATGCATAATTAACTTCCATGTTATATGTACTATATGTGCTTCATAATATTTGAAATCTATGTATGTACTATGACTACGTACTACTCTGAGATGTAGGGTTTGAACTTTGAAGGATTCGTTTAGCATCAAGTTTGGCTAGCTAGCTCATAGATGGGTTATACACCTAGGCTAGCTAGATCTTAAAAAAAAGGGTTATATATTTATATAATATTTATCTAAAGTGAAACTTCACTTTGAAAAAAAAAGATTGACAAAATTATGCGTAAAATTAATCATTATTTAGATTTCAACTCATTATTTTCGTATCATATACGTTAGACATGAAATTACAGTTTTCATGCAACGTTTATGACATCTCGTATATTTTTAAAATATAGTTGCTTGTGGATCACTTAAAAGTTTTATGTGAGAAACATGTTAGATGTTATCATTAGTATAAAATATTAATTCTCTTCAATTATAAAATTATTACGTATAATTAATTAAAAATAGCAATTGCCAATAAGGTAATTTAAAATAAAGGAATGAAGTAACAAACCTCAATTTATTTATAGCCGGCACAACTTCCACACGTCTTATATCTTGTCTCATCATTTTAAGATTCTAATTTTTAGATCTGTCTAGTGTACGTAATCCACACTCGGGTTTATACAAATTAAACTCAGTCATACCTTCTACATCTACGTATTAGATTCTTTCGCCCAAAAAATAAAAAATTAACACAGTACGTCATACTATTAATCATATTGTACTTTTAAATTTAACAAATCTAGAGGATAAAGCACAACTTCCACACGTATACATATTTGTGTCATCATTTTTAATCTGTTTAATGTAATATTCTACTCCCATATACACTTTGATTAAGCAGAGCTGGAAGCTCAATCATAGTAGTACGTCATTTATGGGCAGATCTATGTAGTGGCTAATTGGGGTACATGCAATCCGGGTAAGATTTCTTCGTATCTTTAATCAAGTATGTGATATTTGTTGTTAGAAGCTCATTTAGTCTAGATGGTTCGAGCCCCCCAAAGCTTACTTTCTAAGATATTTTCCTTTCTTTTCTCACTTGATTTTTGTTCTTTTCTTGATTTCTTCTCTTGGTTTTCTTCAGTTCTGTCAAAAATATTTTCCTTCCTATGTTTCTTTCCAGTTTTTTTTCCCATATATTGTACTTCAAGATTAAGTTTATTAATATTTCTCTATTATTTTCTGAAATGACATATTTTTATTAACTCAAAATTGATATAAATATGACCCAACCCAAAAAAAATCTTATATATAACTTTATATATTAGTCCACCCAAATTTTTTATCCCGGGTTCGTCACCGACGTCATTCATAATACAAAATTTGCACAAGGACGTATGTTTGTGTTTATCCTGGAGAGCTGTGCAGCACCGGTTATTGTGTGGTTTTTCCTGCGGTTTGTCTCGACAAATAATACAAATTAACAAAGATTGACGCACACACAAATTAGCAAGTAGAGACTAAACTAATCGGATGACCAGCCACGGGTAACTTTCCCAGGAATGTTGGCCAAGAAGTTAACGAGCAAGTCTTCTCCATTTCCTTATTTCTTGCAACATTTGAAAAGAACACCTTCTGTTTTGTTTTATTTTCCTTTGATCACGCAACAACCGCAAATAATGCTTAACTTATTAAGAACGACAACGAGACATTTCTGGAAACATCATGGATGCTCATGGATGCCAGGTTGCCAACCAAGACAAGGAAAACAAAACAAAAACAAAATTTCAAATAAAGGGAAAACAAAATGACTAACCTGCTACTATCACATGATTCACATCTATGACCTAATAAGGGTTGCTTTAGGTTTGCAATTCTTATTCCTTTATAATATTGTTTTTTTGAAACAATATATATAAAAATTGTTATGAGTAAGACTGCTCCTTTTACACGTCATAATCAATGTTTCCATATTACACAACTACACACACTTTTATTATTGTTTTATCGACATCTTCAGCTATTTGCGAAAACTTATGTGCCAGTAAAAGGTCGAGGATGTTAATAAGTGGATATGTTTGAATATCTCTATCACACATACGTACTATATATATATGCGAAGTAGTAACAAATTTACAATCTTTATATAATTTATTGATATATATGTCATTGGCTAGCGTGAACTCGTGAAGAATATATGAAAGTCTACTCTTAATTGTTATTGGCAAAATAGACTTCCAATATTGAATATAATTTACTATTATTTTATATTAAATACCATCACTTTTAAGTTTGAAATGACTTAGTAATTCTCATAAATTTTTTTTATTTTTCTTTTAAAAAGTCTACAGATTTTTAAAATTGTAACAAGGTGGTAGGTTTAAAGTTGTAATTAACAAAGGTGGTACGTACGTTGAACTATTATATATTGCTAAAGTTGTAACAAATTAAAGGTGGTACGTTGAACTATTATATATTGCTAATATGCTGCATGTTGATCGGTATAATTGAAACATTAAAGTGATGCACATCATCGTAAGGGTCATCAATGTAAAGACAGAAACGTGCGAAACGGAAAAACCAACTAGCATGGGAATCTCTATTAATAATGCGATGTGTCTTTTGGGCACACCAAAATATAGAATAATAAAAAGTAATTATTCTTTCATTCTCATAAAATAATATCATCTGTAAAATAAAATTAACTGATATAAATATATTTTTACTCTCTAAACTTTCATTTTTGTCTGTTTGTATCGAATGCAGGTTTTTTTCTAGTAAAAAAGAATCACAATAGAACAAAAAAAGCTTTTGCTAGGGGGAAGTAGTTAACAACAATGTCCTATGTCCCATGTGCATGTTTGAGAAATTCCAATTATCAAGTGGGCAAAAGTATAACCCGTTTATGTTTTATTTTTACCGGTTTAAGTGGGCAATGTAACAAATTCAAACTTTAAATTCTTTATTAAGTCAACTTTTGATATTCAAGTTCAAAATAATCCTAAACATATGCATGTTAAATTACTGAATAAAGTTTGGTTTCTTAATATCCCTCCTAAGGCAAACAAATTTAGTTGGTTGCTGATTAGAGGAAGGTTAAAAACTAGAGACAAGTTACTGAAAATGAAGTTGATTAATTCAAATACTTGTTATATTTGTGGTATAGCAAAAAAAACTGTGATTCATTTATTTTGCAATTGTAGTAAAACAAAGAAAACTTGGCAGAAATCTCATATTGGCTTCATCAATGCTCATGATGACTTGATTGATCAACTGTACAAGTTTACTGATTCAAAAATTTATGATAAAGATAGTTTGGCAATGACTCAATATTTGCTGGAATATTTGACATGCCAGAATAATGTAATTTTCAGGAACGAGGAATTCATCCCAACTTCTATTGTTGCTAAAGCTGCTGTCATTTGGAACCATTATAGAAACAACAATACTAGCTCCGGTCCGACCAGGGAAAGACCTATAATAATCAATTGGAGGCCTCCTACCATGGAAAATGTGAAAATCAACTTTGATGGCTCTGTCTCTTCACTTGGAGACAGGAAAATTGCTGAAGGTTTTGTCATTCGAAATCAAGAGGGTGTTGTTCTCTGTGCAGGTGCAAGATGTTTTGGATCTACAAATGTTCCTCTTGCTGAAGCTCTTGCCCTGAGGAAAGGTTTGATTCAAGCTAAGAGAACTAATCATATAGTAATGTCATTGCTGAAGGGGCCTCTCTCCTAATTATCAACTGTGTCAAAGGCAACTATACAATTCCTTGGAGGATTAAAATCCTCATTTAAGACATTAGAAGAATTGTCACTGAGTCACTTAGTTTGAAAAGATTATCTTTATTTATGTTCCTCGTGAAGCAAATTTTATGGCTGACAGATTGGCTAATGTTGGACACACCTCTCCTAATCTCATAATATGAAATCGTTATCTCCCTACTACTGAGCATCTCCAACAGCTTCCCCATTTTCTTGATATTCTCAAATTTGAAGAATATTAGCCTTGTTTTTGGTCCAACAGCTTCCCCATCTCATTCCCCAAAATAGAGAAGGAGAGCAAAACATAGAGTGGCTTCCCAAAATCTGCAGCAAAGCCTTCCTTCCCCAAATTTCTTGAAATTAGCATTATCATAAATATTTCACATTCTTCAAAAAAGAAAACAATATATATTGAATATTATATGGCAATAATAGAAGATAAAACATTTATTTTACTATAATTAGTATATATGTAGGATATTTTATTGTTGTAATTAATGTCAAAGTCTCTAAAATGGGGAACCTGTTGGATTTGGAGCAAAATTTTTTTGGAGAATTTGACTTTTGCTTTTCTCATTTTAGAAAAAGTTTGGGAAAGCTGTTGGAGATGGTCTAATAGGGCTCATATGTATGATTCTTTAAACTTAAGTTGTCCAAAGAAATTTTATTTTGTAATTTAAATAAAAAATTACCCGTTTATGTCCCATTGCCGCAAAACCACGTTTCTTTGCTGTCATTGGTCCGTGTACAAATTGCCAATTGACATAGAAAACAAACACACCCAGATTAAGATTCGGTCGATATGATACACTAACAAAAAAAGACCACGGTCTCTTTACTTATTTTTATAAAAAGAATATCATTTCACTTTAAAATTATCTCGTTTCATCTCAGAACCCCAGATTAGGATTCGGTCCATATGATACATGCACAAATAAAAAGAAGACCACAATCACTTTATTTACTTTTATAAAAAAAGTCGAGTGAGGCGTCAATCACTCAATATCATTTCACTTTAGAATTATCCATTATACCATTTCACCTTAGAATTATCCATTATACCATTTCACCTCAGAAGTTACAAAATGGAAGATATAATTATGGAAAGTCGTCATAAAGGTGGAAAAGAATAGTTTATGTTATGCCAGAGGGGCTCGTGTTGAAAATCGGGTCCATAAATACCTCATAATCGCAAACTTGGAAGTGCACTCACAACAGGTCGAATTAAACCTGATAAAGATTCACAACCCACTACTAAGCAAGCTCAGCAAACAAAGCTAGCTTAAAGAATATGGGATCGACAAAAATGAGTTCCATCCTGGGGCTCATGGGGTTCTTTCTCCTTGATGGACTACTCCTCTCCATGGCTTATGACGTTCATCACTATAGCTTTATTGTGAGTGCTCAGAAAATGAGCAGTTTATTTAATTTCTGCATGTCGCTGTACGTTGTTTTTGGTTAATTAAGAAATTAAACTTTATGCTAACCAATGTTTTATTGCGCGCAGTTGAAGGAGACGAACTTCACAAGACTTTGTACCACAAAGCCAATGCTCACCGTGAATGAACAGTTCCCTGGTCCAACCATTACAGTTCGTAAAGGAGATAGAGCTTTCGTTAATGTCCACAACGATGGTAAATATGGTGTCACCATTCACTGGTATAGAACTCTCTCTCTCTCTCTCTCTCTCTCTCTCTCTCTCTCTCTCTCTCTCTCTCTCTCTCTCTCTCTCTCTCTCTCTCTCTCTCTCTCTCTCTCTCTCTCTCTCGATCTCTCGATCTCTCGATCTCTCGATACCTTAGTTCAGGCCATGATTCCCTATTGAAACCCTTAAGTTAGAAATATATTATCATCCCTGTTTTTGCATGCATGGATTTAATATGTAGACAGAACGTTCACGTGCTCATTTTTTCCATGGTAGATGGTTTGTGGCCGGCAAGGTAATATCATGGAACGCATCATATTTCATTTCGATCTGCATGAAACTAGTTTTCGCATCATATATATATATATATATATATATCATTTTTGATTTGAAGCTGACGTTTTTGCAACCTTTAATTGTAGGCATGGAGTAAAGCAGCCACAAAACCCATGGTCAGATGGTCCAGAAAACATAACACAATGTCCAATTCAGCCTGGAAAAAACTTTACGTATGAGGTTATATTTTCAGATGAAGAAGGTACTCTGTGGTGGCATGCACATAGTGATTGGTCACGCGCCACCGTCCACGGCCCTATTGTTATTTTGCCTGAGAGGGGAAAAGCTTATCCATTTCCCAAGCCCTACGCAGAGGAGACGATGGTGCTTGGTATATCTACAGGATCATTTTTACCCTATTTTTTCATATACTAATTAGAAGGTTCAAAGTTTGGTATGGCAGCTCGCTAGACCAATGGATCGAGAAGATCCCAAGGATTATTCTACTCGATCTCCTTTTCAATAACATTGTGACGAATAAACAGATCAGGATAGTTATATACAGCACCAAGCCGGATGTAAATCCTGGGAGTGCTAATTTTTTTTTATTAGAAAGAATAATTTTGTTTTCAAAAAAATCGATAGAGTTATTTTATTTTAATGAAAAATTTGACCTAAAGAGTTGGAGATATGAAGAAAAATGGTAGAGATCGGAGAGCAAACTCCGAGCGAAAATGCCTGAGAAGAACTACAGAAGTCGGGAAGGGAGGGACTGCTGAACTGAAATGAAAGCAAACAAGAAAGAAAAACTGAGATCGTCATTTTTGGTTTATTTTATTTTTATTTTTTTTGTAATATATATGTATTAACATTTTTTTGGGTAATACAAAGATAAAAAAGATAATTATATTTTGGACTGTCCAAAATATAATTATCTTTTTTCAGAATGCCCAATTGTCAACTTTCTGTAATCGTCATATGTTCTCTTGATGTTGATTGTTACATACGTTCGTCAAGTTTTGTCAATTTCTTTTTCCTTCTGTTGAACATGGATATATAGGTTGAATTGTCTTAATTTCGTTAATTAAGCTAGTGGTCTTTGTGTTTTTTAATGTAATAATCTAAATTGCATGCAGGTGAGTGGTACAATACTGACGTGAAAGAACTTATTGACGACGCCATGGCAATCGGAGGTGATCCAGAGAAGTCCCCTGCATTCACCATCAACGGCTGGCCAGGAGCTTTATATAACTGCTCTAATGGTACATACATATATATAGATCCATACAGTACAACCCCTAGCTAACTCAAAAGTTCTGTATCTAAAATAGAGATTAGTACAAATTAAAGCTAGCACCGGCAGTTAAATTAGAAAAGGGTTGTATATACATGCACTAATTTGCTTAATCACTCTGTTGACTTGTGTGGCATGCATGCAGAAACTATATCCCGTGTGTCGGTTGTTTACGGCAAGACCTACCTTATTCGTTTAGTCAATGCCATCATGAACGAAGAAACATTTTTCGCAATTGCCGGACACAACTTCACGGTGGTGGCTCAAGACGGTGCATACATCAAGCCTATACCAACCAGCTACATAATGATAACTCCAGGGCAGACCATGGATATCTTACTAACAGCAAACCAGACACCCAGCTACTACTACATTGCTGCTCGGGCATTTGTCGATTCCAACGGCCCCTTCGACAACACCACAACCACGGCCATTCTCCAGTATACAAACATAACTGTTGCCCCAGCTAATATTACCTTGCCAACTCTTCCTACTTACACGGACAAAGAATCCGCAGATAACTTCACAAGAAAGATTAAGTCCTTAGCCAGCAAGGACCATCCCGTTAATGTGCCCAAAAACGTAACTAGACAAATCCTTATCACAGTCTCTGTGAATCAACTGCCTTGTGATCTTGTTAACGGCACTTGTGGGGGTCAGAATGGCAACAGGATCTCTGCTAGTTTGAACAATATCAGTTTTGATACCCCAAGCACTGATATACTGCAAGCATATTACAGGTAACTAATTATTATATATATATAGAGAGACATATAAATTACAGGTTATCGATCACTAATATACCTCGATTCATCATTTTAATATCTCATTTTTGAAAATTATTATTTCGGTACCTCACTTTTAAATCTCTATCTAAAATCAGTACATATCATTAGGAACATCGTTATCTTATTAAGAAATTATTGAAAAAATGGCAAGTTTTAAGGAGAAGAAAAAAAAACTAGAAAGAAAACAATTGGAATTGAAAATTTATCCCTTAAAATTTGATATTTTTTTAAAAAATTAATAAGTTGACGGTGTTACTGACAGTGTTAATAAGTTAACGGTAAGTACTGATCCTTAATAAAAATTTGAAAATGAAGTACCGAAGTGATAATTTTCAAAAATATAGTATCAAAATAATAAATGATCCATTTGTGAAATACGTTCAGTGATAATTTCTCTATAAATTATACACCTCTACATAGATAATTACTAATTCAACGGCCAGTGATAATTTCTCTATAAATTATGCACCTCTACATAGATAATTACTAATTCAACGGCCAATTATATATATATATATATGCTTGCAGGAGTTTGCCTGGTGTCTACGAGACTGATTTTCCAAATCAACCGCAAGTTTTCTACAACTTCTCGGGTGTTAATAGCACACTTTATTTGTTGCCAGAAGTAGGGACAAAGGTGTTGGTGATCGAGTACGGGGCATCAGTTGAACTTGTGTTCCAGGGTACCAATACTGGGAACCCTGAAAACCATCCGATGCACTTGCATGGTTACAGCTTTTATGTTGTTGGGTCAGCTTATGGAAATTGGAATGCGACCACTTCTCCGGCCACGTACAACTTGGTTGATCCACCGGACGTCAACACTATCGGAGTTCCTAAGAATGGATGGACTGCGATTCGGTTCATTGCTAACAATCCTGGTACTAAAAATATATATTATAGAGCTAGATTCATTAAAAAAAATCGACGTAATTTTAATGGACATATATATAATTGTGATGTTTCAGGAGTATGGTTCATGCACTGTCATTTGGAACGTCATGCTAGCTGGGGAATGGATGCAGCTTTCATAGTCAAGAACGGACCAACTAATGGAACCAGAATCAGAAGACCCCCTGCAAACTTGCCAATTTGCGCTTAATTAATTAGTCTTTTGAATCGTCAATTATATTGTTCCTCTTTTTTTTTGGTGTTGTTCCCTACCATCTTTGTGGGACTAATAATTGCCCCGAGTACTATCCATGTCAATAATTAATTGTCGTAAATAATAAAAAAATCTCTTAATTTGAGGTTACTTAATGATTTTACCGCAATAACCAAGCAAGCACACAAAATTAAAAATTAAAAAAGTGAAGATGATATATATATATTAATTCTTAGGAAGGAAGTGGACATTAATGATGAATTCCGTTATGGGTATTGGCCGGGTTGGTCGAACCATATATATGACGTCCGAGCATCTTCAACAGTATTACAATAAAGTTAAACTTATAATTATAGTTATATTTAATTAAAAAAATTAAAGGTAGTTCACTTTTTTTTATTTCAATTTTAGCAAGGATCATTATTCTAAAGTTAAACTTTAATATATATATATATATATATATATACTGTTAAATGTTTAGTTTCAAATCATTTTCTCTCACCTTGATAGCTAAATTTACGTAGCTTTAAATTTAAGTAAGAGTATTTCCAATGATACTATCTATATTTTCAATAAATTTGTTGAAAATGTAGGTAAAACTTAAATTTTTAGGGAGCAAAGAAATTTGTGTTTCAATCATATTAGTGAAATAGATAGCATATATGTCATATTTACGGTAAGTTTATTGCAAAATAAACTATAATATATATAAGTTTAGCTAATGTATTAGGAGTCACTAGGAGCTCCCTAAATTTAGGAACTCTTAACATCCTCTCTATCTAAGAAGCGTAATAGAAGTAATAGGGAGTGTAAGTGGAGTGAAAAACTTTATTTTTTAAAAAAATTTAGTTAAAAAACTTCAATAAAGAGCCACATTCAAAATGCTATATTTAATTTTGACTATTGGTACTCTACTTGAACCAATGTTTAGATAAAAATTCCAAAAAAAAGTTATTAGTTATTGTCTTGGTTAAATTTATACTTAGTCCAATACTGCTCAAACTTGATCTCCAAGTTTTGAAAAAAAATAAAAAAGTGCTGGCGAACTTATGGTTAATTACTGGGACGTCCATGCACCCAGAACTACAGAATTACGTGTTTGTTTTTCTGAAATCCACATGCATGCTCACCACCGAGTCGATCACCTCGATCGATCACGTTGCAGTCCATGAGATCGAGTCTTTGATGGAGAAGTGTGGCAGACAGAGACGATATAGAAGTGTCTACTGACTTGATCGAGTTACTGTGGCCGACTAAAGGCCAATCATTCTAGTTAGTGTGCTTGCTTCGTCGACTTAGGGTTTATCTATTAACAAGCTAGCTACAGTGCTATACTGCCGAAGACCGAAGTGAACGTACTGGGGTGGTTTGGAGAGGGGAAAGAGATGAAAAATCACCATGATCGACCCCGAAAATTATATCCAAGTTGAGCAGCATTAATTAATGCTAGAAAGTAGAAACTATTACGAATATGCTACTTGTTTTTATTCTCATGCTTTTTACGGATTCGGATTAGTATACGCCTTGAAGTGTTCGATCAATCTTTCTGAGTTGAAACATTAATTTATCACATTTATTAATTATTCACAATTATTTGAAGTAAAAAGAGATTCCCTAATTATCCAGGTATCTTGGTTCACGAATCATGAACTGTCGTTATTTGGTGGAGGTCATATATATTAGCCGAAACGTGCTTCAATGTACGTTGAAGGGCTGGCTTCAATATATATATAGTTGTACATTGACACTTCAACGAAAAAGAAATAATTTTACATTGACAAATAACAAGGCTGTCAAGGTCGTAGAACCCGCTGCAGGTCCCTAGCTATGTGGTTTTTTCCTTGTCCTCACTGCTTTGTAGAAGGAGATTCTACAATGCCGAACATTATTTAGAACCTTGTGTAGTGGAATTTCGAAGGTGCTGTTGCGCAGTAGTGGAGCGGAGTTAGCCATGCATGGAGTGTTATAAATGTACTCCGGTATTAAAATTCTCTAGAGCATTGGATTATTTTATATCTCTAAAAATAAGTACACGTAGAAGTTATCAAACGCTTTAAAAATGAGAAGTTTTGGTACTCTGAATTACTATAAAATTTTCGGTTGGATCACTTCATTTCTCTAAGAATGGGGACAGCAGAAGTTATCCAACACTCCAAAACTGAAAAAATTTAATACTCCGGAGCACATATATAATTAAATAGCACTAGCGTTTCGACACACATGCATGCTATTAACCTTTTTCTCTAATTGGTATGTTATTTTTTTATTTGAAAGAAATTAATCGATCAGTTTTTTTTTTCTTTCACTTTTTACAGATTGAGAAATTGATTTTTTAAAGTTCTTTTATGGTTTAATGCACACACAAAATTTGGTTTTCGTAGGGTTAGAACATCTTCAATGAGGCTCTCTATTACATACAGCTATTTGGTCAAATTTTAGTGAAAAATTATATTTTTTCACTCCACTCACGCTCTCTATCTCGCTCCTAGATTAGGGAATATCCTAGTATGTTAGGATCTCCTAAATCTAAGGAGGGAGAAAAGAACTCCCAAAAATTTTAGTGTATTTATTAACTCATTTTTTTGTTTGTTTTATATTTTACTTACCATAAATTTGAGTTCATATTCCTTATATTTTTAACATAGTTAAAGTATAAAATATTTTACTCCCTTAAAATTTAGTTTTTAGTTATATTTTTAACAAAATTGTGAAAAATCGAGAGTATCATCGGAGATGATGTTAGAAACAGTTACAAAAGAGGAGGAGGAGATTGCGAGAGATAATAGGATTTGATCATTTGTTTTAATATTTATTTTGTTGAATAATTAAATTTTTCATAAACAAAAAAAACTTTTTAGGAAGTAAAGGACAAGATGGAGAAACTATAGCTTCCACTCAATTCTATATATATAGCGCGCAATGATTGGTCATCGGTGAAAGGTTCACACGCTTTGTGATTCCCAACTCCATAAATCTCTGAAAACATTTCACATTTGTCATGGAGAGTTTAAAAATTAAACAAACATCTGATACAATTTGGATTCTAATATGTCAGCACAGTTTAATTTTTGTCAAATAGTGCGACATGTATGTATCAAAACCACATATTTGACCCAACTCAACTCCAGCAATAGTCGAAATTAAAACAGATAGATAATAAAGACAGCACCAATGATTATGAGCATAAACTGATCTCGATCTTCGTTGTTGTTGATGCGTGCACTTTTATTATGGTTAATTTATATATATATATATGTATATCAGTATATGGACTGACCCAGCCATTTTGGTTATTTTATAAACAAATGGCCAATACTGATTGCTACAGATCGAATTGCAATTTTTGTGTGTGTTGAAATTGGTCATTTTTAGAGCACTACTGTAGTCTTTAGGTGGCTATCTTGTCATCTTGACTTCAATCGATTAACTCGATCGATTGCAATTGCTTGAATCGATCATGATCATATATTAGCTATATATTCTATTTTTGGCTATGGATTAGTTAGCTAGGGTTTTGTATATAACAAATAATGGTCCGGCATACAAAGTCCGTAGCACTTGATTAGTCTCTCTAATTTATAATTTAATTAAGGGAAAGTGATTTAAAAATCCACTTTGAATTCATCTTCCCTAAAAAGTTGAATAAATTTTCACCCAACTAAAAAAAATCCAACAACTTTGACCTTTGTTTCCAAAAAAACCCAAAACCATAAACCAAATCCTTAAAAAACCCAAAACTGATTTTTTTTGCTTCCCATCTTGTCTCTAAGCATTGATTTTTTCCTAGCTAATTCAAATTCAAAAAACTCTCTCTCTCTCTCTCTCTCTCTCTCTCTCTCTCTCTCTACCTCCATCACCGATGTAAGATCACTTTCGACTATAGTGAGGACGACGACGCTGCATAATTTCACCTTCGATGTGAGAACAGAGGTCGTTCGTGATCGATTCAGTGTTCAATTGGAGGTCATCGACTAGAGAGTGCTTGATTATGTGATTTGTTGCTTTCGTTTTCAATATAAGGTTAGCTTCTTAACTTCTCTTAATCTCTTCTTGGTGAATCACACGATTTTGAGTTTGTGTATACGATTATAATGTGATAATTCACTATATCGTTTACCATTAACACATGTGTAATTCATATTTAGTTTTGTTTCTGTTAGAATTTATAGTTCACTGTCACTTAACTGATCATTAACTCTGCTTCTTTGATGTTTCATTGTCTTTAGCTATAGATGTTAGTATACATTTTAGTTAGCTGAAGTATTGATGCTTAGGATTCCCTATGTCACTGTCGTTTAACTGTTGTTTATCTGAAGTTTATTTTATATTTTTGCAGTCAGTGATATGGCAATAAGTTTTTCCGGCACGTTAGTGAAGTATGTTTACAATGGGGAGGCAATGATGACACCTTTAAACCATGATTCAACACTACTTCACATATGTAATACAGCTCATACCCGAATAAGGTCCATTAAGGATTTAGTTTTCACGCTGAGGTACTATATTCCACCACAAGAAGATCATGTTGTTCTGGAAACTAATGATGATTTGGTGATGATGATAGTTTATCTACAAATGTTCAATTCAAAATACACTGAGATAAAATTGAATGTAAGCTCATACCCGAATAAGGTCCATTAAGGATTTAGTTTTCACACACAAGAAGATTATGATGTTCTGGAAAACTAATGATGATTTGGTGATGATGATAGTTTATCTGCAAATGTTCAATTCAAAATACATTGAGATAAAATTGAATGTAAGTACAAAACCTTCAATCTACTTCACTGTGCTTTCACTGTCCAATAGCTGTGCTTTAGATGTTGTTAATCTTCTCACTTTAATTTTTCATTTCTTTATTTTCTCTTGCTATTAATAGGCCAACCATAATAATTTTGCTGGATACAATGATTTGGCCGCTGAAAATCATGATGATATGGAGGATGAAGATGGAATGAGCAATGTTGCGTATATTGCTTTTGGTTGGTTCCCTCAAGAGGAGCTAAAGGAATATATGTCTAAATCATGATCAAACGCTTTCAAAGATAAGGGACAATAATTTGTAGGTGGTGTGGAATAATTCTGAGACAAACTCAGGCTCTATTCGATCGAAAAAATGAGCCAACAAGTGTCAATGCATTTTGGCTAAAGAGAGATGTTGATCAATGTGAAGGAAAGTGCAGACGCGTTTATACCTTGCCAATGGTCGGTTATATATCACGAAATTCTACAAAGAGCACACCTGCAAAGAGATGATCCGTGTTAACAAGAGAAAGATGATGAGAGCCTTCGTAGTCTGGTATGTCTTCACTGTGGTTTAGCTGTCTTTCACTATGGGTTAGTTGTGGTTCAATGTGGTTTAGCTGTGATTAGCTGTGGTTCTAGATTTGTGTTTCAATGTCATTAGATGTGATTAGCTGTGCTTAATTGTTATGACTCTTAGTGAAGACATACTTGATGTTGGCTATTCCTTGCACTGGACAAAACACAAATAGACTACAGAAACATCAAGGAAAGAGATTGAAGATGTTGGCATCCCATACTTATCTCAATGAACAAACAGGTTGAATCATTCATTGCATATCATGTTTTTCATTTAGGATAGCACTTGATACATGTATCCCTGTTGTTCTGCTGTCATTCTGGAAACATGTTCTCTGTTTTAGGCACTTACTGGCAAACATCAAAGGCTTGTATGCGGGTGCTTTTATGAAGTCTAGGATCTGTGAACTTTTCATGAGATGTGCTTATTCCAGAAGTGAAGCACAATACGAGTTCAACCTTGCCAAATTAAAGGCTGAAAGAGGGGAAGAAACAATTACTAATTTCTTGCAAGATCTACCAAAAGAGAAATGGTCAACTGCATTCTTTGAAGAAGATTGATATGGAAAAATGACAAACAATATTTCTGAATGTTTCAATAGCTGGATAGTTGAGTTTCAAACACTTTCCGTGTACTATCTTGTCGATGAAATTAGGTCTATATATATATATATATCTCCCTAACTTTGTTGTCTGTTCCTTGTTATATATATGAGATGAGTTCTTCCTTTTTTGTCATTATATTTGTTATTAAAGAAAGTAGAGAGGTGTAGTAACAATGTGCATTAGCTGGCATTGAGTTGTGGTTAATTGTGGTTAGCTGTCATTACAATTTTTATGTTTTTTTTGGTATTTCAGAGGCTAGTTGATGGAAATGCTTGCAACCAGGAAAGAATTGACAAACACAGTGTAATGGGACCAAAAATGGAAAAGAAGTTAAAGGAGCTCATAAACATCGGAAGACATTGGAGGGTGATGCCTGCAAACGGTTATCTCTACGAAGTGCAATGCAACAAGTATTCTACTATTGTTGACAAGCACTCAAGAAGTTGTTCTTGTGGACAGTGACAGCTATTAAGGTTTCTTTTCTCACATGCTCTACTCGTCATATAAGGGCTCAATCATTCTCCCTATGACTACTTAGAAAACTTTTACTGTGTTACATCTTTCAGAGATGCATACTCTTTCACTCTGAATCCAACATCGTCGATTGAGAGACCTCTACATGACATGACATCATATGGTCAAGAATTGTTGCCTCCATTAACAAAGAAGCCAGCTGGAAGACCAAGGACAAAGAGACTAAATTCCAAGGCTGAGAAGGAAACAATCCCTACAAAAGGCTCAAGGTGTCACAAGTATACTAGTCACAACAAAAGGACTTGCACATCAGCTTATCTAGCTTTCCTTTTGCACTTCCTTTCATTTTTCTTAGCAGTTTTAGTGGAAAATTTACGATTATAAGTATTGGTTCACTGAGGTTAGCTGTCGCTAGCTGTTGTAATTTTTCTGGTGATTGACATGAAAAAATTACAAACAAAAATTATTCAGTAATGATTTATAAAATTATAGTCATAATCCTCTTTGAGATTTATTTTGTTGTTTTATCTATGCATGTTTAAAACAGGGAAAAACTATGGTTCACTGAGTCCAACTGTGAGTAACTGAACCATCAATTTCGACAACAACAAGATTCACTGTTCTTTCAAATTTGCAAAAGTTCTTGTTAACTGTCATTTCAATTTCAATAATTGTTGTTAACTGAGCCTGGAACCAAAAAATATGATGCATTGCTCTGGTTAACTGTCGTTTCACTGTCAATAACTGTTGTTAACTGAGCCTGGAACCAAAAAATAAGATATACTGCTGTGGTTGACTCAAGTACTAAATCCTGGACTTTTCAAAAGTTTTTTTTGAAGCCAAAGTGTTCCATTACAGTACATCATAATTTATAGTTTTTCACTTCATCACAATTATTTCCAGTAAAGGGATGTTCATATCATCTTTTCATTCAATCACAACACATGCAGATTTGGGAGCAAAAACACACTAAAAATCATGAAAAACTAGAAAGATAAATTCATTACTAATAGATAGATCCTATTACATATAATAATGAAAATAAAACAAAAAGATGAATCTAAATAAACTGAAAAATAAAAGAAATAGATAAATAAGGTTCAAATCTTCCTCTTCTTCCCCTTGCTGCTCTGGCACTTGCTGTCTCAAACTTTAGAGGTGAAGGAGAAAAAAAGACAAGACCTTATCCAATTTTTTCAGGATGACTTTGTTCTGCTCGATACTCAGTTCCATATACTCCTTGAGGTTCTTGACCTCCCTTTGCAGGCATTTGAAATGCTTGATATTTGTCAATGGTTTGGGAGGCCTCTGATTGGCCTCTCTAACCATGCTAAGAATACTGTTAGAGTATGCATAATCAAGTTTTCGGATGAGTGAGTTTGAAGGGGAAGGAGAAGCGGAAGGGGTGGGGAGGAAATGAACTTGGCTCTCACCATCAGAGTCAGTGTCTGAATATGATGTTGTTTGGGAACAATGAACGAGTTTTGGTGCCATTCCTCTTGATTTTTTTTAAAGAGACGGTTTAGCTTTTGCACAAGATGCTCTGACAAAAAATGAAGGAGAAGATAAATATGTTTTAGATGATGCCTTCTATTTATAGAGGATGAATTTGAAAGCAGTTGAGAAGAAAATGAAGAGTTGTGTCTTTAATCAAGAAAATGAAATGATTCATCTACTTTTCTGATTAATGAGAGAGATGTAAATGAGGTATGTTGGAAGAAGAAGCGACAAGCAAACTCGTTAAAAGAGAAACGACTCTTGGTTTTTCTAGGAATTTGAACCGCATCAAGTGACAGCACAACAAAAATATATGTAACTGTCTCTAATTTGAAGATTCACTATCTCTAACTGTTATTAACTGTCGTTCACTATCACAGAGTCTGTTATTTGCATTACGTTTTCATTTCATTTCAAAGATGAATCAATTTTCATTCGTTATGATAAATGAAAGAAATGAACAAAACTCAACCACAAAATAGGAAACCAAACCCAATGAAGGAAAAATGTCTTACACTCTACTTCATTGCATTTTTTAATGTGTGTTCTTATACTCAATGTAGGAATCACTGTTGTTTAACTGACCCCTAACTATCTATTCACTGTTGTTTAACTGTCTATTAATTGTCTATTCACTGCCTTTCACTGTTGTTAAACCAGAGTTTGTTGTCATCTTTCTGTGATCTGAACAACTAACTAATGAACAAGTAGTCCTAACTAGATATTGATTTGCCTCCCTTCAACAATCTTCTACTTGTTGCCTTTGGAGGGTTCTTCTTGCACCATCCAAGCTCATAGTCAATGAAAGATTCTATGATTTGAACCTTAACCAAAGAGATATCTTCATCATCCATACGTTCACAAAATGGCTCATCCCAAGCAAACTGATTCATGCAGTATCACACAAACGTCCCGTAGTCATTCCTATGTAAATAGGAAACAAAAAATATAGTGAAGTTCAAAAACTAAAAAAGAAATCAGTTACCCCATCGTATACATCTACCAAGAAGGAAACTAAGTGTAGATATACTTACGATCATGAAGGTTAGCATGGACAGTTGTCGCAAGTCATTACCACCATGTCCTCAAATGGACATTTCTGTCTATGATCTCTCACCCACTCTACAGTTTTCCTTTTTTTCCCAGACAATTTGATCTCTCTAATCTTCAGCTCTTTAGAGGTGTTTCATCTGTCATCAACCAAGAATCTTTTGCCGCTCTTAAGAATCTCATCTGAGGCCTCGTAGACTGCATCCAACCACAAATTGAACATGTGAACAATTTTGAGTGTTTCCTTGAAGTGACCCCCATTCCTCAGTTCCTTGGGATTCTCTGGTCACAAGATCAACTCTGCATGATGCTTCTTTTCCTTTCCTTGGGTTGATCTATGAAATAGGTGAGCTCCTTTGCTGGATTTGAAACTAATCAAGGGTGTCCTCACCGGTTTCTTCTTCTGTGGTGGCCACCAGTATATCTCATTCGTCTTCTTGATAGGTCGAAGCTTGTCTTTCAGTCTTTTGACGTATGAATATGTACCGATGTTGTTCTTGGTCAACTGAATATTAGGACCAGGAAGCTCGATGGTTAAACCGTCATCCTTGGACTTCTTAACAACTGGACCCGGAACTGTAATGACTAAATCATCATCTTTTGCCTTCTTCTTTAGAGCATCGGGTGTCACCAAGTTCTCCACCACTACAGGTGATCCTTTTCACTAAATCATCTGAGCTACTGGTGTCACAAGGCACTCCACCACTTCAGGAGAATCTATTTCCTCCATGCCCTGAGCTACGGGCGTCACCAAGCCCTCCACCACAACTTCAAGAGATACTTCTTTTGGCTCATTGCCCTCATTTGTTGGTGTGAGGAACGCATCAGGGCTCAACTACTTAAAAGACGGTGCATCGAGAAACATGAGAGGCTCATCATTTGATTTTGAAGCACCTATCATAGAACAAAACATTTTCAGTCAGTTAAACACAATTTACCATCAGTGAACCAAAAATAAATAAATTAGCTAACACACAATTTACTCATAGTGAACCACAGTGCACATTGTCAGCTAAAACAGTTAAACCACAGTAAACCCCATCATCTTGAGACAGTGAAAAAAAAAATCTGAAAAGAAGGGAATTTCATTTGTTCAACAAAAAATAGTCAAATAGTGTACAAAATCTCATACAACACCAAAATATGAATACTAAAAACATAGAGATTTTAAAACATGATTTTCTTATTCATCAACTACTTATGAAAATTCTATACAAGCTACTTCTTCACCTCCTCCTTCTTCTGCTGCTTCTTCACCTCTTCCCTTTTTTGCTGCTACTTCTGCCATCTTTTCTACTGCTTCTTCACCTCTTGACATCAGACTTCTCCACTCTCTCATCGTAGGACCTCGATGCCTTGTAGAGTAAGGCACCTGTAGTCGCTGATTGTTGTTCAGCCGGACGAGGTACTCAGTCTTTGTGCCAACAACAACCCCGCACTGCATCCTTGTCGCATTTCCAGTTGCCATGTCCACCGTGTCTGCTCAAATGGATTATTACCAGCAGTTACACATTTACCAAACCAAATCATTAACATAAAAGTGAGAGGTGAGCAGTGAACCTGGAAGTCTAGTCTTCTTGCAACGGATGCTGGGGGCGGGCGACGGCTCTGAGCTACCGGAGAAGACAATAGCGCCGGTGGATACCGTAGCGCTGTGATCCACTGACGATGTAGTGTCCTCCAGCAATGGGGCTGACGTTTCCTATTGGGAACGAGGCTGCGGAGAAGGCATGGATGGGCCGGTGGATACCCCAACCGCCGTTGCAGTAGCCCTCCGCCTCTACGGTAACCACCGCAGCTGCCGCGGCTTGTCGACGCTCGAGTGCCGCTTTCCTCATCCGGTGCGCCGTACTCCCGGGAGCCATTCGAATTGCCTTATTTTATACCTAAAATAGTCTACAACCCACCTTCTCAATCAACATAAAAATTGCTTCAGCATTATCCTTTCACACAGATTAATTAAGACACACAAAAGACCATTAGATCTTCCCGAGATGCATTACACAAATACCACTTCTCAAGCTTCATAATGAACTATTACATATGAAACAACACAATTAAGATTTAACTCAGCCTAATGGCTAGATCTCAGTAATTTCTCAACAGTAAAACTACAACAATACAACACCTAAGCCAGCATACAGTGCATATATATAATCGAAAACATAACAAGGCAAACCTGGACTTAATATGACCAACAAGGCAAAATTGAAGGACAACCTGAATTCAAAGACACATTCAAATTCATACACACAGATTAGATATTTTCCAAGACACATTCAAATTCAAACACACAGATTAATTACATATGTCTCAATTAGAGTAAATCCAAATCTGAAAAGTACCAAATTCATCACAAATTGTGTATGTTAATCGATCGGTAAACAGAACAGTGGTGTTATAGCCATTATAATGTGGAAACCAATTGATATCACCAGAAAGTAACAGCCACAGGCATATAGTAGAAGTACTTCAGATTTGGACATCTTGTTAACCAAACACTTTCATCTTTCGGTGTCTCAAATTGCCAAGACCTTATCAATTTATCACTCAGCACAAGGACATGGAAACATATATATAGCTTAAAAAAAGGAAAGCAAACCTGAAAAGACGCCGAACTTGAAGTGATAAGGTGCCGGTGGATTCGGGGAGGTGGGGATTTGGGGATTTAGGGTTATGAGGGAGGGATTGAGGGATGGGAGGGAGGGGATTTAGGGTTAAGGTGGAGGGAATTTAGGGTTTTGGGTTCGGGGAGGGGATTTAGAACTTGGAGGCGATTTGAGGTGAGTCGATCTCGAAGAAGAAACGAAGCAGAAGAAGAAATAAACTCTGAAGTCTGCAATTAAAACGGGCACGCCTAGGGCGACAAAGATATCATTATTGGTCGCCTGAAATTATTGAAGCGACCAATAATGATATATTTGTCGCCTGGAATTTCTGAGGCCACCAATAATGATTTATATGTCGCCTGGAATTTCTAAAGCGACAAACATATATTTCTTGGTCGCCTCAAACAAATGAAGCGACCAAGCTTTTATTCACAAGGACTACCTAGGGGATATAGGGTTGGTTGCCTTATGAACAAATAATATTTTAAAAACCCTAACCCAAGCGACGAAGATAGAAGATTTTCGGCGCCTCTTACAATGTGAAGCGACGAAGATTGAATTATTGGTCGCCTCATTTTGTTTTATTTTTTAAAAATGCAAAAATTAGGTTTAATGCGTTCAAATACATAATTCATAGTTTACAAACACATAATTCATAGTTTACAAAAATATAATAATATGAATTTAGTCTTCCTCCTCGTCGTCCTCTTCATCATTCTCTTCGTCTTCGTCTTCGTCTTCATATTGCTCCAATAGGTCTTCGTTAGACTCATCGTCATCTTCGTCTCCTTCTTCATCCAAAACTATGTGAAGATCTTGGTAAAATTATATCACTGTGGGAGTGTCTTCTTGGTAAGGCTCGGTGATATGATTACCTGTACGCGACCTGCTTTCATCTATGGCAAGTACTTCGGTACTGTAGACATTTCGGTGCGACATTTCTTGTACTACCTTCCAAGTACCACCCGCCTCTGGATCGTCCATGTAGAATACTTGCACTACCACATATTGACTCATTGCCGGCGACTTTTAAGTCGCCGGCAATGTTTTTTAACATTACCAACGATTTTTTAACATTGCCGGAGTCGCCGGTAATGTCTTCTTTTTTTTTTTAACATTACCGGCGACATAAATGTATGTCGCCGGCAATGTCTCGATGGTAATGTAAAAAAAAAAAAGACATTGCCGGCGACTTCATTTATGTCGCCGGCAATGTTTTTTTTTTTTTTTTTTTTACATTACCGGCGACATAAATGTATGTCGCCGGCAATGTCATTACCATCGAGACATTACCGGCGACATACATTTATGTCGCCGGTAATGTTAAAAAAAAGAAGAAGACATTACCGGCGACTTAAGTCGCCGGCAATGTTAAAAAATCGTTGGTAATGTTAAAAAACATTACCGGCGACTTAAAAGTCGCCGACAATGAGTCAATATGTGGTAGTGTTGTTTTGCTTTGGTTGCAATAATGAATGGTGAATCATCATAGTAACTGCTATTTGTATTCACTGATATTAGTCCATGATCTAACCTGACGGTGTCAATTTCGTCCTCATCCTCAGAGTTGTGCCATGTGCACTTGAACAACACCACTGGCATACGACTTGCATATAATACTTCGGCTACATAGATAATGTGGCCGTAGAACTTGGATGAACCCATATCTATCATGACACCGCTATTTTGAGCAACGGTTCTTTGATCTGTATCAAACGATGTGAATTTGACACTGTTGACATAACACGACTTAAAAACCCGGAATTGCTAAGGTCATTGGGCTAATGACTTTGTCCTTGGCACCAAGCCCTGGTCCTTATTTTTATCCTTGAGAGACAGCTGAAAGATAAGAGTTAGATAAGTGAAAGATAAGTGTTAGTTTTCATACCCATATCAAGAACCATCGAAAAAAACTCATCTGACGACGAACATCGTCAAAATCTTCACCATTTTTAGCCTTGAACCTTGTGAGATGTTCTTCTAGGTAGGGTTTAACTTCATCTGTTTCCACCAAAACTTTTCAGTGAGCCTCATGAGCTTCATCCTTAGTTAACATAAACTGGCTACGAGTCTCGATAATCTCTGGCCTTACTTGTTGTGAAACACTGCTAATATTCCATTGTTGGGAAGCGTCAATTTCTTCATGGTCTTCTTGTCTGAGATAAGACTTACAATACGTCACCGACTCCTATACGAGGTACTGTTCTGCAATACTACCATCCGGGTAACGTGTATTCCGCATTGACTTTTTATATTGACATAATTGCCTGCAATATTATGTAAATTATTAATACATATTACATAACTAACATTATATTAGCAGTTAAACAAGTACTATACCTTTCAATTGGATACATCCATGTATAGTGTACTGGGTCTGTAAGCAATACTTGTTCGGGCAGATGAACCATGAGATGAACCATAGATGTAAAAAAATGTGGAGGAAAAATCATCTCTAAATGTAGAGAATCAACACTATCTCAGTTTTCATTTCACTCATAACCTCCTTATTCAACTCCCTAACGCATAATTTACGAAACCAAGTAACCTTGAATGGTATCCATAGTAACCTTGAACAGACCATTATTCCAACATTTGCACGGGCATAAGTGATAATCGGCTCCGTTACTATGTCGTCGGGCAAAATTTATGAACTCGAATATGCCTGTGATGTACCTTGGATCAGCATGAGGATATGTCATCCAGGTTTTGTCTGGTTGTCCTTCCATGTTTTCTGTCAACAGAAACAATCAATATGAATAAAGTTACCACACCACATTTATGATACAACCAAAACCTGTCCCCACACTTTTTGTCATTATGCCTCCGGGTACGGTCCTATCCCCTTCATGAGAACACGGCATTTGTCAACCCTCTAGCCCTCATGGGTTTCAGCTCCAGTTTAGGAAAATTTTGATAGCATCTCCTTACAGTTTCCCAAGTGCACACATATCTAAACAACCTAATTTGCACTCGAGGAACATTGTAAGGAGACACTATCGAAACCATATCCCGGAACTGAAACTGAAACCACATGAATAGCAAAAGGATCAACGAAGTCGTGTTAACCTAAAGTGTCCAAAAATGGGACATTTCGAGAATCAACAACTCATCTCGATCAACTAGATGAGTTGTTAATCCTCAAACGAGAGTTCTAAGTTGATAACCACCACAATTATATATAACCTTACGCTCGATTTCATCATTAACACTAATAACACCACTAATTGAGACCAATAAGCCTAATCTACACTAATCATCACAAATTTTACTAAATTTAACCAAAATTCAAACATTATTGATGAACCCATAACATGATTTATCACAATTCAATGATTCAAACACTAAAACTACAACATAAGACCAAATTCAATTCAACTTCAAAAATTTCACATAAACATCAATTTCACTTCTCATCAATTAACATATAATATGGTCATAAAGAGGGTTAAAGAGATAAAAATAAAAAAAACTTTACTTAAGAATCAAATGGATGGCAAGAACAACCTTCTTTCTCAATTTCTTCAAATTTTTCTCCAAATCGGCCAAGAACAGCTCCTCTACGCGAATTACCTATTTTTCTAAAATTTCAACCTTATAAAGGGTTTGACTTTAAGAAGGAGAACAAATTCAGTTTTTAAAAAAATGAGGCGACGAAGATTGATTAATTTTCGTTGCATAAGATCTCTTCGGGGTGACCAAGTTTTTCTACGTTGGTTTAGAAACCTTATGAAGCGATGCAGGAAATAATTGGTCGCCTCAAAGACCTTAACGCGACGTATGATATTTCTGAGGCTACCAATGCCTTCTCCGTTACCTCAACGACAACAAAGCGACGAAAATAAATGCATTCGTCGCTTAGCTTGAAAGCTGTTCCCCAGTAGTGAATTGTGGAGCAGTTTCTATACAACCTATCATAGTTTTGAAGTTTGGGAGTTGAGTGATGTTGGATCAGCTGAAAAACTCTATATGAAAGAAGTAGGAGACTATCAACTAGAAATTGATGGAGATATTTATAAAATTTGTGCTTTGGATCCTTTAGATGAGGTCAAATTGTATACACATGGGTATGATACATATGGTTTCGCATATACATACTATATCCGTACAAGAACTTCGTATATCGGTGGCCATACGTTCAAAACCTGGTGTACTCTCTTTCGATTAGAAGTCTCATGGTGGCCGACACCGATTACTAAGCTATTGGGGGTTGAAGAAGAATGACCTCCATATATATGGCTATATATATAGCTAGATATAGAAGCATTCTTACAAACTCACTTGATGTGTATTTTTCTTTCTTTATTACATAGCTAGCTAAGTTGTTAGGGATTTTATCTTTTCTAGCTTGGAGTTCAACATTTGGATCAACAAGACAACAACTATATATTCTTTGTTCATAGAATCCTAGCATTGTGAATTTTATCTTTTTAGGATCGTACTGTTTGCATGGTTAATTCGAATCATAGCAGTACATAGTAGCATCTGTTCGATGCAGAAATATCTCCCTGGAGAGACTTCCTCCGCGAAGCAGTCTTTTTTGGTATCGGATGTTTTAACCGCGTGTATCGGTCTATCCTGTATGTGCTTCGATACTGGCGTGCCACCGTCTCTCGACGGAATCTGGACTAGTTGTAGCCTTCCTGACTTCTAATGTAAGCGATTAAGATAGGGAGAGCACCAACCCTATCCGAATGAGTTCTTTTTGCCTAGGAACCTAGGACTTTTGATATGTGTCTCTTAGCTTGATCTTGACAATCGATACCCCCACGTCTCTCGTGTAGAGCAGAGCAATCATCTCGATGAAGTGTTTGAGAACACTAGCTTCCCTTGAGTTTTCAAGCCCTCAGCATACAAGTGAGCTGCCCTTCCACTTTTAGGTTGCAGGTTTTTGCTTCTTTTGAGCCGTAAATACTCTCAATCGATAGTTGACAAGTACTTAGACCTTCTGGGTTGCAAGTTAGAAATCTCGAAGACGAGAAGTTCTAGGTTGTTTTGCGTATAGCAAGGATTGTTTGTATGTTTGTTCGTGGTGCTTTTCATAAGATCCTTGCGTTCCTTATATAGTCGCTTACATATCAGTCATTGATTCTGTTTCTAACTCCTTTGCTCTTCCAACTTTGTCTGAATCTTCATACCAGCATCGTGTTATACCACTCATAGGTATTCTAATTCCATCATAACTCTGTTAAGAGTCCTGCAAATATCAACTAGTTATGATAGAAACTGAGCCGCGTGAAACCAGCTCGATAAGACACAGTTCTAATAGAACTCTAAGTCTTCTCCCAGCGCAGCTCGATACGAATCTCGCTGGACTTTATACTCAACTCCCTCGATGGGACTTAACCCCCTCGATGGGAACTTAATAACATGGAGATGGGCCGCTCGATAGACCTCGGCCATCCAGGCCCAAAGTAAATATTTCATTTAGGCCCAAACAGCATCCCCACGTATATTCACCTACTCTTGATCAAGTGAAACGTGAAGGAAAATGCATGGATCAAGGAAGACAATGATGGTTGTTAAATTTTCAAGCTTAATTTACCAACTGCAGGTGTTCATGTGCGCGACTATATATATCTTGTAGTTTAGTTATTCGATCTTGCCAAAAGCAATTTTACTTTGTTTGTTGGGGAGGACTTCGCTTTATGAATCATGATCATCATGTCTTCAATCAACTTGCTACGTACACATACTAGAATTTGACAACTCGATCACTTAAGAGAACAACCTCAGTTTTAGCGACGTACGAAGAACACGTTACAATGGTTACATGCTCATCTAATAAACCTACAAAATAAAAATGAAGTACATGAGGTATATATTGCATCTAGTTACTTCGAAGCTTAAGTGGAGAGATCAAACACTTCAGTTTTAGTGAGCAACTGAGCATCGAGCAAGAAAACGTTACGTGGTCATCTCAGTATGGTTCATACACGTTTACACCAAATTAATCGAGTCTAAGATTAGTCTTCAAATGAGGAGAGTCCCGCGAAGAACCAGACTCCTACACAAGATTAATCACATAACGAATTACCATGTACAAACCATATATAACAGATGATTATCTTGTCATATATAATAGTACGTGCCCACATTCCAGTCAAATGCCATGTCTTGATTTCCTCATCGTTTAAACCCCTCTCACATTATAGGAGAAATTTCTGCATGTTCCCTTCAAACAAATTACATGGTTTGACGACCCAATGGAATTATGACAAGTGTCCGATTGAAGCCAACTCATCACATCGATTATTTTGTTTGTCTAAATTCTTCACGTCGTTTAAAGCTTGCCGTCTTTGTTCTTCCTAATGTGCTCTTTGCACATAGCGAAGAAACCCAGATGGTCAGATCAGTTACAATCCATTTTTCCAATCCGTTTTTTCAATTGAGTCTTCCTTAATTTTGTAGCTTTAACTATTCTAGATGAATTGCTTAACTTGAAAATAAACTCAAACTGTTAATCTTCAAACGTTGGATTTTCTAAATTAATGTAATGATAATTAAGGGTAACTTTTCATTTTAGTCTCAAATTTGATCCTTTGGTATAAAACAAAGTAATTGCAAAAATAGCTAAATTTAAGAGAGAGAGAGCGAGAAACCCTTTTTCTCTCTGAAACCTTTAGGTTTTCTACCTAGCATTTGTGCAACAACAAGCAACCATGACAGATGGATCACACCATCGTTTTGCAGCTGCCTTCGCAGTCTTAACGAAGGGGAAGACGTCGTTCGGTGTATCCGACGCCAGAAACAAGAAGCACTATGCAGTCGGACGGTTACTGTCAATGAAGAAGGGGATATATCCAAAAGCTTTTAAAGGAACTATTGCTGGGGTATGGGACCTCAAGTGCCATCTCTCGATTCGCCATGAGGGAGAATGGTATATCTTTTGCTTTGACAAGGAGCAAGATCGAAAGAAGATCCTGAGGGATGGTCCATGGTTCTACGGTAAGTCGAACTTGGTCCTCAATAAATTTGATGGAGTCGAGGCAGTGGAGAATGTGAACTTATCTCGAATTCTAGTTTGGGTGGAGATGATCGGCCTCCCACCACAACTGCAGACTACGACGACACTGGGGTGTATTGCCTCAACTCTAAGAGAGATTATTCATCTTGATGAATCAGGAATCAAGAGTGGTAAAAGGATCAGGGCTCGGATATGGTATGAGATTACTAGACCGGTAAAGAAAGCTTACCCTCCAGAGGCTTTTGAGTTTGATGGTGTGATAGTGATGGTGCAGTTTCGCTATGATCGAGTCGTTGGCTTCTGTCACATATGTGGATTGTTGGAACATAAGGTTTGCGTGGTCCGCCGAATATGTACGCGACGGAGGAGACAATAGAAAAGCTAGGGTTACCTAACCCTAAAGGCAGCAGGAACAGTGGTGTCGATGCGTCATCATCATCATCATCCCTTTCCCTTGCCTCTCCTAATTTGACCAGGAAAGGATCTTTGCCTGAGCAAGGAAGTGATGGCATATCCATGAAGGCCCAGGCTTCACTTTTTCCTTTTCATGTATCAATGCAGCTAAGCTGACGTGACAGTTGGGAGCTTTCTCTTTCAAGACATCGGAGGTGACAACCCCAAGGGTTCAATTCACTGAGGAATCTCGACTAGTGGTGGGTGGCAAGCAAGGGCACGGTAGATAAGTCCCAGGGCACTGAGAAAGTGGTGAAGGTGTACTAGCGCTAAGCGCGTCTTACATTGCCGGAGTTGCCCAAGGAAGGTGAACTGCTTATTCAAGCCCTCACTACATCGCTAACGGATGAGTACGGTAAGATTCGTGTCTCACCACTCAAAAGGAAGCGGGGTCACCGAGTTGGCTCGAAGAATAAGCTAAAGGACAAACCTGAGGCGGACGAGTCGGTTAGTGCAACTGTGGTGGTCTCTGGCTCACCAAAGATGCGTAAAAGGCGCATCAAATAGCGACGCTTGACTATGGAGGAGACTATGGACTCAGAGGCAGTGGCCTCAGCTGTGGAGAAGCTTCCTACAGGTGAAGGAAGCGGAGACATGGTCGTGGAGGCAGAGAAAGACCCTGGGGCTTCCTTAGGGTAGGTCTTATAGTATGTTTTGGCGATCATTACCTTGGTTTACCCAGGTTGGTACTTGCATTGTTCTCGTGTGACATGTCCTCAGTTACTTTTGTTATTCATTTTGATTACAATGTTCGTGAGTTAATGTAGATATTCTCTTTAGGTTAGCTTAGCAGTATTCTTTTCTCTCGTACATTTTGGGTGTCTACTGCATATCATTGTATACTACATTATTACATTGATCAATATATTTCCTCGTGTTTTAGCCTTGAAAAAATGTAACCTTTTATTTTTACAATTAATAATATATAGTTTTTGGCTGGTGCCAATTGAATATGTCGAATCGGTCGTGGAATACCATGAATCACAATAAATATATTTATAATCTTAGAGCAACTCCAATAAATGTCCCATATTTCATTTTCAGTAGAAATATGAAATTTTTTCTTTAAAATCAACTATATCAGCTCCTCCATCTCATTAACTATAATAGGGAATCCCTATATTTCACGTTTTCATCCCCTATTTTCGAAGGAATAAGATTTCATTAAAACCCTTTCAGTTGAACTATATATACACTGCTGACAAGCAACCCTAACTCTAACTCTAGAGAAGAATCGAATAACTAATTAGTAACAAATATTACTTATTAAATCTATGAAGCTCGAACGAAATCGAGCTTACTTACATCTTTCCAAAATAAACAGAAGACTCATAAATGGAGATGAACATATCTTTAAGCACTCGATTGTGGTAGATATGTCATCCACATGAATTACGCAGTCCAAGAATATGCAAATAAGCCATGGTACCAACAGTACCCGACTCAATAATCCTACACCGAGGACCATAGACATAATTAAGTAAAAACTAATTACCTAGAAAAATAAAAAAATAAAATACAGCCCAAATACTCAGCCCCACTCCGTCCAGGCCGTCGCTGGACGAGGAGATGCAGAATAAGAGGCACCGCCGCTAGGGTAACTAAGATGGAGAGACGCCGCTAGGGTGTTTTGGTATATGAAGTGACTTAGCTAAGATTTATTTGATTGTGAATTCAACCGTAAAACTTCTAGCAATTTTTTTTTTCAAAGGGCAAAATAGGATTATACTAAAAATATGAATTATTGGTAATGTAAAAGTCGATCATTATTTCATTAAATAATTTCTTTTTAAGTTGTAAAATTAATTTATAGCTAAAAGTTAATTATTTATTAATTAATTAAAATTAACCATAAGTTTAAATATAATTAAATCAAAAATAATATTGTTGGAACAAATTTTAAAAATATATAATAAAATAAGCTTCGACTAAATAATTGAACAAAATGAAAAAAATTAAGTTAGGTCGTTGGAACTGCTCTTACAAAATTAAACAATAGATGTGATGCTCATCTCTACTATAATAAAGGGAAGCCAAAAGTAGTTTTAGTGTCATTGGTTTTATCAAATTTGAAGTTGACAAAAATACCCTAAATAATATTAAAAGTTAATCACAAATAAAAGAATAAAAAAATAGTTATATTGTAAATTTTTAATAAAACATAAAAACTGAAACAGAAATATCATAACTTCTTTCATGTTTTTCTCCCACCTCCACACCACACCCGTACGGGTGGGGATTTTTCTAGTCTCTATTAATTAAAGCAAAGGCCCTTATGGAAGTTACTAAGGTAGAACTTTCAGAATGCCTAAAAATATCCTCCTCTCAATTTAGTTCGGTAGAAAATTCTTATAAATTAACTAGGGGTACAAAAGTAACACTGCAATATGAGGCATAAAAACTGCTATACCTACGTGGGAGATTTTGGAACAGCAACATAATCGAAAACTGCCGACGTGGGAGTTAACCCATTGTCAATATATATGTTTCATCGTTTATCGCCTTCTCTCAGTTTTCAATTCTCAAACAGAATCAGAGCACAAAAGAGTAGAAGAGAAAACTCAAATCGATAAAAGAGATTCATGTTTAGTAATCGATGATGAGTGAGATTGATTGAATTGATTCTTCCATTCAATTTTCTTCAACTGATACGCGCGTTTTGTTTTCCTTCCTTTTGGGCAGGAAGAAGATTTTTAGATAACCATTTGGTTGTCGTTTGTGCCAACAAAGAAATGGACGTATGTCTACAGCAAGAACAAGTAAGATGATTATGTTTTGATTCATTGTTAATCTGCAGTGTAAAATATTCTATGTGTTTCTGTTATTCTTGGTATATTTCCCAAAAGGCTGAAAGGGAGACAGTATAGCTAAAGATGAGGAGTCTGACAAGTCTTAAGTCTGAAGTGAAGAATGAGGTTGATGATGATGAGAGACGTTAATATGACTTAAAGTAGAAACTAATATGCTTTTTTTCTTTTTGTGCAGAACTGTGAAGATTGAAGGAGGAAATGAAGAAGCAATGCATTAAGGATTGCTTGGAGTTAAATGACCCGCAATTCTTATATATGTTGTTTGTCTAAAAGGAGGTAGAATGGCTTAACTGAAAATGAAAAGTTGCAGGTCTGTTTGTAATTTTAAGTTCTTGATTAACATGAGAATCATTGGGTCTATTTGATTCCGTTGGCTATGTAATTTGGCATAGGATATACTAATTAAAATTGAACTCTTAATGCAGTTGGAAAACAGGGTCCAATTGGTTGCACAAAGCCAGAAATGTTCATCTGGTGTTCAAATCATATATTTCATTTAATGATATAACTTGCTTATGGTGTCTTGATATTAGCTTTTTCAAATATGTAATTTTAATTTGTTTCTCAACTGACAATAACATATATAGTTCATATGTATCTCAAAATAATTTTATTTAAACTAGGTTGACATAGTGCAAGGGGTCGGGTTCAATATTAATCATACTGGCATTTTGGGCACGTAATATGTGAAGAAGAAAATAATTGACTGCGACAAAATGAAAGACTTCCTACTCAAGAAGAAAAGAGATGTACACAGAAGAGAAGAAATTTATTTATTTGACTTGAGATGAAGAATTTGAAAATAAAGAAATACCAAAGAAAGAGGCAGAAAATAAAAAATATATATATTAAAAGGGAATGAAAGAGAAAACACAGCCAGAGAGAATACCCTACAATTGATAATTATAGTATAAGTAGTACAAGTATAATATAAAGAATTGATTTGTGCCTTCAAACTGGCTTTTCATTATATTTAGTTGTTTATATTCAAACAAGTTGGTTGGTGATTCATTAAAACTCGATGCGGCTTACATCATAATCATTGGCATCCTGTATGAGATCAGGAGTGATATCCTGTATAAAAAAAAGGAATATGAGCTAACAACAATTACTAGGAATTGACAATGTTCTACGCGTAATTCTTCTCACCTCTCAATTAGTTCTGTCTTCAAATAATAGAGATCTCAATTAGATCAGTATTCGAATAATAGAGATAGGCCTGAAAGTGCACGATAGTATCTGTCATGAGCAATGGACTTGGGCAATTAAGTGAAGACGATATAATTGCACACTTTTAAGTATGCCACCGATAAATCGCACGCGCGAGCGCGACGCCTTTCGCACGCGCATATGCGCGTGCAAGAAGGCTAGTGTACAATAGCCGCGCGCACGAGGGTGAAGATATATAACAAAGCTTTACCCTAGCTCAACTCGTACTCGACCCCAAAACCCTAACTATCTCAGAACAACCACCCTAATGATCATGGCTACCCGCCTACCAGCCTCCTTACCTCCTCCGATTCACTTAGAAAGATCAAAATCCACTGATGGTGTTAACATCGATGATCTTCCTGACTCTTTACTGGTCGAAATCCTCTGCCGTCTTCGTAGAAGGAGTTGGTCTTCCAATGCAAGTGTGTGTCCAAACATTGGTTCAATCTCATGTTCGATCCCTCTTTGACTGGCCAGTTTGTATATATATCTTCAACAATATCACAAGAAAACCACAGTAGCTAAATGTTTAATTGACTTTCGTGGTGAAGACTACTATACCCCTACCTAGTTCCAGAACGAAGCAGTTTTCATCACCATGTCTTCTAGATCTCTTGTTCGAGAGCCTCATGAGTTTTTACGGTTTGGAAGTAAAGCCACAGATGGTAAGAACATCTAATGATTTTGTTCTGTGTTGCCGATATATATATATAACAACTCTCACGTCCAATCTAAATCTAAGCAAGGATATTTTTACATCTGCAATCCTTGTACAAGGAATTGGATAGCTCTTACTCCCACCACTCCTACTTTGGTTTATGATCCAGTTGGATTCATCTGTGATCGCTACTACTACGAGAATTTTAGTGCCAGTTCAACAACATTAGTACTTGTAATAGTGATACTACTACGAGAATTTTAGTGCCAACAACATTAGTACTACTAGTAGTTGTGTCACTAATAATAGGGACTACAGGTGCAGGGTTGTGATAATCTAATCCGGATCCTCGTAGTTGTTATGAATTTTCCGATAAATTCATTGTTGATGTGTTCTCTTCCGAGACAGGTGAATGGAGAAAGACACTTGTATCATCCCCACAATGCTTTAAGTTTGCCAACTTCTTTGATAGTTCGATTGGTGTTGCTTGCAATGGAATGTTGAATTGGACATGTCGCACCTATGATCCATCTGACGAGATGGGGTTGATCGGACTAGATCCTTTCGTGATCGACAAGGGCAATGCTTGTTCTATATATTGCCTTAATGGTGATAAGGAGACTGTTTATGATGATGGTCAGTACGTACGAATTTCATCTCTTTAATATCGATGCAAGGGATATCGACTTTCGTTGTTATCTGTCGATATGTGTGTGCTATGGGCGTCTCCGAGTGTGGAGGTACGTTTACTCTGATCAATACGCTGTTTGGGAACTAACAGCAGCTGATCCAAGATCAGCTGAAACGCCCTATATGAAAAAAGTGGGAGACTATCCAGTAGAGATTGATAGATATGTTTTGGACCTTTCTTGTTACCGTATTAGACCATCTCCAACCATCAAGGTCTCATACCCTATTATGAGACCTTGTAAAATCACTATTCAATATAGGACCTTCCCATCTCCAACCATCAAGGTCTCATACCTCATTTTAAAACTCATATTCTCTCTCTTTGATTCTTCTTTTTTCCTCATGGCCCACTAAAATTGTCAAGGTTCTATACCTTATATTAGGTCCTATTATAGAACTCAAAATAGGGTATAGGACTTAGTTTTGAGGTATAGGACTAGGATCTTCATGGGTTGGAGATAGAGTTTTTCCCAAAGGTTCTATTATGAGGTATAGAACCTCCACCATTGGAGATGGTCTTATAGCTTTGGAGCCGGAGGAATATTAGGATATATTGTATGTAGAACATAATGTGCACCTTTGGACATATACATACAACATTCGTACAAGAACTATGTGACGTCGTTTTATTCCATAAGTTCGATTGCTCTACTCTATTTCGATTAGAGCTTCCATTGTGGCCGACACCAACTCCTAAGCTACTACGGGTTGAAGAATGATGATTATTTCTCTCTTTTTTCTTTCCACATGTATATATATATAGACGTTTTCAAGTGGGACGTCTGCACCAACGGAATCCGTATGGATTCCGGCTTTTGGCTGGCGTTCCAGTCACCAAATCTGATTTCCACTGTTTTGATTATAGGTATATGTGTTTAGGTCAATCATGTAAAATTTCATCTAATTTGGGGATCATTTGGGTCCTCAAAATCGTGATTTACACGAACGGAAATAAATCAGCAAAACCATAACCGTTCGGATTCCGGTTGGTAAATCATGATTTTGAGGACTCAAATGATCACCAAATTGAATGAAATTTTACAAGGTTGATCTATACGCGTATACCTATAATTTGAACGGTAGAAATCAAATTTAGTAACCGGAATGCCAGATAAAAGCTGAAATTCGTACAGATTCCGTTGGTGCAGACGTTCGTAGCAGAAACGAACTATATATTTATATAGAGTTTTTCAAATGTGGACTGCTGCACGGTGTGGATGGTAAGGATTTGATTATTTTGATTTCAATAATTTAAACCGTTGATGTTATAGATATCTCTTTAAGGTGTAAACCTATTTTTTTTTTTAGCTAATTTGGTAATCGTTTGGTCATCCATAATGGTGAAACATTACAAATGAATAAGGAGTATCAGGTAAATACAAACGATACATAAATAGCGAATCAAATGCTAAATGATTTTCGATTAGACTCAAATTTTGCAGGTAACTTAGTTCAAATAGTATCTATAATATGAGTAGTTTTGATCGTCAAAATTTAGTGTTTAAGTGATGTAAAACAAAACAAAAAATTCGCACGCTACGGATTTCCTTAGCTGAGAACCTGAGAAAGACTATATATATGTATACATATGCATGCTTACAACTCGCTTGATGACTTTTTATTTTATTTTTTATACCTGGCTAGGTTGTTCATTCTTTTCTATCTTGGAGTTCAATATTTCGATCAACAGTTATATTGTGTGTACTTGTGAATTTAAACTGTTTAGGACCGTATTGTTGGTAGAGCATGCATGTGGTGGACCTACTCGATCTTGATCAGCATGCAAGCTTAATCAAGTGAAGGTTTGTGCTCCATAATTTTCAAGCTAGCTTTACCAATTATTAATTAATTTGCGCGAGTGTATTTATATGATTGAATTTTTACTCCTTTAGTTTAGTTTAGTTTAGTTTAGTTAGTCGATCTATTGATTCTATTCCCAAAAGCAACCCTATACTACATGTGTCGGGACTTCGCTCTCATGATCATGTCATCAATCAACTTGTTGCATATATATGTATATACTTGGAATTATATGCGCCATGTACGTGTGACGGTACTCGCGCGTGTGAATGGTTCATATTCTCCGGTTTCTATAACATATGAAACTCATCATACATATTTATACAAATATACAATCAAATGGATCAATATATATAGTTTACGTAAAAATTGGATGCATGTTACATCAAACAATGAAAGAATGAGGGACGGTGTTGCAAGAACAATCTAGCTAGGTAGCAACTGAGAATTGATTGTAAAGAACCCCTTTGCTTGCCGGCGGTTGAGGTTCATAACGGTGACGCCTAATCGGAAGTAGTAAAAGAACCAGTCGGTACGTCGGAGATAGCGGCAACGATACGGTTGATGCTAGCAGAACGAGCAAGTTTGAAGCTATTATTGAATGATTTGAGTCGACTATTCTCAGTGAAGATATTGGAAGAACTGGACAAGATCACATAAACCAAAGCTTGAACCACCACAAACATACCCACCTTCATCAAGTTATCCATAAGCGAAATCGACTCTAGCACCATCTTTTCTGATCTGATCTTTTGCTGAGAAAAATAGCTTGAAGAACGTTTCGTAAGCAGGTATAATATTCTTAGTAAGCAGAAAGAGCTGTTGTTGATGAAGATGAAGTTAATTAGTTGGGAGCAAGCCTTTGTTATATATATAGAGGAGGATGAGAAAGACAACATGAAGCTTCATGAAAGCCGCCTGCCCGCCTATATGTAGCTTCTCATTGACTTTTCTTATTCTAGGTTTTGCTACAAAGTATTGACCATGTATACTCTTAGACAGTTAGACTTGACCACGCAAGAGTCCAGATCGAAGGTCTGGTCTTTGCTATTTTTCTCTAGTTCACATTATAATTGAAGTGTGACTATGCCCTGACGTTGCATGCATGCCTAACGGTTGCTTCTGTGTCTTTGCTATTGGATAAATGATAAGATAAGGACGGCTATAAACTAACACAGTGTGTGGCTGTGTGCAATGGAACAACGAGGTTCTCGTGGCGTATATGAAGCTAACAGAGAATATAGTTCTTTGGGTATAGTACGTTACCTTATCTTCACAATAACTAGAACCCCAAGAAGAAGCTACCTATTTGTCACGCTTCTTCTTTTGCAAGCATTATTCTGAGTTTAACTTAAAACGTTTTGCATTGTTGTTAATAATCAAACATGCATGGTCATTGAGTACTTCCAAATTAACCTAATCAATTTGTTTGAGCTTAAAATAAACATAACATTTATTTTAATATTTTTGGGTCTCAGAGATAAAATGGGCCGACCACATGCGGCCTGATTGAAGCTGCGAATCGGAAAGAATATATCTATACGATTCTTAGATAATCTAGGGGAATCTAGAGGCAATATATTATTCCTAACCAATAATGTTACCTTGTCAAGTGAAGGAAGAGTGCTAACCTCTATAAATAAAAGAATCAAAGCAGATTTGTGGACCTCTTCACACATACATACAACTTATGTACCAGCAAATCTTACTCTGCTGCGAGTAGACAACCAGCGAACAGCGAGCTCAGGATCTAGGCCACTCGACAAAGCGTGGGGATTTGAAGGTTCACTCATGCTAACTAATCAGCAATAGCGAATTCAGAATCTAGGCCACCCGACAGAGCGTGAGGATTCGAAGGTTCACTCATGCTAACCAATCAGCAACAGCGAATTCAGGATCTAGGCCGCCCGACAGAGCGTGGGGATTCAAAGATTTACTTGAGCTATGACGATGATAATCAGAGGAGTCTAGGCCACCTGACAGAGCGTGGAGATTCTCAAGATCTACAAAGTCACCCTATCCGGTGTTCTCAACACTTCGTCCTTAGGATTGCTCTGCTTTATACTTTCCCGAGGATGTAAAGTATCGATTCTTAGTGGCTCAACAGAGAGACACGAAGCTTACGTCTTACGTACCATCAAGACAAGTAGGACTCAACGAGCGAGGTTGGTGCTCTCCTCGCTCTAATCGCTTGACAAGAAGCAAAGACTACGCGACGCACTACACAACGAAATTCTGCCATCGGCAATGGCACGCCTCGCACACAGCACATCTACAACCGTGGATCCAAAAGAGACAATTTGCGACGTCTCCAATCGCAGCAACTTAACTGGAGAAAAATTGAAGCCAAATATTTGGGCACACCCAGTGGGACTCAGGTTTAGTGTCTTACAATCATTGATCCATATCAAAAAGCATTTATAAGTTGCCTTAAACATCCAGTGCCTACATTCCGGAAACATAATTTAGCTACTTGTAGGGGTTTAAGCAACGAGGAAGTACTACAGAGGTTTGGGATAACAATGACTAAGGGTAGATCACCATTGTCAACGTCATCAGAACCTAGAACTATTGAAGAAATCAGGGTCATAGACTTTGAGACCTACATAGATTATTCGCTCAAACAAGAGTAGTGACGAAACGCTAACATCCAGTGAATACTGAACAACATGGAGGCTATCGACAAGGTGATGTCCAGAGTTTAGAGTAGACTGGATAGCCTTCACGAGGCTCGAGAGATCGAGCTTGCCGATAACAACAAAAAATTCGACACTCTCACAGCAGCACTCGCGAATCTCATTAACACTATGACGGCTAGCTTCGCTCTAATCAACGATAGACTCGGAGAGTGAGAACCTATCTTACACGATGATGAAGAGGTCAAAGATGATGATATACCAGCTCCACATCTTCTTCCACCAAACCCGGAGCGGGAATTAGAGGAAATGATTAATCACATCATCAATTAGAGGCTGCCAGGTGTAGGAAAAGCTCTAGTAGCCTACAACGAGCCATTCCAGCCACCACCATTTGGATGAAAGTGGCCAAAGGGGTATCGACCCATCTCATTCACTCACTTCAGCAGTGGAGGGGCAGAGCCAGCACCCGCATTGCTCGATTCAGGGTAGAATGTGAACCATAGGCAAGGCTCGATGAATTCAAGTTAAGAGTCTTTACATCTTCATTGTCAAGAGAAGCAATACATTGGTATACAAACCTACCGCAAGGCTCGGTTGGCGATTGGGCAATGATGGACAGATTGTTCACCGAACACTTAGGCGGATCGGAACTAGCTGTGAAGTTTTGCTTGGAAAGTTATGCCAAATGATGCAGATGCCAAGCGAATCTCCAGTGACATACTTGCATAGGTTCAAGACCGAGTACACAAAGAGCAGGACTTCATACACTATGGAGCAATTGGTGGACATCGCGGTTGGAGGACTTGAGGAACGTTTGCATAAAAAGTATGTAGACGCAATGTTTACATCGTTAAATGCTCTCATCGATGTTGTAGCTTAAACACATGTGGCATACGAGGAAGCCGACAATAGGCGCAACGAATCCAGGGGAACATATACTCCAAAAACTCCATATCGAGAACGTCTTAAGATAATCGCGGCAGTGTAAGAAGAAGAGGAATATGATGGTTATGATTCAGACGATGCAACGGTGGCTAGTATGCAATTAACAGCCAAGAATACGATCAAGTCAAAGAAAATAATTCCCTCGAAGGGACAAGTGCGAGTCTTGACCAGTGTTTTCACAAAACCAGAATTTGAATCATATACCTATGATGCAAACGCAGCTCATGAGATCATATAAGACTTGATTGATCATAGGAAGCTGACCAAATCTAACTTTAGAGCATACCCTACCGCGGAGCAATTAAAGGGAAAGAAATACTGCAAGTTTCACAACATGTGGAACCATACCACCAAAGACTTTATCAAACTAAAGGATCAAATCCATAAGTGGATCAACGAAGGGAGGCTTACAATATATGCATCACCACAGATTGCACTACTCGATTGCCAACCTTTCATAGATACTTCGGTCGGAGTAGTAGAGCTCGCAAAGTCAAAGGCCATCAGTACGCTCCAGAGCAATAGGATGAAGGAAATCTTGGATGAGTTAATCAAAGCAGGCATCGCAAACGTACCAAACCCAGCGCTTCATCTCCACAGAAAGGATTATACTGCAAATTCCATCATGCTTGGACACACAACACAAACCAATATGCGGCCTCACGTGAACAGATCCAACAGTGGATAAATGAAGGGGATATAGTTCTTCCGAGCTGTGAGGGAGAAGAAACTGCCGAAGGATCATTCATGGTTGGTTCTTTAGAAGTGTCTTGGCGCGGAGGAGCCAAGCGGAAGTAAACATTGGATCTAAACACCACTAATGAAGTAGTTCCTAGCAGTAGCAACAAAGAAGATTCCAAAGGGAAGAAGAAAGAGATCTGCAGAGAGGCAACTTTGGTAGTGCTTTGTACTCGATGTAAGGCAGAGTGTGGCCTCAAGATGACCTATGAAGAGTTTGTGGAAGCAGTGGGAGCAGGATCAACAGTCAAGTCTCCACCTAAGAACTACTAGCCAACAAGTCTGCAGAAATCACGCATAGTTTCCGGGGAGTCTAATCTATACAAATGAATATATACGAATGGCAGAAAAGGAGGCTGATGCAATTGGTGAAGCAACGAGCAAAACCAAGCAAACCTTACATCCCTATAGTAAGAAAATCTATGATTAAGGAAGACGTGTGGTATGTAAAGTCAGGAGGAAAGACAATGTAGATTACCCCCACCAGAAAAAGGAAACTCCAGCATCAATTCGGAGCTGCGAAGAGGACTTTGGAGGCCTTAGACAAGGGTTTGATCAAGCCAAAGCATTTAGTGGAGTCACCAGACCAAATTCAGAAAAGGATGAATAGACTCGTGGCTACACCAATCATTACGTTCGACAAAGGATCCAGCAGACTGCAGATCTGAGCAACCAGACCAAGTGTGTTTTCCCGGATGGACAAGGTAAAACCTAATACCGAAGCACAACGGGCGCCGAAAAGATCTCAAGAGATGGTCAAAGACAAGCTAGTGCGGAATTCAGTCTTCAAACGCATTGAATCCAAGGCTAAATCAGTCATTGAGCCGAGAAAGATGCCAGTGTTACGATGAAGACCAAAGCCTTTGGTAATTGAAGAACAAAAGAAGCTCGCTAGCTCTTCTTCCAAGCCCAATGTCACGGAAGTCATAGTTGGTGAGTTAGAACTCACAGCAAAGGTAAGCTCCTCAAAAGGACCTAAGTCAGAGGTTTACATAAGAGAGCAGTCGAGCCTTCCTATCAAGGACCAACAATAAGAGCCACTATTAGTTGAGACTGTGACAGATAATGACGGAGATGAGCAGTTAGTCGACTATGGGGAAGACAATGAGGACTTAGAGGAGGTCTACACTGAAGACATGCATGTAGGCATGGTATACTTATTACCGGCCAAATTTTCCAAACCATTCAAGGAAAAGCACGTGGCCGTCATAAGCAAGGCAGTTCCAGGACTAACTCTGGTAGAAATTGAAGAACCAGAGGAGCCGGGCCGAATTGTGGACTCTGTTATGCAAAATTCCTACATGATGTTCTCCAAACCAACAACCACAATGGCGTCCCACATGAGACCATTGTATATCACTGCAGGCATGGGGGGCATCCAGCTTAGCAAAGTCATGGTGGATACTGGAGCAGCGGTGAATGTCTTAACTACTCGAGCAATGACACTGTTGGGTATTCCAAGATCAGTCATTCAAGCGACATCCACAACGATCACGAACTTTACGGGGACAGTCTCGCAGATGCTAGGACTACTATTTATAGAAGTAAAAGTTGGACCTGTTATAGGGGTTCATACTTTCTTTGTCATTGAATGCAACTCACCCTTCAGTGCAATACTGGGTAGAGATTGGATCCATAAGAGCTACTGCATGCCTTTATCGCCTCATTAACAGCTCCTTATATAGGACATGGAGACATCAGAATCACACATTGTCAACGCAGATCCACAACCATACTCAGTCTCTGCGAATGTGCTGGATGCCGATTACTACAATGGAATCTCCGACCATTAGAAGTGTGCGGCGTCGACAAAAAGAGCCGATCTGTTGGGGTAATGGCCTTATAATTAGATCATTGGGGAATAGTGCAAGCGAGAGAAGACAAATCACGACCTTATTTCCTCGAGCTAGCCTCCACAAACCATCAATGATACGACCGTCCAAAGACGAGGAGGCAGAGGCTTGTGCTTCTCTATATGCATGATTGTAAACCTATATGATGGAGTCACAAGCCTATAATTGTCTGCCAACCATAGCCACAACAGAGTGTATCAATGAAGACATCCAACAAGAAGAAATCGAGGAGGATATCATCCAGCTCGCACCTACAGCCTTGAATGACACACCACCTAAAGTCAGAGATCTAGTTGAGAAAATTAACCTCAGAAATCTGGATGAGCCAATGGAGGTGGCTATCAGTACCTTGTTAGAGCCTGACGAGAGAAAGAGACTCGTTGACATGTTATTCGAGTACAAAAATTGCTTTGCAGAGAAGTTTGAAGATATGCCAGGACTTTCACTAGAACTGGTAGTCCATAAACTTCCAATCGCAAACAGAAGAAAGCCAGTCCAGCAGTCGATGCATAGGATGAATCCAGATACGACAACATTAGTCAAGGAAGAAATTGAGAAAATGTTGAAGTCCGAAGTCATCCAAGTGGCCAAATACACATAGTGGATATCTAATATTGTCTCAGTACGAAAGAAGAACAGGAAGTTTAGAGTATGCGTGGACTACAGGGACCTGAACCAGGCTACCCCAAAGGATGCTTACCCAATGTCGGTAGCTGATTTGCTCATTGATGCAGTGCCAAGACATGAGATGCTTTCATTCATGGATGACACGACAGGATATCATCAAATCCCAGTCGCTGAGGAAGACATGCACAAAATAGCATTTAGATGCATAGGGGTGTTAGGAGTATTTGAATACGTAATTATGCCATTTGGATTAAAGAACGCATGGGCGACATATCAGCGAGCAATGCACTATATTTTCCATGACTTAGCCGGTGATACAATAGAGGTCTATATTGATGATGTTGTGGTTAAATCAAAGAAGAGGTCAAGCCATGTAGAAGATTTAAGATGGGTATTCATACGAATGAGAAAACATCAGCTTAAAATGAATCCTACCAAGTGCATTTTTGGGGTACAAGCCGGAGACTTCCTTGGTTTCTTAGTACATCAGCGAGAAATAGAGGTGCTGGACGATAAAAAGGAAGTGGTTCTATAGGCTCCCCCTCCAAAGAACAAATGAGAGTTTCAACTGTTACTTGGGAAGATTAACTTCTTAAGAATGTTCATTGCAAACGCTATGGAAAAGACCAAACATTTTGCACCTCTACTCAAATTGCAGGGAGAGAAAGAGTTTGTGTGGGAGCCGGTTCACCAAAAAGCATTTAACACGATCAAACAGTACTTGGTTAATCCTCTAGTCTTGGTGAAACTACGAATATGAGTGACACTTAAGCTCTATATTTCGGCAACAAAGTCATCCATAGGAAGCTTATTCGCACAAGATGATGAAGTGAAGGTGGAAAGAGCAATATTCTACTTAAGCAAGACTCTCACAGATTGCAAAAGTAGATACACACTGATGGAAAAATTGTGCCTTGCTCTTTACTCCTCAGGCTGCAAGTTGAGGCATTATATGTTTTCCTTCACTACGTGCGTCATAGCACAAATAGACTTAGTCCGGTACATGTTAGCCCGACCTATACTTCGAGGACGGATAAGGCAATAGATTCTCGCACTGTCCGAGTTTTCACTACAATATGTCCCGCAGAAGGTAGTCAAAGGCCAAGCAGTGGTCGATTTCCTCGCACATCACCCTATGGAGGAAATCCCAGAGAAGAAAGAGTTAGAATTGTCACACATATTATTGGCTCCTTGGAAACTTTACTTCGATGGTTCCAGCGCGAGTGCTTTCGCAGGAGCGGGGATATCGTTGATCAATCCTCAAGAAGAAACGTTTGCTTATTCCTTCCAACTCGAGTATAACTACTCCAACAATGTATCAGAATACGATGCTCTAATCATCAGGCTGGAGCTGCTATGCGACCTTGATGCTATGGATATACAAGTTTTGGGAGACTCGCTGCTTGTGATTCGACAACTCCAAGCCATGTTCAAAACATGACTCATCCTAGAGCCATACGTAAAAAGGGCTAGCGAGTTGCTGGAGTTTTTCACATATGTGTCCCTAACTCATATCCCAAGGGGAGAGAACTTTGCAGCGAACGAGTTAGCTCAGCCATCTACGGGGACATAGCTTGTTGACAACGTACATGAGCAGCTGATGAAGGTAGAAGTTCGTACTCTCCCATCCTTCATGACTAGAAAGGAGGAAAAAGATTAATGGTACATTGTAGATCTGGAAATGATTGACGATGATTGGAGACAACCAATTATCACATATTTGAAAGATCCTAGCTCTACAGTGGATAAGAGGATCATGTCTTTTACTCCAAACTACATTCTCCGAGGTGGTAAGATGTTCAGACATGGAGAAGAAGGAGTGGACTTGGTTTGTGTGTTCGAAACTGAGGCCTAACGATTGTTGCGCGAAGTACATCTTGGGGTCTGCGGAGCTCACCAATCTGGCCCAAAATTGATATGGCACCTGTGAAGATACGAATACTTTTGGAATTCGATGTTAAAAGACTATATCACTTTTGCAAAAGGGTGCGAGGATTGTCAAGATCATGGATCAGTCAATCATATTCCAAAAATTCCTATGCAACCAATCATCAAACCATGGCTAGCATGAGGATGGGCATTAGATCTAATCGGTTCAATTCATCTTCATTCTTCCATACAGCACAAATTTATCATCGTCGCTACAGATTTCTTCACCAAGTAGGTAGAAACAAGGCCTTTAAAAATGGCCTCTACCGTTACGATTAGGTAGTTCCTATACGAGGATATCATATGCTGCTTCAGAATTCTAAAGTGCTTCGTTTTAGATAGAGGAGTAACGTTCATGTTTGGAGAAGCAGAAGAATTGATTACGGAATTTGAGATCAAATTTTTGTATTCTTCACTATACTATGCACAGTCCAAAGGCCAAGCTGAAGCAAGTAACAAATTGATCATCCACATCCTCAAACGCATGCTCGTAGACAACCCAAGACTTTGACATGAGGAATTGTTCAGCACGCTGTGGGCACATAGATTTTCTAAGGGTAGTCCAACGAGACTACTCCATACGCACTCATGTTTGGACATGACGCAATTTTACCATTAGAAATCAATGTTTAATCGCTGCGGGTCATGGATCAACACCAATTAATTGAGGAAGATTATGCACAAGCAATATGGCAAGAGTTAGAGGATTTTGATGACAAGTGCATCAACGCCTTGACTAACCTACTCGCAGAGAAACAGAAAGTGGCTCAATGTTATGATCGTCATACCCGCAGACTTAGCTTTACAGAAGGAGAGCTAGTTTGAAAAATAATATTGCATTTGGGAGAAAAGTAAGAAAGACGTGGTAAATGGTCTGTAAAGTAGGATGGACCCTTCATCATTCACATAATCTTAGGCAAAGGAGCTTTACAGTTGCAAGACGTGGATGGGGAGGTCCATCGTAATCCAATTAATGGTAGATTTTTGAAGAAGTATCGGCAGCCAGTTTAAGAGTACGAGGCACAAGAAGGATCAAAAACTTAGTTTTACACTCATTTGCAGCCTATCACAGAGGCTCACTCTTCATATAAAACTAAGAGGGCAACCAATATGTCCAAAGCTAATTCATGTGGCCAAAATATTGTAGAATTGCAAATTCATGTGGCCAAAATATTGCATAATTCAAAAGGCCATGGACACGAAACATAAATTAAACTAAGAAAGAGTTTATACAAAATAAATATAAAGCCCAAACGTGGGGCTTAGTCAATAAATATATAGTACTTCACAACGGAGCTACTGAGAGCTCGAAGACTGGTTTTTACTTGGAGGTACAGGGCCTACGCAGTAGCCAAAGCTCTCTCAGCATCCGCAGCAGCAGCGCGAGTCTGCTGAACACTTTCAAAGAGAGTTTTTCCGGCATTGAGAAGAGTGATAACAACTTGCTCCTTTCCGAAATAATCCTCCTCCTTTTGACGCAGCTTAGCTTGGAGCTTCGCAATCTCTGCACGCATAGCCAGAATGTCTACCCACTCACCTTCGTAGCTCTTCCCCATTGTCGTAATTTTCTCCAAGTCATGCTTCCACCTACGGCTATGATCTACGTGATGGGAGATAGCTTTGTTTCGTTCTTGGGTGGCAGAGACTACAGTGTTGAAAAGGTTAGGAAGCTCTCGAAGTAGTTCATCTATTTGATCCAGGATAATATGATCAACTCCTTCCACGGCACGGCAAGCTGTTTGAATATGAATGGCTAGTTCTTGACAGACAGTCTCGTTCTCAAAATTCAAAGTCCATAGATCACGAAGATAGGCAATGGCGAGTTGGACTTCAGGAGGATCTTTTTCAGAGAGAGCCAAATCCTTATAGATTTGCACCACTTCTTACAGGGTATTCACCATTCCTTCGTTACCCTTTGTAGGAGCCGGAAGGGTCGGAATCGCAGACTGGGGGACAATAGCTTCACTGCAGCTACGAATAACGTTTGAAAATTCCCCAAGCCTCCGTCGACCCTCCGTAAGGGATAGCTCCTCAGTACCTGGATCTTTCTGCAAGAAAACCTATACTCAGACAGTTATGAGATGATCAAGGGACTCACACTTAAGAATCATACACGGGTAAAGTCAGAATATACTTGGGATAGATGAGGGGGAAATTGATCATCATACAAAGCAATGTTGATGCAGGGAGGACAGGACACTTCAGTAGCGAAATGTGAAAGATAAATAAAGGTTAAAGGCTGCTTAAGAGTGAGCAAACCAGATTTAGAAGTTCAAAGGAAGTGCAATATAGTTGACTCTACGTGGCCAGTCTCAGAGGCCAGAATGATGGACGGGGCATCCAAAACACGAGGTTGTTCTTTGTCATCTTTATCCGCAATAGCAGGAGCCAAGTTCGTAGTGGCATAAGTATGTACTGGTGCCTCTTGAGAAATTTCCTGGGATCACATAACCAAAAACAATGGTTAGAAAAGCTCAGTATTTCTAGTAAATAGCATGAGAGCCGAAAAAATACCTCAACAACAAAGGTAGTCTATACAGCAGCAACATCAGGAGCCTCAATCCCTCCTTCAGCTTCAGCAGCCTTTTTCAGAGACTCCTCACTAACAGCGGTGGTAGTTATTTCCTCCACAGTGGTGGTCGCAGCAGCGGATACTAGTTGATCAAAAGGTTGATCAAAGACCTGCTCAAGAAGTTCCTGGTGCTGAGTTTCTTCATCTACAGCACTGGAGGGGCATACACCCAAAGGTTTAGGAAGAAGGGGGGGGGGGGGGGGTCCCCAAACGTATTCGCAACGCTAGAAGAGGACTCAGGAGTGGCGAATGGCTACGTGCACTTTCCTTTGTTCCGCGCGGCTCGGAAGAGTAAGTCTTCCTCCGAAGGATCATTGTAAGGCATTACCTCAATGGAGGGAGAATTCCCACTTAGCTCATCTTCCAATAGCTGCATGTGTTCCTTGACGACACGACAATAGGCACGGTAGGACTGAACCATAAAAGAACAAGGTTGGAGTTAGAAGACAGAAGGTTAAAAAACTAAGAATATTTGGACAAATTAAAGCCATACCAAATGAATCTCATCATTGGATTTTTCGTCCTCATGGTCCCATGCTTCAACGGTATCCTTCTTCTTCTTCATAGTAGCAGTAGTCTTTGCAGCATCTCTCCCAGCAGGAGAGGCAGCAGCAAAACTCGTACCCATCAGCTTGTTACGCTTTGAGACAGAAGCAGGAGAAGTACTGATCTCTCGCTGCTTCCTTTTCTTGCCCGTCTCCTTTTGGACATTGGGGCCCACAACCTTTCTATACACAGTTCTCTTGAAATAATCAAGGAAATATACTGGAAAGATGGTGCAAAATACTTCGGATTTGGACTGCACCCAAATATCACCATAATAGCGCATATTCCACTCATGATAATCTTTAACAGTAGAGTAAGTTATACAAGGGGAGCACCGACGAAACTCTGAGAGGTTCAACAAGGGAAAAATTTGAGTAGCAAGGTCTTGAAGAATCGCTACAAAAGGCTTCTCTACACAAGTCCTCCATGAAGTATAGCCGATGTGGGATTCAATTAAAGGATAGGGAATACCTTATTTACACCCAAGCTGACGAGCGAAATGGTTAGGAGCGTACAACTTTATGCACAAAACCACATCGGGAATAATGATGTCCGCACAGGTGACACATTGTGCAAAGAGTTTCTTCGTAACAGGAGCTTGGAGGGAAGTCACTACGAATCCAGTGGACAGCTCGGCATGGAATCTTCTCGTTATTACAAATTCAGCCATGTCCTTAGGGAAGAGCTTCTGACCCCAGAGATAATTGAAGCACTGCGAGTAGCTCAAGGATTTTGTTTCCCCAGCAAGAACCAAGGACCTCCCCAAAAGCTCCTCATAGACAGACTCCTTGTGGTGGGAACTGCAAAATTCAGGGAAATAAACTTGCAACCACAAAGATAAATCCAAACAAGCCCTGCAAACTTAAACTTTAATGGATTCAGCGAAATCCATCCAAGTCCGCGGTATAAAACGCCCAAGGTAGACTGCGCAAGGCCAAGGCAGTGGCCATTATACAGCGCTTTAGCTGCCTTAGTAAATGTATTGGTAATCTTATCCACGGCAACGCAAAATATATAGCGACAGAGCCAAAATTCTAGAAAAGCAATGCCACCGTTGACATTCTTTACCTGCTGATCATTAGAGGCAGAAGTAGCCTGAAACTCCTCCGTATTGTAGTGCTTACGCCAGTTGGTGTAAGCGAGGTTGATAGTCGAGTGTGCAAGATCCGTAGAAAAGGGGAAGTCCTAACTATCCAAAGCATTGGGAAGAAAATACTCATCCATAGTGGGCAAACCGATAATAATGACAAGGTCAAATAAAGTAATTTCTAAATGACCGAATGGGAGGACAAAACTATTGCTACTGGTTTCCCAATAGCACAAGGCAGCAACAACGGCAACACGATTCCCATCTTGGGGAAGATGGAAACATAAATCTAGAGCGTGCGAAATACCAACATGTTGCCAGAGTTCCTCATCAAGGGACTTCCGCTCCTGGTACCATTGAAGTTCCTCGGCCTTGGTGCTGGGTCATTTCCCTAATTTTACTTCAGGCTCCTTCTGATCTTATTGAAGAGGAGCATCGGCTTCACCTCGCGTGACCAATGGAGGACGACGCACAGCCGAATCAAGAACAGAAGAGACTCTTGTAGTATTGGTAGTTGAACCCAATATAACCTCATCTCCCTCCGTTAGATTAAGCCATGTATAGCGAAGGTCTTGATCTCGATGGAGACGCTGGTTCGTATAAACAAGGAAGGCCTCCACATCTTTCTCAAAAATGTTCGGGCAGAACCTTTGATAGGGGGCCATTTGCGAAAGGAAGAGAGAAAGGAAGTGGGAATCTTGAAACAGATTGAAAATTCAAACTCTTGGATTACGGAAACTTCAGAAAGTGAAAGGGCGAAGACGTACGACTGAATAAGTTTAAAAGGGTTGAGAGAAGACGGTGCAGTTTTTAAAGAAAAAGCACTTGAGTAGCCTAATGCGAGCTAGGCTATTTCAAGCCGCTGACCAGAAAATAACACGTCGCATCCAAATGTTGCTAAAAAGACCCATTCGATTGCCCATGGGTTAATCTTGAGGTTTGTGGAGCAATGTTTGGGCCCAAAATAAACATAACATTTATTTTAATACTTTTGGGCCTCGGAGATAAAACAGGCCGACCACATGCGGCCTGATTGAAGCTGCAAATCAGGAAGAATATATCTATGTGATTCCTAGATAATCTAGGAGAATCTAGAGGCAATATATTATTCCTAATCGATAATGTTACATTGTCAAGCAAAGGAATTCAGAGTGCTAACCTTTATAAATAGAAGAATCAAAGCAGATTTGCGGACCTCTTCACACATACATACAATTTGCGCACTAGCAAATCTTACTCCTCTGTGAGTAAACAACCAGCGAACAGCAAGCTCAGGATCTAGGCCACCCGACAGAGTGTGGGGATTCGAAGATTCACTCGAGCTACGACGACGGCAATCAGAGGAGTCCAGGCCACCCGACAGAGCATGGAGATTCTAAAGATCTACGAAGTCACCCTATCCAGTGTTCTCAAAACTTCGTCCTTAGGATTTCTCTGCTTTATACTTGCCCGAGGGTGTAAAGTATAGATTCTTTGTGGCTCAGCAGAGAGACACGAAGCTTACGTCTTGTGTACCATCAAGACAAGTAGGACTCAACGAGCGAGGTTGGTGCTCTTCTCACTACAATCGCTTGACAAGAAGCAGAGACTACGCGGCGCACTACACAACGACATTCTGCCATCGGCAGTGGCACGCCTCGCACACAACACATCTACAATCGGGATCCAAAAGAGACAGTTTGCGTCATGTCCAATCGCAGCAACTTGGCTGGAGAAAAATCGAAACCAAACACAATCATATTGATGTATTCATGTTGCCCTGGTCCAATTAATTAATATTTTACTCAATGATTTTTCAACGATTTTCTTGATGTATTCAGTATAAGCATTAGCAATTTACCCATTTGCTGAATTTTTTTTAGGGAACCAAATTGGGGTATAAACTTATCCTGGCATTATTGTGATAAAAGCTCCTCCTCACACCTAGAAATTATTTCCTTAATAATAGTATTATGCTCCGGACATATGCCCTAAACTTCGAGCTACATACAATAGAAAACTCTGAGCTACATACAATAGAAAACTCTCTATCACCCTCCTAGAGAATATCTCAAATAATAATAGGTCAACTCTCTTTTAACCAAGTCTCATCTACTCCACATACTCGATTAACAAGATAGGCGCCACACCATTTTCTTCCCCAAAAATATACCTAAAGTACGTGAAAAGATTGAAACTCCCTAGCATAGTCCTTACAATCACTCACTACACAGCCTATTTCCGTCAAATCCTCTCCCTCCCTATGAAAATGGTCACTAAACTCTCGCAACCTTGGTGAATACCAAGAACCAAATTTATAAAAAAAAAAAAAACACAATCGATGTACTACACAGATTAATAAACTTTTGTTTAAATCTCATGAATCATATACAATATTAAACTCTTTAGTTGAAATTCATCCACACCAGCTTGGTTACTATATTATATCTAGGTATATTTACACTTGGCTACTATACGTACACATGATTTACAGTAATTAACAAATATTGGTGCAATTTCAAAAAGAAAAAAAAACAATATTGGTGCATGAGAAATAAGGGAATCAAACTCTTGGCAGCATATCGTTAGGCCGGTGATCCATAACTTAACACTGTCATCAATTTGCCTTATCACAACACGGCACGTGTCGCCAACATTGTTGACAAAGCAGGACACGCGTCAATCACCCAGCTCTCTTCAAACTCTATATAAGCACCACGTAGCTCTCACCTCTCCCATCATCAAGGCAAATCTCGAAGAAACAGACATTTACAAAGAAGCACTATTGTAGCTATCACTCGAAGATTCAATCAGTTTTAGATTCTCTCTCTCAGAAGCAAAAATGGCATCCCAAAGACAGAGCTACAGAGCTGATGAAGCCATGGGCCAGACTGAGGTATATATATACATCTAGCTCTTAATTTCCATATCAACATTTCATTTTTGTAGGTTTTGAACTTGGTATATTTCTTTGTGATTTGTCATTGATGTTGATTCCATTCATCCTATGTGTTTCAGGAAAAGACGAGCCAAATGATGGAGTCCGTTGGGGACAAGGCTCAAGAAGTGAAGGACAAGACCTACCAGGCAGCTCAGACAGCCAAGGAGAAAACAAAGGGTGCAACCCAAGGGACTAGCCACAAGGCGCAAGACAAGGTAGGAGCTGCAAAAGACAAGGCATGGGAGAGCAAGGAGACAACCAAGGACAGAGCCTCGGAGGCGGCGCAGAGGGCCGGAGATAAGGCCGAGTATGGTAAGGAGCAGAGTGAAGGGTATCTCCAGCAGGCTGGGACACAGGTGAAGAACATGGCCCAAGGTGCTGTTGATAGTGTGAAGAACACACTCGGCATGGCCAAGAATGACGAAGAGGAGCATGTTTATGTTAAGAGGGACAGGAACTAGTTTTTAGCTAGTTTGAAGATGTGTAATCTTTGTTGTTTTGCATGTGTTTTTGCTTTTGAGTTTTTTTATGTTTTGTTGTTGTTGTTGCCGGGCATGATTTTGAAGCCCTGTGCTTGCTTCCATATCTCTACGAGAATGGAGTGGTGTTTGCATTTGGTTTCTTAGTTTGTGGAGTTGTAATTGTCAGTCATATATGAAATGCAGTCCACGTACCCTTTTGTTTTAACTCGAAGAATCAAGCAACTTATACAATTCAAGTGAATATTCTAATATGATTGGTACACACAACCAAATGAACACCATCAAATTGCGTACATTGATTCCTTCAATGTCACTAAACATGCCCACCGTCATCGATCACCAAGGCTTCTCCAAATTTTGTTCTTCAGAGTCTCTGGATTAGAGTCATATATCTTCCATCACGGTTCATTGTGTCCTCTGTAAACCACTCAGAACTGTTGAAACCTAATAAGATACATTAACTATGGCTACTTGTCGATTAATTTGAATGTTGTTGCATTTGGTCTCTCAGTTGTGGAAATGTAATCCAAGCAAGCTCTTGCCATCATATATCGAGTGAAGGATTGATACTAATGATCGATTTGTGGGATATAAACGTTTCATGTTATTCCATACTTAACCGGCCAGCTGATGATCGAAGAACGTAACAAAACTTCATTCAAATAGAATACTCACACACACAAAAAATACTTATGTGTTCTTATACAAAAACAAAAGAATACTCATGTGTTTGATACAATTCGCTAGCAAGTACTTAATGTTGGCTTTGTAAGAAAACTCAGAAAAACGAGAGAGAAAAGGAGAAGAACTCTATTGTATTGATAAAATTGGTTATGATTATAGATGATGATGAATTATACAGTATTAAATGCTATTTATACTATACTGCAAACCTACATGTCGTACATGACCTCTATAGCCTTAACCCCCCACCTCCCAAACCTGATGGTTGAGGACAAACAAAATATCAGGTTGCAAAACATAAGCAGAAAATAAAAAGAAACAACTAATAGATACAAGAAAAATTTGTAAGAGAAGCAACCATAAGCAATCTGCCAATTACTCTAGATAACTCTTTTCAACCTGGAGGAATTAACGGTAAGGATTGCAGGCACATGGGCTGATGCATTTGCCTACAACTCATTGCAATTGTAGTTGGAGGAGATAGACAAATTTGGGCCATGACAGAATTGCTTTGCTGTAATTGATTTTTCTATAAATAGCTCCCATATGTTTGATGCAGACTCTCAAGCTCTGCTAACTCATTATCTTCTGGAATATATTGCTCCTTATTGTGATCATCAAGTGATGGAGTATACCTACCATCCACATCCTTAGAATGATTATCATTAAGGACTGCTAGCACATTAGCAAAAATATCCCTTGTTTTTTTATTGGTATTCTTTTCAAATGGCAACTTTGCCATTTGCATATCAACAACTTTGTTCAAGGAATTAATACCCATATGTTCTCTGTCCTTCTTCACTACAAGTACGTGTGCTCTCCCTTTCTTGAAAAACATTTGACCATCAATGCATTTGCTTTCTCTAGTAAGGCCATCAATTCATTCTAAGTGTAGCACCAAATGATTCTTTCTCTTGCTTCAAATTTTCAACATCCTTCAAAAGTTACTCATGCTTATGTCTACATGTTTAAACTTCTTGCTTCACATTACGATAAATGTAACAAGATTTGCCCATATGTTCGAGTTTCTCACAAATTTGGCAGATGATGTTGAAGCTTTGAGGGTGATAATCAGTAGATGGAAAAGCTCCTAAAACTCCCTGAAATTGTTGAGATTCCATATCAAAACTCCTTTTATGACCAAAACTAACATTGTTAGAGGATTGTCTATTTCTAAAAACATGAGCACCAAAGCCAGCCTTTTGAACACCTTCTTTGGGAGAGCCTAAGCGAGAACTCAATGTACTAGATTGAACACTAGTATTTTCAATATTACCGAGAACAGAAACATCATCATCAACCTTGTAATATCAGCATCAACATCTTGTAATATCACTTTGAGCTTGTCGATTGAGGCATAAGGATAAGTTAGTCAAACCAGAGACTTCATAGGATTGTACAACTTGGGAAGGCCAGTTAAAATTTGATCCACAACTTCTTCATTAGAAAGAAACACCCCAACAGTTTCAAGAATATCTTTTTCCTCCTTAATACTCTCAACATACACATCTATCAAATTGTTTCCCTTCTTAATCCTCTAAAAATTATCTTTAAGATGCTGAATATATAGCTTGGTGGGGGCAGCAAACTTTAACTGCAGTTTTGTCCAAACATCTTGAGCAAAGTGACAACCAACCACAGATCTCAACTACAGATGAAGGCTTAATTATATATCAAAACCAAAGCTTCGATATCAATCACAGCAACAATTATACAATACAGTAGAGAATCACGTCTAAAAATCAGAGACGAGCAAATGAGAAGAGAAATCTTAGCTAACAAACACTCGAGAAGCACAAAGATGATGACCGAAATATGACCGCGATGACCAGAATATGCACCGGAAGATGCGTCTAAGGCTCTGGATCTCAAAACCTAGGCTCTGATACCATGTTAGGTTTGTAAGAAAACTCAGAAAAAACGAGAGAGAAAAGGAGAACTCTATTGTATTGATAAAATTGGTTATGATTACAGATGATGATGAATTATACAGTATTATACGCTATTTATATTATACTGCAAACATACATGTCGTACAGCCTATTTATATATTTGGCATTATATGTAATATATTAGTAATTCTATGTATATTCGAAATGTCACATCACATTAACACGATACCAATCTTATCCTTCTCTATTCTAATTTTTATTTTTTATTTTTTATTTTGATATATCACTCTATAATCAATACCATGACCTTTTTATTTTTTTATTATTAAGAAGGCCATGCTCAATCTTAACCAAGATGAGCCCCAAAGATGAGCCCCAACACCATGAGCCACAATACATTTCCAAATGCTTATGCTCGATCTCAATCTTGCTTCATACTTTGAGAATTTTATTATTATTATTAAGAAGGCCATGCTCGATCTCAACCAAGATAAGCCCCAATACCATGAGCCACAATACCTCTTCAAATGCTTATGCTCGATCTCAATCTTGACTCATACTTTGGGAAGCTCAAGGGAGTCAGCAGAGCTTACATGATGGGTGCATCTAACGGACCTCAGAAATGGCATGTGTACTTGTTTGACTTCGATTTTTCTCCAATCAGGTCGTTGTAAGTGGAGTGATCGCAAACTATCTCTTTTCCTTTCTGCAGTCCTTATTGTGTTATGTGCGAGGTGTGCCACTGCTGAGGCAGAATGTAGTAGTGTAGTGCGCGTGTGATATCTGCTTTTTATCAAGCGATTGGAGTGGGGAGAGCACAAACCCCACTCGTTGAGTTCCACTTGTCTTGATACAAGACGTAGTCTTCGTGTCTCTTTGCTTGAGCCACAACGAATCGATACTTCACACTTGAGGGTAAGTACAAAGCAGAGCAATCCTTAGGTCGAAGTGTTGAGTACACAGGATAATGTGTGTCTCTGCTTGAGCCACAGGGATTCGGTACTTTACACTTGAAGGCAAGTATAAAGCAGGGCAATTCCTGAGGGTGAAGTGTCGAGAACACTGGATAGTGGGTCTCTCTGCTTGAGACATAGGGATTCGGTACTTCACACTTGAGGGCAAGTATAAAGCAGTGAAATTCCTGAGGGTGAAGTGTTGAGAACACCAGATAGTGTGACGCCGTAGATCTTAAGAATCCCCACGCTCTGTCGGATGGCCTGGACTCCGCTGACTTCCGTTGTCGTAGCTCAAATGAATCTTCGAATCCCCACGCTCTGTCGGGTGGCCTAGATCCTGAATTCGCTGTTGCTGATTGGTTAGCTTGAGAGAACCTTCAAATCCCCATGCTTTGTCGGGTGGCCTGGATCTTGAGCTCGTTGGTTGCTAGTTTACTCGGGGTGAGTAGATTTGCTGGTGCGCAAATTGTGTTTGTGTGTAGATGTCCACAAATCTGCTCCGCTTCGTCTATTTATGATAGTAGGAACTCAACCTCTCCTCGCTTGATAAGGTAATCATTGTTAATTGGAAAAGATATCTAGCCTTCTAGATTTCCTAGACGTACCAGGAATCTTATAGATTTCTTTCCAGATTCGCAGCCGGATATCTTTCCAGATTCGCGAGTCCTCGCTGAACCACTTCGTGACTGGCCCATTAGCCTTTCGAGGCTCAAAATCATTATAATAAATGTTTAGTTTATTTTGGATCTAAACAGTACTCTGCATCTGTTGAACATGCAAGCTTGATCAACCTGCAGTATACACTACAGAAATGTGCATGACCGTTTTGGACAGGAGCAAGGCCTCTGTGTTCTACAAGTCCCAGATTAATATCTAATATCACAAATTTTCATTACAATAACATAAAACTATGAAGATCTGTAATTTGGAGAACAAAAGAACACGAGTACTCATTTGTAATTTTGTATGATATTTGGTTAAGCAACATAGGCGATCAAAATTCCGCAGAAACAACTATATCAGAATTAATTAGAGTCGCCGATTGGAAACGAAACCAACTGGCATGCTCGATCTCAACCAAGATGAGCCCAAACTTCCTCTCCAAATGCTTTAGTCTGATAGAGACTGCCTTCTTGATAGAGATTGCCTTCTAATCGAGAAAACCCCACTTTCTTTTTTTTTTCTAAGTTGTTATTAATTTAGCATAAAATATTATGAAATTTTCTTAACCTGATTATACAAGGATATGATTAATATTTATTTGGGTAAATTACAAATAAGGTCACTTACATAAGATTACTTACGTATAAGGTCATATGATATTTTTAACTAAAATAAGGTCACATGATTTAACAAAAAACTCTCACATTCAATTTATTTACGTTTAATATCATCTATATGAACATGCTCTCTCTCTGATTTCAGACCAAAATCAACCAAAATTCTCAAAATCAAATTATGCCCTAGCAGAGCGTCTCTCTCCATAGTCCTTCTCTCTCCATCCCAAAATCACAACTCCGCAGTCTCCGTCAATCGTCCTCCTCAATCGCAGCTCGGGTCTCTCTCTCTCTGTCTGTCTGTCTCTCTCTCTCTCTCTCTCTCTCTCTCTCTCTCTCTCTCTCTCTCTCTCTCTCTCTCTCTCTATCCTCTACGGTTTGTACCGCGATCGGGTTCGTCGTGATGGGATTCGTTGGATTCTTTGTCAAGCTCATCTTCATTCCCATCAACAACATCATCGTCGGATATGTTTAGGTATTTTCAATTATAATTCGCGTTTTCATTTGATTTAGATTTGCATTCATCATCTTCTATCTTGTGATGTGTTAGAATTTTTGAGATCCTAGATGATTAGATTAAGGCTTAGTAGTTTGTGACGGCCTGAAAATTGAATATATTTATAAGCTTTTGCATGTAGAATTAATTTAGGAGCAGTGGACTTATAGTTGGATCATGTGTTGTCTATGACAGTGTATCGGAAATGGTTCTTTAAATTGAGTTGTCCAACATTATTGTTTTCTTGTGTTTCATACGTTACGTACGTAGTAGTGTCTATAATAGTCTGTGGTAGTACTTATATTAGTCTGTAGTAGTATGTACAAATTGATATTCTTTAGTTTTTATGCAGCAGTATCTACAATCGTTTAGGGTAGTGTTTATGTTAGTCTGCAGTGTGCTCTGTAGTAGTATGTAGTATTATCTGTAGTAGTTTGTAGTGTTGTCTGTGAGGAGTATGTAGACCTGTTGTGAGTAGTTTGTAGTGTTGTCGTGAGTAGTTTGTAGTGTGCTATGTACTAGTTTGTACTGCTGTCTGTGAGGAGTATGTAGACCTGATGTGAGTAGTTTGTAGTGTTGTCCTGAATAGTATGTAGTGTGCTCTGTACTAGTTTGTAATGCTGTCTGTGAGGAGTATGTAGACCTGTTGTGAGTAGTCTGTAGTGTTGTCCTGAATAGTCTGTAGTGTTGTCCTGAATAGTATGTAGTGTGCTCTATACTAGTTTGTACTGCTATCTGTGAGGAATATGTAGACCTGTTGTGAGTAGTTTGTAGTGTTGTCCTGAGTAGTATGTAATGTGCTCTGTATTAGTTTGTACTGCTGTCTGTGAGTACTCTATAGACATATTGTGAGTAGTTTGTAGTGTTGTCTTGATTAGTATGTAGTGTGCTATGTACTAGTTTGTACTGTTGTCTTTGAGAAATATGTAGACCAGTTGTGAGTAGTTTGAAATGTGTTCTGTGAGTAGTATGTAGTGTATTTTCTAGTAGTATGTAGAATTGATGTAAGTAGTATACAAAATTTATTTGATGGTCTGTTACATTGTTTTGCAGAAATGGCACAAATGGAAGACCTTAAGAAACCAAAAGTCCAAATAAGATCGACATTAAGAGGCTTTTGCAAAGTCATGAGTGACTTTCACAAAAAATTGCCTCCAAAGACAGTGAGGGTTCTGTAGAAAATACCATTTGGAAGTTTTATATGGTTGTTTGCACAAGGCTTAATGACATTTGATGATTCACACAAGAAAAAAAAGAGGAACACGTACTACGACAAATGAGCCACTTTTTGATTACGGAGTTACAAGAAGAAGCAAAGCAAAGTCCAAGTAGTGATTACGTGTTGTGTTAGGTCTGATGTAATACTTTGTTTTCTGTTAGCGTCTGATGTTACTGAACAATAGTACTTGCATTGTACCCTGGATATTGGTACTACTTAATGGATACAACAGTAGTGGTAGTAATACACCAGCACATTTGTGAAGTAGTACTTTTTGTTGTAGTGTGTTCTGTGAGTAGTTTGTTGTATGATGAGTGTACTACTACAATTGTTGGATAGTACTAATGTAGTTGGTTTTACACACAAAGCAATGTCACATACAAAAACACACAATTGACCAACCCAAAATGGCAAAATCTAAGAACAATAAACTCGAATTAAACCAATTGCATAAGGAAAAATTACGTTAAAGTAGTATGTATTGTACAATGAAGAATCATATTGTATATTTTCTATGCTATCACATAGAAAACACTGCAAAAGTTTGTTGAAAGTACTACTGTAGTTTTCAGAATGTATTACTCTAGTTTTTGGACAGTACTACTCTACTGGGACTTGATGCATTCTAATTACAATAGTTTGTTGAAAGTACTAATATAGTTTTCAGAATGTACTACTTTAGTTTTTGGACAGTACTACTCTACTGGGACTTGATCGAACATGATTGTATGGTTGTTGTAGGTGCACTTTGCATACAAATCCAAATCCATGGCGACCAATCTGCAAATCAAACAAAAAATGCTTACAAAACAGAAGTAGTATCCTTAATAGACATCAGTAGTGTATTCACTCAATGAGACACACAGAACAGCTGACTAGTGTGTTCAATGGGATGAAGTAGTGTACTCACTTAAAAGAGGTAGTACTATCAAGTCAGAACACACACATACCAGATAACTAGTGTGCTCAATGGGATGCAGTAGTGTGCTCACTCAACAGAGGTAGTATTATCAAGTCAGAACACACACAGAACACACATAACAAATAACTAGTGTGCTCAATGGGATGTAGTAGTGTACTCACTCAACAGAGGTAGTACTAATAATCTGTAACTTTCTCATAATTTATACGAAATATCAAAACACACAAATTAGCCACATCAATCACACACGAACATATAAAATAATATCACTACAATTTTCCATACATAATCTAAAGTAGAAGAATCAAAATCGAAAAACCGAAATTTGAAATCGGTTTATCACCGGAATCAAATTAAACAACACATCAATCAAAAACATCAATCTAACAAAACAAAGCACAAAATATCTATAGGTGAACAGAATGGAAATCTTACCCAAGCTTTTATCACCGGAATCATTCGATTCGCCGGAATTTTCTTCTAACTAGAAGATGTTTCTCGTCGGAATCTTCCTCTAATCGTTGACTACGTCCACCTCTCGCCGGAATCTGAGCTTGTGCGGCTCTCTCTCTCTCTCTCTCTCTCTCTCTCTCTCTCTCTCTCTCTCTCTCTCTCTCTCTCTCTCTCTCTCTCTCTCTCTCTCTCTCTCTCTCTCTCTCTCTCTCTCTCTCTCTCTCTCTCTCTCTCTCTCGCTCCCTCCCTCCCTCCCTCCCTCCCTCTCCTCGTGCCTTTTTCAATTTGAAAGCAAAACAAATTGTTATATGGGTTGTTTATGAGAGAGGGGCAAATTTGAAAAGTAGAAAAACTAGAAAATTAAAATATGACCTGATTTGTACAAAATAGATTAAATAACCTTATGTGTAACCTAAGGCCTCTAAGTGACCTTAGGTGTAATTTCCTATATTTATTTATAGTTATGTGACACTACAAATATAAGTGAATTAAGCAACATGCTTATGTAAAATGTCACCTAAGATAAAAGACCATAAATTTTGGCCACCCTTGTACAGTCGATATCTAATATTAGCGATCGAGACCATATGGCAAGATCGATCTAAATCTTTTCAAATCAATAACTAAGCCATATTAATTATGCATGGCCAAGAGCATGGCCAATCTCTATATCAGATCGATGTTAATGCAGTATTTGAGTATCTATACTCAATTTATAAAGGACAGGGTTATTTAACTTATTTGACAATTCTTTCATTAATTTATATTTTGTTTTATACTTTGCGGAATATTATTACGCTTGGGAAAAATTCAACAAACAGTACCTTAATTTTCATTCATTCTAAGTTTTCATACCTAAATTTTATAAAATATTACAACCATACTCCAACTTTTGACATTAACCGAAAAATCATTCCTACCGTTATTAACAACGTTAATCTTATGCCTCTGAGAATATGACATGTGACACTTAAATAAAACGAGTTAATAATGGCCAGCCATGACACTACAAGAAAAACGCACTTAGACCGCGGAGCGTTTCCATCGTCTAAGTGCGTTTTTCCGTCGTCTAATTACTTAGACGACGGAAGCTCCGTCCTCTAGGTTCCGTGCTCCAAGTGTTGTCGTCCAGGCACTTGGACGACGGAGAATGTCATCTCCGTCGTCCAAGTAAAACTTGGACCGCAGACGTTCTCCGTGGCCCAGGTGATCACCTGGACGACGGAGATGACATTCTCCGTCGTCCAGGTGATCACCTCGGCCACGGAGAAAGATGACATTCTCCGCGGCCCAAGTGATCACGTGGACGACGGAGAATGTCATCTCCGTCGTCTAAGTGGTTACTTGGGCCATGGAGAAGGGTGATCACCTGGACGACAAAGATGACATTCTCCGTCGTCCAGGTGATCACTTGGGCCGCGGAGAATGTCATCTTTCTCCGTGGCCCAGGTGATCACCTGGACGACGGAGAATGTCATCTCCGTCGTCCAGGTGAAAATTTAATTTTTTAAAAAAAAATTAAATTTAAATTTGTATTAAATAATAATAATTTAATAATTTAATTTATAAAAAAATTAATTTATATAATGAAAAATGTTAAACTTAATTAAATAAAATAAATTTGTAATTACTTAATTAAATAATAAAATTAATTTGTACATACTTGATCGAAAAACGCATAAAAATTAAAATATTGTTCGGAATGCGGAAAGAAACGATATAATAAACTACTATCTAAAATACTGGAGGAGCAGATGCGCCGCTGAGTCTTCCGCCTCCAGCCGGGTCGTCGTCGTCGGGGTATGGACGTGGGTTCGGAGGAGGTTGACATTCTTGTCGAGTTTGTTACATGAGGGCGATGAGTTGGGTTATTTGTGCTTGTTGCTCATCAAGCCTTTGACGCATGGATTGATTTTCCTCTCGTGCGAGTCGAGCCTCTTGAATGACTGCTTCGACGGCCGCAGCCTGAGTACTTCTCTGCCCCGAACCTCCCGTAGATGATGAGTCGGAGGTCGTCGACAAATCTCGAACCACCTTAGGTCCGAACCCTTAACCTCCCTGCCAGCTCTACGACCGTAGACCTCATCTGCGATTGCAATTTGGCTCTCCATCGATAGAGGAGGCAGGTCTTCCGGCAGCAAATCTGGGAATGCAAGCTGAGTGCTAGCCAATTCTTCCTGCGCACGCTCTACCACCCTTGCCTACAAAAGAATAATTAAAAAAATTATAATGAAATAATATTTAAATAATAATTACTACAATTAAAAGCACACATATATATATATATATCACTTATGCCATATTGACTCGCTTCATTATCGAGCCCAGGCGTCACGTACGCGCTTATGCTAGCATCCAGATAAGGGTGCGTGGAACCCTTATTCTTGTGCTCCTTGGCTACACTACCATATTTTAACCCATTGCCGGCGATTTTTAAATCGCCGGCAATGTTTTTTATCATTACCGGTGATTTTTTCCCCAAAAATCGCCGGTAATGTCTTCTTCTTTTTTTAACATTACCGGCGACTTAAATGTAAGTCGCCGGCAATGTTCCGCCGGTAATTAAAAAAAAAGACATTGCCGGCGACTTACATTTAAGTCGCCAGTAATGTTAAAAAAAAAGAAGACCGCGAGTCCTTTTCGGTTACGGGTCAGTCGGGGCCCTCTTTTGCTTACGCCGGGCGCTGTAGAGGATAGATTCAGAGGTCGAGGACGCCTGAGTACTTGCTGTTGAACTGGTACCGGGCGTCGGACTTGAATAGGGGTCGTCATCACCGCTCGAGATAAATGGAGGAGCGGGAATTTTCCCAGAGGGCGCTGCCGACGGACCAGATGAAGGGTCCGGATTGAGGGCGTCGTTGCCCTCCTGTAATTCCCAACCGATTTGGTCCGCCAAGCAGCAGAGCATAGCATCTTCGGCCTCCTGTTGGGCTTTTTTCTTGCCGGACGGAGCCATTTAAACCTAGGAGTACGTTGTTAAAATACCTGATTACCATAATAATTATATAAAAAAATTTACGCTAATTAAGTGCGGCTAAGATTTAAATATAGTACACTAGCTTGGCTTTTTCGGTCGTTCAATGGACGTGCGACCCGCGCGATGAAGTGTAAATTTTCAATTAATCAGCCTTGGTTCAATCGAAAAACATGGCCAGTTAGGGATAGAGATAACGCGAGAGGCAGGACTAGTTTCGACAAAACACTCCGAGGCTAACCAAATAAATGGTATATACTCTATTGGTGTCGTATTTCTTAGATCCAAAACCTGTCATCAGTCATAACCTGTTTCTAGACACCATGTCCGACATTCGGCCAATCTTTCAAAAATTTACACTCCCTCAAGTCCTTTGCAAACTCTGCCCTCAACTTCGTGTCCATAACTTCACTTAGGTTATGGTGTGCGGTGATGAAATCCACACATCACGAAGGGTTAGAGAGATAAGCTAGGAAAAGATGCGTCATCTATTCCAAAGAGTGCGACTTAATGAACCAAGCTTATGTACTAAATTTAAATCAAATACGTACTACCAATTTACTAGAAAATTCCCATAATTATCAATTAATAATTTTTAATTACATGCAATAGTAATCACAAATTATACTATTAATTAAAACAATAAATAATGACAATAATTAATTATTATTTATCATGCATTTAATAATAATTTTTCATTTACCAATATAATTAATTATTATTAACAATAATTATTATTACTATTATTTAATTTTAACTAATAATTATTCATTACCAAATAAAAACTAATAATGATTACTAAATAATTAATTATTACTAATAATTATTATAATTATTATAATTACTAATTATTTAAAACTATTATAATTACTAAGTATTATAATTACAACTATTAATTATTATTTACTTATTACTATTATAATTACAACTAAATAATTATTATAATTACTAATTATTTAAAATTATTTACAAATTAAATAATTAATTAAATAAAAATAATGTTAATTAAAAAAAATAGAATTATTACCTCGCCGGAGTAGAGTCGTCGGGAGAGGGAAACTCGCCAGAATTTAAGTCGCCGGAGGAGGAGAGGAGAGGAGAGGATGAGAGGAGGAGAGGAGATGGAATGAGAAAATGAGGGGGGGGGCTGTTCTATTTATAGACTTCCACTTAGACGACGGAGCTCTATTTTCCGTCGTCTAAGTTCACTTGGACGACATAAACTGGCTTTTCTGTCGTCTAAGTGACCGTTTCAAAATTTTGAAACGGCGCCCAATTAATCGGCGGGACGTTTCCAACCGCCATAAATTTGAACTTAGACGACGGAGAATTGATTCTCCGTCGTCTAAGTCAAATTTGAAGCGGCACCAAAAATTAAGGTTGTTCAATGAACCGCCATAATTTTTAACCTGGACGACGGAGAATGACCATCTCCGTCGTCCTGGTGTGGTCGTCCAGGTGTTCACCTGGACGACAGAGATGGTCATTCTCCGTCGTCCAGGTGCAAATTACGTAAAAATTAATTTAAAAATTAATTTGCAAGGAATTTAGCGATATGTCATTCGAATAAAATAGTCGTAAAATATCGATGAACGCATCGTATATATGAACAGTCAAATTTGAAACGACTAATAATTTTACGTCTTTAAACTTGTTAAGTATTTACTAATTTTTACGACTTAAGTGTTAATAAGTATAGGCTCATTTGCACCAGAGTATTAACGAAATTGATTTTGGACAAAACAACCGTTGGATACGTTCGCCGTAACATAATATATAATTACAATAATTTTCAAAAAATAATAAGTTCGTGAAGGGTTTCATCGGCACAGTCAACCGCAAAACCGAGATTTTGACAAACCGGAAATGTGGATACAAGACATTTCGCAACTCCGATTTTCGAACCGTCGAAGCTCACAAACCAAGAATTTTTTACTCTAAAGTCTTGACGAAAAGAACATGCATTGGAAGATGGTCTAGATGGTCGTTGTCTTAGAAAAATTACGAATTATGCACCTGGACGACGGAGATGAGCTTCTCCGTGGTCCAGGTGAGTACCTGGACGACAGATATGACCTTCTCCGTCGTCCAGGTGTAGAGACCCTGAATTCAGGGTTATGGGGCCTTACTGTTTAGGGTTTAGGGTTTGTGAGCTTGGACGACGCACATGCCCTTCTCCGTCGGCCTAGTTAGTACCTGGACGACGGAGAAGCTCATCTCCGTCGTCCAAATGTACAAACCCTGAATTCAGGAGTTATGGCCTTACTGTTTAGGGTTTAGGTCGTCCAAGGTCATTTGTGTGTCCATTCAATTCTTCTGATTGAAGTAGATAATTAAAAAATCATCGATCGATCCGATCTGCTAGCTTTAGGGTTTAGGGTTTAGGGAGATAGCTCAAGGTATTTATGTATGAACTTTCATTCTGGCATGATATATAGATTTAACGCCGTAATTAAAACAACATATACTACATCGTGCTCACAATAATACTATCACATGACATAACTAAAGCCTAGAATAATATAGTATAATTTCTGAAACATTTATTTCATTCATCTCTCGCAATAATCATATGGACCCATAATCCTATATACACATAAATATTATTTAAAAACAATTAAATGAACGAAAGCTTCTTGAGAAAGCTTCTTGGACATAATAGAAAGCTTTCACCTTTTTGACTACCCAAAGCCCAAAATACCCAAAAGGCGAAATCTGTGATTAATTTCTCCGTTGTCCAGGATATATAATTTGGATTAATTAATTAATTTAATTTAATTTACGTACGTCGGTCGATCCGATCTGATCGAGCATGGACGCGTGTAGTTAATTAATTAAGTATAAAAATATTAAGATCTACGTACATATATACATTCTCCTCCTTATAATATTTATATTAATTATTGATTGATGATGCATCATATATTACAATAATTACGTAAATTAAGTACCAATTAATTTTTCTCGTCTTAGTTAAGTAGTCTTCATCATAATCGTCATCATCCTCGTCCCCGGTATCCGATTGCTCATCCTCCTCATCATACTCAACATCGTCCGACGAATAACCTGAGTGCTCGTCCGCGTCCTCATCCTGCACGTCTTCTTCATCTACCTCATTAATGGCATCGATAATCTCATCTTCAGCTAGATCTGTACAACCATCAAGCATGGGTAACCGTTCACCATCTTGAACCAGGTCCATTATATCGGAGCGGATGACAGAAATATTAGGCTCTTGATAGGCAGGAATGTCTATTTCTGGTTCAGCAGCATCTTCAGTCGCCGGTGTCCCTTCAATTGTCTCTGTATTCCATATTCCTCGATGAGAGATATGGTTCACTATTTTCCACCATTCACCGGCTTTCGGATCGTTGAGATAGAACACCTGCCTAACTAAGGTGGCGAGAGCGATAAGGTGGTGAGAGCGAAAGGCTCATCCTCATACCGGGTTGAGTTTGTATCGACTGATAATAGTCCCAGGTCTTCCTTTGTACGCTTGAACCATCTGCACTTGAATAAGAAAACGTTGACATCATTCCCGTAACATAGCTGAACCACATTTACAATAGCCCCGTAATATAGATCATTGTCTTTCTCAACCGCTACCCCACTGTTTTGTGTTCTTCTTCCTTCATCTCGGGCCAATGAATGGAACTTTACACCGTTCACAAAATATCTGGGATAAATATAGTGTTTAATCGGCTTCCCTGCTAGCAAGTGCTTTGGCCAGGACTACCACCCCCTGTGGTTTTCAGATTTTTGTAGATCAATCATCTGCGAAAATGGGCAAATATAAGGGTTTACTTTCTACAAACATGATCGATATGTATATAAATTACTAAATACCGAGACGTACGTACGTACCCATTGGAAGAAATAATCGGAAAACTTCTTCTTAACCATTTTCTCAATCCACGCAGAACTCTTGTTTTGATTTAACGCCTGAAGCCTCTCCCTGTATGACATCATGTACGGCTCAACTTCATCACAATCTCGCAACACTACCCAATGTGCCTCAATAAGTTCTTCCCGTGTTAATGATTCCTTTAATACTCCTCTAAACGGTCGGACGACATTGGTGACGACAGAAAGATTGATGCGGGCACTGGGATCGGAGGTGGTGGATCTTTGAGGTACCTCTTGTAGTAAGTAACACACTCATGCATTATGTATGTCTCTGTTATGTAACCATCCGGGGCCGACCTGTTTTGACGAATGACTTATACTGTCCAAGCTGTCTACAAAATCAAACGTACAATAAGAATAAGTACATATAGCTAGTAATCTCCAGTGGAACAAATTATGAATCGAAAAACCTGTATAATTAATTAGTTGTACGTACCTTTCTTGAGGATACATCCATGTGTACTGGACCGGACCATAAATGAGCACCTGCTCGGGCAGGTGGATCATTAGGTGAATCATGATGTCAAAGAAAGAAGGGGGGAAAATCCTCTCTAGTTTGCAAATGATGTGCACAATTTGTTGTTGCAATTCCACCACATCTGACTTCTTTAATTCTCTGGCGCATAACATCTGCCACCATCTGCATAATGCCACTATTGGTTCTACGACGTCACGAGGCAAATATGGTCGAATTACCACTGGAATCAGACGTTGCAGCATAACGTGATAGTCATGTGTCTTTAGACCAACAAACTTGTGTTGCACCTCGTCCACTGCTCCAATTATAGTAGCTGCATGCGTAGCCGGATAATGAACGCCCTTAAACCAGTGAAATACAGAACGTCTAAGTGTCGGCTTCACTGTGTAAGGTGCAGCTGGCATCTTGTTGTACACTCCTTTCTTATCCCTCCTCAACCACAATGGACGACGTAGATTCATTGATTCCAGATCTTTGCGCGCTTTGGGAGTATCTTTAGTCTTGAACTTAATACCGAGAATTGTTCCCACCACGTTGTCGCACACATTCTTTTCTATGTGCATCACGTCCAAGTTGTTCCTCAGCTTCAACTTCGACCAGTAAGGGAGTTCAAAGAATATACTCTTGTAATGCCAATAGCTGAGATCATGTGGAGGAATTGGATTGCATTTCTTTACATCCGCGTCATTGGTCAACACACCAAAGTCGAAATAGATCAACCTCTCTAAAATCTCTTCTCCCGACCAACTACAGGGTTTAGGATTGTTCTCTACTGTCCCGTCGAAATGAGCTTCATCCTGTCGCTAGGAGTGGTCGTGAGGAAGCCATCTACGGTGACCCAAGTAACACACCTTCCCCGCGTGCCAACTAGAGTTCACGTCGTCCAAACATATAGGATATCCATTATATCATTTTGTCCTGCAGGCTGCCAACATCCCATACGCTGGAAAATCGTTGATCGTCCACATTACGGCAGCCCTCATCGTGAACATCGTGTTAGTGAATTTGTCATAAGTTGGGACTCTATTTTCCCACAACAGTTTCAGCTCGTCGATCAAAGGTCTGAGGTAGACATCTAAGCACTTCCCTGGAGATTTAGGACCTGGAATTAGTACAGTAAGGAAATTAAATTCCTTGTTCATGCACATCCACGGAGGCAAGTTGTACGGCATCAGAATAACTGGCTAAGTGCTGACGGCGGAGCTATTACTTCCCCAAGGATTGAATCCGTTTGTAGATATGCTGAGTCTAACATTTCTAACCTCTGCAGCAAAGTCTCCAAATTCTCTGTCGAAATGTTTGAAACCCTCCCCATCCGCGGCGTGTCGCAGGACATCGTCATCTATTCGCTTTTCTGCGTACCATCGCATCGCCTCTGCCATGTGTAAAGACATGTACAGGCGCTGCAATCTGGGAATCAAGGGAAAATATCGAACAACTTTCACAAGAATTCTCCTTTTCGAACTCTTCCTATTCAGCTCATATCTGCACTGGCCACATACGGGACAATAGTCCAAATCTTTATACTCTTTGTAAAATAGCACACAATCATTCGGACATGCGTCAATTATCCTGTACTTTAGGCCGAGGCTGCTCAAGATATTTCTAACCTTATAATGAGATTTAGGAAGATTGTAATCATCAGGAAGCAACTTACATATTTGCTCCTGAATTTCGTCAAAAGCACTCACTGACATTTTGTGCTTCACTTTTATCTTCATTTGCTTCATCACATATTGCAACACATTCTCTCGACATCCAGGGAACACCGGGGTCTGCGCATCAAGTAGCATCCGGTTGTACTTATCCATCTCACTAGTGTCAGTGGCCAAGCTAGCTGCGGGAAATGTGTCATCATGCTCATGAGTGGTACTGTAACCTCCGTCTTGGTGTTGGTGTCCACAATGACTAAATCCCGGAAACGCATCATGGACCAAATCTGCAGTTGGGTTGCAAGCTGGGGGGGCGGCACCACTGCCGCTGGATGAGGCACCCTGGTAACTGTACCCTGAGCTGAAGTCTGCTAAGCTAAACTCTACTGCTTCACCATGCTCGCTCCATGTAGTGTAACTCCACATCATACCATTTTCGTACAGGTGTTGCACCATAACATTAACCTCCACATACTGACAATTAAGACATTTCTGGCATGGACACCTGAAACGCTTCTTTCCCTGACCATGTTCTATCGTAAAATTCACAAATTCGCTAATTCCATCCATATACCGGACATCACATCTATTCTTCAACTTCATCCAACTCTTGTCCATACTGCTACAAAATATTATAATTAATTTATTATTACATATATATTAGACCATTCATTAACTATTAATTATACGTACTCGATTTACATCGATCAATTACGTAATTTAATATGTGTAGCTAACATCCATCGGGGTATGTACTTTTTAACTAAATATTAAGTAAATTTTAAAACATCTATACATATATATATACGTACTACATATGTGTCTATAATTAACTAATTAATATATATATATCGATCATCAATTTCTTAACTTAATATATTAATTAGACGTACTAATTAATTAATTATTAACAATGGGCGTTTTAACAGACGTACATGCAATTATATATATATATATATATATATATAAACCTACGTTAATGGTGTTGGAAAATTAACTGCGTACGTACCTGCTGGCCTTCTCCGATATATATATGGCGAATTAATTAATCGATGGTCGGAGCCGAAAATCGATATATATATATATAGTACTATATATCTAGCCAGCTAACTAGCTAGCTAGGACGTCGATCGTCATTTGCATTGCGTGCACACGTGAGGCGCTAGCTGATCAAGACAGGAAGAGATTATGCTCGATCAGTTAAGAGTGAGCGGAGATCCTTAATTCTCCTTCTCCTTCTCCTTCTTCTTCTTCATTAAACTTTCCCGGGAGAGGAAGCTAGATAGTTTGGCATCGAGCTTATATAATGCTTCACTTAGACGACGGAGGTGTCGGTACGTCATCTAAGTGGATCGGACGTCACTCGGACCACGGCGTGTCGGTCCGTTGACCAGGTGAGAACCTGGACGACGGAGATAGTATTCTCCGTCATCCAGGTAGTACTTGGACGACGGAGAAGTCTCCGTCGTCCAGGTGTCACTTGGACCACGGAACAATTACGTTTCCGTGGTCTAAGTGATGTTTTCTTGTAGTGTTATTTAGTGGTCAATAGATTTTAAGGTCAATCGTGGTCAATAATTGTTATATCTTTATCCAACAGCTGACAATAAATAGTCTTCCGACTGTTTTTAATCACCTACCGAGCAATTGACCACAACTGACCACATAATTTATTGATTACTAGATCAGAACAACGGATATGAATTTTAGAATATGATTAAAAGTTGAAGTATGGTTCTAATATTTTATAAAATTCTGATATAAAAACTTAAAATAAGTAAAAATTGAGATACTGTAGATGAAATTTTCTTACACTTGTGTTCACTTTCACACCCCAATTTCTCGATGGAGTGGGTCATTGATTCCAGGTAAGAGTAATCAAATTAAACATTTTCTTAGGCCATGTGAATGTGAATTGTTTTAATTGCTTTCAATTGCAGTCACCCCATTCCAATTCTAAAATTCTATCTCTTAGGAGAGCATGATGACTCATTAGAAATGTTCTTAAAGACCCAAAATAAACCATATATAAAACACACGAAGAAACAAACTTTTTATTCAATCTTCAACTTGATAACCACATTATTAGATTAAAGAGCAAAAAAAAAAAACATAAAACACGCCAATAGAATACAAAAGTACGTAAAACAACAACAAACATACACGATGCATGCAATCGTGAGGCCAAGTTCATGTGATAGTGACTTCATCAATCGCTTCATCCAATGGCGTTGGAACATTTTTCTCTTCTGTCATCTCTACTAGTGGTGCTGGCAAGTCTTCTTGAACGTCAGTGCCCTCTTCTGCTATATTTGGTTCTTGGTTTGTCTCCTCTGATGATGGTATTGTCTCCTCTGATGATGGTAGAGTCGTCGTTTGCAGTAGTTTTTTCGCTTCGAATGGTATCGGGATCATTTGTTCCTCATACGTGATTGTCTCATCAGTCTTGGAAGGCCCCCCACTTGTTTTTGCAACCTCATACCTGAAATTGTAGGAATTTACACCCTTAAAGACACCATCGTCTTTCCGGTACACAACTGCTTTACCGTCGTAAAGCAAATCCCTCTGACTGTAAGAGTATGGAACATCACAAGAACCTTTGGTAGCCATCATGCTCACTGTTACAGAACTGAGTGGTGGCACAACGGCTGCGTATGTAGTCTCCAGTGAGGTTTCCTCTGTAATAGTTTCTCCCCATGCATCAGATCCTGAGTACTCGCCAGAAATTTCTAAGCCAAGACTACCAACAAAAGGGATTCTGAGTTTCTTCTCTACGGTAACGCCTACCATCCATGAATAGCTGGTATCCCACGAGCTGCTCCTGCTCTCTGTATGTGTGAACTTGAACTCTATATTGTTTTCTTCAGATGTGTTGTTGCTAGAGTTTGCATTTGCCATCGATACTGGGGACTCATCATAAATCAAGGCATTCGCGAGGTCGTAATTGACATCGTAGACTGTCCTAGAGAGAACAAGTTCGTGTGGGATGAGGCGCGCCTCTATGGCAATGGAGGGGTAAACAGCACTGAGACGAGCGTCAGTTCCGAATAGCCCACAAAAATGGTTGTTGCCGGAGGAGCTACTGAAAGCGACAGCCTCATCGCCAACCTTGATCGGCCAAAAGCCTGTTGCATTTTGATCATTGGAAGGTTGGTCTGCCACGATGGAATTTGTACTAGTATCTAGCCTCCACCATCTTTGGTTGCTGCGGGATTTGATTTTGGCCCATCCATGAGTGTCGGTGTAAACCTCAAACCATGTGTTCTCGCGCCCCACATCACTATCAGAGGATTGGAATCGCAGCACTGGAACGTTGGCCACGTTGGCCACGTTGAGAAAGTTCCCATTAGATCCTTTAAAGGCCAGGTGCCTAGGTAAAAGGACTAACGACTCCAGATTAATGATCTCATAAGTAGTTGATGTGGATTCGGTGGTTGTACCCCAGCTCAATGATCCTTCATCGTGATAAATTATTCGGACTATCCGCTCAGTACGTCCCGAATAGTTGAGAAGAAGTGCAGGACTGTCTGGATTATTAGCATTAAATCCAAATCTTGACTCGAACATTGTACATGACCAACTCGACTTGTCTTCGTTTGGTTCGTCAGACTCCGGAGTAACTCTCCGGATAGATTGTGATCTCCTCCGGAGGAACTTTTTGTTGTGAAAGCATCTGAGATGAAATTCTCCTCCATTCCCAGTATTTGCTGCAATCACCTCGAACTTTGCTAGCCGGCTGAAGACATTGTTTCCGCTCCATCTTGCTAAGGTTGCTGATGCATGCTCCTCGTTGTACTCCAAGTATGTGTTTGAGCGTTTGATCGCAATCAGCGGTGGTAATATGACTGATGTCATTCTCTGATATATATATATATATATATATATGATAGCTAAGCTAGAACGTACTCGATCTTATGATTTGTGTACGTTTTTGCTTAGTGTGACTAGCTCTGTTCTTGTATTCGATATATATAGCCAGCCAAAAAACCAACCTCGACCAGCAAGCAGCTGAGAACTTTAAATCGATCATTGAACTCACTACAATTATTGGTAACGTACAGTAACATCAATCACGTGGACGTACCTGTGCATGCATTGATAATGAAATGGACGTCCAGCTACTCCTCTTATAATACATCGATCTATATATGTTAGCAATGCATATCTTATTGAAAACGTGCCAATGCATGCAATCTACATTATTGGTTAGGACTTGAAAATATCACAACCTAGCTAGAGTTACTTGGAGTCGGATAGAATCGAGATAGAAATGTTGGAATTATTTGCTTAGAAAATGTACGTTAAGAGATAAGATACGATATATATGCATCATATATATGGAAAATTTTATTAGCACATCTATATTCTCTATACACACATCCCTATATGGGTACGTCCCTTTTGTTTTATCCCGTTGACGAAGAATCAAGCACTATGATTGGTGTTGTTTCAGAAAAGTGATCGAACACTATCAATTGCATACAGTAATTCCTTCAATGTCACTGAACACTGTTGCCACCGCAGAACATTAGCAAGTTCTCATTCATATAAACAAAACAGAATGGCTTACCAGTTACATTGATAGTAATCGACATGTTGATGAGTTGATGAAGGCTGAAAACTTCTGTTCTCTACTACTTGTTACTGTCTTTTATGGGAAGAGCTTAATGTAGTTCGCGTAGAGAGACAAGGATCTTACCTCTCCTTATATAGTGTTCAACTTGTGCTTACTCATTATCAGTGTACAAGTTGAACTCTAAATTCTATTACAATATGAAGAGTACCACATTAGTGTACAATACGGACTAGGATTTATAACATTGATGTACTAAAACTGTAAATGCCTTAATGAACAATCAACATGATTCTAACTAGCTGATTACATTACTTAAGCACTAAATAATGCACATGAGTTTAAGTTCTAATCTAACAATCTCCCATTGAACTTAACTCATCGTACTAATGCATAAAACTGTAATCAAGTAGCTACTAAAGTGGCAATGAATCACATTATGTTATAGTCCAGAATTTGAAAGCAACTCTGTCATGCTACACTCACTGATGCAGAATTCAGAACTAAAATTAGTTCCTGTGAACCAGTTGGTTAAGAACCACAGCAGCAGATTCTGCAGCACACATGAGCTCCAAAAATGGTAATGAGAGCTAATGAAATATACATCTCATCTCAAGCAACATTAATACTCTCTGTCCTACTGAATGATTTTAACAAAAACACCAAAATTACAAACATATCAATAACACCGGTGGAACCATGTTTGTATACTGTAAATAGGCAACAAGTGCAGCACAAATGCTATATACTCAACATCCACCTGAATATACTGTAGTCAATGATAAACAAATCATATTTGAAAGAAATCAGAATCACAAACTTTAACCAAAATTTGCAATGTTATAATGAATCTGAACTGAACTGAAATACCTCAAATTTTATTGATATCATGAAATTTACATACTGTATAAAATTATAAAACAAAATTGAACACAAAAATAACCAGAACTACAATCGCAATTTATCTTTTCATATAGACACTCCCCCTGAACTCAAGAATCTAGACTAGCAAGCACCCCCATGTTCTCACAGTGTGTCCTGAACACACCAACTGCTAATGTCTTAGTAAGCGGATCAGCTAGCTACCTGTTTGCAGAAATATTTACCACATCTATCTCACCATCTTTAACTCTTTTCTTCGTGCTATAGTATTTTAAGTCTATATGTTTAGAGTTGACTGATCTCTTATTTTTTTTTACAGAAGAAAACATCAGCCTCATTGTCATAATAAATTTTTAACTTGTCAGAAATTACAGACTTTAAGACTTTAGTTTCCATCAAAAAATTCCTGATCCAAAGTCCCTCACATACACCTTCATACAATGCTATTACTTCAGCTTGAATTGTTGAAGTTGCAGTAAGGCCCTACTTCATAGTTTTCCAAGCTATTGCTCCACCAGCCAACATAAAAATATATCCACAAGTAGACTTAGATGAACTAGGATAATTGCAAGCAAAATCAGAACTAGTATAACCCTCTAAGACTAAGTTTTTCACTCTTCTGTACACAAGCATGTGATGCTTAGTTTCCTGCAGATACCTTAAGACTTTCTTCCCCGCACTCCAGTGTAATATGTCTAGATTGCTTTGGAATCTAGAAAGAATGCCAACTAAAAATGTCAAGTCAGGTCTGGTGCATACTTGAACATACATCAGACTACCAACCAACCTAGCATATGGCTTTTCTCTCATCTCTGCAACCTGGGCATCAGTTCTAGGATTTTTATTCTTTGTCAATTTATCACCTCTGGACATAGGTGACTCACCAGCTGCACAATTTTCCATTTCAAAACGTTTTAAAATTTTAGAAATATATGCATACTGAGATAGTCCCAAAAGTCCTCGGGTTCTGTCCCTTTTTATCTCAATCCCTAAAACAAAGGATGCTTCCCCCAAATCTTTCATATCAAACTGTTTTGATAGAAAGATTTTAGTATCGATTCTTTAAAAGCCTCATATTGTTGAATGCTAACAGAATGTCATCCACATATAGTATAAGAAAAATGAAGCCTTGTCCTACTATTTTAAGATAGACACACTCATTCACAATGTTTTCAGTGAATCCAAATTTTGAAATGACACATTCAAATTTCCTATACCATTGTCTAGATGCTTGTTTTAGACCATATATAGACTTATTGAGCTTACAAACTAATTTTTCATGTCCTAGTTAAACAAAACCCTCTGGCTGTTTCATAAAAATGGTTTCCTCCAGCTCTCCATTAAGGAATGTTGTCTTAACATCCATCTGGTGTAGCTCCATATCAAAATGAGCTATTAAGGCCATAATGATCCTGAAAGAATCTTTTGTAGAAACAGGTGAAAATGTCTCAGTATACTCTATGCCCTCCTTTTGAGTAAAACCCTTAGCTACAAGCCTAGCTTTGAATCTCTCTATATTCCCTTTTGCATCCCTTTTAGTTTTAAAAACTCATTTGCATCCAATGACCTTTTGAATTTTATCAGGCCTAACCAATTCTCATACTTCATTTTTTCTCATGGAATCGATTTCTGCTTCCATGGCCTCTCTCCAATTTCTAGAATCATCACCTTTTATTGCTTCAGTAAAGGTAATGAGATCAGTATCTTCCTCTAGTGTTTTCTCAATTTCTTGAGAAAATACCAGGAAGTCACTTTGGCCTCCATATGTAGGAGCTCTATCTCTTACATGTCTTTTTAAAGGAGATATAGGATTAGATACAATGGTTTTTAAGTTTTCTGAATTTCCTGCTTGAAGTACAGTGTCTTCAACATCTGCAGAATTTTGATTTTCTGCAGAATCTATAGCATCAGGAAAAGGTTGATAAGAAATTTGTTCTAATTCCCCCACATCTCTATGTTCAGATATCACTACCGGATTATTAACCATTGCCGGCGACTTTTAAGTCGCCGGCAATGTTTTTGGACATTACCGGCGATTTTTGCCGGAAAAATCGCCGGTAATGTATTTTTTTTTTAACATTACCGGCGACTTAAATGTAAGTCGCCGGCAATGTTTCGATGGTAATGTAAAAAAAAAAAAAAAGACATTGCCGGCGACTTCATTTATGTCGCCGGCAATGTCTTTTTTTTTTTTAAACATTACCGGCGACATAAATGTATGTCGCCGGCAATGTCTTTTTTTTTTTTACATTACCATTGAAACATTGCCGGCGACTTACATTTAAGTCGCCGGTAATGTTAAAAAAAAAAAAAATATTACCGGCGATTTTTCCGGCAAAAATCGCCGGTATTGTCTAAAAACATTGCTGACGACTTAAAAGTCGCCGGCAATGGTTAATAATCCGGTAGTGTATATTTAAATGATCTGAAGATACATATGACCTTAATGGCAAATGGTTTAAGTTTCTTCTCAGGTTTTCTTCAGTTTCTTCAGTTTCAATGAATTTTAAAGATAAATCTTCAGGACTTGCATAGAATGCAGACTCTCCTATAAACTTCACTTGACGAGTCTCAAAAACTCTAGAAGTATGCTTAGTTGAGTATAACTTAAAACCTTTAGATTTTTCACAGTAACCTATAAAATGACAGCTTATTGACCTGGAATCAAGTTTTCCCAGGTCTGGATTATGAATCCTTGATTCTGCATTACATCCCCACACGTGACAGTGATTGAAACTAGGTTTCCTACCACACCACAGTTCATATGGTGTTTTACCTGAAGCTTTTGTAGGTAACCTGTTGCAAACATAGCTTGCTGTTCTTAAGGCCTCATCTTACAAAAATCTAGGTAGTCCAGAACCACACATCATACTTCTAACCATGTTTAATAATGTCTTATTTTTCGTCTCTGCCACACCATTTTACTGAGGGTTATATGGTGTGGAGTACTGAGCTTTTATACTACATTCCTGAAGGTATAGTGCAAAATGTCATTTCTTTTGCCCACTCTCAGTAAACCTCCCATAATACTCTCCCCCTCTATCAGATCTCACCATTTTAATTTTCAAACCTAATCGAAGTTCAACTTCAGTTTTGAAAATTTTAAAATAGTCTAAAGATTGAGATTTTTCTGACAAAAGGTAAATATAACAGTACCGGGAAAAATCATCTGTAAAAGTTATGAAATAGACATTTCCACATATGGTTTGTGTTCTAAATGGCCCAAGATGTCAGTGTGTATTAAGTCAAGCATATTTTTTCTTCTGTATGCAGTTTTCCTATTTAAGTTTGTCATTTTTCCTTTAAAGCATTCAACATAGTCTTTTAGGTCCTCAAAATCAAGTTCTGGCAGCATTTCATTCTTCACGAAAGTCTTTAATCTTTCTTTGGATATGTGTCCTAATCTTCTATGCCATAGAATTGTAGATTTTTCATTGAATAAAGTTCTTTTATTTGCTTTTGTTTCTGAGCTATTAGAGTAAACTGTGATGGTATACTGCAAATACTGCAGTTGATTTGTAAATAACCATTCACACGTTTTTCAAAACCAACACATAATGAATTTCTAAAAAACTTAATTCCATTGATATCATAAAAGAAACTGTATCCATTTTCAACCAAAAGATCTAAAGAAACTAAATTCCTCTTCATTGAGGGAATGAAATGAACATCATCCAGAAAAAGAAAATTGTCTAGACCTAAATTAAGCTTCAAACTTCATATAGTTTTGACTGCTACTCACATCCCATTGCCAACCTTGATGTTAATCTCATCACTTCTTGGATTCCTCTTCTTTATTAAACCCTGCAATGAATAAACTATGTGCAAGGGAGAGCCTGAGTCCAGCCAAAATGTATTTGGCTGAGAATTAATTAAATCAACTTCTAAAAAATAAAGGGAAGGAATATTTAGGGAATTAACAGCAGTGAAAGACTTACCCTTCTTCTCTAACTACGCCTTAAAACCATTATAGTCTTTCTTCGTGTGCCCTTTCTTTTTACAGAAAAAAACACTTGAACTTAAATGGCTACTATTGGTTTTTACTAAGGTTGCTACTGGAGTTGTTGTTAGTGAAATTTCTCTTAGCTGTAGGATTTTTAAAACTGGCTTTCTTGGGTCTTAACTTCTTCTTCCATTTGCTTTTGCCTACTAGGTTCACATTGCTTTCAGAATTTGATGCTACTCCATAAGTGGGATTTTCTTTCTTGAGGCTGGACTCTTCTGTAGCTGCTATAGCTATAAGCTCATTCATTGACCACTTAGCCTTTTGAGTATTATAACTCGTCTTAAGTTGCCCAAAAGTATTAGGCAGGGAATGAAGGGCAGTGTTTACTATATGCTCATTAGCCATAACAATATCCATATTTGCTTGCTTAAGTGCTAAGTTTTCCATATGCAGTAAGTGCTCCCTGACTCCTCCAACACCAGTGTACTTAAAAGTGTTGAATTGTTGAGATAAAGTTGAGCTCTCAACCTTGTCAGACTCTTTGAACTTTTCCTGAACGAGCACCAGATAGTCATAAGCGTAATCCACTTCATAAATAGTCCCTGCAATGGTGTCTGAAATGCAGGCTCTTATAATGTTTTTAGCTGCGTTATTTTTCCTATGCCAGTAATGATAGTCATCATATGCCTTAGGGTGAATGTGTTTCTCTTCTTCTAAGACAGGGTCAGGAACACTCTGATAAAAGGCTATGTCTAAATCATGGTTGTTGCTGAAGTAAGTGTCAATTTGCCTCCTCCAAACCTTATAATTGGACCCAGTTAATAGTTCAATGGTGTTTAGAGTCACCACTTGGTTGCCTAAAGACAATCAGAAAAGAAAAATTATCAGTTTGTTGTTGTTTTTGTTCACAGCAGTTTAAACAATAGAAAATTTTTAGGTTTGAAGTTTTAAGTGTTTTATGTATGTGTTTTAATCTCAACAGTATCACACAGCAGCACACCAAAACCAAAGAACTGAAAAGCCAAAACTTGCAGTACATGTATATGAGCACAGTATAAAGCACATATACACAAAATCATCCCATCACTGTAGGTGAATCTATATTACACTTTGTGTGATAAATATAGAGAACTGTAGCTGTATCACCAAACCACAACCTTAAATCCATGTTATAATGCAAAAACTCAACACCTTTTATGGAAGAAGAAGGTCTCACACTATATGAAGATGAATTTAAATATCATGTATGGTGCTGTCAAATATTCTAAAACATGCAACAATGCTTCTTTGGAAGCCACAATCCACATATCTTTGAAATATTGACACAAAACGTTAAATATGTTCTTTTAACCAAAATTGACTCACTGCAATGCAAGATAGTTTGCTTTGTGCAACATGACATCCTACTTTACAATGAATCAGAACCTCAACTTATATAAGTTCATGCTATTTATAACAAGTAAATGCTTAAGCTTGGTTATTATACATGAATCAATTTTATTGAACGTTTTATTGAAACTGTATGCACAGGGAGTACAGAACATGCCTTTTAATAAAAACAAAACCATCAGCAGCAAATAAATAGACAAGCACTTAGTCAGTCAATCAATTTCATGTTTTTAATCTCAATCACATACATTCTTCATGTTCTTAATGTGACGACCTGAATCAGAATTGGCACGTTAATCGACTTAATCCACGAGTTTACGAGTAATCACAGTTTATCGTAAATGAATTGAATTAGCGGTTCGATTCACGACTTAATTATCGGGCTAGAATTTGAGTTGAGTCTCTTTACAAGAATTGTAGTACACGTGATTTCGAGTTCGTGGGCGGTTTCGGATAATTGTTTCGACAACCGAGGAATATGTTATGAATATTTGAAATCGCGTAATTCTGTCGTGTTTATCCGTTTGTATTTGAGTTATCCGAAACGTGATTGTGATTCGATTTGGACCGTCGATTGTATCGAGCCGCGAGTATAAATATCGAAAATAGTCAAAAAATTGTCGAAAACACTGTTTTGGGAAGTTTGACCGGCGTTGACCAGAGAATTGGTGTTGATCGAGGGAGGAAAAAGCACCACCGTTTGACACGCCAGCGACCTTTCATTTCCGGTCACCTCCGGCTCCAATTTGGGTATGGTTCGATTCTCCTCTTGATTTCCTATGGTTTAGGAATTTGATTTGTGAAAATTGGTATTGATTTGTAGGAGAACGAGCTTGGGGAAGTTCTTGAATTTCCGGCAGGAATCAGGTCTGTTTGGGGGCGGCGCTCCGGTGACTTTCCGGTGAGATTTTTGGGTGGAGTCGACTGGGTTTTGCTCTAGGATGCTTTGCCCTTTGGTTTTGAGGGACGAGGTGGAGTATTGGCACCGGAGGAGTTTTCCGGCGGTTTTGGCCGTGAGGATGTCGAGCTTGATTTGGGGTGGTTCCTGGCCAAATTGGTCGGTGGTGTAGTTATGAGATGTGATGGGCTTGAGGAAGAGAAGCTACAGTGATCTTGGTCGCCGGAAAATTCTTCCGGTTGATGGCACGCCGCTGGCGGCGGCGGCGGTCAACGGCGGAGCTCCGGCGACCCGTTGACTTTTTGGATTTCGACAAATTTTATGCCATTTTGTTCGTAATCGCGCCCCGATCATCGCCTTGAGGTTTTCGAGTTGATTTGGTTATTGAATTTTTAGTCGAGGGTTTATGTGGAGAGTTTGGGGAATTTCGACGATTATTTTGTATCGACTTATATGTTTCCGGAAATGGTTGGTTAACGAGGTGTGGTACAGAGTAATGAACTGTGATTTTGATCAGTTATATTTTGTGATTATTCAGGGGATCGAGATCGTACATTGGGCGAGGGATGTTCCGCCAGATATCGTGATTAGCGCGTTTTCCCGCTGTGCTATCTGTGAGTGGACTTTTATTTACACTGTCGTAGCGAGTTCTTGATTTCAGTATTTATTTTCAGTACGATGTTGAGATTATTTATTGTTTTTGGAGGTATTGTTTTATATTTTATATGGTGATGACTGATCGGTGTTTAACCACCCTCAAAATTACCCTATAATGAACTTAATATGCTTGTCAATGCAGTACAATAGTATAGGGGTCAATCCACAGGGAAAGATGAGACTCAATACTCTAAACTACAAACAGACACAAAAGTCAGAAATCTGACAGACTTGACCACTAAACACTAACGTAATTAATTAAAATAGCTAGACTCGACCTAAAATTACGAAATTAACACTGGACACTAAAGACACCCTATCGAGCTTCGATGCGAAATTTCGATGTAATCGGAGTTCGATAGGTTATCGAACAAAATTATGCAAAACAGAGTACGAAACTGAAACAGAAAACAGAGTATATGTAAAACTAGAATCAATGATAAAATGGGTTAAGGGAAGTGTTATCCACCACCGTCAATCCATCTAGACTACAAATGCTTAACTAAATAATGTAATTGTTATGAATGAAAGATTCCCAGGAAGGCCCCGAGTTGTGAACACAACCTATTACCCAATCCTTATGTTTACAACATTGAAGGTCCGCTTATCAATATTGTCTATCCCTCAAAGAACCCAAAGTCACGGACTCGAATTTACTAAGAGAAAAGCATTAAGATTTAGAAAGGGTTTGAGAATCTACAAGGCTTCATAAGTACACTACGGTCGTGTCTTACTAGACCTAGGGTTTCTTATACCAAGCATGTATGGGTTCTACTATTGAAACTTGAGGAAGGTAATAATCACCAACAGCCATCAATTTTCTTAGAATTAGATTCCTAAACATGCATACTAAGCGTGCACTCAAAGCATACATAATCAAGAATCATCACTGTATAAGTAACAAAGAAACCTCATTCAAATAACAAAAACAAAATTTAATTAACGTGCATAAGCAATCTAGATATCATGAACGGGGCTTCAAAACAGCCCCTTAACAATGGAGTTTAGCTCCTCATGAAAACAGAAAATAAACTAAAATAATCCATGAAAGAAATTGATACAAACGGATGAAGGAGAAACTTGCAGCTTCCTTGCTCTTTGTTACGTCCGTCCCCCCCTTCGCGTACGTTCTCTTCTTAGCTATTTATATGTTCCAAACTAACTAGGTTAATTAACCTAGCTAGCAACCCACGTGCAAGACTCCAAATCCAGCCCAATATTCATAATCTCATTATTATATTAGGACTCTTCTCTTCTTCTCCTTGCTAACCCATCGAACTTCGATAGCCCATCGAACTTCGATAGCCATATATATATATCAAAGTTGATTCACTGGCCAGCATGCATCACGTGCATGCCTCTTCTTTTCAACCCACTTGATATACATATAAAAATATAAGAGAATGCATGCATGCAGCTATCCTGACACAAAGCCACTTTCCCCTACGTACGTCTCTTTGGCTATATAAGTATATATATATATGTCACAGCTTCTCTTTTATCACATGCTCGATGAAACAACTTGCAGAAGGGCTTCTCTCTAGCGAGGCTTGCCAAGACAAAACCTCCTCGATGAGGTCTCCTCGCCAGGAAATATTATTTAATCCATTTTCTTCATTTATCTCCAAAATACCTAAAAACAAATAATAATGTTAAATTGCTTAAAAACATAACAAAAGAGCTAAATATAAGGTTCGGTTAAGCACATAAACGTTGCATAAATATGCAACTATCAATGACATTTACTTAGCATCAATGCATTGGCTACTCAGCTGATCACCGGTAGTCCAGATCCAGGGTTGAGAGATTCCCCTGATGTGCCCACTAGGCTTGAGAGATTCGCCTAGTCTATCACCGTTGGGCTTGAGAGAATCGCCTGACCGTCGGGATTGAGAGATTCGCCTGACACCTCCATTTATTCTAAGAACTCGCATTGTTTTTATATTGTATAAATGGTAAAAGGCATATGATTATTTTCGTCCACTCACTCTAACGATTTTATTTGCCTTTCCCCTGGGCTTTTCGGTTTCCGTGCCCAGTTTGCAGTTCGGATTCTGATGTTTCTTGTATCATTAAGATGCCTCCTAGACGTGGTTCCCGTGTTAATAGGAATGTGGATCCTGATGAGGGCAAGTGAGTTGTTGGCATTATTCACAGAGGTAGCGTTGGAGCATATTCCAAGAGGGGAAAACTATGCAGCAAACAAGCTGGCAAACTCGCTACGGGTATCGAGCTTGCTGACGGTGTCCGAGAACGTATCTTAAAAGTTAAACGTAGGACACTCCCTTCCTTTATGACAAGGAAAGAGGAAAAGGACACTACAACAAAAAGTGCTTTATACAACACTATCTACACAATGATTTTAAAAACCATGTTGTGTGATAGAAAAAATGTGATAAAATTGTATCATACATCGGTTGATATACTGAACCGTTGTATGTAAAATATGAAACCATTTTCAGACAACAATTTGTATTATATGTGTTGTATGATCATCAAAAAAATGACTTGTTATTCTATTTCAACTCTTAGGTGTCAAGGGAGTTTGAAAATAGCATTTCTCCCCTTCAATTTTTTCAGCTTCTATAATCTTAGAACTATCACACAATATATATTATGACATTTTGTTGTCTGACAAATGTGGCACAAAAGTTTGTATGTCATTTCATATGTCATCTTTATTCACACAACAATGCTTATAACAAAATATTGTATGTTGGTATCAAACTACTCATGTCAGTAAGGAGCCATCAGATGTAATTTTTATCACACAACAGATGATATATACACTTGTTGTGTGATGAACATTTTGGTGGTAACTTTTACATGTCAGTTGGCATCCATTTTTGTTATACAACTAAACATAGACAACCATGTTGTCTGAAAGACAAACTTTTAATGTCAGTTTTTCTCCCAAATTTTTTTTTACTCATACAACAAATCATACAATAAGTTGTCGTCTAATCAAAATGTTGGTGCCAAACTGTACATGTCAGCATGCATCTCTCACATGTGTCTTTTTTCATACAACATAATACATATGCATGTGTTCTGTGAAGAAAATATGAGCCAAACTATATGTATCACTTTGTTATCCATGCCAAGTGTCTCATTTTCACACAACGAGCTATACAACAATATTGTTGTGTGAAAAAAATGGAAGTGTCAAACATTGGATGTCAACTGGCTTATCGTTCTTTCAGACAACAAAGTCATATCAAATTATTGTGTGATAGAAATGATTGTCAACAATTGCCATTTGCTTCTTGTCAGTTAAAACAGTCACACAACAGAGGATCTATGCGTTGTGTATCTAATTTACTATTCAATTAGGGTTTATGGTTTAGGGTTTAGGGGTTTGAGGTTTGGAATTTAGGATTTCATTTACATTAGGTAATTTTTTTTATTATCGATTTACCCTGCACAGTAAAACTGTAAAAAAATAGATGATTCATAGTTAATCTTGTAATTTTCAATGGTTAGAATTCAAATGAGATTGTGAAATGACATTAATACCCTTCTCTTATATATTGCTTATTTTCCTATGGAAGAACTAGGTAAATCGATTTTTTATGTCAATTTTCTACAAGAATGTGTGTCAAAATTTTGATCTTAAAAAATCACTTTAAGGAAGGGTATTTTACGTTTTATTTGTAAGGGTACTACGGTCACATTGTGCAAAACGCATGGATCGATGTCGAAATCAAGTCCAAAATTAATAAAATTTTAACGACATGCTTAGAATATTCTGATAAATCAATCTGATGGTTAATTTTGTAAAATGATTACACATTATCGTTTTAGTTTCACAAAGATCTTTCCTTCCATATAACCAAGGAACAAAGTTAAGAACATTAGTATACATATGGAGAATTCAAGTAATATGAGAACTAAAAATGTTCTAACGATAAACAAGGCCATCTAGGATGTAATAGACATCAAACGTAAAAATTAGTCTCGTCGGAGTACGTTTAGACCCCGGTCAATGTAGTCAAACCAAACGTGTGAAAAGACTAAAATACCCTTATCTTATATTTTGCTTATTTTCCTATGGATGCAGTAGGTAAATCAATTTTTTATGTCAATTTTTTTGACACTATGAGATAGATATGTAATCCACAAGTATGTGTGTTAAAATTTTGATCTTAAAAAATCACTTTAGGGAGGGGTAATTTACGTTTTAGTTGTAAGAGTACTACGATCACATTGGGCAAAACGCATGGATCGAGGTCGAAATCAAGTCCAAAATTAATAAAATTTTAACGGCATGCTTAGAATATTCTGATAAATCAATCTGACGGTCAATTTTGTAAAATAATTACACATTATCGATTTAGTTTCACAAAGGTCTTTTCTTCCATATAACCGAGGAACAAATTATGAACATTAGTATACATATGAAGAATTCAAATAATATGAGAACTAAAAATGTTCTAACGATAAACCAGGCCATATAGAATGATCCACCTTGTAGTAATAGACATCGTACGTAAAAATTAACCTCGTCAGAATATGTTTAGACCCCGGTCAATGCAGTCAAACCAAATGTGTGAAAAGACTAAAATATCCTTATCTTATATTTTGTTTATTTTCCTATGGGGGGGAGTAGGTAAATCGATTTTTTATGTAAATTTTTTGACCATATGAGATAGATATGTAATCCACAAGAATGTATGTTCAAAATTTGATCTTAAAAAATCACTTTAGGGAGGAGTAATTTACGTTTTAGTCGTAAGGGTACTACGGTTACATTTGGCGAAACACATGGATCGAGGCCGAAATCAAGTCTAAAAATTTAACGGCATGCTTAGAATATTTCAACCAATCAATTTGACGGTCAATTTTATAAAATGACTACATATTATTGATTTAGTTTCGTGAAAGTCTTTTCTTCCTTATAACCAATGAACAAAGTTAACAACATTAATATATATATATGGGGAATTCAAGCAATATAAGAATTAAAAATATTCTAACGATAAACGATAACATATAGAAGGGTTCACCTTGTAGTAATAGACACCGTACGAAAAAATTAGCCTCGTCAGAGTACGTTTATAGGTGAAAGACTAAAATATCTTTTTATTATATTTGTTCATTTTCTTATAGAGGAGTAGTTACATCGAGTTTTTTTGTCAAGTTTTTTCATATTATGAGGTAGATATGATCTCCACGAGAAGACATAGGTGAAATTTACTCTAAATAATTATTTTACATAATAATAAATCACACTTTAATCGTAAAGACAATATGATCATCATCAATTAAATACACAAATAAATGTCACATTTACGTAAAATAATTATAATATTTTTACAACATGCTTAACTGTCACATTCACAGATCAATTTTACAATATAATTATTATTTCGTAATGTAGTCATCAAATTTCTGTTTTGGCTTAATTGTTTTTTTTAACAGTCCTAAATTAATTAAAAAAAAGAAGGGCAATCGTAGCTAAACCTAAACCCTTCACAAACTTGTAGAAAAGAAGCCCTCGTTACCTCTCTTTCTCGACGCCCTCCCTCTCTCAGAAAACTCTCTCTCTCTCTCTCAAAACCAAAAAACATAGAAGCAGCGCCTCTGCTCGGCTTGCTCCAACTCCGTCCTCCGCCCACCGCCGACCACCACATCGAGCCCGTCGGCTTGTCTCTCCTCCGCACAACCCATCCACGCCGCGCACACCACCGTCGCCGCCCGCAAGCCTCGGCGACCGCATCTCCGCCTTTAGCCACCGTGTAGTTGAGCACAGTAGCAGTGGCGCACACTACCGCCGTGCCTCACCACCTCCACATGACTCCGATCTCCGCCTCTCCTTTGCTTGGTTCTTCGTATCGCCTCTACCGCTACTCACACAAGGGCCTGGATCGAGCTCCCAAACTATGCAGATCTGGGAGCACATCCACCTTGAATACTCAGATCGGTTTTGAGGGTTCTATGGCTTTATGGCTTCATCTGTGAGTATTGCGATTGGTTTTTCCTTGGACTTAATCGACAAATCCGCCGGGGCTGGCTTTGCGTCGACCTTTTGAATCGGATTCGGTGGCGGTTGCCGATGGAGCACCTCTGTTGTAGTGGAAGCAAATAAATGTAAGAACAAACAAAGATTTAACGTGGTTCACTAACGTGAGTTAGCTACATCCACGGCCGAAGGAGAACAGATTACTTTATCTTGGAGAACTAGATTACAAAGTATATCACACTAGGTTAAGCGTAACCTAGGATTACAGAATACTTAATCTCTCTACCACACTAGATTAAGCCTAATCTACAGGATAGAACCAGATATCACACACTCCCTTATGGCTAATACCCTTGTATATATATAGCCAACAGAGTCCTGAATACCAAAAGGAATCCCAGACACACACGTCTGTGGAAACCTAAACCAGAATGATTAAGGAAACCCAATTCCTTAATGCTTGAGGAATCCTAGTCCTAGCGAAATCCTGAGTAGAAGTCTTGCTCGCTAAGGACTTCTGACTCTCCTCGCCAAAGACTTCCTCGCCAGAAACTTTCGCCAAAGTCAACGCTCGCCAAAGACTCTCTCGCCAGAGACTCTTCCTTGCTCGCGTACCACATGTATGCCAACGTGCCACGCGTATGCCAACGCGCCTCGCGTACGCCGACGCGACTCAAGATTCAAGGCATAGACTAACAAATATCCACCTTGACTTGAATTCTCTCCCAAGTAATTAGATGTACCCGAAGTACCAGACTTCTCCTCTGCCCCAAATGTCGTTCCTCCAAGAAACGAACCCAGATGTTCCCTTCTCCCAGAAAAGGACCCAGACGTTGCCTTCTCCCAGAGAAGCAACCCAGGTGTTGCCCCCAACGGGCAACTAACAACTTCTGACATTCAGCAAGTCCAAGCAATGTTGGAACTTGCTATGCGAAACTGGCTTTGTGAACATGTCTACTAGATTATCAGCAGTACTCACCTTGTTCACCCTGATCCGCTTCTCACTCCTCAGAAAATGATACCTGACATCAATGTGCTTAGTCATCTCATGATGAACTTGATCCTTGGCCAAACAGATTGCACTCAGACTATCACAATACACTATAGCATGATCGTGATGTAAACCTAAGTCACTAACCAGTCCTTTCAACCAGATTCCCTCCTTGGCTGCCTCTGTCAATGCCATGTACTCTGCTTCAGTTGTAGACAAAGTCACTGAATGCTGCAAAGTAGCTTTCCAACTAACAACTGACCCACCAAGAGTGAAAACATAACCAGTCATAGATCTTCTTGTGTCAACATCCCCAGCATAATCTGAATCTGAGTAAGCAGTTACTAAACACCCTGTATCACCTCCATAAATGAGACCAACGTCAGACGTACCTCTAAGGTAACGAAAGATCCTCTTCACAGCTTGCCAATGCTCATTTCCAGGCTCACCCATAAACCTACTGACAACACTGACAGCACGTGCAAGATCCGGTCTAGTGCAGACCATAGCATACATCAGGCTTCCTACTGCACTACCATAGGGAACTTGAGACATGTACTCCTTCTCCTGAGCTGATTTCGGTGCAAATGCAGTGGACAAATGAATGTTCGCTGCACTTGGAGTATCTAAGGATTTTGTTGTAGACATGTCAAACCTTGACAATATCTTCTGAATATAATCCTTCTGTGATAAGAACAGCCTCTTCTGACTCTTATCCCTGTAGATCTCCATTCTCAGAATTTTCCTTGCTGCACCCAGATCCTTCATCTCAAACTCAGCACTGAGAAAACCCTTCAACTTCTGAATCTCTGACTTGTCCTTTGCAGCTATCAACATATTGTCTACATACAGGACCAGATAAATGAGAACCTCATTTGAAACCTTGTTGTAGTAAACACAACAATCAAACGGACTCCTGCTGTATCCAATCTCCATCATATAGCTGTCAAATCTCTTGTACCACTGCCTCGGTGACTGTTTTAGTCCATATAAAGATTTCTTCAACTTACAAACAAAATCTTCCTTTCCAGGAACTTGGAAACCCTCTGGTTGAGTCATGTATATCTCTTCCTCCAACTCTCCATGCAGAAAAACTGTTTTCACATCTAGTTGCTCAAGCTCCAGATCCTGATGTGCAACTAAGGCTAGTAGCACCCTGATAGATGTATGTCTGACCACAGGCGAGAAAATCTCATTGTAGTCTACACCTTCTTCCTGATGAAACCCTCTTGCAACTACCCGAGCTTTATACTTGAAACCCTCAGTAGGCGACATCCCTTCCTTCTTCTTGAAAATCCATTTGCAAGTGATAACCTTTCTCTTCTGAGGTCGCTTGGCCAAATCCCAAGTCTGATTCTTATGAAGTGATTCCATCTCGTCTCCCATTGCAGCAAGCCATTGGGTAGACTCAGTACATGTAACTGCTTCCTTGTAGGTGGATGGCTCGCGAGGATCCACCTCTTCAGCAACCTGAAGTGCATAAGCCACCATGTCCTCAAAACCATACCTCGTAGGTGGTTTTCCGAAGTTTGCTCTCCTAACCCGATTAAGAGACAAACCATGCTGGTTATCTACCAGTGACTCTGATTCTGAATGTGAGTGTTGATCTCCATGTTGTGGTTCATTCTCATCTTGTTGCTCCACCTGTTTCTCAACACTACCATTCTCTGATACAACTATGGACTTCACAGTAGGATTAAACATAGACTTCTCATCAAAGACTACATTCCTACTGAGAATAACCCTCCTCTCAGATGGAGACCAGATCCTATATCTTTTAACTCCATCTCCATAGCCTACAAATACCCCATTTCTAGCTCTTGGTTCAAGTTTACCCTCACATACATGATAATAAACCGTGCAGCCAAAAGCCCTCAGATTTGAGTAATCAGCAGACTTTCTAGACCACATTTCAAGAGGTGTCTTGAGGCGTATACCAGTGTGAGGTCCACGGTTTATCAGATACCAAGCTGTACTCACAGCTTCTGCCCAGAACCTCTTCTCTAGTCCAGCATTAGAGAGCATCCTTGCCCTCTCCAGAAGTGTCTGATTCATTCGTTCTGCCACACCATTCTGCTGTGGTGTGTCCCTGACTGTATGATGCCTAGCAATCCCTACATTCCTGCAGAACTCATTAAACTCAGAACAGCAGAATTCCAGACCATTATTTGTTCTTAGCCTCTTGATTTTCTTCCCAGTTTGATTTTCAACCAACGCCTTCCACTACTTGAAGTTCTTAGAAGCGTCACTTTTATGCTTCATCATAATCACCCAAGTCATTCTTGAGAAATCATCAATCATCGACACAAAATATCTGTGGCCTCCTATAGACTCAACGCGAGACGGACCCCAACAGTCTGAATGGATGTAATCAAGCGTGCCTTTTGTCTTGTGAATTACTTTAGGAAACTTACTGCGATGTAATTTCCCGAACACACAATGCTCACAAAATCCAAGGTCCTTTACCTTGTGGCCACCCAGAAGATCTTCTTTAGCCAGAACTTGCATCCCTCGTTCTCTCATATGACTGAGTCTCATGTGCCATAGCTTGGTCATATTCTCCTTGTGAACTTATGACGATGCAACAGCAACAGAACCAGACAACGTAGAACCTTGTAGGACATACAACGTTCCCCGCTTGACACCTTTCAGAACCTCATCTGAACCCTTGTAGACACGCAAGATCCCGCCTTCTCCTTTAAAACTAAACCCCTTCTTGTCCAAATGACTCAGAGATATCAGATTCTTAGTCATGCGAGGAACATGCCTAACTTCGTTCAATGTACAGAATTTACCATCATGAGTCCGTAACTTAACTGAGCCCATTCCAACCACCTCGCAAGCAACACTGTTGGTCATTGTCACATTGCCTCCATTTGCCTCCACTCCCTGCACGGACATATATGATAAGACGCCCCGGAATCTAGAACCCACACATCATCGCGATGTGCATGTTCATCAGCAACTAGAGCCGTATCCTCTTCTGAATTGGTGTCATCTTCTGCTACAGCAACGGTCCCTGATGGTTTATCCTGCTGCTTCCACTTCGGACATTCCCTTCTCCAATGTCCCTTTTCTTGACAGTAGTTACAGACATCGTTGGATTTAGGACCCTTGAAACTTGGCTTCTTAAATTTCTTCTTATCCTTGTTTCCATGTCCTTTACTTCCACTGACTACTAACCCAGCAGCCTGATTGTCTGAACCTGTACCAATTGCCTTATGGCGCAACTCTCTAGTATGAAGAGACGATCTTACCTCCTCAAGAGTCACCGTATCCCTTCCAACAATAAAGGATTGCACAAAATTCTCATATGATAACGGTAAAGATACCAACAGAATTAGGGCAGCATCCTCATCCTCGATCTTAACATCGATATTACGCAATTCTAGCATAATTGTGTTCAGCTGATCCAAGTGATCTCTCAGTGGTGCACCCTCTTGCATACGCAGACCAAACAGACGTTGCTTCAGAAGCAACTTGTTGGTTAAAGACTTCGTCATGTATAGACTCTCAAGCTTCAACCACAAACCAGATGCAGATTCCTCTTCTGCAACCTCGGTGATGATATCATCTGCAAGACACAACATGATAGTCGAGTGTGCCTTCTCCTCCAGACTGGCCATCTCAGCGGACTCGGGACCCGCTGCCTTCTTCATCAGCGGCGCCCACAACCCTTGTTGCTTTAACAAGGCACGCATCTTGATCTGCCATAAACTGAAACTGTTCCTCCCCGTGAATTTGTCGATCTTCACATTCACTCCAGACATCCTGAGCCGATGCTCTGATACTAGTTTGTTGTAGCGGAAGCAAATAAATGTAAGAACAAACAAAGATTTAACGTGGTTCACTAACGTGAGTTAGCTACATCCACGGCAGAAGGAGAACAGATTACTTTATCTTGGAGAACCAGATTACAAAGTATATCACACTAGGTTAAGCCTAACCTAGGATTACAGAATACTTAATCTCTCTACCACACTAGATTAAGCCTAATCTACATGATAGAACCAGATATCACACACTCCCTTATGGCTAATACCCTTGTATATATATAGCCAACAGAGTCCTGAATACCAAAAGAAATCCCAGACACACACGTCTGTGGAAACCTAAACAAGAATGATTAAGGAAACCCAATTCCTTAATGCTTGAGGAATCCTAGTCCTAGCGAAATTCTGAGTAGAAGTCTTGCTCGCCAAGGACTTCTGACTCTCCTCGCCAAAGACTTCCTCGCCAGAGACTTTCGCCAAAGTCAACGCTCGCCAAAGACTCTCTCGCCAGAGACTCTTCCTTGCTCGCGTACCACACGTATGCCAACGTGCCACGCGTATGCCAACGCGCCTCGCGTACGCCGACGCGACTCAAGATTCAAGACATAGACTAACAACCTCCATCTGGTTTATCCGATCAGTTTGGACTTTGGATGGCTCTATAGGCTTTGCGGCGTCGTCAACGAGATTGCGGCTTCGATTTGCCCTATTTTGCTCATTTTCAAAAATTGCGGTAGTGGAGATGTCAGCAGATTCTAAATCTCGGAACAAGAGGCAAACTAGTAAACGATATGGAGTAAGTTAACTCAAATTTAATTTCCGTTTTCTTCAGACTGATTCCGCGAGTGCGTGAATGTGTAAAGGGCAGTGCGCTATGGTGTATGTATTTACACCTTTGTGCATATGGTACTTTGTTTTAATTGAGTTCATTTAACAAAAACAGATTTTTATAGAGCAGTAGACAAGTAATTAAAGGACCGGGAAATGATTGTATATATACTCTATGCATGTGTTGTTAGTCATTTGGAGGAACCCCGTTTCAGCTATGCTCTTCCATGTAGGGACCTGGAAATTATGGTATGGCTAAGTTGATGGTGTGCTTTATGTTTGTTTCGGGGTTGTCTTGCATTATGATGATTTTGCTGTTGTTGTTGAGTGGATTCAGAGTAGTGTTATTCACTTTAGGATGACTATTACGTACTATGGTTTTGTGAGTAATGGTAAGTCATGATACTTGGGATTAAATTCTATGAAGGTTATATATGTGCTGAACTAATATCTTAACTATATATTTCATCAATATATAGGTGGATCAATTTAATTGATATACTATTATGTTACTCCAGTTCTCATATTTCATCAAATCCTTACTTAGATTAGTAAACTTAGTTTAATTTTCTGTGAAGACATCAGCAATGCAGAGCTTATGCTATGTTTCATTTCAAATTATTCAATCTCTCTGTAGTAATGCATTTCAGTTCATAGCTTGATAGTTTACAACTTTGTAAGCACATCATAGGGCATTAGTTAGATCATTATTTTTAATAGGATAATCAGTTGATACTTGGGTGCGTCATGTGTTTATTGCAGTGTTGGAGCTCTCTCACAAATATCAGAAGCACTTTGTCCTCTGGGCTTTGCCCCATTTTGTGGTTGGGGAAGTGGAAGAGCTTGCTCTATTTGATCATACGTCCAATGTTTGTCTCTTTGAGCATAACCAATAACATCATTGTCTATCATAGCTGGGACGATATGGTCTTTTATAAGAGTCAACTATATTTACAGAACTTCGTATATACACCTTGCGATTTCAAGGCAAAACTTAGAGTTGGCATAACATAGTTTGCTGGTCTTCTTAATAGTTAACTATATTTATGTCTCATGTGCGAACCTGATGCTAAACAGTGTATTACTATGCTTTGTGGAAACAAACTTGTAATTTAGTATACATCGCATTTGTTTGGCGACAATAAGAAAGTTATCAATTTGCTAGGCTTTTTTTTTAACTGGCTAGCTAAAACTTTTGCTTTGGGGTGCTGGAGAGGTAAATCTCTTCAATAAGTCAAATTTAAGTCTTTGTATACTTTGATTGTTTACTTGAGTAGTCTTTCATTATAGGTATACATCCATCGTCACCCTGCAGCCTTTGTCAGTCAAGCTTCACTAGATCTGGTCAACAGTACCCCCATGCATAGCCCCTCCAGCAGCAACAACTTGCTATGCCTCGAGTCGCTACTCATTCATCGTCAACAAAGAATCCGCTAAGTTGTACCATTACAAATTGTGATTACATAACTATGGCCCATTTTTAAATACTTTGTTAGACTTAATGGTATCGTATTGGTAATGTCTGTTGCATTTTTGTATTGATGTAACAAATGCTTTTGAATTATGAATGGAATGGTTTTAAGAATATCTATGAATGGTATATTACGGATTTAAATCATACAATATCATTCTTATAGTTTTTATAATTTGTTGTATGAGAGTATGAATAGTCAAGCTTTACACAACAACAAATGACCAACACAAACAACATTCACTGCTTAGGATATATCTTCTAAGCATAATCCACACAACAGGGATGTTAAAAAAATTGTTGTCTCAAATGATATCACGTTGTATCTTTCATCTAGATACACATAAATGAAGACATATCTAACAACAGTGTTTATAACTATAATGATGTCTAAACAATTAACAAACAAAATTTTACAACGGTATAAAATCTAAAAATGTTATTTGATGTCATTTTCTTCACTGAACTTTGTCGTCTGATTGCAATGTCATGTGCTAGCACTGAATGCCATGCGCGAGCGCTGAATGTAATGTCGAATGTCAAGCTCGCATTGTGTCGCAAGCGGACTAGCATGTCTAAATACACAACAGGTTTATATATATAAAAATTGTTGTATGAGTTTTGTCATACAACATTTAAATCACCGTTGCCTGATGCTATCATCAAACAACATGTAGTAACACAACGATTTTTGACCCTAGTTTGCAACATTTATTTCTAGTTGTATGATGCATCATGTGTAGTAGTGGGATGAATTGTATGTGGCAGCCTTAGACTCAATTGACACAGATTGGAGACAATCAATAATGGTATACCTAAAAGATCTTGGTGCATTGGTGGACAAACGCACTAGGTATTCTGTTGCGAAACAATGAATTGCTTAGATGAGGAGATGTAGTAGATTTGCTTTGCGTCTATGGAAAAGAAGCTAAATGATTACTACGAGAGGTCCATTTAGGAGTTTGTGGAGCTCACCAATCAGGACATAAGATGTGGTGGTTATTAGGGATGGTTACTTTTGGCCTTCTATATTGAAAGATTGTATATCTTTTTCCGAATGGATATGAAGATTGCCAAACTCATGGACCAGTGAGTCACATTCCCAATATTCCTATGCAGCCAATAATTAAACCGTGGCCAATTAGAGGATGTGCATTGGACTTGATTAGAATGATTCACTCTCATTCATGCATGCATCATAAGTTTATCATCGTGGTTTCAGATACCAATTTAATGGCAGAGATAACCAGAACTGGTTCTCACACAACAACTCAACAAAGAAATCAGAAGAAAACCTCAATTCAGTAAAAGGAACCTTTATTCCACATAGTACTGGATAAGTTACAAAATAAGTTCATTTTCTTCTTTTTTGGCTTGCAATAAATGATTCAGATGCCTTCTATGCATCTCTCGTCTCGTTAACTTTGCTTCGAAGCAACTGGACTTTGTATAAAAGATTTTACTATCCGCTGCACTTATTTTCCTTACCAGACTTCTCGTACTCATTGCTAATGGGTTTTGTAGTATTACTGGAAATTTCGCAGCCATATAGATGTATGGTTCTGATCTAAGTTTGTCCCTTTTCATGACACCAGGTTATCACATGCCTTCGTCAACCATCACAAGGACCGACATTTGGAATTAAAGGAGGTGCAGCAGGTGGTGGTTACAGTCCCCATGCATGGATGCATGAGTTTAATCTTCACTTAACAGGAGATATTCATGCAATCACAGCTTCAAATTAAACAATCTTCTATACTCAAATGTTCCATGATACTCGAATGTTAGAGACATTTTATCTAGACTAGCTAGCTCTCTGTATCGTGCTAATAAGCACACATCTCTTGTACTATAAATACTCTTGGCCTGTATCAGAATTTAATTGAATGCAAGAGTATCAATTTCTCACTTTTTCTTTGTTTGTTCACTTCTCTTAAATTTCATGTGCGCATTTGCAGTGAACTTGGACCATTAATTAAAAGATGTATATATTGCGCTGGACCATTTATGCATCAATGCATGCATGCGCGCACTTGCAGAGAATTGGTTTATGGTCCTGCTCTACGCTCTATCGCGCATGCTATCCATCTACAGTGTGTGATGTTACTGAAAGTTCAATAATTAATTTTAAGTTCTCAGCTTGCTGATCGAGGATGGTTGGCTGGCTATATATATCGGATACAAGAATAGAGCTAGTCACACCAAGCAAAAACGTACTCACAAATTATAAGATCGAGTACGTTCTAGCTTAGCTATCATATATATATATCAGAGAATGACATCAGTCATATTACCACCGGTGATTGCGATCAAACTCTCAAACTCTTTCTTGGAGTACAACGACGAGTCTGCGTCAGTAACCTTGTTAAGATTAAGCGGAAACAATGTCTTCAGCCGGCTAGCCAAGTTCGAGGTGGTTTCAGCAAATACTGGGTCTGGAGGAGAATTTCATATCAGATGCTTTCACAACAAAAAGTTCCTCCGGAGGTCCTCTAGCGGGTATGTTGATCCTGAGTCTGACGAACCAAACGAAGACAAGTTGAGTTCGTCATGTACAATGTTCGAGTCAAGATTTGTAAGTATTATGGGAGACAGACCTACACTTCTACTCAACTATTCGGGACGTACTGATTCGGTAATCGCAGTAGGTATACCCGGTGGAGGAGCAATGGCCTGGTCAACAATCTCAACCAATGTGCATCAAAACTTTTACGATATCATTAATCTGGAGTCGTTAGTCCTTTTACCTAGGCACCTGGCCTTTAAAGGATCTAATGGCAACTTTCTCAACGTGGCCAACGTGGCCAACGTTCCAGTGCTGCGATTCCAATCCTCTGATAGTGACGTGGGGCGCGAGAACACATGGTTTGAGGTTTACACCGACACTCATGGATGGGCCAAAATCAAATCCCGCAGCAACCAAAGATGGTGGAGGCTAGACACTAGTACAAATTCCATTGTGGCAGACCAACCTTCCAATGATCAAAATGCAACAGGCTTTTGGCCGATCAAGGTTGGCGATGAGGCTGTCGCTTTCAGTACCTCCTCCGCCGACAACCATTTTTGTGGGCTATTCGGAACTGACGCTCGTCTCAGTGCCGTTTACCCCTCCATTGCCATAGAGGCGCGCCTCATCCCACTCGAACTTGTTCTCTCTAGGTCAGTCTACGATGTCAATTACGACCTCGCGAATGCCTTGATTTATGATGAGTCCCCAGTATCTATGGCAAATGCAAACTCTAGCAACAACACATCTGCAGAAAACTCTATAGAGTTCACGTTCACTCATACTGAGAGCAGGAGCAGCTCGTGGGATACCAGCCACTCATGGATGGTAGGCATGACCGTAGAGAAAAAACTCAGAATCCCTTTTATTGGTAGTTTTGGCTTAGAAATTACTGGCGAATACTCAGGTTCTCATGAGTGGGGAGAAACTATTACAGAGGAAACCTCACTGGAGACTACCTATGCAGCTGTTGTGCCACCGCACAGTTCTGTAACAGTGAGCATGATGGCTACCAAAGGTTCTTGTGATGTTCCATACTCTTATACTCAGAGGGATATGCTTTACGACGGTAAAGCGCTTGTGTACCGGAAAGATGATGGTGTCTTTAAGGGTGTAAATTCCTACAATTTTAGGTATGAGGTTGCAAAAACGAGTGGGGGGCCTTCCAAGACTGATGAAACAATCACGTATGAGGAACAAAAGATCCCGATACCATTCGAAGCGAAAAAACTAATGGCAACGACTACTGTAGCATCATCGGAGAAGATAGTCCAAGAACCAAATATACCAGTACAACCAGAGGACGTCGACGCCCAAGAAGATGTTCCAGCACCACCAGAAGAGACGACAGAAGAAAAGAACGTTTCGACGTCGACATTGGAAGAAGCCATTGGTGAAATCACTATCACATGAACTTCAACAACTCACCATCGCGGCATCGCTTAATTATATGAGGGTTTACAAGGCCTGTCGCATATGCTTAATGCAACAATGATTTCTCTGAAGATGGATACCGTGCATGCATCGTCTATGCTTGTTGTACGTTGTTTTACTTGTATTTTATTCGTGTGTTTTATGTTTTTCGCTCGATCTTTTTCATGTTATTGTTATCAAGTTGAAGTTGAATAAAAAGTTTGTTTCTTGGTGTGTTTTATATTTAGCAATAGTTTATTGATTATTTAAGAATATTTCTAATGAGCAAGCAATTAAACTTATATAATTCAAGTGAATTCTAATATGATTGGTACAAATTAATTAACAACCAAATGAACACTTTCAAAATGCACATAAATTTCTTCGATGTCACTAAACACTGTTGCCACTAAGGCGCCTCCAAATTGTGTTCTTCAAAGTCAGGATCAAAATCATCTTCCCTCACTGCTGTCTATTAATTTGGTCCTCTGTAAGCCACTCAGAATTTGTTAAACTAATAACTAAAGAAGTTTCATGAACTATACTCAACGCTACTTGTCGATTTGAATGTTGTTGCATTTTGTCTCTCAGTAGTGGAATTTTAATCCAAGATAGATCTTATAAACATGTTATTCGAAAACTTTTGGTCAACTAGCTAGCTAGCAACCTCAAAATTGTATACCGCATTCTTCATAGAATTGCCACAGAATTAGTCTCCAATTAAACGTGTATGATGAAGTGAACAATCTTGATCATTCACGCACTCAGCGCCCTGGTTATCCAATGAATGATTATCAATGAGAGAGCTTGGAGTCTCCCTTCACTATACTTGGAAACCATGATAAAGAGTTGCTAATGGATTGTACGTTACACACTGTTATTCGTTGTAGCATATGCGAGTTATACATCATTAGGTCAGATTGTATCTTGGTTCTCTAATGTTAATGATCATATCGTATAACAAAAACACTTGGTACTAAACTACTAATGTAATTATGTTCTACTATCTCCACCATCCTGATGGTTTGGTAGATATGACATCAAAATTACTCAAGGAGAGCTTAAAATTAACACAAAGTTCACCCTTTTCAAACTATCATAAAAGTTTGACTGTAATTGCAAACATCATGTCAACACAATAACTACATTCAAACCTAGGGATGTCCACGGGTTGGGTCGGGACCGGTTTTAAGATACCCGAATCCAAACCCGAAATAAACCTGTTTATCCGAACTCAACCTGAACCCGAAAATTTTAGTTCGGATTTTTATCCGACCTAAACCCATCGAAAATTTAATACCCGATCTGACTCGTTTATCCGAACTAAAAATAGATAAAATAATATATATATATATAAAGTAGGATTATAAACGTTACCATTATATATAAAAAAAATGTAAAAAAATAAAAATATAATATAATAAATAAATTTTAAAAAACAGGCGGTTCATGTTCAATTCGGGTTCGAGTTCGAATTTAATAGATGCATATCCGTACCCAACTCAAATTTGCCACCATTTAAGTCAAATTTGAGTCGATAAAGACTCGATACCTATTATTTGTCATAAATTGAATTTGATAAAATTCAATTTAGACGAATACCTTTGAGTTCAAGTTATTTTTCCATCCCTATTTAAACGACATGGACAAGAGTAAAGTATGCACAATTACAAGAATTATGGACACATTCAAACCACATTCAAACCACATGAACAAGAATAGGAAACGCAAGCCCCAAAACTCTCCTAATTTTTCCTAGTGCAACAATGTACACTCGTGGATAGGAACATCCGTTTTGAGATTCCTCTTTAAGCATTTTCGTTTTGGATTTTTGGATAGCAACAGACATTTCTCCACTATATCATGACTCGGACACTGCAATACTCTAATCTAATTGGGCAGTGCAATCAATACCTATAATTTTAATCTAACGGGCTTTGATATGCGACTCTACATGTCTCTACGGACTCTACCAACCGTCCCATTACCCCCTTAGCCTACAATTCTGGAATCTCAGTCGATAAGGAAACGGGGCACTCTAATCTATGCTCACCAAACCTTGCTATCCCATTATCATCATCAACAAAACTTCAACCAAAAACACACCAACCATTTAAGACAACAGATCAATCAAACCCAGAAAGAAAACTTGCTCAATTTTTTTAGGAAGAGCCCAAAATGAGCCCATCAAAAACAGTGAGAAAGCTCGAGGTGGCTTCACCAGTCCCTGCTGATATAGACATTGCCAACTCAGTTGAGCCAGTTCATATCTCTGAGATTGCCAAAGACCTTAATCTCAGTCCTGACCATTATGATCTTTATGGGAAATACAAGGCCAAGGTCATTGCTTTATCTTCTCTACTGATTTCATATCTGTGTTTTGATTTTTGTTTGTGTTTATGTTTTTGTTAATAAAGTTTGAATCTTTAACTGGGTTTATTGAGGGAAGTTTGATTTTTTATTTGATTGTTGTTGAAGTTTTTATGTTTTTGATGATAAAGTTTTAATCTTTAGCTGGGTATTTTGGTGTGGTGTAGGTTTTGTTATCTGTGATTGATGAACTCAAAGGATCTAGTGATGGGTACTATGTTGTGGTTGGAGGGATTACTCCTACTCCACTTGGAGAAGGCAAGTCTACTACCACTGTTGGACTGTGTCAAGCTTTGGGTGCTTTTCAAGATAAGAAGGTAAGCTTATTCATCTCAAAGTTTTTGTCTATTTGTGTTTATTGTATTGGGATAAGTTGGTAGTCTCATTTGAGTTCGTTTGGTTGTTGATTACTTGGTATTGAGTTGTTTCTCAAATGATCGACAAATGCCAGTTCGAGTTTACACATTGTTGTGTTGGAAGGGATGTATTTGTTTGAGTTTGGAGTTGGTATGCTTGGTCTGAAGTGGAAGAGAGAATTAGCTACTTTAGAAATTGGTTTGCTTAGATACAAAGTTCTAAAGATGATGAAAGATATATTTGTATCCTGTATTGCTGGCTTGTTTAGTGTTGCCAATTGGACTTGATCTTTCTTTGTCCTTGTTTCCACTAAATTGGTTGCTAAATGGTGATGTTGTTTGATGTGTTTGAATGGTGAGTGTAGCATGATTAACGAGTGGCAGTTATTATGGGAAACTATTATTTGTTGCTTGCTTGCTATATGGTTGTTGATTATAACTGGTGTTGTCAGTAAATTGAAGTATCAAACGTTTCTGTTCTAACACTGTTAAATCTTACTACTGACCAACTGACCTAGATATTAAATTTTATAATGAGTCCTGTAGCTTCACCATTCATCTGCTGTATTTTGAACTTCCTTTGCTAGTAATTATGTTTACTAAGCATTGGGAAGCATGTATATGCTCATATGAGGAAATTAATGGAACCTTTATTTTACATAGTACTGGATAAGTTACAAAATAAGTTCATTTTCTTCGGTTTTGGCTTGCAAAAAATGATTCATATGCCTTCTATGCATCTCTCATCGTGCTAGATTTTTTTTTGGAAGCAACTGGACTTTGTATAAGAGATTTTACAGTCTGAGATTTTATAATCTGCTGCACTGGGTTTCCTTATCACACTACTTGTACTCATTGCCAATGGGTTTTGTAGTATGATGGAAATTCCGCAGCCATATAGATGTATGTCCCTGATCGCAGTTTCGCCCTTTTCATGACTCCAGGTTATCACATGCCTTCGTCAACCATCACAAGGACCAACATTTGGAATTAAAGGAGGTGCAGCAGGTGGTGGTTACAGTCAAGTGATCCCCATGGATGAGTTTAATCTGCACTTAACAGGAGATATTCATGCAATAACAGCTTCAAATAACCTTCTAGCCGCTGCAATTGATACTCGAATGTTCCATGAGGCAACACAATCAGACAAGGCTCTCATGAACCGGTTATGCCCACCCAACAAAGAAGGGAAAAAGAGCTTTAATGACATCATGTTTAGACGACTAAAGAAGCTTGGTATCACCAAGACACAGCCTGAGGACCTTACACCAGAAGAAGTTAAGAAATTTGCTAGGTTAGATATTGACCCGGATTCAATTACATGGAGAAGGGTAATGGATATCAATGACCGATTTTTGAGAAAAATTACAGTTGGCCAGGGCCCTGAAGAGAAAGGGATGGTGAGAGAAACAGGATTTGATATATCAGTTGCCAGTGAAATTATGGCAGTTTTGGCCCTTACGACATCGCTAGCAGATATGAGGGAGAGGCTTGGAAAAATGGTGATTGGAAACAGCAGGGCTGGTGATCCTATTACTGCCGATGATCTTGGTGTTGGAGGTGCATTAACAGTTCTAATGAAGGATGCTATTAACCCTACGTTAATGCAGACTCTTGAAGGCACCCCAGTTCTTGTTCATGCTGGTCCTTTTGCTAATATTGCTCATGGAAACTCATCTATTGTGGCTGATAAGATTGCGCTAAAGCTGGTGGGACCAGGTGGATTTGTAGTCACAGAAGCTGGTTTTGGTGCTGATATTGGCACAGAGAAATTCATGAATATAAAATGCCGGTATAGTGGCTTAACACCACAATGTGCCATCATAGTTGCCACGATAAGGGCCTTGAAAATGCACGGTGGTGGACCTGATGTTGTTGCTGGAAAGCCTCTTAATAGTGCTTACTCAACTGAGAATGTGGCTCTGGTAGAGGCCGGCTGTGTGAATTTGGCCAGGCATATTTCGAACACAAAAGCCTATGGTGTGAATGTTGTTGTTGCGGTGAACAAGTTCACAACTGACACTGATGCAGAACTAAATGCAGTTAGAAATGCAGCACTGGCTGCTGGGGCTTATGATGCAGTCATCTGTACTCACCATGCTCATGGTGGAAAAGGAGCGGTTAGTCACTTTTGTCCCACTACTTTAGTTTCGTTTGACTAATGAATCTAAATATCTCTTCTTCTTTAAGCAACTGAATTTTTTTTAATTAATGATGCAAAATGTTACGATGTGCGCACCATGTCAGCATAAAGGAGAAGCTTGTTCATTGTTGCAATGTCAGCCCCACACATTGTATCAGTTTCATTCCCACATTAATCTTCGATGTTCTATCTCATTCAGCCTTGTCTTTAGCTGCCACTTTCTCTTTTAACTGCTGTGTTGGAACCTAATAATACTTTTGCTGTGTTATACTGTATCTACTTAAATTTTTTGTGCCTCTTCATCCTTTAAGATATAGTATGTTTCTAATATAATGGGAATCTTTTACCACTATAGTTATACCCATTACTTACCAAACAGATAAATGTCAAGTAAGTTGGACAGTTAACGTCTTGCAAAAGTTATAGAACAGGAGCTGGCAACCCTCTCAACAGCTCAATAATAAGTTTAGCTTCTTCAAGATGATGTCTAGCTGGTTTGTTATATTTCTCTAAATAACTATAATTGATTTTCAATACTAAACGAAGTTTATTGTGATCCTTCAGGTAGACCTAGGGGTTGCAGTTCAAAGAGCCTGTGAGAATGTTACAGAACCACTAAAGTTCTTATATCCTTTGGACTTCAGTATCAAAGAAAAGATAGAGGCAATAGCCAAGTCATATGGTGCAAGTGGTGTTGAATACTCAGAGCAGGTAAGATCTAATGGAATTTATGCATTCAAGTTGGACTTGGACAATGCTTTTAACTCTCTATCTTCCCCCCTCACTCTCCTGATAATTCTTGAAGTTATATGCTTTCAGATTCTTTGATAGGAGACAACATATCTAATATTAATCAGCGCAGCTATGTCGGCATTCTCATAAACATTAAAAACCGAATCTCAATTTCAGGGCAGCCTCACCTTGCCCTTTAAAAAAAAAACTGAACCTCAATTGTTGAAACAGAACATGCACCTGATTTCTCTTCAGCATTGCAGAATATTTAAACCTTTTTGTTTTCATTTAATTCTTCTTCACACCATAGAAGCATTGCTGTAGATTTTGAAGCAACTCAGGAACATGACAATATGCTTACTAATGTGAGGCTTTATGTCATTTTCTATGTACAGGCTGAAAAGCAGATCGCCATGTACACCAAGCAAGGGTTTTCGGGTCTTCCAATATGTATGGCAAAGACCCAGTATTCGTTTTCTGATAAAGCTACAGCAAAAGGAGCACCATCAGATTTTGTCTTACCGATAAGGGATGTAAGGGCCAGCATTGGAGCTGGATTTATATATCCTTTGGTTGGAACCATGAGCACAATGCCAGGACTTCCGACTAGGCCTTGCTTTTATGATATTGATCTCGACACCACCACTGGAAGAGTTATTGGTCTTTCTTAAAGGTTGTTCACCGAGTCAGCCCTTTCACGAAACTTACCAATACTGTTCTTCAACTTCCTGTATTGTTCTTTTTCCTTGTCACGTACCTCAGTTTGTTGTATTGCTATATAATAATCTCAAGAAATAGAAACAAGAAATCTCTGAGGTTGATGATGAATTGATTGCTTATTGTGTTTCTGATGAATAGGCTGTATCAAAAGTCTTCAGTACTTTTCTGATTTCATTTCAAATTGGAGACAATAGGCTGTTATGGCTCATTCATGTATTCAAACTTCAAAGCAGAACAGAGGTACAAGAAATCTATGATGAAATAATATTTCAGGATTTAATTTTCAATACTGCATGATTAGAAATAAAAATTTTCAGCATATCATGAGAGCTATGATTCCTATGAGAGCTAATAAGGTCCAAAAATGAATACCACAATCTTAACATCCAATAAACAAAAATCTGTACATCTTTAGTGGTTCAATTATTTTTGGAATACCTATATATATTCGATCAGAAACATGTGTTTGAAGAACAGGCATCTTACTTGCTGTGCGATCCAACTTGAGAAAATTAAAATAAAAAAGCTACAAATGCATGCATTATGCTTTGTCTAAAAATAGTATTTTGTAACTAGGTTAACTGATTTAACCTCTTAAACAGAAAACTCGTTTCCCAGTTTCATCAAAATTAAAACAAATCGAACCAGAACTCATCTGTCTGATCTCTCACCATCCTCTTCCTCTCTATTTTCAGATTTCAGGTTTAGTCAGGGACTCAGGGTTGTAACAGCAGACTTACATGACCCTCTTCCACCTTGATCAGCTTATTACAAAGATATATAACAATGGCGGATTGGGGACATTCATCAACAACAGAACATCTGTTACCAACAAACCTAGAATTTGTCAAAGGCCTCTCCTCGGCCTTCGGCGCTTAGACATTCAACTCCGGTTGCAGAAAGTCCCTCAATGGTAACGATGGAAAGCCCACAACATTCAACAAGATCTCATGAGATCACTAAGGGCACCATGTTTTCAATCTTTAGCTCCAAGAGAAGTTCCATGGCATGTACTTATGCATTCACAATTGCCTTCATTACATGTACCATCTTATTGGTTGCCAACTCTTCTCGCCATTCGGTTCCTTTTGGCCTCAAAAACCTTCTTCAAAAACCTGATCCGAAACATGAATCTCCGCCACATTATGATGACATTGGAAGCTTGAAAAGGCATGACACTAGCCTTGATCAATCTTCAGACAGAAATGGAGGGGTAAAGGAACATGTAGAGATTAAAAGCAAAAATGTTGGTACTTCTCAATCATCAAACACTGTAACAAATGGGACAGGAACCGAATTTCCTGCGAAAGTTGAGGGTTCTGAGAGAATAAACGTGACGGACAAGGCTGAGAGCTCTCATTCTTCGAAAGGTAAAAAGGGTTCGAAAAAGAAAGGAAGTGATAGTAAGAAGACATTGTCTAAGAAGCAAGGGAATAAGCATGAATGTGACCTATTTGATGGAAGGTGGATAAGAGATAATTCATATCCACTCTATGCAGCAGGAACTTGTCCTTACATAGATGAGCCTTTTGATTGTTTCCGAAACGGTAGGCCTGATAATACTTATGAGAAGTATAGATGGCAACCGAGACACTGCGACGTCCCAAGGTAATCTTGTTTTTACTTCTAGCTCAACTACTACATTTTGTTTTCTATCCATGGTATATAGAGCTTGTTAATTGGTTCTGTTTAGTAATGTTGGATTCGGATGAACTTCTAATACAGGTTAGATGGCAAGAAGATGTTGAAACTGTTGGCAAATAAGCGCCTAGTTTATGTTGGCGATTCTCTCAATAGGAATATGTGGGAGTCTTTGCTTTGTATTCTTAGAAATGCAGTTGAAGATAAGAGCAAAGTTTATGAAGTCTCGGGCAGGGAAGAGTTTCGTACAGAAGGCTCTTACTCTTTCATATTCCAGGTACATATCTTTCATAGTCTGAAAAATTGTTCAAGTTCATTTCATTTCTTGTTGGTCTAAAGTAGTAGTAATCTTTCTTTATCAATAGGATTATAATTGTTCTGTCGAGTTCTTCCAATCGCGGTTTCTAGTCCAAGAATGGGAGGTGCGTGACAAAGATGGATCCAAAAAGGAAACGCTTCGCCTTGATTTGATGGAAGATTCATATGAAAAGTACAAAGATGCAGATGTTCTCATCTTCAACACAGGTCACTGGTGGACTCATGAGAAAACTTCTAATGGGTAAAGACTTACTCACTTTCACTCATAGGTCACATTGTGTACTCATAAGTCAATGTGATCACATTAAGCTAATATAGTTGAGAAAACTTGCAGGTTGGGTTACTATCAAGAGGGTGACCATGTTCATGATGAGTTAAATGGCGAAGAGGCATATCGAAGGGCTTTAACGACATGGGGAAGATGGGTGGACACCAAAGTAGATCCGAAGAAAACATCCGTTTTCTTTCGCGGATATTCACCTTCACACTTTAGGTACATTTTTACAGAATGAACTAGTAGCTTTTATAGTAGGTGTTGGTTAATAAGTTAATAACAACTGCTTAATGTTTTTACACTTTTGACAGAGGTGGAGCATGGAACTCTGGAGGGAAATGCCACGGCGAGACAAAGCCAACTACAGACACTGAATACGGAGGAGAATATCCATCGAACATGAAGATCTTGGACTCGGTAATGGAGAAGATGAGGACTCCAATCCTTTATCTGAACATCACGGCAATGACTGATTTCCGAAAAGATGCTCATCCATCGGTTTACAGAATGCCGAATTTAACTCCGGAGGAGAGAAAAGAAACTTCTATTCAGGATTGCAGCCACTGGTGTCTGCCTGGTGTGCCGGATACATGGAACGAACTTATCTATGCTCAACTCCCAAGGCATAATGTGAAGCCACAGAAAAAGAAGCAACATAAACAGAAGCGTCAACAACAGTTTCAGAAGACTCCTCATTGAACAAGGAGAAAGTACAAATGTTTGTACTCATGCTCATCAGAATGGAGAAGATCGAAGAAAACCTTCCTGATTTCTTTGAAAGATAGAGTATATATACTGTGTATGTGTACATGTAAATTAAGGTAGTGTAGGCGAAATCATGTAGTTGTATATATATGCTTGTATTTATCAATGTAATCCCATGCAGTTTTTCAAACTAGTCTCTGCTACAACTTGGTACATGCTTTTCTTCTCAAAACAAAAAAACTTTGTACATGCATGTTAGTCTCTCACTGACCACCAGAACATAGATTGCTCACTCCATGTCTAGACCTTCTTTTCGGAGCGACTTCCCTCCACAGGCAGTAAGGGATCACCTGCCAAAAGATTTCCCTTTTGCCCTTTGTTGAAACTTCTCTATTTGAGTTACTGCCTGTGAAAATAGACCAATTAATCTGGGCACCCACCGACCTTCTCGGCTTCTCCATAGCTTCTAGTCAAAGAGTGTTTATGCCGGACCAATTTCCTTTTTGGCCACTACATCTATCCTCGCCAACTGCATCATCATCAACATCGTCACCTCTGCCTCTCATTGAAGGCCAGGATGAAGCCAATCCACTTGCGCTAGTAAACCTTTATTAGCTGTGGAGAGAAGTGGTTTCGTTTCTTTTCAAAAGGAAGGATCAAATTCTCAAGTAAAATCACGAGTTTAGACAACAGTTCCAACATTATATATTCCTCAGGTGAACTACACCAAAATTTCAAGGGGGAGACTATCAAAAACAACTTCAAAGTTGAATTAAAAACGACAGACTAATCATAATATTTTTTCAAGTGAAAATAGTGTTGTAAGTCTCGATAAGATTTGAAATCGCCACTAATAACCCAACAAACTAATCTAAACTAATCATGACTATATATTTGGATCCAACAAATCAATTCAGGTGTGGAAATGAGTTCCCAGCATAGCACTTAGTTAGACCCAAATTTTGTATTAAAATGTGTGTATATATATATCACACTAATCCTAATTATTCAATGACAAATCATTTTTGTAATTTTTCATGTCTTTATTTTTTGCTCAAGTCTTATCGAATCGAGTAAATTGACTCATTTTCCATGACATATAAAATGTTCTTAGACACTTGTCTAAAAGACTCTTCTATTAGTCAAATCAGGTTCTTAATAAAAAACTTGGACAAACAAAGTTTACTGAAAATTTCCGAACTTCTCTCCATTATTGCATCTCCATGATTAGTTATCTCCGCAATTAGCAACTCTCTCCCTCTCTCTCTACAAAAATGGCAGCAGAGCAAAAAGCCTCTCTTTCTTCAATCTTCTTCTTCACCTCAAGAAAAGCCACCGCCTTTGCTTATGGAATCGCTTTTGTTCTCATCGCCTGCACCACATTCTGGGCTCTAAACCCATCTTCTGCCTACTCTCTCCCTCTAAGCTTCAAGACCATCTTCTACTCCTCCCCAGAGATTCAATCTTTACCGCATTTGGACAACAATGGAAGCTTGGGTTTTGCTCAGTCTCCAAAACCCATGATCTCTATGCCCCAAGAATCCAATCAAACCAGAAATGAGTCTTCTTTAGTGACAAGCTATGTGGCATTGAAGTCAGTAGAGAGTGGTGGCGATGAGTTGATGGACGGTTGTGATTTGTTTTATGGAAGATGGGTGAGAGATGATTCATACCCATTATATGATGCAGGGTCATGTCCTTATATTGACGAGTCTTTCAATTGTTTTATGAACAATAGGCCTGATCATGGTTATGAAAAGTATAGATGGCAACCAAAGGATTGCATTCTCCCAAGGTAGTCACTTTAATTTAGACTTACTCTTTTTACTTGTAATTCAAGTAATTGTTGCTAGTTTCACTAGAGTTTGTTTGCTTCTATGGTAATTTGTAGAACTGGCAACTTGGCTTTGTTATAGTTGGTTGTTCATACATGGTTAGAGACTTGTTTGCAGTTAGTCTTGTGAGGATTGATATAGTATATGCTTGGTTCATAATGAAGTTAAATGCTATGATGTAGTGCAGTTATCTGGGTATTGGCAATTTATGTTTGTGCAGTTGGTTTAATACATGCAATTAGTCCTTGTAAAGATCACTAAAGAATAATCTGTTATGCTCGATTCTTATCGAGAATGATAGTTTCAGTGTGATGGAATTTTGATCTGTGAAGATTAGTCTGTTGTGTTTTCTGTTTAGCATTTGCTTGATTGCTAGATTGTTCTGTTGTATATATGTTGCGGGTTCTAATTGATTAGAAATGACTTCCTTGTGCTGCAGGTTAAATGGTACGGATATGTTGGAAATGTTGAGAGGAAAACGTCTAGTTTTCATTGGTGATTCTCTGAATAGGAATATGTGGGAATCTTTGGTTTGTTTTCTTAGAAGTTCATTGGATGATAAGAGCAGAGTTTTTGAAGTTTCGGGGAAGAAGAAATTTCGTGCAGAGGGTGCCTACTGTTTTATATTCAAGGCACGTTGTTCATTATCCTTCTTTGATTGGAATTTATAGCCTGCAAAATGCTTCACTGCATTTGAATTTGTGTCGATATATGCTGATAGATCATGAAAGTATAAAAGGAAGAAAATTAGATTGTAAAGGGCTTGAAGGTTTATTTAGTTTTTACCAAATTGAAGTTTCAAACCATTGGACCAATTCATACGAATAGAGTTTGCATTGATAAGAAGAGCTGCATTCTCATATTTATGTTTCAGCAGGGTCTAAAGAAATCTTGAATTCTTGATACATTTATCCTGTTGTTTTTGAAAACTTAATATTTTTGAATGTAATAACAGGACTATAATTGTTCGGTGGAGTTCATTCAATTGCCATATCTAGTTCAAGAATGGGAGGTGCAAACCGCAAATGGATCAAAGAAGGAAACACTGCGCCTGGATATGGCTCACAAATCCCTGGATAAGTACAAAAGTGCAGAAATTCTGGTCTTCAACACAGGTCACTGGTGGACTCATGAGAAGACTTCCCTAGGGTAAAATCTATACCCCCCTTCATTTTTGTCATTGTTTTCCGAAGCTGGGCAGAAAAACTAAACTAGTATCACAATTTTGCAGGAAGGATTACTATCAAGAGGGTGACCATATATATGATCACTTGAATGTAAAAGAAGCCTATCGGAAAGCTCTAACAACATGGGCCACATGGGTGGATAGCAACATAGATCCTGAGAAAACTATCGTTTTCTTCCGTGGCTATTCAGCTAACCACTTTAGGTACGTACATAGAATGTATAAAGTACTATTCTTTTTAACTTTTAGAATCTCATGGTTGGTTTATGAGTATATTCATCACTTTTCATAACCGTTTTACCATTACTTAGAGGTGGAAGATGGAACACCGGAGGTCAATGTCATGGTCTCACAGAGCCAATCAAATATGAGGCTTACAAAGGAAAATACCCAGCAAAGATGAGAATACTGGATTCAGTAGTCAGGGAAATGAAAACTCAAATCATGTATCTAAATGTTACAAGATTGACTGATTTTCGGAGGGATGGTCATCCATCCGTTTATAGAAAGCAGAATTTAACAGAGGCTGAGAGACAATCATCTTTGAAATACCAAGATTGCAGTCACTGGTGCCTCCCTGGTGTTCCTGATACATGGAACGAGCTTCTGTATGCTCATTTGCTCAGATATTCCCTGCAGCGTAGGACACCATAGGCGAAAGGTAATCATCCACGAATCTTTAGAGGGATTTTTGGATCATGCTAACAAAATTTTGGAGAAAGATTTTCTGCAGCATTCTTTTGTTGTAATTAGGCAAAGGTTGATATGTGCATCTTGTAATGAAAGATGAGACTGTAGGCAGACTGTTGGAAAAAATTACTGAAAATATTCTCTTGTAATTAGAATTAAATTTGTATAGATGAAACGGGAATATAATTATGGAATGGGAATGTAATTAAATACCCTTTCCTATTAGGATACCAATTGTACATCTATATTAACCCCAAATTGGGATGAATGAAACTAATGAATTATCCCTGAAACCAGAATTCTACTTGGTATCAGAGCGCAAAACTTTGAATCCACTTGACATCGAAATCCTGAATTCTCACCACCATTTTTTTTCCGCTGCATCTGAACCTCAGACTCTGAAACTGCGAACTTTTTCGAACTGTGAAGAGATGGCAAACGCGAATGATGGAGCACTCATCCCCAACAATGAAGCAGTCATACAACTTGTTCACAATCACTTCCACAATACCATCCAAGATTCCACCGTTTTTCCATCGGCGAACTTCTTACTGAAACTAACTACTCTAGTTGGTCTGGCTATATGAAAATCCGACTTGAAGGTTGGAACAAACTGGATCTCATCCTCAAAGACCCTCTTGCCACCACCTCTGCTAAATATTCCACATGGACGACCGACAATGGCAAGGTGAAGTGCTGGCTCATTGAGAATATGTCTCCTGGAATACGTAAAAGGTATCTTCGATTGCCCACAGCCAAAGCAATTTGGGATGCCCTATATCACACATACTATGATGACTCTGATGAAACTCGAATTTTTGAGCTTCATCGTTTATGCTACACAACGAAGCAAAATGGAAGACCCATTTCCATATACTATAATGAGCTTGTTAAATGGCTCGATGAAATGGATCACCGCATGACGCACTCCCAAGAAACTATTGATGGGGTGGTGAATGAATCCTCTTCCATGACCTGCCAACGGGTATACATGTTTTTAATGGGACTTGATGCTGAATTCAGCCAAGTCTGTGAAGAATTGTTGTGGAGAGAACAAAAGTTGGATCTTAATCAAACATATGCTCATGTCCGGCGATTTCACACCAATCGCGCAACCCTCTCTGCACCTCCTCTGCGTGATGCCTTTGTCTTGGCCACTTCATCCCAGCGCCGCCCTGGTCCTCCTCTTGGCTTCTCTGACCTCCCTTGTTCTGGTGGACAGCCTCCCCCCAAAAACCCTCATTTTACATGTGTTCACTGTAAAGAGGTCGGTCATTCTAAAGCGTGGTGCTATGAGCTTGTTGGTTATCCTGAATGGCGGGATTTTACTAAGAAACCTCGCAAGTCCACAGCGGCTGTCACCACTACTGAATCACATTCTCAACCGACCGCACTGATTGTTGAAACAGGTAACCGGGGTAAGGCATCCACTCTTGCCACATTTTCTGCGAATAGATCTTGGATAATTGATACAGGTGCTACTGATTATATGACAAATACTCCTAGTATAGTTGATAGCATTAATAACTCTCCTGAACATGTTGTGTCTACTGCTGATGGTTCCTCTTCTCCTGTTCTTGGTGAAGGATTTGTTCAACTCTCTTCTGACCTTACTCTTGATTATGTTTTTGTTGTTCCCTCTCTTGCTTACAACCTTTTATCCGTTAGTCAAATTACTAGGGCCCTCTCTTGTTCTGTAACTTTTTATCCTGATTTCTGCCTTTTTAAGGACATTCTGACAAGGAGGACTCTTGGTTATGGTGTTAGAAAGGGAAAGTTGTACTATTTGGAGTTGACAAGCAGTGACCAACCACCGACTAGTCAAGCAAACAGTATTAGTAGCCTGAATAAAGCCAAGGACGCAATATGGTTATGGCATCGTCGCCTAGGCCATTTGAATTTTGGATATCTTAGAAAGTTGCACCCTCATTTGTTTTCCGTTGTTGATGAATCTGACTTTAAATGTGATGTATGTGAACTGGCTAAGAGCCACCGCGTTACGTATTCTCCCAGTTTGAATAAAAGTTTTATTCCCTTCATGAAAATTCATTCGGATGTTTGAGGTTCTGCTAAAATTTCTTCCCGCTCTGGCTTTCGCTATTTTGTGACTTTTATTGATGAATGCACTAAAATGACTTGGGTCTCCTTACTGAAGTACAAAAGTGAAGTCTATACTCGATTTGTTGAATTCCACAAGATGGTGACCCATCAATATCAACAGCAAATTCGAGTCCTTCAATCTGACAATGGTGGAAAATATGTGAATGGAGATATGTCAGCATATTTAGGTGTTCATGGGATTCGGCATCAGACCTCTATTGCCTATACTCTTCAACAGAATGGATTAGCTGAATGCAAGAACCAACAATTGATGGAGGTAGTACGTGCTTCCCTATTTGATATGCATGTTCCTACAAATTTATGGGGAGAAGCCGTGTGTTCTGCTGCATATTTAATCAATCACACTCCTTCTCGTGTAATTGAGTTCCAGAACCCATATCAAAAATTTCATGATCTGTTGCATGCACCATCTTTTTCTAATCTCGAACCCTGTGTCTTTGGCTACACTATGTATGTTCACATAAAAAAGGAGTTGCATGGGAAGCTTGATCCACGTGCTGTGAAATGCGTGTTTCTTGGATATGCTGAATTCCAGAAATGCTATCGTTGCTATGATCCAGTTCTGAACAAGATCCATGTATCCCTGGATGTTTCTTTCCGTGAATCTGAACCATATTACTCAGGGGGAGATTCAGCGACTTCCCTTCAGGGGGAGAACAATGTATATGACGGAAACCCTCTGAATCTACCCGAATTTGAACAAGTGGAAAACTTGGAGGGACGCTTTGAAGCTGGAAACCTGAGAGCATCCTTCGATGGATCGAAGGAAACTCTCGATCCATCGAAAACTGGAGAGATGAACTCGAAAGCATCCGAAAACTCTCGATCCATCGAAAGCTGGAGAGATGAACCCGAGTGCATCCTTCGATGAATCGAAGGAAATTATCGATTCATTGAGGATTGCACACGTAATGGACCCGAGAAGGACCTTCGATGGATCGAAGGACATGTGCGATGGATCGAGGTATAAAGATGAAACGTCACCATTTGAACTCCAATCTCATGAAGACCCCCCCTTCTACTCCAACAACTAAAGAGGCTTCCCACTGTGTCTCTCCTAAGGTACGTACTGATACAAATGAATTGGGTAGTATATAAATTAGTGTGCCTAGGAGGTCATAACGGGAAACAAAAAGGGTTCCAAAGAGACAATATGAACCAACCATAGAAGCGAAAAATAAATATTCTATTGCCAACTTTGTATCCCACCATAGGTTGTCTGGATCACATGCACCTGCTATTAATCAATTATCTACAGTAGTTATTCCCAGTAATGTGCAGGATGCCTTGGCAAATTCAAAGTGGAAGCAAGCGATGAATGAAGAACTAGAAGCCCTACAGAAAAACAGAACGTGGGAGCTTGTTCATGCTCCACCGGGAAAAAAGATAGTTGGATGTAGATGGGTGTATGCAGTAAAGCTGAAGGCCGATGGAAACATTGATCGGTATAAATCTCGTCTAGTTGTAAAAGGCTACACTCAACGATATGTAGTAGATTATCAAGAGACATTCGCTCCAATGGCAAAGATTAGCACTGTACACATACTCATAGCTTTAGCAGCTAGGCATGATTGGCCTTTACATCAATTCGATGTGAAAAATGCATTCCTGAATGGAGACTTAGAAGAAGAGGTCTACATGGATATTCCTCCGGGTGTCAACTGTAAACCATGTGATGTTGGAAAAGTCTGTAGATTACAGAAGTCGTTGTATAGACTGAAGTAATCTCCTAGAGCGTGGTTTGAGAGATTTTCTGGAACAATGAAGAAGTTTGGATATCGACAGAGAAATTCTGATCATACCTTGTTCATTAAATGCAAGGGTGGTAAGATTACTGTTCTAATTGTATATGTTGATGATATGATTGTTACAGGTGATGATCCAACTGAGATGGAAGACTTGAAAAGACAGTTATCCCAAGAATTTGAGATGAAGGATTTGGGTCCCCTGAAATATTTCTTGGGCATTGAAGTTGCTAGACCCAAATTGGGAATCACACTGTCTCAATGGAAGTATGTGCTTGACCTTCTTACCGAAACAAGAATGTTGGATTGCAAACCTGCTAAAACTCCTATTGAGATGAATCACAAACTGGAGTTGTGTCCTGGTCAGGTTCCAACTAACAAAAGCAGGTATCAAAGATTAGTAGGGAGGCTAATTTATCTTTCACATACTCGTCTAGATATTGCATATGATGTAAGTGTTGTCAGTCAGTTCATGCATGATCCGAGTGAAGAACATATGGAGGTTGTGTTGTGAATATTTAGGTACTTAAAGTCTTCACCTGGAAAAGGTCTACTATTTTCCAAGAATGGAGAGTTTAGTGTCACAGGCTATTCGGATGCAAACTGGGCAGGTGACAAAACAAATAGGGCATCTACATCTGGGTACTTTACATTTATTGGAGGAAGCTTAGTAACTTGGCGTAGTAAGAAGCAAAATATGATTGCCCGTTCTAGTGCCGAAGTTGAATACCGAGGAATGTCAAATGAAGTGTGTGAATTGCTATGGATTCGAAATGTATTGAAATAGCTAGGTTTCAAGCTTCATAAAGCCATGAAACTACACTGTGACAACACTGCTGCAATTGAAATTGCTCATAATCCTGTTCAACACGATAGAACCAAGCATGTGGAGGTTGATCGACACTTCATCATGGACCATCTTGATAAAAGGAATATTTGCTTCCCATATGTAACATTTGAAGAACAGTTGGCAGACGTGCTCACTAAAGGGTTGCCACATCACGTATTTACTGGATGGATCGACAAGTTGGGCATGATTGACATCTATGCTCCAACTTGAGGGGGAGTGTTAGAAAGAATTATTGAAAATATTATCTTGATATTCTCTTGTAATTAGAATTAAATTTGTATAGATGAAACGGGAATGTAATTATGAAATGAGAATGTAAATATCATTTCCTCTTAAGATACTAATTGTACATCTATATTAACTCTAAATTAGAATGAATGAAACTAATGAATTATCCTTGAAACCAGAATACTACTCAAACTCTACAGTACATTGTGAGCTCCTGAATCTACTACTAGGATATTACAGTATAGTCAATACACAATCCGTAGCGTCGATGACATGATGACGTGTGATGGCAAATTAACATCTTTTTAGTTCTTACGTACTATACTCATAGTATAATTTGTTCATACCTGTATTCATATATTTCTGCCATGTTCAATCATCACCAGAGCTCAACAAACTTGGTGATGATCTGGCATCTGGATGAATCTCCATAGGACCATATCTTAATGGCTCCTTGGCCATTTTCCCTAAAGCTCATTTTGGCAGAGTCTACTTAAAAAAGAAATAAGCACATTTTATTGTAGTCCGTGTGCAGCTCTCCGCCTTTGAAACACGAGTGAAGTATAAGCTTCCACATTTGTTGCAAAAGAAACATATTCCCCTCAAGCCTCAGCTATTTTCATTACTCATTATTCTCCACTGATTTCGACAATTCGAAAAGGGGCCATGCAACATCAATATGTTCAATTATTGTGAACCTATATTCGATGACTCATTTGGAGAAATACGAAAAGGGGCCATGCATCATCAATATGTTCAATTATTGTGAACATATATATCGATAAATTATATTGTAATTATTAACTAGGTTGCATGACAATGGATACGTGGAAACGAAACGTGAGAAAACGAGGAAGCATATTTTTTCTTTCAAAAATTAGTGAAAGGGGTTACGCGAATAAAGCGTCTAATATTTAATAAATATTTAGTTATATATACATAAAAAAATAAATTTTGATAAGTAACTTAAAACATGATTAGAATTTAATTCTCATTTGATTGTTTTCAAACAAGTACGTACATGAACAATAATATGTAACGTATATAAATAATATTAAATTTCTCTCAGGATTCTTTATGAAATATATATGATTTAGCGCTTTCAACATAAAACATTAAGTTTTCAAAAGGAATATATTTTTAAAATCGTGCTTCCAGAATACATGAATATTTTTAGAATTGTGCTTCTCAAAGTTTTCGACAAACGTTCGCTTCCAAAGTAGAAAACGTCTTCATTTTGAAGTTTTCATGCAACTAGATTACGAGGACCTCCAATGTTGTTATCCTTGAAAAAGGATCGGTTGGCGAATGACGATCCCATATTGTTAAAAACATAGCCCTTGGAGGGGATTGGTGTCTTGCATATTATATGAGCCTCAGTCCAAAACTATTTATGACTATAGATGCCTAGAGACAAGAAACTATCCATAAGAATTTCATGGCTGAAACCCTGGTGACTCGTCCTCTCTTCTTCCACATTATCCAGCTACCCCAAAAACATCATCGACGTCACGGCACTGATGGCACAATGAATGGGTGAGAGCTAATTTTCACCGACGCTCGGCCGAAATGACTAGCAGAGACACGAGTGTCCCCGTATCTGCCACCCATTTTCGGTTCTTCTTTCCGCTCAATTTTTAGACCACACGTATGTACACCATTGTTCTAAAAAACGCCGCCCAGGGCCGCCTAGGCGGCGCCTAGGCGCTGGGCGGCAAGGGACCGTTCCGATTTTGCCCAAATCGTTGAAGCTGGGCGCTGGCGCAAAAAACGGCCGCCTAGGCGGGCTGGGCGGCGCCTGGGCGGGCCAATTTTTTTTTTTCCTGGCCCGATTATAGTTTTTTTTTTGTTGTAACCTATCTAGTGTATGTCCAATTCAATGCAAGGATTATGAACAAGAAAAGAAGAGAGAAAGAGAAGAATGTGGATGTACTACTTGCTAGTGAAGTAACTATGGCACAATGATGGATTGTTGATGGTGGTGATGAAGATGTTGAGTCGGATCTTAATAGTGAAATGCCAGAAATGGTTGGAGATGATTTGAGAGTGGGTAGTGGTTTAGAGCCTCGGAGAAGTTCTAGACTTCAAGAAATTAGAGAACTTCATGAGGATGATTTTGTATCGGATGAAGAGGAAGAAGATGAAATAGACTTTGAGTTTGAGACCGACACAGAAGAAGTGCAAGGGGGATATGGAGAAGAAGAATTTGAGGCATAGCCGCATAGGCTAGCAAGAATCTAATTTGTTTCTTTCAAATTGTTTTTTTTATAATTTCTAAGAACATTGTTGTTGAACATTTTGTCTATTTTTGAAGTATTTTTGCTATTTTAGAACATAATAATGCTTTTTATAACTTGTATTTATATAATTATTTTAATTAAATAAATAAAATATATAGAAAATAAAAAACCGCCTAGGCGCCGTCTAGGCGCCCGATTAATCCTCTGGGCGCTAGGCGCTGGCTGTCCGCCCGACTAGCACCTAGCGTTTTTTAGAACCTTGATGTACACTAAGAATAAATAAATAAAATTAAATAAATTGCATACATTAGAAACTGTATTTTTGGTAGACGTTACAAACTATATGTGGTTAATTAAGTTTAGGGAATGCAAATTAGAGAGCTATGTTCTTCTTGGAACCATTTCAAGAATTAAGTGCACCGATGGAGTCAGTGGCGGAGGCAGAAAAAAATCTTTATGGGGGCGAATTTTTTTTCGACCAAGTAAATTTTTTCATGGGGATGATATATGGAGGCTTTACCGCTTTAGTAGAAGAGAAGCCTCATTGAAATTGCATTCTATACATTATATATGTGTAGGTGTAAGATATTGATATAGAGAAGGTGGAAAAACAACAACTTTGCGTACGACTTTGTTCAAAAGTCTCTGTGAAGTCTGTACTCTCTATACATATATCAGTTTATATGTGAGTGATTATGATCTTTGTGGGGACGAACAGTAGAACGAGCAGACCAAAATTTATACAATTTGATATCTCAGAGGGGGCGATCGCCCACTGAGCCTGAATTAGCTCCCCCAATGGATGGAGTAGATGACAACTTGTTCGACCCCATACCATCTCAATCATTCCAGCTTTTCTCTTTTATATATATATATATATATATCATGAAGTTACTACGTCTTCTGACATCTCTCTTCTGAATCCTATCAAAGAGTAGTTGGTAAATTAACTTTGATAAATACCCTGCATGTATATACAGCGCGCATTGAGCAGTCCAATGCTATCCAACCAATTATTACGTACCCCCGACGGTAGAACCACATCCATAGTAGCATGCATTATTTTCCTTCCTCGTATGGATATATTATCTATATATATGTCCTGAATCTGGACTAACAAAGTACTGGAGTTTCAAGTTCCATGGTTTCCTACCTTTTTCTAATATCCAAACTGTTAGTATTACATCATTAGTTGTACGATTAACACTTATCCACTTAAGCAGATTAGCAACACCTACCACACCACACGCAAGACCACCAAGGAGGCTCCAACTCTACTCACCAGACCCACCCCCTCCGGGCGCACACGCGCCCGTGGGGGCACGCCCGAACATGAGGATCACACACCAGCAGAACCACCAGTCCCACATCGAAGAACACCACCAGGTTCCAAACTCAACCACCTATATATATCAGGTATTTATTACAGGTAAGATCACTCCATTAGATCCCATCGAGAGCCAGCTGACTCACTCGATCCATATCACACTACTCGCACGTTCGCTTGACTGTTATATCCAATACATCATCTGACTTAGGCATCGGAGTGTTGAAGGCGGGCCACCCTGTCTTGACCCCTGACCGCCTGCTTCGTTGTTGTATTCTTCTAACAACTACACCCGAACGCCCGAGAGAAAGAAGAAGCGCCCGAAAGGAGAATCCACTGCTCGACAGGAGAGCCCGCACGCACGAAGGAAGAAAGAGAAGCGCCCGCCCATCCGAACAGCCTCAACGTTCGGACGCACCAGGAGGAGAAGAAAGTTCACCGTACTACCAGGAGGAGGAAGAGGAGAAGTGTATTCTCGTTGCTTCTGCCCCGTTACGCCCCTGCGCGTAATTCGGTAGAAACATCTGGCGCCGTCTGTGGGAAACTTACAAATTGCAAACCTCGTATAAACACCACCAAAATCAAAGGTCCACATGCTCAACCTGGTGACTAATGGCAGCAACACGCCCGATGGGGAGACGCCGCCAGACTCGCAGGAGCGGAATGTACAGGCGACCGACAGGAACAATGACGAAGGGCGCATTAGTAGCATGGTCCAGGAGTTGCGGGAGGCGGCGCTCGAGAGAGCAGAGGAGCGCCAGATCCGCCAGAGGTTGGAGGAACGACTGGAAGCGCTCATCAGCCAGCAGATGGAGCAACACGAGGAGACCCAGGAGACCACCAGCGAAGAGCGACATCCATTCGCCAGGACCAACGCCCGGACAGCCCGAGCGCCCTCACCTGTGGAGGAGTCGGCACCCCCGACGAACAACGCTCTGATCCTACGGAGGATGGAGGAGCTGGCGGAGGAAGTCTCGCGCTTGCGCAAGGACAAGCTGGCCGGTCAGGGCGGGACGTTCGCCCCCCGGGTCAGTCCGTTCTTGGCGCATATACTGGAGAGAGGAAGGGACCCCCACGCCAAGATAACAAAGATCGCTCGGTTCGACGGGAGCGGAGACCCACGAGCGCACGTGGACGAGTTTTGATCCACCACGGACGGAACCCGGTATTCAGACCCGACCTTGTGTTTCTTGTTCAAAGAAACGCTGGCGGAGGAGGCACGGAGCTGGTTTTACGAGATCCCGCCAGGGTCCATCCATTCATTCCTTGAGCTGGCAGAGAGTTTCCAGAAGCGCTATCGGCTCCAGGGGAAATACAACACCACGGGCATCCTCCTCAAGGTCCGCCAAGGGATGGACGAAAGCCTGTCGAGCTATATCAACCGATGGAGGACGCTCGCAAGCACATGCAGGGACCTTGACAAGCGAGTGGCCAAGGTGGCCCTAATGGACAATCTGCTCGCCACCCCGTTCGTAGAGAAACTTGTGAGGAATGAGCATCTCGACTACGACGAGATCATGGACCTGGTTGTACAGAAGGCGTTGGTGGAGACACGAGTGTACGGATCCGCCTCCGAATCTAGCTCCAGCAGACCAGAGGCAACAAACGCTCAACCACGACAGCTGGCGGACGACGAAAGGCCAACCGGGGGCTTCAAGAGGAACCGGGACACGAACAGACAGAATTACCAGAAACCCTTCTTCCGCGGCCATCAGGGCAACAACTACAACCAGGCGCAGGGGCAAGCACGGCAGGGTGCCCGCTTTCCGCCAGCGCCGCACTACCGACCGGCGGTGCAGGAGGTCTTCACAATCGACGGGCAGTCACCCGAGTACCTTCTCCGCCTGCATCGACACCGAATACCGCCACCAAACAACATGACAAAAGCAGGGGTTCCAACCGGCCAACTCCCGGACGTATGGTGTGAATTCCACAACGCCGCCACCCACCATACCAACAGCTGCATTATGCTGAAGAAGGCACTCGAGGACATGAAGGACGAACGGGCAATCACTCCCAGGGCGGAAGGATAACAACGCCAGACGGGCGCCAGGACCCGTGGGACTATCAACACGATATCCGGGGGCAAGCGCGGGAAGAGGACATCATCGCCCGATCGCGCAAGCAGAGATGTGCTGGCGATCGGGGCGGGGAGAGCGCCCAAAGCAGGAAGGAGGGAGGCGCCCACCATCAGCTTCACAGCAAAAGACGAGGAGGAGAACCCGAAGGACAGCACCCTACCGTTCGTGATCGACGCGATCATCGACCAATTTCTTGTGAAGAGGGTGCTAGTAGACAGCGGGGCGTCCGTGAGCATAATCTACTTCGACGCATACACAGCGCTTGGACGGCCCGCCAGCAAGATGACGCAAGACCATGAGTGCATCGCCAGCTTCACAGGCGAGACGTCGTATCCAATCGGGAGCGACAACCTCCGAGTCGAGATTGGTGCGCCCGACTCCCCGCACAGCGAGATCCGGATGGACTTCATCATCATGGACACCCCCTCCCCCTACAACGCCATACTCGGGAGGCCAGGGATCTGTAAACTAAAATTGATCATCGCAGGGCACCTGCTCTTGGGAAGATTCCCAACCGAGCGTGGGATCAGGCACGTTCGGGGATACAATCACGAGGAAACCACGGAGCCTCGGGGCAGGCAGGAGGTTCTCGCCTTGGAACCCGCAAGTCGGAAGGCGCGATCCGCACACGAGAGGCGAGGGACCACACCTCGGGTAATCTACTGAGAGGGCGAGGAAACGGACCGCCCGATCGTTCAGACCAGCGCATCCACAACCCAACCAATCCAACTGGGGGACTAGGAAGCAATCCAACGGAGGGACCCCCCGCCCATGGAACGTCCAACATTTGGGGAAGTGCTTTTGTTAAGAGTTATCATACTGGTTATATTGTACTTTTGTTGTGCTCTCTCAGTTAGTTTTTATTTGCGCGCCCGTTTGTCCTTGACCCGCCCGCCCATTCGCTTGAGGGACTGGGGATAGGCTACTCGCGTAAATGCAACACTTGGTTGAAACCCATGGCCATTCAAAGCAAGGGAATAGGCCCGCATTGGCACAAGTCACTCAAAAGATGCCAAAAACAAAAAAACAAAAAACAAAAAAAAAAACCCAAGGCACACAAGCGGAAAGAAAGAAGTTTCATTCATTCAAATTACAAAACATACTCTATTACACAGGAAAGGAAGGGAAAAACTACACTACTCCGCCCCCGTGTCAACATCCAACTCTTCACCCTCATCCGATGACGCCGCCACTTCCGCTTCCACCTGCTCGCCGGGATCCACCCGTATGACCACCGGGTCCAGCTCCACCTCAGCAGGTTCCCTAGAAGGCCCCGCCGCTCTCTCATACGCAGGAACCTCGGCGCCCGCCAGCCTCTCCACCTCAGACTCCAGGAATGCCTCCTGGGCGGCTGCTTCCGCACGCACGCGCCTTAGCACACCGCGCACACACTCCACCTCGGCCACGGCCTTATCCCTGTCAACCTTCTCCAAGACCTCACAGGCAGCAGCTTCTTCCGCCCGGATATTCGCCTCGTCCGCACGAGCGACATACCGACGCACCAGGTCATTAGCCTTGTCCGCCCTGGCCACCAACCGATCCACCACCTTCCGGTGCTCCAGCGCATCGGCCCTGAGACGTGCAAGTTCCGCAATCTCCCGCGAGCGATAGCGGAAGACCTGCTGCATCAGGCGGGCGCACGAACCAAAAACCGCGTCCAGCACGTCAGAAGGGGCATCCTCCACCGGCGGCAGCAGAGACGCAAGCGCGGCAGCATCATCCGCCAGCGAACGGCGCACCACATCCACAACATCATCACCCGACCCGGGAGCAGGGCCAGGAGGGGAATCTTCCGACCGCGCCCGCTTCCGCGCCCGCTCTCCACTTTTCCCTTGCGGGGGAGACTTTTGCGCACCCAAGGGCAGGGGCGAGGGATTTGGAGAGCAAAAGTATTGTGGAGGACTTGAAGATCGACTTGAAACAATCGCCCGACTTGGAGATGGAAGCACAACGACCGCACGATTCGACGACGAAAGCGCAAGAACAACCTCCCGCCTGTCCACAACACCATCACGCGCGACCAGCTGTTGCTCAAGATCCGCCTGGACCTCCACCTCGGCTACAGCAACATCACCCGGCGGCGGAAGGGGAGCATCCGCTTGTGGCGCTTGGACGGACAGGTCAGGGGCACCCATGTCACCCACGGGCGGCGCACGTCGGACCTCATCCACCACACCAGGCGGGCCACCACCGTCATCCACCACTCCGTGGACCTTCACCCCAGCACTCCGCATTCTGAGCAAACGACGCTTGACTTTGTCATCTATATTCTTCACTACAAGCACACGCGAAGAAAGGTCAGCAAACAGATACAACACTTCGTAAAATTCTATTCCTATTTCTTGTTAGACACTACAAACACCACTTGCATGGTTCGATGGCACGCCTGCGCCCGTTGGACACTCGCCCATGCCGAGCGCGCGCAAGGACTGGGGGACTTCCGCCCGTGTGGACTCACGGACGGGGGAGGCAAACACTTGGCAGCAAACAGAGAACCACTAGAAACACCCAAACCCACCACAAACCACCCAAAACAGATCAAACCCACCCCACCTCAAGAACGAGCCTTGTTCTTGAGAAAAACAAACAAAAACACCCAGCAAAACCCAGGCAATCCAGAAACACAACACCAAAGAGGGGGAGATAAACAAACGCCAGGGACGAAGGCCTCACCAGATTGAGTTGGCAAGACTGGGTATGCACGTCGAGCACTTATTCCGGCAACAAAGGACACAAACAAAGAAAAACTCGAGGAAGCAGATTGCAGGGAAGTTTCAGCAGAGATTTTGTAAGTCATGAAAGTGTTGAAAAAGGCACACCACACCCCTATTTATATTAATCGACCGACGTCAGCCAGCCAACGCCAGCCGACCATTCTATCGTATCCACCGTCGGATCGTGACGCGTGGCGTAGACCGGTTCACTTGCCCTCCTCAGTAACCGTGCCAACCTATCATCTTCCCGCCTTGAATACGAACCCTAGCACGACCTCCAACAGTTCGACACGTGGCACCCATGCACCACTCCCACGCGCCTACGCGCGTGAGGCCTGCCCTTCAGACAGTCATGACGACAGCAGCATTTGATGCCTGGCCCATGCCAGCATTAAACACGACGGCCAGCATTCATCACAAACGGTTCCCAAGGGAAGATCAAAAGGAATGTCACCTCAACCGTTTCATCATCGGCGCACCACAAAATCCACGACAAGCCACACTACCCGCACGACCGATGGCAACAGATCACCCGCGCACGACCAAACGAGGTAAACACCACCGTGCGCACCCGGTAAGAACTGGCAACACGGTTTACGCGATAACAGGCATGGCGCGCTAAACTGGACCGGCGCCACTGGCGTAGGGTTCTCCCCGTATGCACAAACACCCGCAAACAACACACCGGCTCAGCTCTGGCAGGTTGCAGGCGCCGAGACTAACGGGCGACGGGTGTGGGGTACGTCCCCTCCGTACGCAAAGACACAAGTTGCCTATACGAAAAGGGCAAGGGGCCCGTCCTCCCCTTGCAGTCCCTGGAACCGACGGGCGATGGGTGTGGGGTACGTCCCCTCCGTTCGCATAAGTGTAGGTCGGATTAAGCACCAGAGGCATGAGGCTCGCCCTTTCTCTGGGTGTCCCAAAAAACGATGGGCGGCAACAGGCATGGGGTCCATCCCCTCTCTTGCGCGCGCCAAGGGTGACACGGGCGTGGGGTTCTTCCCCTCCGTTCACCAGCTCACTCCAAACCAGAGGCATGAGGCTCGCCCTCTCTCTGGGTGTCCCAAAAAACGATGGGCGGCAACAGGCATGGGGTCCGTCCCCTCTCTTGCGCGCGCTATGGGTGGCACGGGCGTGGGGTTCTTCCCCTCCGTACGCCGCCTTACTCCAAAGCAGAGGCATGGGGTTCGTCCCCTCTCTGGGCGTTCCACAACTCGATGGGCGACACGGGCGTGGGGTTCTTCCCCTCCGTGCGGCGGCTCATTCCTAGCAGAGGCATGGGATACGTCCCCTCTCCTGATGAAAATCGGTAGCCCGCAACAGGCATGGGGTCCGCCCCCTCTTTGGCCAACTCGATAGGCAAACCACGGGCGTGGGGTTCTTCCCCTCCATGCCAACTAAGCCCTAGTAGGGATGTGAGGTCCGTCCCCCCCTGCAGGCCACGGACACGACGCGGGTGTGGGGTGCGCCCCTCCTCGACGATCGCAAAGGTATAAGCCGAATTAGCAGGGCTAAGTTCGATGGGCGACTCGGGTGTGGGGTTCTTCCCCTCCGTGGGCGTAACGTTAACGATCGATTCTCCGACTCAGGTTCCGGCCGGGGTGTGTGGGGTCCGTCCTCTCCTCCAAAGGGCCCGAGACCGATGAGGGTAGACCGGGTGTGAGGTCCGCCCTCTCCGGGCGCGAAATCTTCCCGGGTTAGGCGGCAGAGGCCTCTGCGAGCGCTAAGGCCGAAGGGCGGCACGAGTACGTGATCGTGGGCGCTGCAACACTTGTAGGTCGCGGTTCTGATCTCCCCGTTGACGCTACAGCGTACGCGACGGCATCCCCGTTGACGTGCGGCGTGCGCAGTGTATCCCATAACTGGCGTACGAACAGCATTTTGCATACACACACCTCATACCATACATTCACGCATCATACCATATATATACCTATATACCTATATACCTATATACATATATACATATATACCTATATACCTATGCACCTATATACCTATTTTACTATTTACCTATATGTCTGTATATCTGTTACACCATGAATGTTTCCAAAATCCCACCCCATCTGGGCGCGCGGCTCCTAAACATATATAGCAAGTCTTGTTTGGAGGCCGGGCCCATAGGTACACCAACAGGCAACACTCCACGGGCGCGCGGGTCCAAACTAGCAAGATCAGTTTTTGACGCCGGGCCCAGAACACAGGAACAGGTACACCATCGAAAGAACAGCTACACGCTCGGACACCCAGGTCCCACTCCGTCATGCGAGCCCTTTCTTGACCGGAGAGTTGGGGGACTTGGGGGTCACAGGATCATGACCACTGCTCAACCGGATAAGTATTCTTGTTAATCGCACACCCCTTTTCAACTCCCCAGTCAAGAAAGTTCTCTTTGACTTGGGGACTTGGGGGACTTGTTAGTATTGCATCATTAGTTGTACGATTAACACTTATCCACTTAAGCAGATTAGCAACACCTACCACACCACACGCAAGACCACCAAGGAGGCTCCAACTCTACTCACCAGACCCACCCCCTCCGGGCGCACACGCGCCCTTGGGGGGCACGCCCGAACATGAGGATCACACACCAGCAGAACCACCAGTCCCACATCGAAGAACACCACCAGGTTCCAAACTCAACCACCTATATATATCAGGTATTTATTACAGGTAAGATCACTCCATTAGATCCCATCGAGAGCCAGCTGACTCACTCGATCCATATCACACTACTCGCACGTTCGCTTGACTGTTATATCCAATACATCATCTGACTTAGGCATCGGAGCGTTGAAGGCGGGCCACCCCGTCTTGACCCCTGACCGCCTGCTTCGTTGTTGTATTCTTCTAACAGCTGCACCCGAACGCCCGAGAGAAAGAAGAAGCGCCCGAAAGGAGAATCCACCGCCCGACAGGAGAGCCCGCACGCACGAAGGAAGAAAGAGAAGCGCCCGCCCATCCGAACAGCCTCAACGTTCGGACGCACCAGGAGGAGAAGAAAGTTCACCGTACGACCAGGAGGAGGAAGAGGAGAAGTGTATTCTTGTTGCTTCTGCCCCGTTACGCCCCCGCGCGTAATTCGGTAGAAACACAAACACTGTTAGATCTTAGGGCAGAATGCTTGGAATTTGAAGTTCTCGACGAGATGGAAGTCAGCGTGAGGGAGTCGACGGTGGTGAAGCCAGCGGCGGAGACGCCTAGGCAGTCGTTGTGGATGTCCAACTTGGACATGATCAGCTCCAACGCTCACACTCCAACTGTTTACATTTATAAATCAAACCACCATGGCTCCATTGCCGCAGATGACGTCTTCTTCGACCCGTGCGTGCTCAAGGAGGCGCTCGGCAAGGTCCTCCTGCCCTTCTACCCGTTGGCTGGCCGCTTGCAGCGCAACAACGAGGACAAGAATGCTCGTATCGAAATCAACTGCAACGCCGAGGGCGTGTTGTTTGTCGTGGCAGAGAGCAATTTCCGAGCCGAAGACTTGGCCGATATCAAGGCTAGTCTCGAGTTCGGGAAAAGACTCATCCCCGCGGTGGACTACTCCGCCAGAATATCTTCTTTCCCGCTCTTTGTAGTCTAGGTCACGTACCTGAAATGCGGCGGAGTTGCAGTTGGCATTGGCTTTGAGCACAGCGTGGCGGATGGTTTTTCGGCTCTCCACTTCGTTAAAGCATGGTCCGAAATGGCTCGTGGTTTAGACCTTGCACTCCCACCACATCTCGACAGGACACTACTTCGTGCAAGAGATCCGCCTCAACCTCTACACGAGCACAACCACCACGTCGAGTACCATCCTCCTCCACCTGTCACCAAATCCGCTGCCGCCTTTCCACCCACCACCGCCGAGGTCTCCATCTTCAACTTCACAAAGGAACATATCAACATCTTGAAAGCCATGTCCATGACAACAACCAAGAAACACGACCATGATAATATTGCTAATGGTAACAACTTGGTCAAGTACACTTCGTATGAAATCTTTGCAGCTCACGTATGGAGATGAGCATGCAAGGCACGTGAGCTTCCCGACGACCAAGAGACACAGTTCCACATCGCCGCCAACGGAAGGACGAGGCTACAACCACCGCTCCCGCCTGGCTACTTCGGCAATGTGATCTTCTCCTGTGCATCAACAGCCCGAGTTGGCGATCTCGTATCGAAACCGATACGTTACGCTGCGAGCTGCGTCCACAAAGCTTTGGTGCCCATGGACGACGAGTATCTAAGGTCAGCTCTGGACTATCTCGAGCTTCAGCAGTCACATCATCATCTCTCGACACTTGCTCGAGGGACTCATTACTACAAGAGCCCAAATCTGGGGATAACTAGCTGGGTCACGCTGCCTATTTATGATGCTGACTTTGGATGGGGACGACCAGTGTTCATGGGAAGGGGCGGAATTTCGCATGAAGGGAAGGCTTACATGGTGCCGAGTGCAAGTGAGGATGGGAGTTTCTCACTGGCTATTTCTCTACAATCGTCACACATGAAGTCATTTTCCAAGTTGATTTACGACATATGATGCCGGTAGAGAAATTGGATCTTGTTGTGTTGAGAATGTAAGCCTAAGATTCAGGAGGATTTATGATGTTTTCGGTCTAGCTCATTGTCTATTTCTTTATTTCTTTTCATTTTATGCATTTAATCATCTTGTTTCTTTGATGTTGAGAAGACAATTTGTTTGTGATAATAAGATTGGAAGATTGTAAGTGTTGTATGGCTGTAGTACTTCAATGTGATCTCACATAATAATTAAATGAAGAGAATGGAGGCTCCAATATTACAAAATTTTGCAATTAAAGCTAGCCAAGCGTTTTCTGTACAACATAGAATGACCGATGAAAGCTATTATAATTGCCATGCCAACTCACTACTTTTGTTCTCAATCAATGATTTTCTAATCTTCTAACAATTAATTTGGCCTTATGTCATTAATGTTTGATTGAAAAGTTCTGGTTCTTCCTTTCTCACATCTTTGTTAGTTGTTAGTTGTTTCATTTTTTTCTCATTAATAGAATTTTCTCGATTTATCGAGATGTTTTTTGCAAACTAGCTAGCCCACTAATTTGTTCCATATGACCTTTGAAAATACTCAGAACTGTTTATTTATAATCAATCTTTGAATGATGAACATGGATTGATGGAACGATGCTAGTACCTCTGCAGAATACTAAGTTAGCGTTCTTAACAATCTTTATTTCAAAACACCATGATATTGACGATATCGATCATCACTTAGTTGACTCTTTTGCAGTCCAACCTAATTTCACCATCACTGCCCGTCAGAACTTGAATGCTTGCCATCTTGATCATCGACTTCCCAAAGCTATCAAAAAAGTCGCTCTGGCTGCTAGCGAAAGTGTCCACAATGGGAATGGTGGCGGCGCCGCTGGTCGAAAACAGCTCCTGATCCGACTGGAGAAGCCCTTGTTGGTTCTGAAGATTAGTGAAGTAGTTGTTGTCGAAGCCATCGGGTGTTGTAGGATCGAGGTTGGCCAATGTACCTCCAGGTCCGCCTTGGGGGCATGTTTGACGTAGGGTTTCCAAGTAAGTCGTGTCGATCGTCGTATCGGGGCCCCCGGTGCCATTGAAATTGTATAGGCGTCCCACAAATGTTGCACACCTTGCCCGGCCAAATGTATGAGCACCTGAAACAGAACGTACACATGAATATAAGGGCATGCATGCATGGAGTCTTTTTGAGTTTATAATCGAGCTAAATTAAGCAGCTGAGAACATAGAATACCTGATAGAGCAACGAGATCGGTAGAGTCAAGTCCGACATTTGTGAACTTTTGGGTAATTTGGTCTAGGGTTTCGAAAGGGCCTGGAATGGCTGTAGTACCAGCTGCGTTGGCTGTCTTACTGTCTCTTCTTCCCAACTGAACTTCCCATGTTGGTCCTCCATTCTGCCATGCAGATTGACACCATTTACATTTAAAACTCAAGAAAAGAAAAAAGATTTCTACGATCAAGTTTTTGAGATTGAGGCGTCAAATTATTAAGTAGACATTATCAATGATGCATCACAATAATGACTGCGAGAATAGCGACTATTGCGTATGCTAGTTAGCTAAGACAATTAACAAAGTAACTAATTGGAATGCTATGTTCTTCTTAATCAAGTTATTTAATTAGTATTTATAATTTTGGGTATTTTTTTGTTGACCAGGTGGGAGTACTCTAGCTTGAAGTAAGGTTAACAAAAAAATATAAATACTAAGGTGGTATTCATGCTATTTTTTGGGGCGGGAGTACTCTAGCTAGCTTGAAGTTAATTAATGAAAATTACTTAGGTGGTATTCATGCTATGTTCTTCTTAACCAAGTTCATTGATTAGTATTTATAATTTTGGGTATTTTTTGTTGACCATATCCCTAAGCTGTTCATTGACTATCTAGCATCTAGGTAGTTAACTTGGTTGTGACATATTAACTGTAAATGATTAATTTGAAAGGAGCTAGCTAGAGCTTGAGAGATAGATCGAGGTTGATTACCTCTGTAACGAGTATTTGAGAAGCAAGAGCTACAATATCAGCACAGGAGACAACACTAGGGCAAACGTTCTCAAGTGCAGTTTTGATGTCATCAATCACTTCATATCCACCTGTGGATCGATTTGGACCTTCATCCTTCTCGCTGTCTATGCCATCTGCGGCGTCGAGCAAAAGCGATGCATCACACCCCTGCAATATTAACATCATGATTGTGAGAATGTAAAGTATGTGTGTGTTTCTCTATAAGTACGTGTGCATCATGAAATAACAACGTGCATATAGAAACCCTAGCTTGAAGTTATTAGGTATGTATCATTACACTGTTGATGCAATCGTGGAAGTGAACCCGGATGATTTTAGCGCCAATACGAATATCATTCTTTTGAGCTTGCTGCACCACATTACGAACAATGCTCGACACATTCGGGCACGTTGTATCGTAAAAAGTCGAGCTAAGTTGAGCGTTGGTGTTGCTCAACACAATGGTAAGGACAACAATAGCTGCTGCAAGATATGAAAGAGAAGACATAGTGATGATGCTAATGAGGAAAGGTGATGAGATGGGTTTGATTGGAGACGATTACATTCAACCCTTTTATAGAGATCGAGTTCGCAATCAAATACCATAATGTACTGTAGTAGATGAGTAGTATATATATATATAACTCAGTCCTCCCTTCTTTTTTGTATCCATCTATCATTCCACTTTGTATATTACACATTCGTACGCGGAAGCAAACCTTTTTACGTAACCTCAAGTTAATTGCTTAGCTAGGTAGGTAAAGATTTGTCAAACTCGTGTGGAGGGCGCGAATATCCTCATGTGTATTACCTTTGAATACTAGTGGCTGGCTATCAATAATATATTCTCATCTGATAAGTCCTACCTTAAAAGGAGATGATGAATTTTCCTACATGCTTGTACATTTTATTTCTCTGATTTTAATGCTTAATTAAGACTGCACGTTTATCCGATCAATCAGACCTCGATCAGCGTGTATTAAAAAGTTGATATGAACAATGATATATAGGGTTTAAGAGTTCTGCCCTAGGGTTCAGAAGAAGAAACGAAACCAAAATGTTAAGTCTCACCGCGCCGGCCGGCCAATTTCTCTTGCTGAGTCAGCTTGCAGCTTTCATCGACCATCAGAAAAATATAAGACATTCACTGATCTAGTTAAGCCTATATAATTATAAAGTTAGATGCACATCTATATCTAATATGTCGCAGTTGACAATTATACGTATATCTTGCTTTGAATATACGTACATATACATAGTGTACGTGGCATGCCTAACTATTGTTTTGTACTGATCTTATATTTCTTCGATTTGATTAAAAACCTTTGTCTCATCGATCGCACGTTCTTTCAGAATCCAAATAGCCGGCCATTCAAACAGTAGGAGTTTATTTTGTCAAACCCCGTGATGCTTGATGAGCTCTCCTGTTTATGTATATCCAAGATGATATATTCGTTGATCCATTTTTGGCATATAGATCGACCTTGTCCAAGCTAGCCTCACATATTGACTATGTCATTCATAGTATGCCATGCATATAGATCGAAGCTTCAAAAATTTGGATCATAGCAAATTAGTTTGATTAAGTAAACAATAGATAAAATTTGGAACAGAAGTGTGCAATTCAAGTTCTTGTGATTATATCAATTAATGATTAGTTGAATTCTCCATCAGATTTGTTTATTTGAGCTTGCTATTATTCGTAGCTATTAGAGTGTAGAACTACTAGAGTATCGATCTAACTTGACCACAGTAAATGAAAGCTACATAGTTTTGACTACATGCAACTTTTTCATCTTTTACGTACTAAATATCCAGGCATACATCTTCTGCTAATCCTTCACAACTTAACAACCCTGCAGTTCTTTCTGATCTCTCCAGCAGACCCTGTAAGCGGACTAATACTCCCCGTTTTGATCATCGAATTCTCAAAGTCTCCGAGGAAAAGTTTGCCATCGGCGCTATAGCTTTGGACCAAGCTTTTCGTAGCCGCTGCATCACTAGAAAATAGAAGCTGATCGGAGCTGAGAAGGCCCTTTCCGGTAAGCAAGTTCTGAAAAGGTAATGGTTGTCGAATAGGTCTCTCGAGCTCCGATCCGATCAAGAGCCGCGGTGTTGTACCAATGTTTTGACGAGGTTAAATTGAAGCGCGCCGTTGAATCGAAGAAATTTGCATATTCTGCAATAGAAAGAAAATCCAACGCATTAGAGCTCAATCAAAGAAGAAGCCGCCTACGAATAATAAGGCTACATAAATGGAAGTCAAGGAGCACCTACATAGCTTCCACCAAATAAGGCTATATATGTTTCTGTAATTCGATCTTCTTATGATAGTTAATATCCTAATTAAAATCATTTTGTGTTTTCTCTTCTCCTAATCGTAATTATTGGAAGCTATCATTGATGAGCATCTGCTAGCTAGGTCTGGGAAGGAAAGAGTGTTGCATTGGTCGTCAGTGGAAAAAGATCTGGGAATGACGGACAAGATAGACCTCATGAATGCAGGGTATACAAAAAGGATGCAAAGTGTTCATTGGGCTTTCCTAGTCCATAATCGCTGTTTCCTTGGTGGGGTGTGATCAGAGTGGAACGTTGAAACCAGTACTTGAGATAATTTCATATATATCCCTACTCCTCTACTCGTAATTATTGGAATCTATTGTTGTTGAGGATTTCTCATCCTCTAATTTTCATGGAAGGGTTGAAAGCAATATCAAACAAAGCAATACTTGATCGATCTTTGTAGGCATTGGTGAGTGCTTGAGTGATAGCAACAGAGAAAAAAATAAAGACCAAAGAATGATGGATGGGGTGTTCTACAATATATACTCTGGAATTTTAAAACTCCTTAGTTTTAGAGTATTTGATCATATCATTTCTCCAAAAATAGAGACTGCAGAGATAATCCAACGCTCCAAGATTAAAGAATTTTAATACTCTGAATCACTATAAAATTTTCCAGAATCATGGTGGTTGGTCCGACAATAAGACGAAATACTAGCCGTAGTTAATTTCCTACCACACAGACGACGATAATAATTGATGATACTTTTCACATACGCACTCTATGGAATAATGGATTCGTCGCCGACAACCAAAACCAAAATACGAATCATTGAAACAGCGAAACATATTGTTAGGAAATGGCTTATTTACAGAGAAACCTTAGGGACTACATGTTGTTTTTCATTCACAGTGAACAGTGTACATTTTGGGGTTTATATAGCTAAGGTAAAACTTATTTTACCCTTACATGGTTAACACCCTCCCTCAACCATATGCTTGGTAACAAGCATAATGGTTGGAACAAAATACACAATTGTAACCAAATTACATGATGTAGAACAAAAAACTAGAATAACATCCCAAGTCAAAACACCTAAACCCATACAGAAAAAGGAAGCATCTTGTGAAACCCTTGATGAGAACCGATGCATACAGAATGGTGTTCAAATTGGCATGATCTTGCTGCTTGAGAAGTAGGTCTAATTGCATATAGGCAAACTAGTAGCAACAAGGCAGCAAGCAGTAGGTCCATGACTGTGTCCACATATCAATTCTCCCTCGATATAGCATAACCTGGCTAGATCCTTTATAATCTTGCACCACATGTGTATGCCATCAACTCTTAAATGGAGAATTACCAAATAACAGTTCTGTATTGCTCACACTGCCAGCTCCATCCATCCAAAGAAAATTTGTTTTAAGAAGAGAGAACTGTTTTCAGAGAGAGACATAGAAAGATTTGCATACTGCAATCGGCAACAAATTTGGTTGCAAAGAGAAGGAGAGATGGACAAATCCACTTTGATTTGAGAGAGAAAATTGAGAATTTTTTTTTTGAGAGAGAATTTATGTTTGAGAGAGAAGAAATTTGTTTGAGAGAGAACTTTGGAGAGAGCTGGGAGAGAAATTTGAGAAATTTGTTTGTGGGAGAGAATATCTATTTGAGAGAGAAGAAATTTGTTTGAGAGAGAGAGAATATCTATTTGAGAGAGAAGAACTTTGTTTGAGAGAGAAATTCATGCTGAATCATCACCAATTTGGTGTAGAAATCAAGTACTTCTGCAAATGTATATACAACCATTTGACAAGATAAATTGAATGGATGAAAAACCTGAGCAGAGCAACCAAGGAAGAGCACACAAGATCTCAAACACTTTTGCACACACTACTGAAAAATTGCCTGAATATGTACTTGTATATGATCAGTAGCCTACCAGCATATCATCAGCAGTACAATACTAACACCACAATAAACACAACAATTCCACATGAATATAGAAATATCTCCCAACATCACGCAACAGGCACACTGATTCAAGCAACCAATCCATAATCCACCTTGATAAGCTAGAATAACCAGTCCAAGAAATAAATAGAAACATTCTGCAATTCTGCAAACTTGACTTCATTCGAAGATTTGATAACACTAAAACTGGAAAACTGATGAATCCAAACAGCATAAACAAGACACACACCAATTTCACAATTCATCAAGATGTCAAAGTTGGAAAGAGATTACCAAATCCTCCATAGAAATCGTACCCAGACGCACATCGATCGACATAAACATCTCCATGGTCGACACCACTGGCCTCCGACGTTTCCCTCCTTCGCCGCCAGCGGGGTTTTCTATCCTCTCGTCTCAGTCAATCGGGGCTAGGCTTTAACAGTGATAGAAAAATAGCAGATCGAATATGTTGATGCAACAAAAGTGTGTTGAAGCAGATCGTTTCGCAGGACTGAGTGGTGCTGACGAGTGGACTCGATCGAGTAAGATGGCTGAGTTGAGTTGCTGAGTGGACTTGCTGAGTTGTTGAAGCGAGTTGTCGAGTTACTGAGTTCTGGACTCGAAGCCTTGGAAATCGACTCGTATTGAGTCACGGTGATGAGGTAGCTCGGTCGCCGTAACGTGCTGCTGCACACCGCTCTTGATGCGCCTCTACTTCCTCCTCAACCTCCGGTGGGAACATGTTTCCTCACTGCTCGGTTCGGTTCGGGACTGTAGTTGATGACATCACCAGGTAGCAGTTCGACGAGGACTTGGTACTCTTCAATGCGACTGGGATCGAACTGTGGAGATTGGCGAAGAGCTACGGCTCCGGGTAGTGAGGTCGACGAGTTGAGAACGATGCAAGAGCAGCGGCTGAGAGGAGGAGCAAAACTCAATGTGGGGTTAGGGTTTGAAATTGGGGCTAAAATTGAAAACCACCGAATCTAAACAATCGAAACTATGCGAAAACAAAACTACACACAAAAGCTGCAAGGTACCAGATCAGATACCATGGGCTCTGATACCATGTTAGGAAATGGCTTATTTACAGAGAAACCTTAGGGACTACATCTTGTTCTTTTTCATTCACAGTGAACAGTGTACATTGTGGGGTTTATATAGCTAAGGTAAAACTTATTTTACCCTTACATGGTTAACACATATATCAACAAGACAAACGTTATCAGTCGAAGCAAACATGGACACGTTCATGATCACATCAAACTATTGCATGTCAAATCGTACCTACCACACAGACGAAGATAATAATTGATGATACTTTTCACATACGCAGTCTATGAAATAATGGAATCGTCGTCGATAACCAAAACCAAAATACAACGAATCATTGAAACAACGAAACATATATCAACAAGACAACGTTATCAGTCGAAGCAAACATGGAAGCACGTTCATGATCACATCAAACTAGCTATTGCATGTCAAATCGTAGCTAGATACACAGTCATACACTTAATTATGGATTTTAGTTGTTTCTGAATCATGGTCTCAAAGAGCTAGTTAGTAAGCTACTATGCTTCATAGTTCATATTTGATCGAGTAAAACAGCAAGTCATGGCACATTCTGAAGTAGCTCCAGATGTGGATCACTTGCAAGCAGAAAAAAACACAGAGGTTATTATTAGCTTCTTTAATTTACTTCAAGATCGATCGATGCACCGTTCTAATTTCTTTCTTAGAGAATTGCATGTTATAATTATGCTTTAATTCCTTGTGTTGAGTGTGACTAATTGTACGTACGTTGCTTGCTGTGTATTTTTCAGATCGGCTGTTGATGAACGTAGAAAGCTAGCAGAGACCACTGCGACCGTGAAAACTGCTCTAAAGATGGATATGGAGGAGATACAAGAACAAAGAGAGCATGGCCATCGATTTGTAGACCTAAAGGGGAATTCCTTCCCATGTGGAATCACATTTTCGTAGCAAACTGTGTGTTTGCCGTCTCTTTTGATCCTCTCTTCTTCTACATCCCAGTCGTTTGATGGGTCAAATTTTCCTCCTTACTTGGAAGAGGATGTCATGTAGTTTACTACATGCGAAAAACTTTTTTTGGTACACCTCAAGACCCATTCAATTACACAGAGGTGAAGAGCAAAGCTGTTGCAACATTCTTTAAAATAAACCAACCTATGTATATAGGGTGGTGGCAGCAATGTTTGACAATGGTGCATGCAAGAGTATGTATGCATTTATTTGCATGGAAACATTGAAGCTTAAAAAGAGGAAGAAGTTGAATTATGAATGATCGTACATGCAAATGTATTTGCCTACGTAAAGGCATGTTGTTATGGAGCAAAATATAAGTACCCACTACTAGAAAAAGTATTTTAGACATCGCACATTTAACATCGGTTGGAAAAATCCCTGATGTAAAAAAGTTTTTAGACATCAGATTTTTAAAAATCGATGTCATTTGTATAATTTACATCGTTTTTAAGTCAGACTGATGTTAGGTATCGCATTATTGGTTTTTGAAAACGCGAAAAAAAACCTAAGTGTCTAGGGTTATGTTGGAGGGAAAATTTTTTTTCATTCCCTCACTTAGTTTTTTTCGACCTCTCTCTCTCTCACTAAGGTGAACTCACTTCCTCTCTCACTTCCTCTCACCTAAATCTCCTCCGACGCCGCTCTCCTCCTCCTCCGACGCCGCTCTCCTCCTCCTCCGACGTAGCTGTCCGACCAGAGAGGCAAGAGAGGCACTCGTCGTGGCTTAGGGTTTAAGAAGAGTGACGAAGCCCAAACAATGGTAAGGCTCACTGCCGATTTGGTATGGAAAAGCCCTCACTTTTTCAATGCGCTCAAGGAGAGAGAGCTCGATCTTCGAGGTACTATACACACCACACCATTTGCACGTTCAAAATTCCCAAATCTCACTTCACTTTTAGGGTTTTATGAATTCATCTGTTTCGTATTTCTTTGTTATTCTCAGGTAACAAGATACCTGTAATCGAAAACTTGGGAGCTACAGAGGTCAGTGAAACTAACTAACTATTCTGTTTTTATTTTTTTTGATAAGATATTGAGTGTGATTCGCTCTTAATCTGGACAGGACCAATTTGACACCATCGATTTGTCTGACAATGAAATTGTCAAGCTGGAAAACTTGCCCTATCTTTTTTTTGTGGGTTTGATTCCAAGTGTTTGATTGTATGTATTGCAGAGAACCATTGGCTAAGAGCTATTTCTCCGGCTTTAGAGTTTCAGTGTGAGAGTTACAAGTTCATTCAAGATATCAGATGGCGGAAGTTGGATTGCCATGGTGGGGTTTGAGGTGGAGTATTGGACTGGTCGCGGCTGCTTTCCTTGTGCTAGTTTTAGTCATTGGCTCAGTACAAAACACATTCAATGATGCTTACAGCGGGAGTGTCGACGAGTACCAATCTAGTAGTTATATGAACAGAATGGTGAACTTTGTATGGCGACCTCATCGACTGGGTTATGTGGCTGTTTGGCCTGTAAGTCTTATTATTTTCATTTCTTGTCTTGATGGGTTTTGTTTCTGTTAGTTTTTTTAGTGCTGAGATGATGTTCTGGTGTTGTGCAGGAAATGGAGTTTGGATGGAAAATTGTGGTGGGAACGATGATCGGATTCATCGGGGCTGCTTTTGGGACTGTGGGAGGAGTTGGTGGAGGCGGCATTTTTGTTCCCATGCTTACTTTGATCATCGGGTTTGATGAGAAATCATCCACAGCAATATCAAAGTGTAAGTACTTTGCCACATGCTCTCTTCCAATGGCTTCTCAAGTCCTAGCTTGCATGGTGTATAATTTGATTTGACTGACACATAAAAGATGTATCCTAGTAGTCATGAATGTTAATGGTATATTGAAAGGACAGGCTCCGGTTGTTCAACAACTGTATGTGGAATTAAGCGTGTTAAATTTATGCATGACCGCTGTGTGCCTAGTTGTTGTATTAGGTTCATTGCTGCTTCCACAACTGATCTGCGAATTCGTGTGTTTCTGTTCTGGTGATCAGGTATGAACAGTTGTCTAATGAGGTCCTGTCGAGGCTAATAAGTTATTAAATGTTTTTCAGGTAATGATAATGGAGAAGTTGAATACAGACCTCTACCTGGTGCTCCAATAACTGAGTCTAAACAGAAAGAGGTCTAAATTTTTGCAGCATGAGTTTCATTTCTAACATGGTTGTGTAGAGTAGAGACTGACCTTCTTTCAGTTTCCAGGTTTCTATTGTTGAGAATGTTTGCTGGTGGGAACTTGGACTTCTTATTGCTGTCTGGCTCATAATACTTGCATTGCAGATTGCTAAGGTTTTTAGTTTTGACATTCATTGATTTTCGTTAGGAACTCTTATCAAGGCCACTGAGGGGTTAATATTGATTGAAATCATTGAATCTTGTTTTGTTTCACACAGAATTATACCACAACATGTTCGGTAGCATATTGGGTATTGAACCTCTTGCAGGTACCATTCCCTTTCCATTTTTTAGGTTTGCAGTAGAAATCTAATTTTGAGCTTGACTTGTTGAATTTGGTTCAAAAGCATAATTTTTCAGTTATCTTATCTCCTTCAAAACAAATTTAGTTTGTCTGTCAATATTTAACCCAGGTAATAGAATAGATAAGTCAGTAAATATGCTTTCACAAGCATGTCCATCTCTTCAGCATGGAACAATTTAGTTTGTCTGTCACTCTTAAGTGTTAACATGTTATGTTATGCATTTTGCTACTATATTGAACCTGTATATACTCTTTGCTGTTCTTTCAGGTCTGCGAACAATGTAACGTTTCTCAGCACATCCGTGAATCGTAATCTTAACATAAAGAGAGCACGTTTCTCAGCATTGATTGACAGGTTCTATACCCTTTATTGTTTTCTTTTCTTTACTTTCCTCTTCAAGCACTTCCTCTTTTAAGGTTTATTCAAAAGAAGTACGCTACATAACATAACCTTAATTTGGCAATGCATAACATTATTCGAGACTTACTTTCTATGAAAATAGGAAGTCTGAAAATGTGTGAGACTAGATTTCTTGGCATTCCTTTGGTCTTGATAATAGTAACACTTGTTTGCTACACCTTTTAAGTGTAGGAATGCTATCTGGCTCCCTGGATCTGTTTCAGAAGCAGCTGTAACAACTAATGTTTGTAACACCTGCAATCCAGGTTGTTTTCTAGTATTGTTTTGTTTTGAAGTTTCTTGAGTATTGACTCCGATGTTATGAAAACATGTCCTTAACTATAGAATGTGATGATGTATTCCCAATGCTATTAAAAGCTTGTCTTTAACTAATAAATGTGAAGGTGTATGTAGATATAATTCATCTATTTCAGGTTGTTAGATGTTCAGTGTGTTATACTATAACTTTTCTATGAAGAAGAGATTTGCTTTAAATAAGGAAACTTATATATATACACCCTTTCTCCCAGTAATGTTCATTTAAAAGAAAATTGGTGTTAGTCTAACAAGGAGTTCTGTATTCAAATGGTCAGGTTGCATTGGTGGGTGTGATGAGACTCTTAGACAGTTAACGGAAATCTGTGGAAGAGGTTCTCGATCAGCAGGTTTGCATTTCTTGAGTAATTGTTTTATATAAACAATCACATATTTGTTTCTCTTTTCTCTTCTCGAAATGACCTTATATGTTCAGTGAGAGGGCGAGGACCAGCAACATCCAGCAACGCGCAACAAAGTAATACCAGGCAGGGTGCTTGCATTTACTGCCATCAATTAGGTCATTCGTCAAGCGATTGCCCTTCCCAATCTTCAGCCCCTCAAAGTGTTAGGCCTCGAACTATGAATGCACAAAGTGGTATGACTGATCAACTTTCATGCATATAACTTGTTTTTTTTTTCTTTCTGAAAACCTACTGCTTGGTTTTTTGTGTGTACAAATTATAATGTTGGGGCATAGGAGCAGCTAAGGAGTACCTATAATGTTATATTACCATCTTATGTATTTCTGGACATGTAACCAAAACAATAGTTTCTGAAGTTTCGGAGAAAATGATTTAGAATGGTTTAGAATGCTTACATTGAGCTTCCATTGCAGGTTAAAGCATATTATGATTATGAAGAAGCGATTGATTCTGATGAGGAGTTGGACATGGCATCAATGGCAACTAGTCCGTGAGGGTCCATCATCAGAGTTAGTGTTCATTGCGTTAAATTTCGTGAGTTCATTAGGATCATCTCTTTCTGTGTGAGAAGTTATTGAATCTAAGAAGTACATACAGTTTCTCATATGTGGGAAACCAAATCTGATGTATATACAGTTTCTCATATGTGAGAAGTTATTGAATCTAAGAAGTACATACACTTTTGTTCTTTGATTAATCCAAATCTGATGTATAAGATGAGAGCTGGAAACCAAAAACAACCCAAATTCTGATGTCAAATATAGTTTTTAACATCAGGTACAAACTCAACATCTGATGTATAAGATACGAACTAGAACCAAAAAAACCCAAAATCTGATGTCAAATATAGTTTTTAACATCAGGTACAAATTCAACATCTGATGTCAAAAACGATATTTAACATCAGGTACAAAAACAAAATCTGATGTCAAAACATACATCTTACATCGGTTATAAATGGAATATCGATGTAAAGGTAATAAATTGTAATGTAGACTTCGATTTCATTGGGTCTTTCACTCTAAATATGAATGTTTGAAAGTACCTACACACACTGGAATAGTAAGATGTACATAAGCAACCGATGTCTATTGTAACCTTTGACATCGGTTCCTAACCGATGTCCCATTTTTGCCGATCTTTTACATCACCCACTAAGACATCGGTCTGGTATGATTTTTTACATCGGTTCTGAACCGATGTCTAAAATACTTTTTCTAGTAGTGACCGGAGCTCATCTTGTGTGATCATCAAGAGTGAGAGAGAAAATTCCTAGGTATGTGTGTACGACCCAAAACAAAGTGAGTGTGAAAGCATATCCCTTCAAGTTAGCGTGAGTCTTGAAGTAGTGTTTCTCATAGTATAATTTTTCTTCGTATAATGAAGGTTTTTTTATTGTTGTTACGTAGACATTTTACCGAACTACCGAGAATTCTCTATTATTTTATTTTTGCTTGTAGTTGTGAGTTTATAATTTTATTTTACAATTTATTCTTTCGCATATATTCCCATACATCGTTGACGAGCTAAAGAAGTGTGTATCTTTCGGTACGAGGTTGAAACTTGAAAGCAATAGCTCTTTTTCTACGGCTACTCACGGATCAGTTCTACATTGCTGACATTGTCATACGCACGATTTTTGAGTAGCATATGTCAATTAAAGCCATGTGCGGATTGTGAGGGGAAGAAGACATATGAAGCTCCTAAATCGAAAGTGAAGTATGTTTTGACAGTCGCTAAGAGGGCTTGGGCGAAAACTAATAGAACTTACATTCTCATCAACATTTTAATTAGCTGTTCTTCCTATACCCCAGGTAACCAATAGAAACCTAATTATGTACTGATTTGCTTAATTAATCAATTTCACGTTCTCTCTTGCTAATTAAACATTTTATGTCATTTAATTTTGTAGGTGGGAATCTTTCTTTCCCTTTCGAAAATGAAGGGTCCGAGATGTTTGAATCCAAGGAGGCTTTTGGACACTCTTGTTTTGTATATACAGACACATTTAACTATCTCGATCTCTCAGTTGAGTAGAGAAGATAGAGACTATACAGAGTAAAATACTAAGATGATATATTCACTGATCCATATTTTTGGCATATAGACCGACCTTGTCCAAGCTAGCCTCACATATTTGACTATGCCATTCATAACATTTCGATAGTACGCCATATAGATCCAAGCTTCACAAATATGGATCATAGCAGATTAGTTTGATCAAGTAATTAAACAATAGATAAAATTTGGAACAGAAATTTGCAAGTTCTTTGTGATTATATCAATTAATGATCTTTAGTTGAATTCTCCATCAGATTTGTTTCTTTGAGCTTGCTATTATTTGTAGGTACTAGAGTGTATGACTACAAAGAGTATCTGACTGGACCACAGTAAATGAAATCTACATAGTTTTGACTACGTGCAACTTTTCCATCTTTTACTTACTAAATATCCAGACTACGTACGTGCATGCATTTTCTGCTAATCATTCACGAATTAACAACCCTGCAGTTCTTTCTGATCTCTCTAGCAGAGCCTGTAAGGGGACTAATACTCCCCATTTTGATCATCGAATTCGCCAAGTCTTCGACGAAAAGTTTGCCATCGGCGCTATAGCTTTGGACCAAGCTTTTCGTAGCTGCTGCATCACTAGAAAATAGAAGCTGATCGGACCTGAGAAGACCCTTTACGTTAAGCAAGTTCTGAAAGTAATGGTTGTCGAATAGGTCTCTCGAGCTCCGATCAAGAGCCGCCGAGTTGTTTCGGTCGCTGGTCACCGGACATAGGTTCTGTAGATCAGTTGCCATCGTTGAATCTAATGTGCTGTCTGGGCCACCGGTTCCTGAGAAGTTGAACAATCTGTTGCTGAAAGTTCCGCACCTTGCTAACCCTATTGTATGAGCACCTACATATCATAGATTAAGAACAATCGATCAATACATTAAAGCTAGTGACAAAATTTGGTGGTCAAATTAACTAATAACTATAGTAGCCATTAGATTTCAATTACGTCTAGAAGCTAAATTCTAAACTATACTCACTCAGCTAGCATAAATCACGTGTATATATGTTTGTATCGATCTATATGGTGTACTTATATACTCATCACTTCATGCAGTCATGTTCTGGTAGTGTTCACGCATGTTCTGGTAGTCAGTGACACTGATATGTGTGGTCACTAATAATTAGATTTGAATCGATTGATGGACAATTATCAATCAGTTTGAATACAGTTTATTTTGATCAACTGGATACAGATATATTGACCACTAATCACAAAACAACTGACCACCCAGAACAAGACTGTACCTGATAAGGACACGACGTCTGTGACATTGAGGCCTACATTGGCAAACTTGGAAGTGATTGCATCAAGTCAAATGGAGAAGGAAGTGATTACAACATTTGCTCCTGTCTGATTTGCCACAAACCCGTCCCTTCTTCCTGGCAAAACTATCCATGAATTTCCTCCGCTCTACGCAAGAAGATAGAGCTTGTGAATTATTACTTTGTTAGGATACGACGAGTAAAATGGGTGAGTGTAATTGATTGAAACGGTTTAGAATTACAAGGCAGAAAAGTATATAAGCCATACTAGCCAGCTATGCAGTGACAGATATCACCAGCTATACTAGAAGTCAAAAACAACTAATTATCAAAACTAATCAAAAAACAATCAAACTAAACTCTCCCTCAACTTAATGGTGAGGAGTAACCATTAAATTGTTCTTGAGATGTTTGTGTTGAGGATTGCATAAATTTTTGGTGAACAAATCTGTGAGTTGCTCTTGTGTAGTAACGAATTGCAGCCTGATTGATCTAGCTTTTACTTAGTCTCTTGTAAAATGAGCATCTACTTTAATGTGCTTAAGTTTTGAATGATGAACATGATTTGTTGCTAGAGCCAAAGCTGACAGTGGAGTGTAAGAACTGCATAGAGAGTCACATGAAGATCCTTAAGTAGATGACTGAGCCACATAACTTTTGAAGTGGTATCAGTTATACTACGATACTCATCTTCTGTTGAAGATCTTGACACAACATTTTGCTTCTTTGAACACGAGGAGATAGGAGATTGATTCAGTAAAATGACAAAGCCAGTGGTTGATTTTCTATCATTGGCATCACCAGCCCAATCAACATCGTAATATGCATGAAGAACTAGAGGTACCTTGCTTCTATAGAAATGAATTTCATGATTCACAATGCCTTTAACATATCTCAATATTCTCTTAGCAGCTATGAAATGCTCACAATGTAGAAACTGACATACTGAGTTAACAGTAAAAGTAATATCAGGTCTGTAGAAGGTAAGGTACTGTAAACATCCCACTATGCTGCGAAAGAAAGAGGCCTCATGATCTAGAAGTAATTTGCCACTATCCTTGACTAGTTTAAGTCCTGATTGGCAAGGTGTAATTTGAGAGTGACATGTGTCCAAACCTGCCTTGTGTATTAATTCAACGACATATTTCTTTTGACACACAAAGAGACTTATGTCAAAGTAATGAATTTCTAGACCAAGAAAGTAATGCAGCTTTCCCAAGTCTTTCATATCAAATTCACACTGAAGAGCTTGCTTCATTTTTATAATGAGTGTTTCACAACTGCCTATGATGGTAATATTATCCACATACAGTAGTAGATATATAGTAGCATCAGTTGTCCGTTTTGTGAACAATGAGGGATCAACATATGAACTTTGAAAACCTATAGAAGGTAGAAAGGATGTAAACCTCTCATTCCATGCTTTTGGAGCTTGTTTGAGGCCATACAGTGATTTGTGAACCTTACACACATGTGTTCGCAGCCCTTCATGTTTAAAACCACTTGGTTGTTCCATGTATACTTCTGCTGATAAAATTCCATGTAGAAAAGCGTTTTTGACATCCATCTGATGAAGTTTCCACCCATGATATGTTGCAAGAGACAAAATTAGTCAAACTATTGTGTGTCTAACCACTAAAGAGTAGGTTTTATCATAATCTACACCACACTCCTATGAGAAACCTTTAGCCATAAGTCTAGCCTTATGTCTAGCAATGCTGCCATCTACATTCCGTTTGATTATGAAAATCCACTTGTAGGAGACTAAGTTTTTACCAAGAAGGAGATGGACTAGACTCCAGGTTTTATGTTGCATTAATGCATCACATTCTTTATGTATTGCTTGCCTCCAAACTGGGGACTTTTCATGGCTGACTTGTATGTGCTTAGTTCAATATCACTTAGATCAGTAGAGGAAGCAACTAAGAGAAAACATTGTGGTTTAAAAATACCTCTCTTAGCTCTGGCGAGCATGGGTTGACCATTCGTATCATTGGTGGATAATCCTTCAATGGGATGCAATATGTTCATATCAGATATTTGAGCTGAAGATCTGGAAGGAGAGCATTCCAGGATAACAGAAATTCCAGTTCCTGGTTGAGCATTGATGTTAATATGTCCTTCTTCTTCTTGAAACTCATTTTGAGTATGAGATCTTGGATCAAAGAGTTCAGTATAAGAAGTGTCAGAGGGAGAGGAAGCTGGTATCCACAGTTACTCTTGTGTGTTCTCAGTAGAGGGAATAACTGAATGACCATTATAATCAGAATTTGGATTATCATTGGAAGATTTAGGGACAGCTGAGCATCCAGGAATAGCTGAGTAAGCAGAATTATTTGTATCTTCTGCAGCTGTAGAAGTAAAGGTATCAGAAGAGATATGTAAATTCTGAGGTATAGAGGAAGAACCTGTTTGTGTTGAGACAAGATGAGGGATCTGAGTAGAGGATTGTGTAAGACAAGGTTGTATTCCATGTAACTTAGAATGCGAATATGAACACAGATGTAAATCACAAGAAGAAACATGTTTGATTATAGCAAAAGGAAATACAGCTTCATCCAAAAAAATATGTCTGGATATGATGAACTTTCTACTCAAAGGCTCAAAGCATATATAACCTTTATAGCTTGCTGCAAATCCAACAAATACACACCTTCGAGTCTTAGGTTGTAGCTTTGTGTGTTTCACAGGACCCAGAAAAGAATAGCATGCGCATCCAAAAACCATGATAATATCAACAACATGTACTTTGTGATATAGCATTTCAAAAGGTGACTGCAGCTGTAAAGTAGGAGTTGGCATTCTATTGATAATGCATACAGACATTGCACAAGCATGGTACCAAAAATAGGTAGGCACTGATGCAGTCTGCATCATTGTAACTGCAGTCTCTCTAATATGTCTATTTTTCCTTTCAGAAGTGCTATTTTGTTCAGGTGTGTAGGGGCAAGCAATGTGATGAAGTATGCCTTTACTGGTAAGAAACTGTTTGAAGATTGAGCTTGTATATTCTCCACCACCATCGGATCTTAAGCACTTAATAGTAGTAGAGAATTGAGTTTCAACAAAAGCAAGCAAAGACTGAAAGTATGCAAACACTTCATTTTTATTCTTCAATGGAAAAAATCCATGTGTATCTTGTACAATCATCTATGAATAAAACGAAGTATCTATATGATATATAACGCGTAAAACATGCATCAAATATTAACACAAAGTAGACACTTAACACATAATTCACACATATGCAATTTAAAACCCTTCTTTGTAGATGTAGTATTAATAAGTAGAGATCGTTCTTAACTAGGGATTGAGGGTACTAATGGATGACAACGTTTATAAACAGAAAAGTGAATGTATGGGGGTTTGAAAGTTTGGTTTAATTAACTACAAAAATAAGAACCGAAATTGGTAAGCAAACATATTAAGAAATCCTAGATTCTATCATGCTTTACCCATAGACAAGTAGAAAATAAACAAGAACAAAGAACCCTAAACATGCTTGCTAGACCTAAAATAAAACTAAACTATATATATACAAGTGATCAACTGATTCATTTGCCTAACTCTTTATAATCTAACAAATTATATGCAACCTATTAAATTCTAAGTCATTAGTTACGTTTTGCATTCATATTTTATGAATACGTGTGCTTCGGGATTGCCCTAACACATCAATGATACTAAGTGGGTTTTCCCTGCAAAATATCAAAGCATTAAGCACGAACACATACATGTTATAACTAATTTCGTAGAGACAAAACAGATTACACAAAATTTGTTAGAATTATATACAAAAGCATTCCTTTAAACCGATCTAAAACTACCAAGAATTCGTACAAGAAAATAAAAGAAGAAATTATTGTTACACTTTTGGAGTTCGGGATTGCCCTAGTCTAATCGGTATAACTTGATCCTTCAATGGATGGACGAGACAATTAGGATTGCCATGAAAGTCTCGGTGGAGGATGGTGTTGATGATGCTTGGAGGAGGACGACTTCTTGGAAGAACTTGGAGTGTTTGGAGGATAGGAAGTGTTTAGGCAGAGCTTTAGCTACTTGAATGAGAGATGATGATGAATGAGTCGAGCTCCCCAATTTATAGAAGAAGATTAGGTCATTTTCTACAAAAACAAGACTTTCCTTATGTACCAGGGCAAATCTGACAGCCTGTTTTTAAACCCGTTTTCCCAGAGCTGTAGACCTCAAAAAATTATGATTCTTGATTCTTTGGAAAGAATATTTCAAGGGTTTAAAATACCATATCTGATCATTAAATTCGGAGTTGATTTGCATATTCGGTGCCCTTTTAAAGTTGGATGACCTGGCAACCCAGATTTTCTTCTTTTACAAGGAGTAGGAAATCTTGATATCTTCAAATCTTGCATTCCTTATTCTCCAATCTTCCTTGGACGAATATACCATATATTTGAACATATTTTGGCCTTCAAATCAGGTACTAATAATCTTCAAATATCTCCAATGACTTCGGCTCCAAGGATCTCCATAATTTCGGCAATATTGCTCTTTCCTGGTTCGCGCAGGAGAAATGTCTTCTTCCTCAATTGTACCATTTTGGTATCCATTTCATTTGTCAAATGGTTTCCAATTCTTGATACCATGTGGGCATGCATTTTAGTAACCATTTAAAGACCATTTCTCGGACCATTTCTTCTCCAGAATTAGGAACTTCCTCCTTAATATAGTTTCAGCTCCATTTTTCTCCTTTTGTCCATCCTCCTTTATTCTTCTACCTAAAAATATAAAGTAAGTTAGAAACGTATTCACTAAGCTCATAGAATAACAAAATTTAGAGAGAATTACATTAATAATCAAGCATAAATTGCGTAGATCACTATATCCATCTATAGACATATGAGGTGAGAGTCCTCATACATCTGAGTGAACAAGATAAAAGAGAATATCACTCCTAGAATGAGAAGTTTCAAAAGGAAATTTATGAAACTTTCCTAAAAGACAATTTTCACACACTTTAGAATATGTAGAAACACTAACAATGTTGTTCTTCTTCAGAATAACATTGACAATTGCATCAGAAGCATGCCCCAATCTCTTATGCCATAGTGAATGCTTAACACACTTGCCCAAAAAAGCAGAAGGTATAGACTGTTTTGCTGAAGTAGAAGTAGATGTAGAATTGCTTGTTTTGTTCATTGCAGGGATGTCAAATGGGATGGGATACAAACCTTGCTTACACAGTCCTTGATACAGAGTATGTCCTCTTACCTTGTCCTGCACACAACAAATAAACTCATCAAACTAAACTCTACATTTGTTTTGTTTGCACAGTTGATAAACTGAAAGTAATTTTGCTGCCATTTCAGGTATTAACAAGACTTTATCAAGTAATGAGGGTCTTAGAGTAGCATTTCCAGTGTGAGTGATTGATAAATGTTCACCATTCCCAACTTGCACAGAATCATTGCTAGTGTAGGTTGCAAGGTTAGAGAGTAAGTTCACTTCATTTGTCATGTGATTTGTGACGCCAGAATCAGCAAGCCAGTAGTGAGGTGTTGTTGATCATGAAGTAGCAACTTCATGTGAAGTAAGCATAACAGCTGGAGGAGTTGGACTTGAAGAAGTGAGTAATGTAGCTAGTGCTTGCTAAACTGCTTGTGTCACTTGAGTAGTGATATTAGGAGTTGAGGATACTGGATGAGAAATGTTGTTGTCATTCATTTGATAGCTAGGAAAGCCATGTAGGAAGTGATAGGTATCTATGACATGATTGTGAAGACCACAATCACTGCAACCATTGGTGCTGAAAAAGTAGGAACCATCCTGTAGAGCCTGAGTAAGAAGCCTACATGTCCTGGCAATATGACCCCTTTTGCCACACATTTGAAATGTGGAATTCACTGCACATCCAAGAATTTGAATGTTGTCATTCATCTTAGTGTTGTTGTTTCTGAAGTTGCTATTATTATTGTTGTATCTCCTCTGATTGTTTGAACCATTTGAGCTCCTATTGTTGTTTCCAAGTCTACCTTGATTGTGATTAGTTAAGAAGCCAGTAAGAACATTCTCCAGCAATGTAGTTACAGTTGAGCTCATATTAGTAGAAGCATATGAGTGCTAAGCTGAGGTAGAACTTGAACTGGAGCTGAAGCCAGGAGGCACAGGAAGAGCAGAGAGATGATTTGATGACCCTCCAGAGGCTATCATAGCAGTGAGAGGTGATTCAGTGATGTTTACCGCCTCAGCTTCAGCCATTTCTGCTTCAACAGATTGCAAGAAGGAATTTAACTCATCCAACGAAGCATTGGCATAATTGGTTCGAATCTGAGTCTTGTAGTAAGTATAAGATGGTGGCAATCCTCCCAAAATGGTTACTACAACATCTTCATCATCCATGAATACTCCTACAGTTTCTAGTGCATCTCTGGCATCTTTAATTTTCTCCAAATACTCCTCAATTGCATCATTCCCTTTTTTAAGTTTCTGAAAATTGCTCTTGAGTTGTAGAATGTTCCTTTTATCTAGAGTTGCAAACTTCATTCTCAGCTTTGTCCATACTTCCTTTGAAGTTCTACAGCCAACAACACACTTTGTTGTAGAAATACTTAATGTTTGTCCTATCATATTCATGATGGACTTATCCATCACCTTCCACAGTGTATACTCAGAATTAGGCCCAGGTCTACCCTTAGAATCTACCACAAACTCAGGTGGACACAGTTTTGAACCATCAACAAAGCACAACAAATTCTGAGCACCAAGAAATGAATCAATCCTGAATAACCATGATGGATAGTTCGTAGAGTCTAAAATGATGTTTTGCAAATATACTGTAGTATGTGTAGTGCTGGAAGAAGCCATGTCTAGCTATGTAATTCAAGATCTTAGGGTTTCAACTCGCAAATTGTACGCACTCAATTATAAGTCCCTACAACAATTCACCAATTTTGAGCTCAATCGAGTCTTCAACATACAAAACCTTGGCTTCGATGAAGATAATTGAAGTAGAAAACGTAGTAGAACTCAGTAATTAGAAAACGAAGCTGAGTTGAGATCTGAGTCAAGAAGAACTTAGCTAACAAAAGAAATTGTGCAGCAGAAGACGAAGATACGTCTGTGATAAGCAGTGGTGGCTATGGCTACTGATGACGTCACAAGATCAGAACTTGAGTTGAGATACCATGTTAGGATATCATGAGTAAAATGAGTGAGTGTCATTGATTGGGGATGGTTCAGAATTACAAGGCAGTAGAGTATATAAGCCATACTTGTCAGCTATGTAGGGACAGATATCACCAGCTGTACTAGAAGCCAAGAACAGCTAATTATCAAAATTAATCAAAAAACCATCAAGCTAAACATTAGCTAAACATTCTCTGTTAACAATAGTCATATATATTTGAAAGATATTACGAGTCACATACATTACATAATTATTGAAAGAAATGTATACGAGTCATATTTATTATGATTTTTTTCTGACTCCACTACTACTCATATATATTACGTAACGTATTGAAAGAAATATATATGAGTATTTCTTTCAATACGTTACGTACATCCCAATTGATTGAAATTGATCAATTAGTAATGTTAATAGTTAACTTACTAAGACTACGGAGTCTTAGGCAGCTATGGTTAGTACATCAGCACATGAAACAACTCCATTACATGCAGTCTCCACGGAGCTCTTAATTTGGTCGATGACTTCAAATCCTCTTGCCGAATTCACGTTCGAGAAGGCAGACTTCTCACCGTCGGTTCCATCGAGTAGAATCGAGGCATCACAAACCCTACACAATACAAATTGAAGAGATCAAATTATATTGATATCGAGTCTAATCATAGTATTAAAGTGGGAAAAGTAAGTACTTAGTCACACTCACATTGACAAAGCAGTCGTGGAAATGAAGCCGTCTCAAATTTGAGGCGGCAATCACGTACGGCGACCTACTCGACCGAGTGATGTCGCACGCCCAGCTAGAATTACAAACTTTCGGCTCCAACCCGATGCTGACACAATAGGTAAACACATTCACTAACACCATAATAACCAATGTACAGAGCGCGCCTCCCGCACAAGAACCATCACAGGCGACGCCACATAGACATAGAAATGGACCACGTGACTGGGACCAGCAAGGGTGGAAGCAAAACAGTCAAAGAACCGAAGGAAGTCAGAGGCATAACGGCGACAGGAACAACTACGCCAACAACGGGAAGCGGTCACGAGATGAAAGGACCAACCATGTGGCGCCACTACCGGAACCAGTCTTCAGCATACTAAACACCAAATACGTCGACATCCTAACAGCACACCCGGAACTGTTCACCTTACCCAAAAAATCATATCGAGCAACAAAGTATAGAAACACGGGGAAATGGTGTAGCTTCCATCAAAACGAGTCTCACCATACGGAAAGGTGCCACGACATAAAAAAGGCGGTAGAAGCACAGTTGGAAAAAGGGAACCTATCAGCATTCAGAACAGGGAACCACGTCCCATCCACAAAAGTGGTAGAAAACATCGACAACATCAGAAGAATCAACGCCATCACGGGCGACAAGTCCAAAACAGACGAAGAAACGAGCGAGCAGTATGCAGCCTATGGCAGGGCCCGGGTAGGGATCCATCACAGAACAAGGCAGATGGACTGGACAAGGTAGAAACGAAGTACCCAGTGCTAGAAAAATTGGCCTTAGCACTCATAGTATCGGCAAGGCACTTGAGACCATACTTCCAATCACACACTATCCACGTTCTAATAGACTAACCACTCCAACAAGTTCTAGCAAGCCTTGACCACTCACGGAGACTAACTAAGTGGGCAATAGAACTAAGCGAGGGTATCTGTTCCCACCCGAAAAATACCTCGGCACAGGGTAACAGTCCCCCCCCCCCCGGTAAACATCCTCGGAGATCAGCCAGGATGCTAAGTGTATCGATACAACCATATATATACTGAGACTGTACTTTCTGTAAACCAATCATAAATAGTTTCACGCAAGTGTATAAAGCATAATGTAAATGCATATTCATAATACATAATTATAAAAGCATATTCATTGATGCGTATTCGTAAATGCATAATCGTAAAGCACATGCTTGTATAAATCATAATATCATATGCATGCTCATGCTCGTAAAACTTATAATAAAGACTCACAACCAATTAGTGAAAAGAAAGGTGTCCACTCACAGACAAGCACAGCGCGTAAACGCGCTAATCCCGAGATCCGGCGGAAGATCCCTCGCCAAGCGTACGATCTCGATCTCCTGAATAATCACAAAATATCACTGATCAAAATCACAATTAAATACTCTGAACCACACCTCGGAAACCAACTTTTTCCGGAAATATATAACTCGGATATCAAGAAAATCGTCAAAAATCTCATAAATACTCCACATATTCCTCGACATAAAATTCACTACCCAAATCAACTTGAAAACCTCAAGATGACGATTGGAGCGTGATTACGAGTAAAAAAGTATAAAACTTCCCAAAAATCCAAAAAGTCAACTCGCCGGAGCTCCGGCGTTGACCGTCGCCGGCGTCAGGGGTGGCCAAATCCGGTGAAAATTTCCAGATCACATCTAATCCTCAAGCCTAACAACTTTTCTTTCTACACCAACCTCCAATTCGAAACCCACCGGCCGGAAAATTCAAACCTCTATTAATTCCGGTGACCTATTCCGGCGAGCTTCAAACGGCCTCTAATTCCAAAATTCTTTCACCCAAAAGTATCTATGGGTTGAGGGGAGCAAAACCCCCAACCACATCGACCCCAAAAGTGGCCGAAAAAGCCCATCCGATTCCGGCAAAAATTTAAAACTTTAAGAAGTTGGTTCTCCCTCAAAACTCAACCAAATCAACTCAAAACAATAGGAAATCACGAGAGGAAGCTAACCATACCATGCTTGAGGTCTGAAATGGCCGGAATCAAAGAGTCGATCGGTGGTCAACGGTGGTGCAATTCCTCTTCGGTCAACGCTGGTCAAACTTGGTCAACGGTCCAATTTTGGTCAACTCGGCCCAAATGTGACTTTTCGACAATTTTATGACTATTTCGATATTTATATTCGCTGCTAAAATGATAAACGGTCGAAAACGGATCGAATCTAAACGGATAAATTAACACGATTAAATCCAACGGTCAGAAATATTCATAACATATTCATCGGACATCGAAAAAATTCTCGGAAAACTCCTACGAGCTCGAAATCATAAACTCTACAACTCTCGTGAAGGAACTTATGTCAAATTCTCGCCCGATAATTTAGTCGCAAACAAGACCGCTAAATCGATTAATTACGACTAACTACAATTATTCGTGAAACTCGCGGATTAAGCCGATTAATAAACCAATTCTGATTCGGGTCGTCACACCTCGATAAGGATAGTGCCATTGCGCCGAACAGGAAATCAATCGGACAACACCTCAACAAAGAGAGCATGCGCACTAGTCCCACATCGAAGAAACGGTAGGAACCCAAGCCCCAACTACCAATATATACCGGTCAACTCAGCATTAAATGGTATGCATTCAATACTCAATCATGCCGTTATTCTATAAAACTTGCATATCGCTTCTGACTTAGGCATCGGAGGGTTGAAGGCAGGCCATTCCCGTCTCTCCTTGACCGTTGTTGATCTTAGCAGCGAGAGCAAGTTGGATTCAGAGAAAGCGTAGAGCGGTATTGAAAGCAACGCGATAATGATATCTTAGTGGCAACCTATCGACAACTATCTCCGATATACAATCTTGTTCAATATCCGATATCCATATCGGTGTCAGGTATTAACAGTTAATATATGTGAAATGCGATGGTGCTGATTTTGTAGGTGGTGCGGCACCTGATTCTTGCCGGACATGACGTACACGTCGTCAACGGAGCTCCCGATTTTGATTTCACTTCCGAGATACAATCGCCTCGCCTCTTCATTCGCAAGGTAACACAGCATTTTCGGAGTTGAATTCCGTAGTTTTACTCAAAGGTGGTAGCTGGTCTCGTTCTTATAATCCTTACAACCAGCAAGCACAAAATATGTGGCAACATGAAGCTGTTGTCACTAGTGAGCCTATTCCGAGTTCTGGTGGCAACCAGCAGCAGTTGGGTAATTCATATGGTTCTAAGGTTAATAGGGATCAGCAGCATAACTCGACAGCTCCTTTGTACAACAAACTTAGTCAAAGTCATGTTGAGGCTAATGGGATTGTTGGCTTTCCAAACTTTGGTGGAAACTTCAACAAGCAATTTAATCAAGGAAATGCAAAGCTGAATGAACAAAGCCAATATTCAGACTATGGCAGTCAAAACTCTGTTAATTATTTGCAACAATCTTCCCAGAGTCCTTATCAGTATTCGTATGCTTCAAGTGTAGAAAGGTCTTCTGCCGGGCGTCCTCCACATGCCCTAGTTGCTTTTGGATTTGGTGGAAAACTCATTGTAATTACCTATATAACAATCTTCCTCCCTCTCAAGTTACTATTCCTCGCAAGTTACTGTACATTTCACTGTTGCAGGACTTTTTTGTAATCTCTCAGCCCCTCTCTCTCTCTCTCTGCACCTTCCCAGCTCTATAGAACAACAATGGGTTTTACTGTGGTGCATGCCAATCTCGACTATCTCTTCTCCATTCTCAATTTGCATCTCTCCCTATTCTCACCTATTCTCCGCCTCTGCTCATTGTTCTCTCTCAACCTCAAATTCCAAAGCTGAAAATCTCATCTTCCTCCTCAGCAACTCACAACTTAGCAGCAGCCATAGCCTCCTCTTCTCACTCCTCTCCACTCTGATCTGTTACACAACGTCCAAATGCCACTGCTGCAGGCCCATCTCATTTCCCTCGCGCCTCCCTCCTGCTCTTCCCTGAGCCTCCTCCACCGTCGTGCTGGTCCCAAGATGGAGAAGCTACAAAAGATTGATACAGAGAGAGATTGTGTGTATTTATTACGTGACTGTGTTTTGATTTGCAGATAGATACAGAGAAAGATTGATAGAGAAGAGTCCAATGGCGGATGACAAAGGTGTCGGCGAAGGCGACAAAAACGACGCCGCTGTGGCGGCCGCGACTACTTCTCTGGCGGTTGCCAAGAAGAAGCGGAAGGGATTCTTCTCGAGAATGTTTAATGGTATTTTCCGGCATGGTGATGATTTTGAGAAGCGGCTTCAGTATCTCTCTAAGGAAGAGGTCATCGTCGTCAATAGAATCAGTAGGAGAGCCTTAACTCGCCGAGGCATCACCAGAAACCTCATTGCGTTTTCCATTTTCTTCGAGGTATTGGAAATGTTGCTCCCTACTTGATTAAACATGTTGCTCCCTGCTTGATTAAACATATGGAATTCTGATAATGCACTGTTATCGTTGTGAAATTTGGTTACTTAGTGTTGTTTTTGTCCATTTGTATTCTTATGAAGATTTTGCTCTGAATGTTATGGTTTTCAGGTTATTGCAATTGGTTATGCTATAGCGACAACAAGAACGAGTGACTTGGATTGGAGGGTCAGGACGTTTCGAATTTTGCCAATGTTTCTTTTGCCTGCTTTGTCTACTCTTACTTATCAGGCATTTGTGAACTTTACAAGGATGCGTAAGTGTCTTCATCTTTTTCATCATGTAGAGGTTTTTGTTCATGTCCCAGTTCCTATTTTTTAAGAAGGATCTATTTCCAAGCCCATTTGCGTTTAGCATTTTGGTTTTCAGTTAATTGGTTAGTTTGTGATAGTAGCCTTCTAACCGAGCAGACCTCAGACAGTCTGACTTGGATTTCTTAGATGACATTTCTAGGAAGTCTCTTTCCTATTTTATCATCTGTTTTTAGTGATGCTTAAATTATTTCTTTAGTTTGTCACATGGAAAAGGAAATCCTATCTGAATCTCTTGAATGTTAGCTATTGGAAGGTATAGTTTTGAGAACATCAAACATATATGTGCTATATTGTATGGAGAATAAGCTTGCATCTGAGTTTGATCTGAAGGAAAACAAGTGAGATTTGTGGAGTTAACTGGTCATGAGTGCAGTTTAGAAACTGTTGAACTGTATAATTGGCCTCATTAGTGGCGGCCATCACTGATACAAGTTGATGTCAAGTTCAAAACTGTTATAAAGATGTACATAATGTATAGACAATGCATATTGTTTACTAGCAAAAGTCTCTTTCGGACTGTCTCTGTATGTTGTTTTGCCTTTCTCTTTTTCCCTATTCATCTGTAGTGTCTGGATGTTCATCGGCTATATCTCAGTGATGATCTAAAAGCATTAAAAGTGGGGTTATTATGAGCTTACATCAATTAACATGTTTTCAGATCCCCCAATTGACTGGTGTTTCAACTGTAACCCCATTCTTAAAGTGTCCTGCTAAGACTTATTTGTTGCATTATGATAAGTTGGAGAGTAAATTCTGAACATTGATGCCTAAGAATTTGATCTTTCAAGTATAGGTGATCACAAGGACAATAGGACCCTGGAAAGGCTTCGGGCTGAAAAGCAAGCAAAAATTGATGAGCTTAAAGAGAAGACAAATTATTACTCTACTCAGCAGCTTATGCTTGACCAAGAGATTTGCAAGTTTAATCTACTTATGCTTGGTCAGATGTCTATCATTTAAGTTGGAATGAGGTTATATGGGTTTGATGATGATGACTGATAACACATCTCTGATTTAAGCTGAGCTTATGTTATCTGCTTCTTCTACCTTTCTTAACCATTTGTATGTTGTTTTCTGGCAAGGATCAAAGATTATGCATCTGGGTTCTCGAATTCATCAGCTTATTCATCATCGGGTATGTATTTCATGTAAAGCTCATCACTTTGGAACTGTGTTTGCATTTGTTTTTGCATGAGGTGTGTGTGTGTGTGTGTGTGTGTGTGTGTTTTTTGTGATTGAGGGTTGAGTGGGTTCTATGAATGGGTATTTGGTAATATGTTTGGTTGTTTGCTATGAATGGATGTATGTAAAAGGTTTCGTAATGGTGCAAGTACTCTGTTCTTTTTGTGATTTTTGATATGATTTGATATTTGCATGAGTTTAGATTTTAATTTTCAGTTCATACAGAATATATATTGTTTTAGTAATTACATAACCGCGCCTCGCGCGCAGGCTTTCAACCTAGTGAAGGACAATAGCAGTACTGGGAACTTGTCGTATGGAAGCCAGGTGAGGCCCTTTGAAACTTTATAGCTTTTAACATATTCAATTCTCTATTTGGTTGACATAGGAATTCAAAATTTGAGATTGTTATATCGTGCTTTAAGTTATGGGTTGATAAATTTATTAGGATCTAGTTATTTACAGAGAGACCCTCTGTCTCTCTCACTCACTCTTTCTCTAAGCTCTCTTTTGTTCCAGTATCTTTACCTACATTCTCTCTTAATTTTGGCCAAATGGAGCAATAAATTATTTGCGTACATTGATTTACTACACGTGTAATTATGGATGTTTATTATCATGTGAAGGATCCTGTAGCAGCCTCAGTTTCTGTGCTGAACTTGACAGAGGTTTTCATGCAAAGCCTGATGCTTCAAGTGTTGGAATGACTACTTGTGATTATTTTCGTACCTTGTGCCAACAATCTTTTCCGGGGCCCTTGGTTGGAGGGAATTTTGGAAGTAAAGAGTTGAACAAATGGATTGATGAAAGGATAGGTAACTGCGAATCACCTGACATGGACTTTAGGAAAGGCAGAGTATTGAGGTTGCTTATTTCCTTGCTTAAGTTAGCTTGTCAACACTATGGAAAACTTCGATCTCCTTTTGGTACTGACACTCTATCCAAGGTAAATCACATTCTTGTCCTTATATATATTTTTTGTTTCGGATGTGAACAATTACTCCATTTTCCATGCACAGCTTCTTTGTAACTAGGTAGAGCGTCCTGTCTGGATCCTCTGGTTTTGTATGATAGTCTACTCTTTCCAAGCGTGACACCAATTGATTGCCTCTTAGTTACCCTTTTGCATGCTATCTTTTATAAGATATGTGAATTTTCATTCTTTCATGTCTTAAGTTGTTAGGTGCTTAGTAGTTGTCTAGGGATCATGAGCACTGATAACCACATGTTTTAGACAAATGCGCTAGTATAAAGCGAAATGCTTTACGATATTGTTACGGATTTTCTAATGTGTTCACCTTTCATTTAAGCAATGGAAAGTAGTCTGATGCCGAATACCTTTTAATCTAATTTGTTTTTTATTGAGTCACCCAAATCGTAATCTCTCTGCCCATGAGAAGTAAATATCACCCCGAAATGTAATTTTATACCTATTAATAGTGTTCTTTTGGAACCAGTCATATATATGAGATAGTTTTGGGCTTCTCTTCTCCGTAGGAAAATGATACTCCAGAATCAGCAGTTGCTAAGCTTTTCGCATCTGCAAAGAGTAATGGTGCACAGTTTGGTGAGTATAATGCTCTAAGCCACTGTGTGCGGAACTTGCCTTCAGAAGGACAAATACGGGTATGGAAAGTTCACTATTATAATACACTCAGTCCTTTTGCTTTGTGAATATTAATTTTGTAACAAGTCTGATTGTATGTCCTAGGCAACTACTTCTGAGGTACAAAATCTTTTGGTTTCTGGTAGAAAGAAAGAGGCTCTACATCAACGAAAATAATAATATACCGGTGAAATGAACCAAGTTAACATTTCGTAAATGAATAATAGAATTTGAAATAAGTAAGTTATCATTGCATATGCATTTGTATACTGGCAGGCGAACCAGACTGTTTGTATGGCATTAGTTGTACGATTAGTTCTACTTATCCACTTAAGCAGGAAATCAACACCTACCCGACCGCCCGAAAGACCAGCAGGAAAGCTTCAACTTCACTCACAAGACTGACCTCATCCGAGCGCGCACGCGCCCGTGGGGCGCACATCCGAATGTGCGGATCACACATCAGCAAGTGCACCAGTCCCACATCGAGGAACACCAGTGAGCAACAATCCCAACCACCTATATATGCAAGGTATTTATTACAGGTAACGACATTCTGATCCAGGCATTAAACACCACTTGCACGCACGTTCAGTTGACTGTTATATCCAATACATCATCTAACTTAGGCATCGGAGCGTTGAAGGCGGGCCACCCCGTCTCGACCCCTGACCGCCCGTTTGTTGTTGTATTCTTCTAACAGCCATACCCGAACACGCGCACACCCGAACACCAGAGAGGAGAAGAAGCGCCTGACCATCCGAACAGCCCGAGCGTTCGGACGAACAACAAGGAGAAGGAGTACTCGTACTTGCTTCTGCCAGATTACGTCCCGTGCGTAATTCGGTAGAAACAGTTGGCGCCGTCTGTGGGAAGCTTACAAATTGCAAACCTCGTATAAACACCACTATCCAAAAGCCCACATGCTCAATCCGGAAGCTAACGACAGCACCACCCCCGCCGGGGAGACGCCGCCAGACACACAGGGACGGCAGATACTGGAACTCGAAAGGAACAGCGAGGAACGCGTCAACAACCTGGTTCAAGAATTACGAGAAGCGGTGCTCGAGAGAGCAGAGGAGCGCCAGATCCGACCGAGGCTGGAGGAGCGGCTAGACGCGCTCGTCAGCCAGCAGCTGGGGCAGCACGAAGGGACCCAGGAAACCACGAGCGAGGAGCAACACCCGTTCGGAAGGACCAACGCCCGGACAACCCGAGCGCCCTCACCAGTAGAGGAATCAGCGCCCCTGACGAACAACACCCTGATCCTTCGGAGGATGGAGGAATTAGCGGAGGAGGTCTCGCGCTTGCACAAGGACAAGTTGGCCGGGCAAGGCGGGACGTTCGCCCCTTGGGTCAGCCCATTCTCGGCGCACATACTGGAGAGAGGAAGAGATCCCCACGCGAAGACAACGAAGATCACCCGGTTCGACGGAAGTGGAGACCCCCGCGCGCACATCGACGAGTTTCGATCCACCAAGGACGGGACCCGGTATTCGGACCAGACCCTGTGTTTCCTATTCCAAGAAACGCTGACGGAGGAAGCACGGTGCTGGTTCTATGAGATCCCGCCAGGCTCCATACACTCGTTCCTCGAGCTGGCGGAGAGCTTCCAGAAGCGCTATCGGCTCCAGGGGAAGTACAACACTACGGGTATCCTCCTCAAGGTCCGCCAGGGGATGGACGAGAGAGCCTGTCGAGCTACATAAACCGGTGGAGGACGCTCGCGAGCACGTGCAGGGACCTCGATAAGCGAGTGGCAAAGGTCGCCCTGATGGACAACATGCTCGCCACCCCGTTCGTAGAGAAACTGGTGAGGAAGGAGTATCTCGACTTTGACGAGATCATGGACCTGATTGTGCAGAAGGCACTCGTAGAGACGCGAGTGTACGGGTCCACCTCCGAATTTAGCACCAACAGACCGGAGGAGAACGCTCAGCCACGACGACCCTCGGACGATGGAGGGGAGCCTACCGGAGGGCACAAGAGGAACCGGGACGCACAGAGGGAGAATCACCAGAGGCCATTCTTCCGCAATCACCAGGGCAACCACTACAACCAGGCGAGGGGACCGGTGCCGCAGGGAGCCCGCCTACCGCCAGCGCCACGATATCGACCGGCGGGACAAGAGGTCTATGCGGTCGATCAGCAGTCGAACGAGCAGCTGCTCCGCCTGCACCGACACCGGATTCCACCACCAAACAACATGACGAAAGCAATGGCCCCGGTCGGCCGAATCCCAAGCATCTGGTACGAGTATCACAACGCCGCCACCCACCATACCAACAGCTGCATCATGCTGAAGAAGGCTATTGAGGACATGAGGAGGAACGATCAGGTCACCCCTCCCAGGGCGGAAGAGCGACAGCGCGAGGCAAACATTGGGACCCGTGGGACCATCAGTACGATATCCGGGGGCAAGCGCAAGGAGGGAACATCGTCGCCCGATCGCCCGAGCAGGGAAGTGCTGATGATCGGGGCAGGAAGAGCGCCCAAGATAGGGAGGAAGGAGCCGCCGACCATCTGCTTCACGGCTGAAGACAAGGAAGGAAGCCCGAGGGACAGCACCCTGCCGTTCTTGATCGACGCGATCATCGATCGATTCCTCGTGAAGAGGGTGCTGGTCGACAATGGAGCGTCCGTGAACGTGATCTATTTCGACGCGTACACGACACTCGGCAGGCCAACGCACAAGATGACGCAGGATCATGAGTGCGTCGCCAACTTCACGGGCGAGACATCGTATCTGATTGGGAGTGACAATATTCGGATTAGTATTGGTGCGCCCGACTCCCCGCACAGGGAGATCCGGACGGACTTCATTGTCATGGACACCTCCTCCCCCTACAACGCCATACTCGGGAGGCCGGGGATCAATAAACTAAAGATAATCATTGCAGGGCACATGCTCTTGGGACGATTCCCAACCGAGCACGGAGTCAGATACGTCCGGGGATACAACTATAAGAGGCAGCAAAGCCCCGGGACATGCAGGAAGTCCTCGCCTTGGAACCTGCACCAGGAACGGAAGCGCCGGACGATCCGCGTGACGGGCTGATGGCAGTGTCACCCGTCCCCGAGCGCGAAGAGCTGAGGACGGTCCAGCTATCCTCCGAACACCCGGAGAGGACGGTCCAAATTGGGGCGTCGTTGGCTCCCGCGATAGCCGAGCGGCTGATCGCGCTGCTGAAGGAGAAGCAGAAGGTTTTCGCATGGTCATATAAGGACATGCCCGGGATCGACACAGGCATCATATCCCACAGGCTGAGCATCAGCGCCCGGGCGGTGAAGCAGAAGAGGCGAGCGTATAAGGCGGAGCATTACGCGGCAATGCACGAGGAGGTGGACCGATTACTAGGCATCGAGTTCATCCGGAAGGTGGATTATCCTAAGTGGATTTCCAACGCTGTGATGGTGCAAAAGAGAAACAAGAAGTGGAGGATGTGCATCGATTACAGTGACCTCAACAAGGCATGCCCGAAGGACAGCTTCCCTCTACCGAGGATCGACCAGCTGGTGGACGCGACAGCAGGGCACGAACTCCTGTCGATGATGGACGCATATTCGGGCTACAACCAGATCTTCATGGAACCCGAGGACCAGGAGGCAACGACGTTTGTCAAGGACAAGGGCCTGTATTGCTACGTCGTCATGCCATTTGGGTTGAAGAACGCTGGCTCCACGTACCAGAGGCTCATGAACGCAATGTTTCATGGCCTGATTGTGGACGTATACGTGGATGACATACTGGTGAAGAGCGTCCAAGCGGTCGACCACGTCCAGAACTTGGGGACTGTGCTCGACGTCCTCATCGGGAACTACATGAGGTTGAACCCCGCCAAGTGCACGTTCGGGGTCACCAACAGCAAATTCCTTGGATATATTGTCAGCCAGCGGGGGATCGAAGCCGCGCCCGCCAAGGTAAAAGTCATCATCGACATGAAACCGCCAGTCAAGAGGGTGGACCTGCAGAGCCTCATGGGCAAGCTCGCATCATTGAATCGGTTCAATCCCGCTACTCGGACAGGTGCGCCCCATTCTTCAAAGCCCTACGAAGGACGAACAAGCGTGAGGTTGTGTGGATGCCCGAATGCGAGGCATCTTTCCTTCAAATAAAGGAATACTTGGCGTCCATCCCGCTCCTCTCAAGGCCCATCCGGGGGGAAATATTATACATCTACCTAGCCGCTTCCCTCACAGCTGTCAGTTCTGCCCTCGTCCGCAGGGAAGACTGCACAGAGTTGCCTGTTTTCTTCTCAGGAAAGGGCATGACGGGCGCTGAGACCTGGTATCCGACAATCGAGAAGATAACGCTGGCACTCGTTACCGCCGCCCGAAGATTGAGGCCATACTTCCAGGTGCACAGCATCCACATCCTCACAAACGTGCCCCTGCGCCAGATACTCCAATCACCCGATCACAGCGGCCGCCTGGCGAAGTGGGCTATTGAACTCAGTGAATTCGACCTCCAGTACAAGCCCCGCACGGCAATCAAGGGATAGGTAGTGGCAGACTTCATCGCCAAATATACGGAAGCAGAAGGAACACCGGTCGGCGCGTCCGACGGCCCAACGGTGGAGGTGTCCGACAAGCCGGCGGTCAGGGAGCGACCGTTGTCGGATTGGAACCTCTACGTCGACGGTTCATGCATGAAGAAAGTGAGCGGCGCCGGGATCATCCTGACCGGGCCAGGAGGGGTAAACGCGGAGTACGCCCTCAAGTTCGAATTCAAGACAACCAACAACGAGGCCGAGTACGAGGCATTCATTGCGGGCCTGCAGTTGGCCAAGAACTCAGAAGCGCCTGACCTGAACATATTCAGTGACTCACAATTGGTGGTGAGCCAGGTCGGAGGAGAGTTCCAAGCAAAAGGGGAGTCGATGATCGCCTATCTGAGGTGCGTAAAGACGCTGATCGGAGGATTCAAGTACGTCAACATCAACCATATACACAGGGGATTCAACGCGAAGGCGTTTAGGCTCGCCCGATTGGCCACGGCACCCGTACACACGAGACCAGGACAACGCATCGTCGAAGTGTTGCGACGACCGAGCATCTCGGGAGCGGAGCAGGTTTTGGCAATCGAGTTACACGAGCACATCTACATGGACGTGCTCGTCGCTTACAAAGCAAGGGGGAGCTACCGGAGGATAAGCGAGAGGCCAGAACCACTGTCGCACGGGCAGCCAACTTCAGCATGCGGGATGGAGCTTTGTACCGACAAGGGAAGACCTGGGCGAGTCTCAAGTGCGTCACCCCAACGAAGGGCAACTCGATCTTAAAGGAGATTCACTCGGGCACGTGCAGCCACCATGCGGGCGCCAGGTCGATCGTACACAAGGCCCTTCGATCTGGCTTCTAGAGGCCCACCATCCACGCGGACGCCACGGCACTGACGAGCAAGTGTCACGAGTGCCAGCTGCACGCGCACCATCACCACACGCCCGCCGTCCCACTGTCCATCCTCCTGTCGCCCGTTCCATTCGCACAGTGGGGACTGGACCTGATCGGAGAACTCCCAAAATCGAAGGGGCAGTATAGGTATCTGATCGTTATCGTCGACTACCACACGAAGTTCATCGAGGCCCAACCGATGGCGAAGATCACGACAGAGAAGGTGGAGCGTTTTCTCTGGCGCTTCCTCTTCTGTCGCTATGGGACGCCGATCAGTATCATAACGGACAACGGGCCGCAGTTCAACAACCCCAGGCTCATAGCCTTCTGCAAACGCCAAGGAACGGACCTCATCTTCGCTTCACCAGCGCACCCCCAGACAAACGGCCAAGTGGAAGCAGCGAACAAAATCATCAAGGCCGGCATCAAGAAGAAAATTGAAGACATCGAACCCGGGGACGCGGGGTACGGGCGCTGGCCCGAGGTCATCCCAGAGATCCTATGGTCCATCCGAACGACCGCCAACGCAGCCACGGGCGAAACCCCGTTCAGCCTGACGTTCGGAACAGAAGCTGTGCTACCCCTAGAGATTACCCATCAGAGCCCACGGATCGAGGGGTACGATCCGCGTACGAACAGCGAGGGGCTACGACTCAACAATGACTTGCTGGAAGAGCGGAGAGACACGGCGCATCTCCACAATGCCGCGAACAAGCAGAGGGTCGCCCGGTTGTACAACCAGCGTATACGGGCTCGCCCAATCCAACTGGGGGACTGGGTGATGAAGGCAATCCAACAAAAGCTCAAGGCACTCCGCCCGTTGTGGGAAGGCCCGTACGTAGTTGATAAGGTGATAAGCGCCAGCACCTTCTACCTAAGGGACATGCAGGGTCAACGACTACGGCACTTGTGGAACATCCAACATTTGAGGAAGTACTTTCACTAAATCTTGTGTATTTTTGTCAAGTTCATTTTTATTATTACTAGTGCGCTCGTTTGTCCTTACCCCGCCCGCCCAGTACTCGGGGGACTGGGGATAGGCTGTTCGCATAGATGTAACACTTGGGTTAAACTCCACTCAAAAGCAAAGGGCAAGCGTGCGTTCGCGTAAGTTATTCAAAAGATGCCAAAAAAAAAAGACAAGGCACACGTGCAGAAGGAAAAGACTTCATTAATATTTACAAAGGCAGAAGGCCCGATTACAAAAACCCTACTCTATTACAAAAAAAAAGAGAAGAGAAAAAACCCTATACTAAGCCCCAGTATCCACCTCCAACTCCTCCACCCCTTCCGACGACCCCGGGTCCACCTGCTCACCTGGGTCCACCTGCATGATCACCGGCTCCAGCTCCACCTCAGCAGCTCCCCCGGAAGGCACCACCACTCCCTCAGGCGCAGGAACCCGATCGCCCGCCAGTCTCTCAGTTTCAGACCGCACGAACGCTCGGTACTCCTCCAGCTTGATGAAGGGAGTCACCGCTTCTTGGAAGGCAGCCACCTGCTCATCCACTTCAGCTCTGATCAGTTCGCGGAGCTCGTCAGACTCCTTGAACGTCGCCACAGCATCCGTGCGAGCAACACGATTCGCCTCCTTCAACCGGGACTCCGACAGTGCCTCCCAGGCAGCTGCTTCAGCTCGGCGCGCATCCGCTCCACCTCGGCCATGGCCCTATCCCGTTTCGCCCTTGCCAGAGCTTCGCGGGCGGCAGCTTCAGTAGACCGGGCAGTTGCCTCCTCCGCACGGGCGGTGTACCGCTGGACCAAGTCGTTGGCCTTCTCAAGCTGCGCCGAGACCCTGTCCGTCATCCTCCACTGCTTCAGCCCCTCGGCCTTGAGGCGCTCAAGCTCCATGTTCTCCTGCGAGCGCACACGGAAGAGTTGGTGCTGCAGCCTGGCGCATGCGATGAACGCCGAGTCCAGCCCGTCGGGGGCGGCATTATCCAGCGGCTGCAGCAGAGGCCCGAGCGAGGCGGCGCCATCCACCAGCGCACGTCGCAGAGCATCCACGACATCAGCATTCGACCCAGGTGTGGGGCCGGGAGAGGAGTCTTTAGTCCGGGGGCGCTTCTGCGCACGCTCCTCACATTCCCCCTGCTTAAGAGATTGTGGAGGACTTGAAGGTGGACCTAAAGACTGAGGCGTGCGGGCAGTATCACGCCGGTCCCTTTGCTCCACCCTGTCGGACCGGCGCTGATCCCGATCCACCTGGCGTTGCTCCTTCTCACGGTGGCGGTTGTCCCGCTCAGCCCGACAGGAGCTCCGATTGGCCGATGGAGGAGGAGGAGGAGGAGGAATGGACGCTGGCCGCTCGACGTTAGCAGCAGTGGAAACAGATGGGCCAGCGCCCGACGACCGCTGGCGAACAGGGGAGGCGTGCGCGTCCACCGTCGGCGCACGCATTGTGGGCTGAACCTCCTCACCCACACGCATTCCTCCCGAGCGATCCACCACGACACGGCGTACGGTGTCCGCGCCATCCAGCAGCATGTTTAACCGGTGCAGTTGCTCAGCATCCCGGTTACTCGCCTTGGACTTGGACATTTTCACTGCAAAAAAGGGAACGCACAGGATAGCAACAGTCGATCAATATTACACTACACATACATTTACAGATAAACGCCACCCGACAGACTAGGCATGCGGGCCAGGCGATTCTTCTCGATCAGGTCCCAATGGCACGCCGCCCAGAAGTGTCTCGCCTCGGGCCTAGGGTCAAAGACAAACTTCAGATGAGCTATCCTATTCTCCTCCTCGGGCGTCAGGGGGAACTCACGCGTATCCAAATGGTGGAAGCGCTGGGGGACTCGGTGGACAAGATGGGCGTTGGCCGCGAACTCAGGAGGATGCGCGCCAAACTCCCAGTCTCCTCCGACCAGGCAGTTGATCGTGCGCCAGCTGGTGGAAGAACTGGGAGGATCGATGAGCCACCACTTCACCCTCGGCTCCATGGTGAAGGTGCTGGAGTCCCGCCGGCTGGAAGAGTACCTCAGGCGGAAGAAGTGGAGGAACTCCGCCCGGGTGGGGTGATCCAACCCGCTCGCACGGAAGATATTGAAGAAGGCGACCAACGTTCGGGTCAGTGTAAGCCCACACTGACCGAGGGAAATCTTCAGGAGCGCCAGGATGTACTGGAAGAACGGGTGGAGAGGCAGCTTTATCCCCGCCTTCAAATGAAACTCGCTGACGCACACGTGGCCAGCAGGCGGTCAGGTGAACGTCTCTTCCCTCCCCGGTATCTTCAGCCTCACGGACGACGGAATGTGGTAGTCCTTCGCCCACCGCGCCATCTCCTTGACACTCGGCGCCCGCTCAGGTTCCTGCACTGGCACTCCGTTGAGGAGCACCAAGTGCACTCGCCCGCCCTCCGGAAATTGGGTCACGGGCTGATCTTGTCGCACGGGCTCGTCACCCCAGGGCCCGGACGATGAGGATCCGTCCGATGATCCCCCTAACCCTGCGGCAGCAAGCGCTTGTTGGGGATCCATTTGCTGCACGACAGGAGAAGCGTTAGGGACGAATCGCAGAGGCGTCACACTCATCACGGACTCGCACGACGACGTACTCGACCCACTCGTGCCCAACCCACAACTAATCCACCCCACCCCCGGTATGTATATCCGCTCACGCGATTGCCCGCTTGATATCTCTATTGGCTCCATTCCTAGACGCACGCACGCGCAAACCCACACTTAGCAAAAAAAAAACAAAACTACCAGAAACACCAAAAACCCAAAAATCCTACCCCAAACAAGATCAAACCTGGCACACCTCAAGAACACGCCTTGTTATTGAGATACAAACCCAGAAAAAGCCCTAAAAACCCAGAAACCGTGGAGGAGAAAAACAAACAGAAACCAGAAAACCAAATACGGGGCAAAACCAAAACGGAAAAGAGCAAAACAAGTCAAAGAGCCTTACCAAATCAAGATTGACGGTAGAGAGGTTGAACTTCGATGAAGGATTCCGGCAAGGAGCAAGGAACACAAAGATCAGAGAAGAACAGTAGGCGAAGTAATTTCTGCAGCGTTTCGGTAAATTGTAAGAAGTGGTGAGGAAGACGACACCAAAGCCCTATTTATACTAATCGCACAGTGCACGCTAATGAACGCCAGCCGTCCATTTTTCGCGTGTCCACCGTTCGATCACGACACGTGGCCCTGAGGCGGTTCACCTGCCCGCCTAAGTAACCGCGCTCCTCTTCAACTTCCCGCCTTGATTTCAAACCCTAGCACGGTCTCCCACGGCTCAACACGTGTCACCCATGCAACACCTCACGCGCCTGACGCCTGAGCTTGAGCAGTTATCACGTCATCAGCATTTAATGCCCGGGGCACGCCAGCATTAAATACAACGGCTCGCATTTATTGCCCAACGGTTCCCAAGGAGAGTCAAAAGGAATGTCACCTCAAACACCTGGTCAGACGGAATCACCCCACCCGAGGCAGGGCAACACACGCCACGACTTCCGCCATTCGCACTGGCGCGCACAGCACCCATACGACCACGCGCTCGCAACACGCCACGGTAGCATCACACCACCAGGTTAGTACAAACACCATCCGGGCGCCCCGAAAGAGGGCGAAAGCCTGAATTCCCTTTCGGACGCGCGCCGAATGTAGAACTTGCGCCGTACGGGCATGGGGTTCTTCCCCTCCGTACACGTCAACGTTAGAAAGCAAGCCGGATCAGGCGGCAGAGGCATGGGGTCCGCCCCCTCTTTGCGCGCGCTGAGACCGATGGGCGGCATAGGTGTGGGGTTCGTCCTCTCCGTGAGCGCACCGTTAACGATCGAAGCGCAAGCCGGCTGTCATGACAGAGGCATGGGGCCAACTCCTCTCTGGGTGTGCTAAGCCGATGGGCGGCACGGGCGTGGGGTGTTGCCCCTCCGTGGGCGTAACGTTAACGATCGACTCGCCGACTCGGAACGGCAGGGGCGTGCGGTCCGACCCCTCCTTGCGCGTTCCGAGACCGATGAGCGTCGCGGGCAATGGTACGCCCTCCCCGGACGCGAAAGCAAGCAGGCTGTCATGACGGAGGCATGGGGCACATCTCTTCTCCGGGCATCCTAAGCCGAAGAACGGCACGGGCATGCGGTCCGTCCCCTCCGTGCGCGTTAATTGTACGTCGCGGTCTTGATCCCACCGTTGACGCTACACCATACGCAACGGCATCCCCGTTGACGTATGCGGTGCACCGCGGCATCCCAATGCTGGTGTTACGAAAAACATTCGCATACATTCACGCATCATACCATACATTCACACATTTTTCATTACTATATATCTATGATTGCCCATATTTATGTTTACCAGGCAACACTCCACGGGCGCGCGGCTCCAAATAGTAAGTCTTGTTTGGACGCCGGGCCCACAGGTACAGGACCGCACGAACAGGTACACGATCGTACGCACAGGTCCTCACTCCGTCATGCGAGCCCTTCCTTGACCGGAGAGTTGGGGGACTTGGGGGTTACAGGACCACGCACCACTGCTCAATCGGATAAGTATTCTGTTTAATCGCACGAACCCTTTTTCAACTCCCCAGTCAAGAAAGTTCTCTTTGACTTGGGGACTTGGGGGACTTGTTTGTATGACATTAGTTGTACGATTAGTTCTACTTATCCACTTAAGCAGGAAATCAACACCTACCCGACCGCCTGAAAGACCAGCAGGAAAGCTTCAACTTCACTCACAAGACTGACCTCATCCGAGCGCGCACGCGCCCATGGGGCGCACATCCGAATGTGCGGATCACACATCAGCAAGTGCACCAGTCCCACATCGAGGAACACCAGTGAGCAACAATCCCAACCACCTATATATGTGATAAAGCAGTTTAACACCTCTCAAAGATACCCTATTCACAACCTGGATATATCAATGTAGTAAGATAAATAGGGGTTATCGAACTCGAGGAATTGGTGAAACTAAATCCTAACACACTACTATGCTGACAGACTCGACTACAGTACACTAATGGCTATCGAACCGAAGCTAGACAGACTCAAATGCAGCGAGATTTTGACACAATAAACTAGACACAGTGGCGGACTACCACACAAAATTTGAGGGTATTCGGAGTTGATTTGGTTACCGAAATAAATCGGTGAAGTTACAGCTAATGCAGAAAATAAATGCTGAAAGTAAATATGCTAATGAATGCAAATGGGTTTAAACTATATGATTAAAGAGTTAAGAGGAATGCAATCCACCACCGTCATTCCATCTATCTAACACATACTTAATCTAATGCACATATCCAATGAATGAAAGTTCCCAGGAAGAGTTGATCGTTACAACCACATCCTATTACCTAATCCTTATGCATATGCAGGTTTGTCATGGACCTCCCCTACATCTATCCCTCTATTGAACCCATAGTCATGGACCCCAAGGTTTACAAAGAAGAAAGCATTAAGTTCTAGAAAAGGTTTGAGAAGCTACAAGGGTTCACAAGTACACTATGGGCGTGTCTCGCTAGACCTATGGATTTCAATCTCCCGACGGTAAAATCGGTGTATCACTATAGAGAATCCGGTGGAAGAAATTATCTTCAGTCCCCCGTATCTCATGAAACTAGAACCCTAGCATGCATACTAAGTTGCGCACCAAAGCAAACATACAAGAATTCATACGGTGATCATTCAGAGAAAGAAACCTCATTCATAGAATATGCAAAACTAGATTAAAGTGTATTTATTAAAAAGACTTCATGTACGGGGCTTCAAGCAGCCCCTTAACAAAGGAAAATTAGCTACTCATAGTCATAAATAAAAACATCAAAGAATTCATAAAAGATAAATAAAAGATGGGGAAAGAAGAACTCTTGACGACGTCGAGATCGAGCTCGCTTGAATCCTCTGTTTTGTCCAACTGTACGTCTTTTGTTCTTTAGTCTCCAGCGTACGTAACTTCAGCCCCCACTTGCTATATATATATGTTTTGAAGCTAGGTTAATTAACCTAGCTGATATGGACCACGTGCATGATTCCTTCTCCAAGTCCAAGTCCAAGTCCAAGTCCAAGTTGCCATCGAACTTCCTCTTTGCTTTCTATTTAATTTCTCTCACTAACTTCGCTGGCACCAACGTACGTATTCACCTCGCCAAACCATATATGATTGCAGTCATTAAACCCATCGAACTTGCATATATTCCCTCGCTAGACAGTTCCTCGCCAAGAAACTTCCAAAACATATTATTTAATCTCCTTTTCTCCATTAATCTCCAAAACACCTAAAAACAAATAAACTTAATTAATTCACTCAATTAATAACAATAAACTAAATATAGGGAACAAATTAAATACCAAATAGATGCATAAATATGCGACTATCAAAATACCCCACACTTAGACATTGCTAGTCCTCGAGCAATACACTAAACTAAGACTCTAAAAAAACTCAAAGACACTAACTACATGACTCTAACACCCTTAACAAATTTTCTCAGCAATCTTCCACAATTGTAACACCAAGATAAGTGTGACTCCAAATTTATACCGTAAAATTTCGAAAGTTAATTTCAATGCATGACACACATGTAATATGTAGGACGAAGACATAATCATGGTGAATGTAAAGCTGCAGCATGCAACAAACTTGTCAAGATTCAACCTCACAGGTATATGCTCTCAAAAGTGTTTCTCTCAAAATATATCTAAGGTTTTCACTCACTCAACTACTTGTCAAATGGACCACACCATATGCTTACACTTGTGACAAATCTCCACAGATCAAAGGCTGCTATCTTGAGGATCAAAAGGACTTTCATGGGTTGTAATGGGGCTTAGCTCATAGGTTAAAGAATAAACGGATAAGGAATTCAAATATAATTCTAGAACCCAGTAGAGCACCAAATAAGAGACTTCTTCAAACTTTACAACCATGAACTTTCTCACTTTTGCGGCCGAATTTCATTTTGTTGGGCCTTCACATCATTGTTTTCAACAACAGTTAACTCGAGTATCAAGCTAGACATCATAATTACTTCATTCTTTTTTTTCATCTTTTTTTTTTTTCAAACACTAGCTTGATACCCCACACTTAATTCTTTGCATCACTTTTCGACATTGTCGTCGTCTTCACATACCTGTCTCATGTATAGCTCTACCAAGTCCTAGAACAAGGGTAAAGATATAACTATTCTAAGGTTTAAGGTTAGAGATATGTGGGTGATGACATAAAGTTTAAACATGTAGGCTCAAAGTGGTTAACTAAGGAGTGCACATCTTGTGTACACAAAGTCGGGACACCGGCTTATATGGCTATGGTGGTGTCCCCTAAATGCCTTTATCACTTCCTCAATCAAAACAAATATTGACTATAAGCTTTGAAAAGCACAAGAGCAAGTTCTAGTAATATCTAGAGTCCATTAACTTAATCTGTGGCAAGCAATTGACACTCAATAAAGAAAGCATGTGTATTCACATATAGGCTCAATCGCTCACAGGTTAAATGAATCTTAACAAAGTTCAAGCATGCCAGAAATCTGTACCATGTTAACTTTTTCTACATCCACTACACATTCTCATATGCATCATATATCAAGATTAACCAAAGAAACTTAAATAACATGATCATCTTTTAGTCACAATTACGGAAGATATAATCACATCATGGACTTGTTAAGGGCACCTAAAGACACAAAATAAAAGACTCTTTTTATGTTTTTCTTGACACTTTTTACTTTTGTATTTGGTTTTTCAAATAAGACACTAAAATACCCAAGGAAAACAAAGAAAAACTCAAAAATATCAACATCGAGCGAGCAGCTCGCCAGACACAGTGCAGCGAGCAACAATCCTCGCCAGAATTTTAAAACATTAATAAAGAGAGAAACAAAGAATATCACTACCGTGTAAACAAATAGTTTGAGAGTAAGCATTACACAATCTCCAAGATTTTTTTAGGAAAAAAGAGAATAGATTCTCCACTTTTATACCACATACCCTATTTTATTTTGACACCAAGAAATGAAATGGGGTGATCCGAATTTGTATTTGTCGCGGTTGTACAAGAATGTACATATTTTAATTGATTAATTTATTTGATCTTATCAATTCGTAGAATTTTTTTCGAATAAATCATGAATTTGGCTGGGATTGTATTAAAAATATCATCAAAAACTTACAGTCACTAATCGTAATAGGCTGAAATTTTGGGACCACAGACTAGACACATATAAAAACACACCCTCAAAATTTCAGAAAATTACGAGCCCACTAACTATGTCAAATTAATTATACAGAACAGCAGACTGTTTGCTCGCCAGCCCATCGAACTTCGCTGGCGAACAACGTGTAGCGAGGCTCGCTAGGATTTTACAAAATTAGTCATACATCAAAATTTGCTGAGATTTCGCGAGCACTCGGTAGACTCATTTACAAAACTGCCCTCAAAATTGCAGAAAATTACGAGACCCTAGCTATCGAAGATGAATGACACGAACCGGTTACTGTTCAGTACAGAGAACTGTTGCTCGCTTGACCCAGCTCCACTTTGCCAGAATTATATAGAATTAATGACAGAGTGGAATGAGCTGAAATTTAGAGAGAAAAAACTAGACAAATTTACATACATTCCCTAAAAATTTCAGAAATTTACGAGACTTCTAGATATGAAAATCAAATCACACAAAACATCAAACCGAACAGTACAACCAGCGAAGCTCGCCAGAGACTCATTCCCTCGCTAGAATTTTTCAGAATTGATCATAAATTGGAATGAGCTGAAATTTTAAGAGCATAATTTAGACACATGTAAAAACATCCTCTAAAAATTTCAGAAAATTACGAAACTTCAAACTATGTCAAATAATTGACACGAAATAGCATACTGTACAGTACCAAAATAACGAAAAATTTATACATAGACGCTAAGGATATGATATAAATCCCACCCCACACTTGAAATTTGCATTGTCCTCAATGTAAAACAAAACTAAAACATACAATACATCAAACAAGCACGGAATGAAACACATAACACATCACAAATCACACTAAACATGGAGAAAAATAAAGCAAAGGAGAAAGATAGAGAGTTTAAGAATTTCAAATCTGGTTTTCCACGCTCTCCATCGACATGGGTTTCCTCCCAAGTAGCGCTAAGTTTAACGTCTTCAGCCAGACAGCAAGTCTCATCACTCCATACACAGAGATGCATCTCCAAGGGTTGCATCCTCAAAGACATGCTCCACAAATGACTCATAGAATGGCTTGAGTCGATGTCCATTCACTTTAAATGTCTTCCCTGTTTTTGAACTTACAATCTCTATGGCACCATGAGGAAAAACATTAGTGATAACATAAGGTCCAGTCCATCTACTTTTTAGCTTACCTGGAAACAAGCGTAGACGACTACTGAAGAGTAAAACTTTTTGACCAACAAAAAATTCTTTTCTCTTAATATTCCGGTCATGAAAAGCTTTAGTCTTTTCCTTGTAAATCCTACTGGACTCATAGGCATTATGCCTAATCTCATCGAGCTCGTTCAGCTGCAACTTCCTATGCAAACCCGCATCATCGATGTCAAAATTGAACTTCTTGACAGCCCAATATGCCTTGTGTTCCAACTCTACTGGAAGATGGCAAGCTTTTCCATACACCAACCTATAAGGAGACATTCCAATAGGTGACTTATATGCTGTCCTGTAAGCCCACAACGCTTCATCAAGGCGTTGGCTCCAATCCTTCCTTGTTGGTCCAACAGTCTTCTCCAGAATTTGCTTGATCTCCATATTCGACACTTCCACTTGCCCGCTGGTTTGAGGGTGATAAGGTGTGGCCACCTTATGCGTTACACTGTACTTCCGAAGCAAAGCATCAAAGGTTCTATTGCAAAAATGAGATCCTCCATCGCTGATAATGCATCTAGGTGTTCCAAATCTAGCAAAAATATCTTTCAGAAAACAAAGAACAACCTTAGCATCGTTAGTGCGGGTGGCTTTAGCTTCCACCCACTTAGAAACATAATCCACAGCGAGAAGAATATACAAATAACCTTGAGAATTAGGGAATGGTCCAATGAAATCAATACCCCACACATCGAATATTTCAACAACAAGAACAGGGTGTTGAGGCATTTGGTCTCTTGGGCCAATGTTACCTGCCATTTGGCATCTCTCACATGATTTGTACATGACATGGGCGTCATGAAACAAAGTTGGCCAATAAAATCCACTCTCAAGCACTTTGAGAGCAGTCTTCTTCCCTCCAAAGTGTCCACCACCTGCATGTGAGTGACAGAAAGATAGAATAGATTGAAATTCAGACTCGGGTACACACCTGCGGATGATGGCATCGGTACAATATTTCCAGAGGTATGGCTCATCCCATACGTAATACCTGGCTTCCTTGACCAGTTTGTCTTTCTGAGCTCTGCTGAAATTGGGTGGAATGTACTTACTCACCTTGTAGTTAACAATATCAGCATACCAGGGTTCCACAGCTTGAACAACAAAGAGTTGTTCATCGGGAAAGCTATCTCTGAGAGGAAGAGTGTCTTCTTCTGCGTTGGAACCGTGGGTGAGTCTACTCAAGTGATCCGCCACCACATTTTCAGAACCCTTCTTGTCCTTGATCTCAATATCAAACTCCTGAAGTAAGAGCATCCATCGAATCAACCTGGGCTTGGCATCCTGTTTAGTCATCAAATATCTCAAAGCAGCATGGTCAGAAAATATGATAACTTTAGTTCCTAACAAGTAAGACCTAAACTTTTCAAGAGCAAAAACCACTGCTAAGAGCTCCTTTTCTGTAGTTGAATAGTTCAACTGTGCATCATTTAAAGTACGGGAGGCATAATAGATGACGTGTGGGAGTCTTTGTGGTCGTTGGCTAAGAACAGCGCCAACAGCATAGTCTGAAGCATCACACATGAGCTCAAATGGTAGACTCCAATCCGATGCTTGAATGATGGGAGCTGTAGTGAGCAACTCCTTGAGCTTATTGAATGCTTGCAAGCACTCATCGGTGAAGTTGAAAGCTACATCTTTCTGGAGCAATGCACATAACGGTCTGGATATGTTGGAGAAATCCTTGATAAACCTGCGATAAAATCCTGCATGTCCAAGAAAAGATCTCACCTCCTTCACAGTGGAAGGAGGGGGTAAGGTACGCACAATATCAACCTTAGCTTTATCAACCTTTATACCTCTAGCTGAAATAACATGTCCCAAAACTATACCCTGCTCCACCATAAAGTGGCATTTTTCCCAATTAAGTACAAGGTTAGTTTCTACACAACGCTCTAAAACCATAGCTAGATTATGAAGACATGAGTCAAAAGAATCACCGAAAACAGAGAAATCATCCATAAATACCTCAATGATCTTTTCAACCATGTCTGAGAAAATGCTTACCATGCACCTCTGAAATGTGGCAGGTGCGTTGCATAAACCAAATGGCATCCTCCTATAAGCAAAAGTGCCATAGGGACATGTGAAGGTGGTCTTCTCTTGATCATCCTTATGTATGGCTATTTGGTTGTACCCTGAATAGCCATCTAAGAAACAGTAGTATTCATGACCTGCCAACCTTTCCAACATCTGATCAATGAATGGGAGCGGAAAGTGCTCTTTTCGTGTGGTTGCATTGAGCTTGCGGTAGTCAATACACACTCTCCATCCCGTTTGGACTCTTTGAGGCACCAACACGTTCTCATCATTCTTTACCACTGTGATTCCTAAACGTTTGGGCACAACCTGCACAGGACTAATCCATTTGCTGTCAGAAATAGCATAAATGATACATGCGTCTCGAAGCTTGATGACTTCTTTCTTGACAACTTCCATCATGGGAGGATTGAGACGACGTTGAGCTTCCCTTGTTGGCTTAGCTCCCTCCTCCATATGGATCCTGTGGGTACACAATGTTGGGCAGATGCCCTTGATATCGGCTACTGTCCATCCAATGGCGGCCTTGTACTTCCTAAGTACATTCAGTAACTTCTCCTCTTGTAACGTTGAGAGCTTGGAAGAGATGATGACTGGAAGTGTATCATCCTCCCCTAGGAAAGCATACTTTAAATGCTCGGGTAGAAGTTTAAGCTCTAATGTGGGAGCCACCTGTATAGACAGAACAAGAACGTCATCTGAAATTGGAAGAGAAATGGGTTTAGAATATTTACCTTTCATAATTGGCAGGGATTCAAGTGCTTCTTCCATAGCATAATACTCCTCTTCCATTTCAAGATCCTCAGCTGAAGCTATCTCAAAAATAGGTTCAACTTTCTTCTCCTCGCCAAGCTTCAGACTCGGAACATTTTCTTTTCCAGATACCTCGATGACCTTCCTCAAAGGATCCTCCTCCAATGAATAGTGAATGAATTCCTGCACAAAACTCTCAAAAGTGTCAATTGAACAACATGAATAAGCATCATCACTATTCGGATGTTTGAGAGCTTCATAAATATTGAAGTGGATTTTCTCCTCAGCTACTTCCATACTCAATGATCCATCAAAACAATCTATCTTTGTACGCGTTGTTCTCAAGAATGGTCTCCCAAGAATCAATGGTATTTCTGATGGCATTGGCTCATGTTCCATCTCCAGCACAAAGAAATCTGCTGGGAATATCAAATTTCCCACCTGCACCAAAACATCCTCAATAATACCTTGAGGGTAACAGTTAGACCGATCAGCAAGTTTAATGGTGACACCTGTGGGAATAAGTTCTCCCATTTTCAACCTGTTATAAGCAGTGTATGGCATTAAATTAATGGAAGCACCTAAATCAAGTAAAGCACCCGCAAACCTGTGATCACCAATGGTACATGAGATCGTAAAACGTCCTGGATCACCTAACTTAGGTGGGAGCTTTCTTTGAAGCACAGCATATACTCTCTCTCCCAAAGCCACAGTCTCAGTTCCATTGAATTTTCTCTTTGTTGTGCACAAGTCTTTCAGGAACTTTGCATACTGTGGTATCTGCTCGATCACATCCAACAACGGGATGTTTACTCTTACCTTTCTGAACACATCCAAGATCTCCTTCTCTTTTTCAACCTTCACCTGCTTCTTCAACCTGCTAGGAAAAGGTAAATTAGGAATAATGGAAGGAGAAGGAGTAGAGGATACCTGACCTGATTTTTGATTTGTCAGTTCTTCTGTTTCAGGTGCATTTTCGATGGCTCGAATTGGGGTTCCTGCAGAATCTTCTGACGGCTTGTCCAACGGCTTGTAAGGGACAAGTTGTTCAAGCACGGGCTCCTCCCATTTTCTCTTTGTTAACTCGGGCAGTTCTTCCAACACTTTCCCACTCTTCAAAGTCATGGCATGAGCTTCATATTTTGTGTTGGGATTGGGAAGAGTGTTACTAGGAAGACTTCCTTCCTTGACCTGAGCCATTGTTTGTTGCATTTGGCTCATTTGTCTCTCAAGAAAGTCAATTGCTTTTCCTTGCTGTAGAGCTGTGGTCTTGAGTTCTTGAGTTGTGGCCTTGAGTTCTTGAGTTGTGGCCTTGATATCTTGGCGAAAGGCACTACTCTCCTCTCGTTCTTTCTTGTTGTCAAGCATCATTTGTTGCATGAGGGCTGCCAAGGTAGAATTTTCTGATAATGTTTGAGCTTGAGCTTGTTGTTGCTGAGGCATACGCCTTTGGCCAAACTGCTGCCCATCTCCTATCGGCTGTCTCTGCTAAAATCCAGGTGGAACAATAGGAGAATTGAGCACATTGTTGCTCCTATAGCTCAACAGGTCTCTATTTCCACCATATGTGTTGGGTTGTCTCTGGAAGTAATTTGCTTCTTCCTCTTGATCAACCTCTTCATCTGCTCTAAACTTGGGACAATCTTCTGCTAAATGGCTTGTAGCTGAACATAAAGTACACACAACCTGAGCTGCAGCAACTGTTGTCTTCTTGTTCACTTTCAGACTACTCGCTATCAGAGCAATATCATTCTCCATAGAGCTTAATCTTTTTTCCATGGCTCCATCGATTGCAACTGCATTGAGAGACCTTCTACTTGCTCCCATGGATCTATCCCTTGACTGAAATTGCCTTGAATTTTCTGCTTGGTTCTCAACAATTTCCTTGGCTTCTGTTCCAGTCATATTCCACCAATTTCCCCCACAAGCTGAATCAAGCTTTGACCTGTTAAAAGAATCAAGTCCTTCATAGAAGAACTCCATTTGAGTGTTGATGTCAAACTTATGGTGAGGGCATTGTCGAAGAAGACTCTTAAACTGGCTCCAGGCTTCATGTAATTCATCACTGTCTTTCTGCCTGAATGTGCTAATTTGCTTCTTCAAGTTCTTGGTGCGTGAAGCAGAGTAGAACTCTTTCATAAATGCAGAGCACATCTTCTCCCATGTGTCCATAGATAAAGGAGCTAAAGAATTATACCATGCTTTTGCTTGCTCCTTCAAAGAGAACGAAAACAAGAGGAGTTTTACAGTATCCTCTTCCACATTAGTCGATCTCTGGATTCTGCACAATGCTGTAAACTCATTGAGATGGTCCTGAGGGTCTTCAGAAGGCGTTCCTCTGAAGTGTGGCAGATTCGATATAAGTGATGGGGGAATAGAATAAGACCCCAAATTCTCTGGTAATACGATCGGTGAATCTGCTGCACCTGTGCCCGGTATAAAGGACTCTCTCAGCTTGGTTGCATTTGCCATTCTTCTTGGTGATGGTGGTGGTGTCGGAATACTCTGTTCTTCCTCAAATTCAGATTCTGTATCAGAATGTATTTCTTGCTCAGGCTGACCACCACAGTTCACGTTCATGGACCGTTGTCCCTGCTGCTTCCTGTTTTGCCTTGCTGAGCGTTCAATCTCTGGATCAAGTAATAATGGCTCAGCGCTTCTTGTGTTCCTAGTACGCATACACAATTCTCCTGCACACAGAAGAGACAGTAAGACTCAAAAGAAAAACAAAACAAAACAAAACAAAACAAAACAAAACAGAAAATTAAAGACTCTATTAGGACTTAGAATTAAGCAATTCCCCGGCAACGGCGCCAAAATTTGATAAGGCGGTTTAACATCTCTCAAAGATACCCTATTCACAACCTGGATATATCAATGTAGTAAGATAAATAGGGGTTATCGAACTCGAGGAATTGGTGAAACTAAATCCTAACACACTACTATGCTGACAGACTCGACTACAGTACACTAATGGCTATCGAACCTAAGCTAGACAGACTCAAATGCAGCAAGATTTTGACACAATAAACTAGACACAGTGGTGGACTACCACACAAAATTTGAGGGTATTCGGAGTTGATTTGGTTACCGAAATAAATCGGCGAAGTTACAGCTAATGCAGAAAATAAATGCTGAAAGTAAATATGCTAATGAATGCAAATGGGTTTAAACTATATGATTAAAGAGTTAAGAGGAATGCAATCCACCACCGTCATTCCATCTATCTAACACATACTTAATCTAATGCACATATCCAATGAATGAAAGTTCCCAGGAAGAGTTGATCGTTACAACCACATCCTATTACCTAATCCTTATGCATATGCAGGTTTGTCATGGACCTCCCCTACATCTATCCCTCTATTGAACCCATAGTCATGGACCCCAAGGTTTACAAAGAAGAAAGCATTAAGTTCTAGAAAAGGTTTGAGAAGCTATAAGGGTTCACAAGTACACTATGGGCGTGTCTCGCTAGACCTATGGATTTCAATCTCCCGACGGTAAAATCGGTGTATCACTATAGAGAATCCGGTGGAAGAAATTATCTTCAGTCCCCCGTATCTCATGAAACTAGAACCCTAGCATGCATACTAAGTTGCGCACCAAAGCAAACATACAAGAATTCATACGGTGATCATTCAGAGAAAGAAACCTCATTCATAGAATATGCAAAACTAGATTAAAGTGTATGTATTAAAAAGACTTCATGTACGGGGCTTCAAGCAGCCCCTTAACAAAGGAAAATTAGCTACTCATAGTCATAAATAAAAACATCAAAGAATTCATAAAAGATAAATAAAAGATGGGGAAAGAAGAACTCTTGACGACGTCGAGATCGAGCTCGCTTGAATCCTCTGTTTTGTCCAACCGTACGTCTTTTGTTCTTTAGTCTCCAGCGTACGTAACTTCAGCCCTCACTTGCTATATATATATATATATATATGTTTTGAAGCTAGGTTAATTAACCTAGCTGATATGGACCACGTGCATGATTCCTTCTCCAAGTCCAAGTCCAAGTCCAAGTTGCCATCGAACTTCCTCTTTGCTTTCTATTTAATTTCTCTCACCAACTTCGCTGGCACCAACGTACGTATTCACCTCGCCAAACCATATATGATTGCAGTCATTAAACCCATCGAACTTGCATATATTCCCTCGCCAGACAGTTCCTCGCCAAGAAACTTCCAAAACATATTATTTAATCTCCTTTTCTCCATTAATCTCCAAAACACCTAAAAACAAATAAACTTAATTAATTCACTCAATTAATAAATATGCGACTATCAATATGCAAGGTATTTATTACAGGTAACGACATTCTGATCCAGGCATTAAACACCACTTGCACGCACGTTCAGTTGACTGTTATATCAAATACATCATCTAACTTAGGCATCGGAGCGTTGAAGGCGGGCCACCCCGTCTCGACCCCTGACCGCCCGTTTGTTGTTGTATTCTTCTAACAGCCATACCCGAACACGCGCACACCCGAACACCCGAGAGGAGAAGAAGTGCCCGACCATCCGAACAGCTCTAGCGTTCGGACGAACAACAAGGAGAAGGAGTACTCGTACTTGCTTCTGCCAGATTACGTCTCGTGCGTAATTCGGTAGAAACACAGACTATTAAATATGACAACAATGACATACCTATCAAGATGGACTTGGACTTTCTTCCTGCGAAAATCTGAAGCAGAGAATGAAAGCTTGGGGCAGTCATTCACGTGCAAGTATTCCAGTGAAGGACACTCAAAATCAATAGTACCAATCAGCATTGGAAGTTTATCCAAACTTAACCTCTTCAATTTGGGAAGAATGGTCTGCTTGTTGATTGCTGCTTCAGTAGTTCTTTCCAGAAAGGGGCAATCATCCAAATAAATGACCTTCAATTGAAATAGACAATCAACAACGTCAGAGATGAATAGACTTCCCAGAATGTTGCAGTTGTATAGGGACACGCTCTCAAGATTTTGGAACATCGCTGGTGGGGAAGGTCCATCACATATGCTTCTCATGACTTGTAGATTCCACGGGTGTAAAAATATTAATTCCGATTCTTCTGGCTCAAACCCTTCACAGCCAACCACATATTCCACAGTTACTTTATCATCAGTTAGCGCATTCATGACCTTAACCTGAGCTTGTCTTGTGGCTTCAAATACTACAAAATTTCCTCTGGACTCAATTTCAATAGGTCGTAGTTTACTACACACATCTTCAACAATTTTTTCGACGAGTTGTCTATCAGTGCTACACCAAAAAATTAAGGGTAAATATCATCGTGTAAAAAAATAGTATAGGAAAGGCACAAGTATAACTGTTGTTAAATCTTTATGCTTACTTGAATTTGCGTGTATGCCATCCAGAGATATTGGACACTGTGTTCAAAGCATCTCTCCTTGTTTCCATATCGCCCCGAGTTTCCATGCTTCATGAAAGCATCTTCGAAACTCCTCTTCTGATATCTTACATCGGTGGGATCAACCTTATGAAAGAGTGGTAGAATTCTATTGTTGTCTTCCATACATTGACATATCTTCGTAAGTTCCTCCAAACACCAAGTAGAAGAAGCATAATTTTGTGAGAGAACAACAATTGCGAACCTTGAATCTTCAATAGCCCTCGAAAGAGTGGGAGAAATAGCATCCCCTACCTCAAGGTCTTGCTCATCCATGAATATTTTAAGTCCTTTGTTTTTGAATCGATTACACAATTCGGATGTGATACCCTTGCGGGTGTCAGGACCCCTGAAACTCAAGAACACATCATATTTCCAAATAGGAGCCCCTGATGTAGCTATGTGGGAGCTGGAGGCCATCAACAAATTGAACTCAGCTGTGAGATCTTGGACCTACGAATATAAAACCAAAAGAATCATTCAAAATCAACTTATTCACATTACGAGATCAGTATCAGAACCATTAAACATAGAGCAACAAACAACGGGAAAGAAGTTAAAGCATTCTTCTTACTCGTTACAAAGCTTGGAGATGAAAAATCGTTTTGGCTTTGATCGATTAGAAATCCATTGAAGCTTCTTTTTTTCTTTTTCGTTCTGTGGTCGGCTTTTGGGGGGTTCAGATTTCAACATCATCATGTTTCAGAGACTCTTCAGTCGAGCTGCATAAGCGTCTACATGTTGGGCTCGTTCTAGTTTAGCGTTTTGAACTCGGCGCAAATTCCTTCAATAATAAAAGACCATGTAGTCAATTTCTGGCGCCAGTTCATCTAAAACCATACATAGATAAAGCACAGAAGCTGAAGCTAGCATTCCCTAGCAATTACAGTAAAAGCATAGGAGCCACAAGCAGATACCATCCATTAAGTTTAGACTTCCAAAATTTATTTACGCGATTGAATCAAACAGATCAAATTGCGCATAATAATTAGGCAAAAGCAAACCAAGAATTAATATAAATTGTAAGCTAAATCAGAGATCGACAATGAAATAAATGAATAACTAAAAACAAATAAATTGAAAGTAAAATTGACTCACTTTATATATCCATTGAAAACAAACAAGAATCTCAACGATATGAGTTTTCTGTATTCACCCAGCACAGTAGAGCAGTCATGACTTCAGTTAGGTTCACAAATCACAACTATCTTTAAGTACGTCTATATCTCACAGGTGATTATCTCTCATGTATACTTTTGTAAAAAGAAAATGCAGGAAACTATGAAGTACTATATGTCTATATATATATGAGGCTCAGTTTCATCTATGCTATATGTATAGCAGTCAGATGCCAATGAAACTATCATCCATCAGTCGGTTCCAAACCCATCTCAAACAGAAGGTAATAAAAAGAGAAAAATGAAATCAAACTGAAACTTGGAACACTCCTCCGACTCATCACTTATGAATAAGTTGATATCAAGTACACAATTCATACATCATCGTTTAATGAATCAAATCCACACATCAAGGGCACGCATGAACCCTCCATTACTGATTGAAGAATAATCAGTCGTGAAGTGTACCAGGGAAAAAGTAGATAAAGCGAAATTGCTTTATGTGAAAGCAGAAGAAAAATTAGAACAGTGGCATCCATAAAGTTGATCCTCTACATGTGGCTTCTTAAGCAATTGAGGAATCTTTTTCCAGGTCATGAAGATCTCTGTGTTTCTTGAATGCTATCAACTTCCTTAGGATTGTCCAAAATCCTCTATATGCTCAACTGGAAATAAAATGGAAATAATCAGATCACAAAACTAATGAAGCATTTTAAAGTATAAACTCATTTCCATTGGACAACTACAACTGAAAAACATGGATTTCAATAAATGAAAGTTAGAACACTTTGTTACTGTTAATTGGCAAGTAACTGGACAACCAAATATGAATATGGTAATCAACCAAGTTCATCAGAACTACATACCTGAACTGCTACGGAGGTCGGAAACAGAGACTGAAAACTTGGGGCAGGCCGTCACATCCAATTTCTTTAGTGAAGGACATTCAAAATCGATAGTAGCAGTTTCATAGCACAATTCCGGTAGATAACTCAACTTTAAACTCTTCAATTTCGGAAGAATGATCTTCTGATTGCTTGCTTCAACTATCCTTTGTATCAAGGAGCATTGATATAAGTCAGCCTCTTCCAAATGAACAAGACACTGAGCTACGTCAGAGGTGAAGAGACTTCCCCTTAATTCATTGCAAGAACCAATGAACAAACGCTCAAGAGTCTGGAACATTACAAGTGGAGCAAGACCATTACATATGCTTCTTACTGCTCTGAGGCTATACAACTCCATCTCTTTCAGTTTTGATTGATCTGGCTGGAAGTCTTCAAATCCAAACACATACTTAATTTCATCCATATGGTGACCGATCAGTTTCTCCACATTTGGCAGTCTCTTTAACAACTCTGCGGGAAAAAGTACATTTCCCCAATTATCACAAGCATTTACCTCGAATACCTTGAGATTGGATAGAGACCCGGGTGGTAATCTATCAAGACATACTGGAAAAGTATATTGGTGTGGAATGCAGCGGTACTTTTATTCATCCCAGCACAGGATATATATAGAAAAATAACATCCAAAGTAGTAGTTTCCAACGAGGAAAATAAATCCTAACAAAGACTAAGTTGAATCCTAACCAAACAAGAATAAACCAAAACATAATATTCAACACCCCCCACCATTCAAGTTGAGCATGGTATTTATGCGCAACTTGAATACGACAACTAAATAAATGTAGTGTGCGTGTGCATGTGCGTGTGCGTGGGCGTTGAACCTGGTTGTGGTGTGGGTGTGTATTGTGTGTGCCGATATGGGTGTGCTCTGCAGGTCTCAGGATTTGCTTTGATACCGACTAGAAAAGTATATTGGTGTGGAATGCAGCGGTACTTTTATTCATCCCAGCACAGGGTATATATAGAAAAATAACATCCAAAGTAGTAATTTCACACAAAGAAAATAAATCATAACAAAGACTAAGTCAAATCCTAACCAAACAAGAATAAACCAAAACATAATATTCAACAGACATAACTCATACGAGGAATCCAAATGATCCACATGTAACTCTTCCAAGTTCTCCAAGACAGGGCCGTTCGGAAGTTCCACACCTGAATGCCTAAAACTGGGATGCTTATACGAAATTGGAGCATATTGTCACGCCCCGCCAACATTCCAAGGGTTGCCTTGAGAAATCGCGAGGGAAGCATGGCTCAAGGATGGGATTAGAGCATCCTGAACGCATTCGAGGGCAGTAAGAGGCACCCAAAGGGGGCTGCCAGAGGCATCCGAGGGCTGCCAGAAGCAGCCAGGGGGCCGCCAGAAGCACCGGGGGGCTGCCAGACGCACCCAGGCAGGTCTGGGAAGTTCCGGAAAGGTTCGGAACAGCGGAGTCGGTTCCGGAGGGGTCTGAAATAGCGCGGTGGCATCCGAAAGGGTTCGGAACGGTATGGAGGCACCCGGAACACTACGGAAGGTGCCAGAAGGCCATGGAAGGCCTTAGAAGGTCACGCAAAGTCTTCGAAAGACTTGGGAAGCATCAAGGAAAGTATTTAACTCTCTAGAACCTTAGAGAGGCTCGTGGGACAAGGTCACTCCGGAGATCTCTAGAACCATCATGGGACATCATAGTGTAGTATAGATAGGTCTAGAACTCCCTATACTTGTACATGTGGTAGATTAGTCTAGAACACTTAGACTTGGAGGTGGAGCCTATAAATAGGGAACCACCCCTCCCATTTGAGGAAGGAACTCTAGGAAGGAAATCAAGAAGCTTAGCTTAGGAGCAAGCTATCACACTCTTATAAAGCATTCTTTGGCAATACAAGTTCTTCTTTCAAAGCTCTTCTCCCTTCGATCTTTCGGTTGTTCTAGCCAAGCGTTCGCGAGAGTTAGGATGACTTAGCATAAGGGAAGTACTAAGGCCGCACGAGTGCTAGCTGAAAAATAAGCTCGTGACAACTGGTATCAGAGCCGAAGTTCCTTCGGAGCCTCATTCGACGATGGTGAAGCAAACAACGAGCAAAGGTGCATCGCTTAATATCACCAAAAGTGCATCGGTGTCCAGCCCTTCCGATGTGGTGACGCACGAGGAAGTTCGTGAAGAACTTGCCAACCCAAAAAGGTCTACAAAGGACATGCTTTCTTCTCTCGTCTCACGCCTAGCTCAGGTGGAGGATCGAAGCCAACAAGTGGAGGGTTTAGAGGCGGAGGATATCGCCATCCACACTGCGATCAAGGGGATGCTAGTCCAATTGGAGGAGACCTTGCGTGGCAGGATGGGGAAGATTCGCGAGGAGTTCATTGGGGAACTCGCAAAGATGCATTAAGTCCACAAGAAGGAGTCGAATAGCACGCTTGCACGCATGGAGGAGATGCATGGGGACTTGACCATATGCAAGCACGCATTGGCATCGACGGGGACAAGCACCAACGGTATGAAGGAGGCTAGGCACATGGAGGTGCCAAAGCCAAAGAGTTTCAGAGGTTCGCGCAACGCTCGTGAAGTGGACAACTTCTTATGGGGGCTAGATCAATACTTCGGAGCCATATGCATCAGCGAGGAGAATGCCAAGATTTGGGCAGCGGCTCTCTACCTCACCGACACAGCCATGTTGTGGTGGAGGCAAAGGCGAGGAGACATTGAAAAAGGTACGTGCATCATCTCTACCTTCGATGAATTTAAGAAGGGGCTTAAGAGGCAATTCTATCCCGAGAATGCCGAGGACGAGGCAAGAGCTCGATTGCGAAGGCTCAAGCACTCGGGGACGATTGGTGAGTATGTTAAGGATTTCACCAATCTAGTGCTTGAGATCCCCGATATGACTGACAAGGATACTCTCTTCAATTTCATGGATGGTCTCCAAGCATGAGCCAAGACCGAGTTAAGGCGACGTGGAGTGCAAGACCTTGCTACCGCCATAGCTGTGGCCGAAAGCCTAATCCACTACACTAGTCGAGAGGAGACTATCAGCCAGCCGAGGGAAGAAGAGAGTACTCACGTCAAGGGTGAGGGAGACAGAGGCCTACAAGAGGGAAACGGAGGCCCACGCAGGGACGAGTTCCGGCAAAACAGCCACTCGAGATGAAGGTTGGACAAGGGCAAGCAAAGAGACTCGAGGAGCTTGGGGAAGCTCAACGACAACCGATGTTTCCTTTGCGATGGTCCGCATTGGGCGAGGGACTTCCCACAGAAGAATGCATTGAGTGCAATCTTAGGGATCCGCCAAAGTGAGATTGAGGCCAAGGGTGGCCACGAAGATGCACGTATGGAGGCTATACAACTGTTGAATGCGATCGAATCCACTCCTATGGATGAAGGTAATTAAAGGCTTACACTTTGTCGACATCACTATAAAGGGAAAGCCAACGGTGGCGATGATCGACACAGGTGCATCCCACAACTTCATCTCCATTGAGGAGGCCCAAAGTTGGGACTTAAAGGCAACAATGGAGGGGACTTCATGAAGGCGGTCAATTTACCAGCTCAGCCAACTCTAGGGAGAGTTCGAGGAGTCAAGACAAGCATGGGGGATTGGCATGGGAAATTAGACTTCTCGATAGTGCCCATGGATGACTACAAAGTTATCTTGGGGATGGAGTTCCATGATCGGGTCAAGGCGATCCCGATACCGTTCGCCAAAAGCATGTTTATCATGGACGGCGACAAGGTTTGTGTAGTGCCAACCAAGGTCACCATGCCAGGCGTGAAGGTGTTGTCGGCATTACAACTCGTGAAAGAGCCAGCTAGGGAAGCTACGCATCGGGTGATAACAAGGGTAGTGGATAAAGTGCTCGCAGATAGAGTCACTTATCGCCGGGGGAGGTGAAGCCACAAGGAGTACTTCATCAAGTGGAGAGGTCTACCCGATACGAAAGCCAGCTGGGAGTCTGAGGATGTATTGTGGCTGTTCAAGGACGAGATCTGACGCTACAATGAGGAAGCCGTGATGAGGGCATCGCGAGATCGGGTGGGGGAGAATGTCACGCCCCGCCAACATTCCAAAGGTTGCCTTGAGCATTCGCGAGGGAAGCATGGCTCAAGGATAGGATTGGAGCATCCTGGACGCATTCGAGGGCAGCAAGAGGCACACAGAAGGGGCTGCCAGAGGCATCCAGGGGCTGCCAGAAGCAGCCAGGGGGCTGCCAGAAGCACCCTGAGGCAGCCCCCGGCTGCCTCACGCACCCAGGCAAGCCTGGGAGGTTCTGAAAAGGTTCGGAACAGCAGGGTCAGTTCCGGAGGGGTCCAGAACAGCGCGGTGGCATCCGGAAGGGTCCAGAAAGGTATAAAGGCACCCGGAACACTACGAAAGGTGCTGTGGAAGGCCTTAGAAGGTCGCGGAAGTCTCCGGAAGACTTGGGAAGCATCAAGGCAAGTCTTGAACTCTCTAGAACCTTAGAGAGGCTCGTGGGACAAAGTCACTCCGGAGATCTCTAGAACCATCATGGGACATCATAGTGTAGTATAGATAGGTCTAGAACTCCCTATACTTGTACATGTGGTAGATTAGTCTAGAACACTTAGGCTTGGAGGTGGAGCCTATAAATAGGGAACCACCCCTCCCATTTGAGGAAGGAACTCTAGGAAGGAAATCAAGAAGCTTAGCTTGGGAGCAAGCTATCACACTCTTGTAAAGCTTTCTTTCGCAATACAAGTTCTTCTTTCAAAGCTCTTCTCCTTTCGATCTTTCGGTTGTTCTAGCCAAGCGTTCGCGAGAGTTAGGCTAACTTAGCATAAGGGAAGTGCTAAGGCCGCACGAGTGCTAGCTGAAAAATAAGCTTGTGAAAATATGCTAATGATTCTAATGTTATGCCCGGGCAGTCACAAAGATTATCCAAATTCAGATGCTTCAGTCCATGAAACTGGCCATGCTTTTATGCCTCTATAACTTGATGAAACTTCAGATTCCCTCTCCACTCTAGCCATTCTGCTTTGTAAATCACCACACTGAGAAACCAGTCTGGAAAGGTCTGCATGTTCGATATAATAACACTTCTTGAAGTAGTCCAATCACAAGGAGTTGGTCCCGTACTAATAGCTATATGAAACTCAACCCAATTTGGATCAAAGTCATCAAAGTCAACAATTTTTGGAATACATTTTGCATCACGGATATAGACGTGCAAAACTCTTAAATTTGACAAACCAATTACCTCTTCAAAGTTGGCATTGGGTTCTTGTCCTTCAACATTGCTCCCCCAGTCCTGAATAGAACACATTCCTGTGGAGGATGAACCAATCAGACACCTTTTTCGACCAGTCGAGGAAATTTCTCGACCCATCGAAAATCTCTCGGTTCAAACAGATTCAACACATCAACCGGTCGAGGCCATCTCTCGACCGGTCGAAAATTCCTCGGCCCAGACAGATTCACTGCATCGACTGGTCGAGGACTTGGTTCGACCGGTCGAAAGTAATCATCCGGCACAGACAGAGTCTCATCATCGACCGGTCAAGAATATTTCTCGATCCGTCGAAAAACCCCAAACAACAAGAAATGATTAAACATATTATTTACAAGAATTTGATCAATTTTACTTTCAAACTGCACTTACCACTATTTAAAAGTTGTTTGTCAACAATGACATATAATTTCTATTTAGAAGTATCATCAGTCAATTGATCTCAAATTTCAAAGGAAACAATGACGGATCTTCAGTAAAACTTTCAAAGAGAAATAACAAACTTACTAGGTGAAATGAATTGAACCAAGTTAACATTTTGTATCTGTAAATATTAAGAGAGAGAGGCTTAGTACCAAGGAATGCAAAATCGATATTATCGGCGATATTTCGCCGATATTTCGATTTTTTGAACTTACCTGAAAAATCCGTGAATATACCTCCAAATTTTCTGAAATTTTCCGAAATTTTCCGATATTTTCGATATATCCCCGATATTTCCGATATTTTCCGATATTTTCCGATATTTACCGAAATTTTTGAAATTTTCAGTAACTTTTTTAATTTAACAAAATTAAAAGCTTGTCAAAATTTTACAATGCCTTATCCTTCATATATCATGCCTTATGGTCTTCCAACAAGTGATAACTCATCGTTACAATCACAAACAAATGCCTCAAATGATGATAGCAATGAAGAAAGTCGAGCAATGTCTGGTTCATACTATGAGCTCCAAAATCTTCAAAGACCGCCCCCTGACCCATATGGTTGGCATGTAAGTCAATACGTGCAGAATTACATGGGAGAGCAATCATTTAATGAGTACTTTTCACAATACACACATGATTCTGCACAGAGAGATGAGGAAAATAGTGTGAATTTCGAACCTCATAGGTCCTCTATGTGGTTTTGAAGTATTTATATATTTGATTTTATAATGTGTGATGTGTAACATATTGTACAAAAATGTGATGGTCTAGCTTCCCATTAAAGTTTAGCCATCAAAAAAATAAAAATAGAACTATTAAATTATATTTTAATAGTTATCAGCACTTAACACATACTAATTCATATAGTAATATAGCAAATTCATATGTTTTGATATTTGAACAATATTTTCTTTTTACATAAGGTAGGTAATTGATCATATAACAATCTTCAAAAGTTTCATTACAAATTTCCATATATTTTTATTAGTTTCCGTCATTTCCGTCAGAATTTTCAGTGGATCGATATTTCGTCGATATTTCCGTCGATATATCCAAATTTTAGACTGTCGATATATCCTCGATACCCGATATTTTACTCCTTGCTTAGTACAGTTATCAACGATTATTTATGGTCAAACTTTTGAAATTCTTCAATTAGCCTTAGTGATTAAATAATTTAAAAATATTTTTATTTACTATGGACAATATGGTAAATGCCATTTGATGGATAGATTTTGGAAAGTCTGAAACAGAGAATGAAAACTTGGCGCAGTCTACCACGTACGTACAAGTCTTCCAGTGAAGGACACTCATCATCAATAGTACCAATCAACATTGGAAGTTTATACAAATATAACTTCTTCAATTTTGGAAGAGTGGTCTTCTTGTCCATTGCTTCTGCAGTAATTCTTTCAAGAAAACGGCAGTTGTGTAAAGCAATGACCTTCAATTGAAATATACAATCTACAACGTTAGAGGTGAATAGACTTCCCAGAATGTTGCAATTGTACAGGGACACGCTCTCAAGATTTCGGAACATCGATCGTTGGTGGGGAAGATCCATCACATATTCTTTTTATTACTTCTAGATAAAAAAAACTAACTCTCTCAAATTCAACTCCTCTGGCTCAAATCCTTCACACCCAAACACATATTCCATATCGTACGTACACATCTATACACTTCAGTATTTACAGATTTGGTAGCCTCTGCAACAGGTTTGGTGGTAAAAGTAAACTGCTGTTGATGTTACATTGTGAAAAGTATACTTCTTGATCTATTGTGTGTGTTGTAGCGGAAACAAATAAATGTAAGAACAAACACAGATTTAACGTGGTTCACTAACGCGAGTTAGCTACGTCCACGGCAGAAGAAGAACAGATTACTTTATCTTGGAGAGAACCTGGTTTACAACAGTATATCTCACACCCTAAGGAATTACAAACTCCACCTTAAGGAATTACTGATGTTACCACACTAGGTTAAGCCTAACCTACAAGATAACACTATACCGAATATCTACCAACGCTAGATTAAGCCTAATCTACAGGATAGACCCAGATTACAGAGATATTCCACACCCCTATTAGCTAATACCCAACTGGTATATATATAGCCTAACAGAGTCCTAAATACCAGAGGAATCCCAGACACACACGTCTGAGGAAACCTAAACCAGAATGATTAAGAAAACCCAATTCCTTAATGCCTGAGGAATCCTAGTCCCAACGAAATCCTGAGTAGAATTCTTGCTCGCCAAGGACTTCTGACTTTCCTCGCCAAAGACTTCCTCGCCAAAGACTTTCGACTAAAGTCAACGCTCGCCAAAGACTTTCTCGCCAGAGATTCTTCCTTGCTCACGTACCACACGTATGCCAACGTGCCACGCGTATGCCAACGCGCCTCGCGTACGCCGACGCGACTCAAGATTCAAGGCATAGACTAACAAATCTCCACCTTGACTTGAATTCTCTCCCAAGTAATCAGATGTACCCGAAGTACCAAACTTCTCCTCTGCCCCAAATGTCGTTCCTCCAAGAAACGAACCCAGATGTTCCCTTCTCCCAGAGAAGAACCCAGACATTGCCTTCTCCCAGAGAAGCAACCCAGGTGTTGCCCCCAACGGGCAACTAACAACTTCTGACATTCAGCAAGTCCAAGCAATGTTGGAACTTGCTATGCGAAACCGGCTTTGTGAACATGTCTGCTGGATTATCAGCAGTACCCACCTTGTTCACCCTGATCCGCTTCTCATTCCTCAGAAAATGATACCTGGCATCGATGTGCTTAGTCCTCTCATGATGAACTTGATCCTTGGCCAAACAGATTGCACTCAGACTATCGCAATACACTATAGCCTGATCTTGATGTAAACCCAAGTCACTACCCAGTCCTTTCAACCAGATTCCCTCCTTGGCTGCCTCTGTCAATGCCATGTACTCTGCTTCAATTGTAGACAAAGTCACTGAATGCTGCAAAGTAGCTTTCCAACTAACAACAGACCCACCACGAGTGAAAACATAACCAGTCATAGATCTTCTTGTGTCAACATCCCCAGTATAATCTGAATCTGAGTAACCAGTTACTAAACACCCTGTATCACCTCCATAAATGAGACCAACGTCAGACGTACCTCTAAGGTAACGAAAGATCCTCTTCACAGCTTGCCAATGCTCATTTCCAGGCTCACCCATAAACCTACTGACAACACTGACAGCATGTGCAAGATCCGGTCTAGTGCAGACCATAGCATACATTAAGCTTCCTACTGCACTACCATAGGGAACTCGAGACATGTACTCCTTCTCCTGAGCTGATTTAGGTGCAAACGCAGTAGACAAGTGAATGTTCGCTGCACTTGGAGTATCTAAGGATTTTGCTGTAGACATGCCAAACCTTGACAATATCTTCTGAATATAATCCTTCTGTGATAAGAACGGCCTCTTCTGACTCCTATCCCTATAGATCTCCATTCCCAGAATTTTCCTTGCTGCACCCAGATCCTTCATCTCAAACTCAGCACTGAGAAGACCCTTCAACTTCTGAATCTCTGACTTGTCCTTTGAAGCTATCAACATATCGTCTACATACAGGACCAGATAAATGAGAACATCATTTGAAACCTTGTTGTAGTAAACAAAGCAATCATACGGACTCCTGCTGTATCCAATCTCCATCATATAGCTGTCAAACCTCTTGTACCACTGCCTCGGTGACTGTTTTAGTCCATATAAAGATTTCTTCAACTTACAAACAAAATCTTCCTTTCCAGGAACTTGGAAACCCTCTGGCTGGGTCATGTATATCTCCTCCTCCAACTCTCCATGCAGAAAAGCTGTTTTCACATCTAGTTGCTCAAGTTCCAGATCCTGATGTGCAACTAAGGCTAGTAGCACCCTGATAGATGTATGTCTGACCACAGGCGAGAAAATCTCATTGTAGTCCACACCTTCTTCCTGATGAAACCCTCTTGCAACTACCCCAGCTTTATACTTGATACCCTCAGCAAGCAAATAAATGTAAGAACAAACACAGATTTAACGTGGTTCACTAACGCGAGTTAGCTACGTCCACAGATTACTTTATCTTGGAGAGAACCTGGTTTACAACAGTATATCTCACACCCTAAGGAATTACAAACTCCACCTTAAGGAATTACTGACGTTACCACACTAGGTTAAGCCTAACCTACAGGATAACACTATACCGAATATCTACCAACGCTAGATTAAGCCTAATCTACATGATAGACCCAGATTACAGAGATATTCCACACCCCTATTAGCTAATACCCAACTGGTATATATATAGCCTAACAGAGTCCTAAATACCAGAGGAATCCTAGACACACACGTCTGAGGAAACCTAAACCAGAATGATTAAGGAAACCCAATTCCTTAATGCCTGAGGAATCCTAGTCCCAACGAAATCCTGAGTAGAAATCTTGCTCGCCAAGGACTTCTGACTTTCCTCGCCAAAGACTTCCTCATCAGAGACTTTCGCCTAAAGTCAACGCTCGCCAAAAACTTTCTCGCCAGAGATTCTTCCTTACTCGCGTACCACACGTATGCCAACGTGCCACGCGTATGCCAACGCGCCTCGCGTACGCCGACGCGACTCAAGATTCAAGGCATAGACTAACAGTGTGAACACAAAAATGATTGCAACGTGCAATTTAAACAGAAAGGTGATTGAAGTAATATGTACCATCAGATTCAGCAAGTCATGATAAGTTGATCACAGAGAATTAAATGATTAAACATACTGTATAACTTACAAAAAAAACTCTGTTTTTTTTATCAATTTTTCTTTCAAATTGCTTACGTTCATATTAAAATTTATTCGTCAACGACATGAAATTGCTATTTAAAAGTACCATCAGTCAATTGATCTTAAGTTTCAAAGGAAACAATAACGGATACTGTAAAAATATCAAAATAAAAATAATAAATTAAGAGCGAAAGGAACCAAGTTAACATTTTGTATACGAATAAAAGGGATTTGAATTAAGATACTTAACATTGCATACGCATTTGTTTACTGGCAGGCGAACCAGACTACCAAACATGACAAATCAAGACAGTTTATGACAACAACGACATACCTAGGTGAACTTGTTTCTTTCAAGTCAGAAATAGATAATGTAAACTTGGGGCAGTTCACCACGTACAATTCTTATAGTAAAGGACACTCAAAATCAGTAGAAATAATCAGCATTGGAAGTGTATCCAAATTTAACCTCTTCAATTTGGGAAGGGTGATCTTCTTGTTGGTTGCTTCTTCGGTGATTCTTTCCAGAAAAGGGCATCTGAGTAAACTCAGTAAATAAATGTCCTTCAATTGAAATGGACAACTGGTGTGGTGCTTGGGTCTTGAATAAATATTCTTTATTCTGTAATGGGCTTTGAAGTTATAAAGCCTTATTGGGCTAATCCACTAATACCAACGGTTTAAACTAACAGTGACTTTTCCAAGCAAGGAAAGGATTCCTTAGAAATCCTATCATCAAGTCTTAGATATTAATTGAAAGACCTAAGAAGTAAGAATCTCGAGCAATTAGAATCATTAAGTGAGTCTAAGTGTAAGAAATCTTAAGGCTACTACGACAAGGCATCATATTTTCTTATATATGGGGAAAATCCTTACGTAATCAGGATCCTTGATCAGACAATCTTTGCTCTCGACAAAACAACCCTCTCGCTCTTGAGAAACCCTAGCAACCGGCGATCAAAGGATCTTCACCGGAAGGAGTGGAGTATCCAGAGATTCAAGGACGCACCCCTGTGCTCTCAAAAGTACATCAAGGAAGTTACTCTACTTCACACCGAAGGAGTTGTGGAGTATGAATTTCTGTGGCTCATCTAAAGACACGAAATTACAAAGTGTTAGGCTCTCTAGGCAAAAAGGATTCACCGGATGGGGTTGGTGCTCTCCCCATCCATAACATCACTTCTTAGAAGTCAGTTAGCGACATATGCTACGTCTGAGCATTCTTACACTTTAGGGCAGTGGCATGCTAACGCACATACCAACACACGGTCTAGTAAAAGAGACAGTTTGCAAACTTCTCAGCATCCTGAGAAATTTGAGTTAAACATTTTGGCACACCCTATGGGACCAAGCTTTGTGTCTCTAAGTGACAATTGTGGACCTTTACCACACAGTTTCGTAGACATCCTCAACTGACTTACCGGGAGCATACGTCTGCTGAGTGTCGTGCACTTTCCACGAACGCAGTAGACCTAATATTCAGGATTGATTAACTCCAACCGATAGAGTCTGCAATCCTATCCGAAGAGGAGATCAGGGCCTTGACATACAAGAATTACCGTCCACACGCTGCCAAACACGATTAGTACCAGGCGGCACAACTTGATCTCATCAGCCGAAGCCTAGCTGATCAAGCAACTGTGCTCGTTAACAATGGCGAGAAAACAGAGGCTACCAACGCAAAGGTAATTGCTCTAAGAGCCGAGTTTTCCAAAGGCTTGGAAGAATAAGTGGCTCAGAAGGCTCAACTCACAACCCTAATGTAGGGGCAAGATAGGCTACAAGCTGAGATTTCGAACGCTGTCGAGGTCACATTGACACGACAAAAGAAGGATATGATAAACATGTTCAAAAGGGCTGACACTGATATTGGGCAACTCAACAAGTCCATATCGGATCTCTCAAGAATACAGCGATGGGCTGAAGCTTTCCCAGCCGCCTGGCAGGAGAAATTCAAGGAGTTCATGAACCAGTGCAAAGTACAAGTCGCCAAGCCTCACCAGTCCTATGTGACCCATTACCCACTGCTAGGGGATGTCAATCCTGGTTGGCAATGACTCAGGAACTATAAGCTAGTCAATTAGCTTCTAGACCTTCAATGGGGATGGAAGCCCGAGTGCCTCCACTCACTTGACTACTTTCACCTTGCAACTGGGACCATGGGGGGAGGACCCATAGTTAAAGCTAAGAGTCTTTGGTTCCTCTTTGACAGGCTCATTCATGATTTGGTACAGTGGCCTCGATCTAGAATTTGTGAAGGAATGGGTAGACATGGAAAGGTTGTTTGTTGAGCACTTCGGCATAACTTTTCCAGAGACTAACATCAGCAAATAGGTAGCCATGTGCCAGGCACCTTCGGAGAGTCCGGTGACATTCTTGCATCGCTTCAGGTCGGAGTATACTAAGTGCAAGACTATTCTCGCCAAGAATACTATCATTGACAGGGCGATCAATGGTCTAGAGCATTAGTACCATCATTTTTTCCTCAGCAATGAGCAGCCTTCACTGAATGAGTTCATTATGGCGGTCACAAAGGCTTATAATGCCATGCAGGAGAATGACACAGACGAAACTCTTCGAAAGGGACTTACGCGCCTAATGCGCCTTACTCAGAGAGAAACAAGCTAGCAACTATGGCTTATATTGAGGATTCAGACGAGGAAGAATTTTAGTCTGAAAGCAATCATGTTCATGCTGTGGAGTTGACCTCTAAGTCAGTAGTTAAGGAAGCTCCAGCAGAGCAAGGGTCCATTGAAGCTCTCAACAGTGGCTTTTACCAAGCCAGAAATTTGAAACATACACCTACACTACCAGAACATTCACTATAGTCGACGACCAAAAATCGTCGGCCTGTTCACTATTTTCGTCGGCTATAGTTGGACTATACCCGATGAAAAAGTCGTCGGCCATAGCTTCTCCTCCAGGAAAATTTTTTAACTGAGAAACTATAGCTGACGACATTGTATATGAATGTCGTCGGCTATAGTTCCAAATCTGAAGAAAAAAAATTGCAGATCTGAATTTCTATTCCCAGAAATCCAGATCTGCAATTCCTAATTCACCAAACTGGCCATATAATCATATCACCATCCATAAATCACTTCAACAAATTAACTATGCATAATTTCACCAAATTAAACAAAATTAAAAATTTTATTTCATAAATTCAAATTATATCTCTCCCGTTTTTAGCGGAAAGGGCGAGGCGGCGGCGGCGGAGGGAGAGGCGAAGGTATGAGTGAGAGAGAGAGAGAAAGAGAGAAAATTAGGGTTTTTGAGAGAGGGGAGCGGCGGTATATATAGGAATATAAACCCGATAACTATAGCCGACGATATATAATGTCGTCGGCTATAGTGTCGACTATAGCCGAAGATTTTTTCAAAAAAAAACCGGCGACTTTTTTTTTCTCTCGTCGGTCTAAGAATTATAGCCGACGACACAATTAATCGTCGGCCATAGTGCACTATAGCCGACGAAAATAAGTGTCGTTGGCCTGTTTTTTTTTTTAAAAAAAAATTGTCGGCTATAGTGAATGTTCTGGTAGTGCTATGATGTCAACTTGGCTCATAAGATACTGGATGAGCTAATGAACTCACGGGTGGCGAAGACAAACTTCGAACCTCTTCCTAGTGCTAAGCAGCTCAAGGGTAAGAAGTACTATAAGTTCCATAGCATGTGGAACCATTTCACCATGGATTGTGTTGAACTCAAAAATCAAATCCAGAAGTGGATCAATGAGAGAAAGCTTGCCTTAGAGTCATCGCCTAAGACGGTGTCATTGGATGACTCATAGCTGTTCCCCGAACTAGAGATCAATATGGTGGAAGTGCAGGGAGTCCTGGCTAGGCGAGGGACATGACAGATAGGAATGCCATAACTCCTTCGACCCATTCATAAGCCTGTTCGACCATGTTTTCGTCCCATCCTACTTGGTTGATGTATTGCGTGCTCGCACGGGAGTAGAACCCGGCGTTCACCGCCGAACCACCACCTAGAATGCGCGCGAGAGTTGGGAGACTTGTCTAGAAGAACGGAAACGAAGTTGCCAATTTTGGTAACGTTAGGGTTTGTGTAGGGTGAGCCGCCACGTTTCAGGACCAAGACGGTTGCGCTGCCCTATGAGAAAGTGGCGGCGAGTGGACACCCGATAGTGATTGAAATGAGGTACTTTGTTTTGTTCATTGATGACTTTACGAGATTAACATGAGTTGTGCTGCTGAAAAAGAAGGACCAGAAGCATAAGTTAAAAACTTAATTGAGGCACTTCTTCCCATACATGTTTTCCAATGTGAGCTTCACAGTTGGGGACTCCAAGATTGTATCTTCCAGTTTTTTTTTTTTGTCAGAACAAAAGATTCATTAAACTGGAAGCATAACAGCTACGAAGTACAAACACAAAGCTACAAAATACAACCAAAGGCAACTGCAACTAAACCTGACTAGCAAGACAAGCAAATAAAGACTAGCACGAGCCTAAACAAGAAACTAAGATAGGGCAACTAGAGTCACTAGTTACACTATCTGCTGCCTAAGCCAGAACAATCCGGGCAAGGAAGACCATCATTGTTGAGAACATTCACCAAAGATATTGGAGGGACATTGACCCATTCTGAAGAATCCAATCTCGACTTTGCTAGCTTTGCGGCCGCATCGGTAGCGCGATTAGCTTCCCTCGTCACCCAATCCCATGAAATTGAGTTAAACGAGCTTTTCCACTTATGGAATTCTTAAAGAAAGGCATAGCTCCTCCAATCTGATCTATCAACCTCTTTCCCCAAGTCAAAAACTAATTAAGTTTGCTGAATCTGACTCAATGGCAATATCAATTATGTCCAGAGAGACTGCAAGTTTGATCCCTGAGATCAGAGCTAAATTTTCGGCTTCCAGAGCTGAGCCAGCATTGGAGTGAGTTGTCGAACCCGCAACAAATTCCCCTCTGCAGTTCCTCAAAATAACCCCCAGCCCTGCCACTTTTGAGTCTTTACACCAAGCTCCACCTATGTTCAGTTTGGTAACACCATCACTAGGTCTCATCCAATGAGAACAACCAGACTCCCCATTGAGATTACTAGACGTAGTAATGGCCTCCCTCTTTGCATTATACAAATCATTGACTTGCTCCACAACACTCTTCACAACGGATAGAGGATTAGGGTTCTTACCTGGATAAACCACTTTGTATCTTTCTTTCCATATTCCCCAAAGGAGAGCTATGATGATAGACATGCATTCACCTCTCATCTCACCATTAGAAACAGCACTATATGTACTCCATATCAAATCTGCAAAGCAAGTAATTTTTTCCTTTTGAATCTTCAAACCAAGGGGACAACCAAACCATACTAAATTGGTCCACAGACACAGAAGTAGACGATGTTCAACACTTTCTTCCATAGCTCCACACAAAGGGCAAAGAGGATTACGGATCAGTTTTCTCTCGAAGAGAGTGGTATACACTGTCAAAAATCATTGAAGCATTTTTGTGTTAGATGAGCAACTTCAGCTCATCTTCGAGTTTACACTGTCTTGATCATGTATCTTCGTTCGAGTTTACTTGAGGAAGATTGGCTACATAATGCAACTTCAGCTCTCTCAAACCGTTGCCTTGAAGATATCTCTGTGTTTCATGTCTACTACGATCAGCTTTCATCTTTCGTCCAATTCCGGGAAGCTAATAGAGTAATAGTCATGCAAACAAAAGAAAAGTGAGTTTGAAATTTAATGTCTCAACATCTCTATTCTAAAGCGAAGCATGGAGGAGCTTCACCAAATTTTGAAATGCCTAAATTGTCCAAGATATAAACACAAATAATTACAAAAGAAGAGATAATATAAAAGTGTGGTATTGTAAAATCAAAATTAAAAATCAAAATTGAAAGATAGCTATTATTAACTTCTCCTAATTTTTCTCACACTTTCACACCGGAACGGGTGTGAGTTTTTCTAGTCTTGTGAAAATGGGGACGTACGTGACAATAACTTTTTAGATCTATTTGAAAGCTAGAAATAATCGACTAGCTGCAGATATTAACTATACAAAGTAGCACAAATTCATGACTGATCAAGACAGAGCAACATACCTTGATCTGTTGCGGAAGTCGGAAACAAGAGCAAAAACTGGGGGCAGTCATCCACATCCAATTTTTCCAATAAAGGACATTCAAAATCGATAGTAGAACTTTCATAGCACAATTCTGGTAGATTCCTCAAATCTAATCTCTTCAGTTTCGGAAAAATGATCTGCTTGTTGCTTGCTTCCACTATCCTTTGTATAAAATCGCACTCAAACAAGTTAATCTCTTCCAAATGCAAAAGACACTGAGCAACATCAGAGGTGAAGAGACTTCCCTGAAATCCGCATTCCTGAATACTTAAAAGTTTAAGAGATTGGAACATTGCAAGTGGAGCAGGACCGTTACAAAGGCTTCTTATTTCCACTAAAAAAGACAAATTCAACTCTCTCAGTTTTGATTCTTGTGGCTGAAAGTCTTCATATCCAAACACATATTCTATTTGATGCATATCTTGACCCAACAGTATCTCCAGATTTGGCAGTCTCAACTTTGCTGGAAAAAGTACATTTCCCCAATTCTTACAATTTATCACTTTTAATGCCTTGAGATTGAATAGAGACCGAGGTGCTAATTCATCAAGACATAACTCCTCCTGGGAATGCAGCTCCAACTCTTCCAAGTTCTCCAAGACAGGGTGTTTCGGAACATATGTTCTTGCCGTCCCCGAGTACTCAAGTTTGTATGCCCAAAAAAAAAGATGCTTCAATCCATTAAAACTGTCATGCTCATCTAACACAAAAATGTCAGATAACCTATGATTCCACCACACTAGCCACTCTGCTTTGGAAATCACCACGTTGCAAAACCAGCTTGGTAAGGTGCAGTTGGTATCTATATCAACCATTCTTGATCTAGTGAAATTACGCCACGGAAGTTTGTTTTGACCAATAATTATATCAAACTCAACCCAATTTGGATCGAACTCAACAGCTTTAGGGATACATTCCACATGATATATAGTAACCCACAAAACTCTTAAATTTGGCAAACTAGTTACCTCCTCAAAGCTGGCATTCGGTTCCTGTCCTTCAACATTGCTCCCCCAGCCCAAAAAGTCACGCATATAAATTTCTTCTAATCTATGCAGTTTTGATATCACTTTGGATGGAATTCTATCAATATTTGATGCAGTGATATCAAATATCTTTAGACTAGTCAAATCTCCCATTTCTCTCGGTAATTCTCTGATTCCAGAATACCTCATACTAAGAATCTCAAGCTTCTCAAGTTTCCCAACTATGGTAATGTCATCCAATGACTTACAACGATCTAAATACAAAGCTTGGAGGTTAATTAAGAGACTCGATGATTTTGGTAGGAATGAGATACTAGTCTCGGAGAGATCTAAGACCCTTAGTTCACTAAAACTTAGGAAAAAGGTTTCTGGAATCTCTTGTAAGAACACATTATCTTGTAGTAATAAAATTTGGAGTTTTGAAAATACCAACTGTTCCTTCTGCTCAGGTAGTTTGCGAATGGCATTCACCATCAGTGACACTGCAGAGTAGCCTTCATTTAATCGACGTGGAAACTCTATCAAACCACACCCAGCTCTTACCAGAAACACGTCTTGTGTTATTTGAATGCCTGTATCCCGGACAACATCATGCATCTTTACACATCCATCTTTTTCACTCTCCAAGAGTAAGCTAGAATCTTTCAAGTACAAGACCACTGACTCTAATGTATCTCTGGCTTCTTGCATTGTATCAACTTCTCCAAACAATTCTCTCCCGATCGCATACCCAAACAGTTTTTCAATATTGATGTTATAATCTTCTGGGAATAAGCAACAAAGTAGGAAGCATGACTTGTGGTCTTCATCTCTCAAGTAATCAAAGCTTAATCTTATACATTTCGAGGCATCTCCCTCATCGTCAGGATTGGCAGTTTGTGACTTCTCTAATCGTCGAGTTGCTTTTTCCCATTCCTTAATGTCTTTATCTCCAAGTGCCCTTGCAACTGTTATCAGTGCAATTGGTAGACCACAACATTCTCTAGCTACCTTTCTTCCAATTTCATAAAAGATGGGAGATCTTTCGAAACACTTTCTTGTTTTCTTCACAAACAAATTGAAAGAATCTTCTTCTGATAAGATATTGAGATGAATGCCTGCTTCGCACTGCATCAAATGGCAAATATGTTGTCTCCTGCAGGTTAGTAACACCTTGGAATTGCATGTTTTCAGCTTATCATAGCTTGGAACTCCTATGCTCGACAATTCTATGCTATTCCAAACATCGTCCAAGATTATAAGGATGCTCCTTCTTTTCCATATCTCCTTGTTCAACCTGGCAGCTCTTCCCATTTCCGTTACTTCCTCCAATTTCACACCCAATAAGTCTGCCAATGTCTCTTGGATTTTTATCAAGTCGGGGATTTGAGATATGACGGCTATAATAACATGATCAAAAACTCCAGTCTTGCGGGCCAACTCTCCTACACGTTTCACCATGGTCGTTTTGCCCACCCCTCCCATACCATAGACCCCAACTACAGTGACCTTTTCATCCTTCAGCGCTTCCATAACTTCATGCATGGCTTGTCTTGTTGCTCCAAACTCTACAAAATCTCCCGTAGACATTGAACTTTCATACTCTATGGGTTGTAGTCTACTCCACATAGATTCCACAATGACTTTAACAAGTTCTCTATCAGACCTACAAGTTTAGCTAATGGTCATAAAAAAAACTAATACATTTAAAATCGCAAGTATAGCTACTGTTGAGTGTTGATTAATATAGTTGCATGATGCTTACTTGAAATTTTTTGAATCCCATCCAGAAAGATTGGCCACATTTTTTAATGCATTCCTCCACTGATTCAACTTGTCTGTGTTGTGCCTAGACTTTTTTTCATATTTTCTGAAGGCTACTTCAAAATTCCTCTTTTGATGTCGAACATCAGACGGGTCCACATCATAAAATAGTGGTAGAATCCTGTCATGGTCTCCCTTGCATTGAACAATCTTTGCAAGTTCTTCCAAGCACCATGGAGAAGAGGCATAGTTTTGCGACAGAATAACAATCGCAAACCTCGACTCTTCAATTGCCATTAAGAGACTCGGAGAAATGCGCGCCCCTATCTCAAGGTCTTGGTCATCCATGAAAGCTGAAATTCCTCTGTTTTGCAATTCATGATACAAATCCGTTGTAATACCTCTGCGAGTGTCGGGACCCCTGAAACTCAGAAACACATCATACTTTTGCTGCTTATTAGTAGTAGAAGGAGGACCTGATTCAATTGATGATGAGGGAAGAAATGTTAGATCATCCTTTTTTATTGGATTTGGATTGTACTTCATTGGAGTCCAAACCCGCCATTTGCTGATCCCAATGTAAACAACCCATATAACCATTACCGAAATAATCAATTTCCCAGCAATCTGTTACAAAAAAATCACAAAACTTGCATAAAAAGAATGCAATGTTTACAAAGAAACATTATGAAATTATGGAATACATACCACAAAAATTGAATTAAGCTAGATAATGTTACCGAATACTGACCTCTAAATAATAGAGCTCCATTGGCTGATGAAGGAAGAGATGAAAACGCCAATTCAAAGTTTCAAACAACAGAAAATCAAAGCTGAAACCAAAGTGAAGAAGAAACTCGAGCAGAAGCTAGGTGTTCAATCTTGGACCTATAAATGTAAAACCAAACAAATCATTCAAATATTAACTTGGCCACATTACCATAATCCACCAGTACTAGAAACAGTTATCAGAACCAACAAGCATACCAATGCAACAAACCAAGAGATAAGTAAAAGCATACGTAATTTTCGATTAGAGATTTACAATCTGGGAATCGAATTTCATCAAGCTTTGTGAGAGTGATGTTCTTCACTTTCTTTAGCAGACAAGGAATGTTCTTGGAGTGATGTACTCCACTGAAAACCCATCCTTTGTCCTTTTAGGGGGGTTTCAGATTTTCAAACAGTGGCATTAGCGTCTTTTGTTGGGCTCGGCCCATCTTAGTTTAGAGATTTGGACTCGGCCCAAATTCTTTTAACAAACAAAAAAATAACAATAAAAAGGGGCATAATTAATTTCTGGAGCCAATTCATGGCCAGTTCTTTGGTAGGGAAAATGAGGTCATCCAATAAGAAAGCCCAAAACTTAAAATTCATACCCAAATTGTCCCTGCAAATCGGGGGCAAAAATCCAAAAATACTTTTTATATCTTCTGTTATTGGAGGGCCTAAAAGACACGTGGGACGGCGACCTTATTGAAGAACTGTTCCCAATTCATCTGATCTAATTCGCCACGTGACTAATAAAAAACATTCCACGTGGCAAAATAAAAGATTATCAAATCAAAATTACACACCATCCAATCTCTCTATGCTTCATTTCTTTTTCTTTCACTAAAAAAAATTCAAAAATGGCTATCAGAGGAGCTCATAATGACGTCAGCATTGCCAAATCTGACACAGCTAACCTCCCCTTCCACCAAATTTTCCAGACTCATCAACATAGGCGGATCTAGGATTTTAAAAGATGGTGGGCTGTATTATATTGTGCAATACACAATTTTTTTTTTGAAATCTCATGAGACTAGAAATCACAACTTAACAATGAAAAGAACATATATCGGAAGAAAAAAAATTAACCCATATGCTTCTTTGTCTACTATTACTGTTTGTACCTGATTTTACGAGTACCTGATTTGTCGTCGGCCGATGTATTTTCCGTCGGCCAACAATAAGATGAAGTACCTTGACGACTAATGAGTATTGGTGACCGGTGTTGAGTCATGTCGCCCGTGGTGACGGTTCATTTGGTGACCTACAAAGGTGACATTCTATCATACGGGCCAAATGGGATGTCAGACCCAAAAAACCAAGAGTTTAGTACTTAGGTGTGTTGATACAAGACAATCGATAAAGTGACATGCGATTGTCATGAGCCGAGCCCGGGTGACCATCATGGACCGAGCTCAAATATGAATTGGTCGAGTGACTTTCTAGGCTTCAACCGAGAATGATTCGGATTCGATTCGGTTGATTGGAATGCGCCATTCGAATAAGGAATGCTTTTAGTGCAAAGATTATAGTGATTGACCCTATCAAGCACTAATGAGAAGATCGTTGCCAAATCGAATTAACCAAGTTCGAGAAGGAATGTATTAAGTGGTGGTCGAGATAAGGAAGATTTTACTCGACTGAAATCAAGGAATTTGAGTTCTATTGGGATTCATTGACTGGATGGACGAGCTAGCCTATCTAGGATTTTGTACAAATTGTATATATAGAATTCTTATAGCACATTGTAAAAGGTCCTGCCCATAATACACAAAGATGTTGAAATAATGAGGTTAATTTCTTGCTGCTAAATATTTATGTGTTTCAATTTGTGGTGTTTTGCTGGAATGATGATATTGCAGAGAACATTTGTGATCAACGTATATCGAATATCGTGAAGTTGTCTGATGCAATAGGTGAGCAAAAAGTTGAGGTATGGCTTTGCTTCTCCCGATTGCTAATTAGTTTCTAGAGTAGAAAAATATAGATAAAAGTGTTTAGGGTAAAATGTAATATTTTTATTCACTTTCGAATTTGGTATATATACAGCTTTACAAGACAGATTCCTAATAGGAAGGAATATCTATAATAAAGAAAAAATTAATTTTAATTACAATAGAAATACTTAATATCTACAATTGTCAATACTCCCCCTCAAGTTGGCGCATAGATGTCAATCATGGTCAACTTGATCATCCATTTACTAAAGGCTTCATGTGACAACCCTTTAGTAAGAACATCGGCTAACTGCTCCTCAGATGACACAAAGGGAAAACGAATAATCTTCTTGTCAAGATTATCCATTAAGAAATGTCTACCCACCTCCACATGTTTAGTTATGTCATGTTGTACTGGGTTATAAGTAATCTCAACAGCAGCTGTATTATCACAATGCAAGTTCATAGGTTTTTGAAGCTTGAAACCTAACTCTTTAAGCACATTCTCTATCCACAGTAATTCACATACTTCAATTGTCATCCCACGATATTCAGTTTCTGCACTAGAACGAGCAATTACATTCTGCTTCTTACTGCGCCAAATTACTAAAATTTCACCAATAAAAGTAAAGTAAACCAAAAGTAGATGCCCTATTGGTATGATCACTAGCCCAATCTGCATCACTATAGCCAGAAACACACAACTTATTGTTTCTTGCAAATAATAAACATTTACCGGATGTGCCCTTTAGATACCTGAGAATACGTAATATTGCACCCGTATAGTCTACTCCAGGATTATGCATAAACTAACTCACCACACTGACAACATATGCAATATCAAGTCTAGTATATGATAAATAAATAAGTCTCACTCCCAACTAGATACTAATACCTGGCCTTATTCGTTAGAACCTGATCTAGAAGAAGCTCTAGCCTATAGTTTTGCTCAATCGGAGTGACAACAGGCTTACAGTCTAATAGTCCTGTCTCAGTAAGAAGATCTAAGACATACTTTCATTGGGACAATGTAATCCCTTGCTTGGATCTTGCAACTTTAATTCCCAAAAAATATTTCAAGTCTCCCAGTTCCTTCATGTCAAATTCCAGCGACAACTGTTTCTAAAGACTTGTCATCTCACATGAATCATCTCATGTAACCACCATGTCATCAACATACACAATCAAGGCGGTAGTCTTACCATCCTTTCTTTTGACAAACAAGGTGTTATCAGAATTGCACTGGCGATATCCAAACTTCTTGATTGCCTTAGAGAAACGTCCAAACCACGCCCTAGGTGACTACTTCAGGCCATATAAATATTTCTTTACATAACACACATTTCATTCATTACCTAGTTTACAACTGACTCCTGGTGGAGCATCCGTGTTTACTTTTTCTTCTAAGTCACCATTCAATAAGACATTCTTTACATCAAACTGACGTAGAGGCCAATCATAATGGGCTGCAAGAGCAACAAGAATTTTTACAGTGTTAATTTTGGTAACAAGTGCGAAAGTCTCTTGGTAATCAACTCCATAATTCTGGGCATAACCTTTACAAACCATCCTAGCCTTGTAGAGATCAATGCTTCCATAAGCTTTAAGCTTCACAGTAAACACCCAACGACATCCAACAGTCTTCTTACTAGGTGGCATAGGAACCATATCCTAAGTTTCATTCTTCTATAGGGCTTCTAATTCTTCATTCATAGCTTGTTTCCACTTGAGATCTGTCAAGGCATCATGTACATTGCTAGGAATAGATACTGAAGATAATTCATTAACAACAAGTGCATGAGACTCAAACAACCTATGGTGGGAAATATAGTTGGCAATAGGGTATTTGGCTTTGGCATCTATATTAGGTTCATATTGTTGCTTAGGAACTCCTTTAGTGACATAGTTAGATTTACTTACCTCAGGTGAAGCATTCTTAACCGAGACCTCAGTTGGTGATGTAAACAGGGGAATAGAAGCTTCATTACTATCTTGATGTTGTTCAGAAGATAAATCAATCGTCAAGTTCTCACTGATCTGAGGGGAAATTGTCTCTTCCAATATAGAATTTTTGATGCATCGAGAAGACTCATTCGATGCATCAAAGGAAGCTCCCTGCTCTGCACTACTTAACGTATTCAATGGGTCAAAGGGATTACTCGACCCATCGAAGGCAGCACCCTAGCCTGCCATCCCAAACCTCAATTCGATCTAAATCTTCAAGTTCTTCAAATTCTGGCAGACTCAGAGTATTTCCTTCATAGTGAGTGATAAAAAATAATGTTTTGTCAATAGGTCTACAAGGTTAGTTCTGATGCCAAGTAAAAAAGTATAGGTAAAATTGTTTAGGATAGAATACAATATTTTCATTCACTCCTGAATTGGGTACATATACAACTTTATAAGACATATTTCTAAAAGAAAAAAATATCTACAAAAAAAAAATTAATTCGAATTACAATAAGAATCTTTAATATAAACAATTGTAAACATCCAGTGGACTGAGTGATTGATATACTGCATTGTTTATTATGTAAAATATTACTGGACACGTTTGATGGCATTCTGAAACTCTTTGTAATTGCAGACAATTTTGAGAAGATCTGGACATGTTTGCTTGTAGAAATCCGTACTCAATTGAGCTCTCACAACATAACTCAGTGCAAACAAGATGACTATTAGCAATACACAATGATGAAGTTGAATGAAACTGGTTAATGACATTTTCATGGCTACACTACTCAAAGGTACGAAAGGATGCACTCTGAGATGAATGTTTTTTTTTTGAAATGATCGCTTGAGATGTCACTTCTCATTAGAGCATATGCAGCGGATGTGCGAATAGCACGAGCAGCCAACGAGAAGTAGTGGCCCCCGCCGACGACTGCTTGTTGACGGAGCTAAAAAGCTCTTAAACGAGCCAGAATTGCTCGTCGAAGAGCACGAGCAGCCTGCACGTGCTGCTTCCGGTGCATATGATCTTAAAGGAAAATGTAATAACGAATACAGCCACGACTACCCACTGAAGGGTGCCGAGAGAAAGAAGTCGTAGTCTAGCTAAATGTAACAATTATGTTGTTACCCCTAACCAAATATCAGAAACCTAACAATAAGCTCAAAGTTCGTAACCAATGACGTAGCAGATCTCGGGACGGTACATTACCTATTCCGGGATCAACTGTAAGTTCAAAGAAAAACCAAGCTTATGCCAATACAAGTCCAAGCCCAATAAAATGCATAATCAAAAACAGAAACATAAATAGGTTACCAGAAAACTCTAGTCCACTTCATCCTCCGGCACCGCCCTATTTTTTGACTAGGATCCCATAATAGTCTTTTTTGGAACCAAATGAACCCAAGCCCAGCAATCTTGAAGCCCACTTCGCCAAGTCCAAATTCCAAACACACATGGTACACGCGCGCCCAGATCCTCGCACACCATCCTCCATACCCGCTGTCGCACAAGCCATTCACTTCCGTCGTTGTCCATCTTCCAAATAGCGGAGTCGCACGTCGACAACCCACTAATTGATCGACCCCTCAAGAATAGACCCTGCATCTATCCTTACACATACCACAATCCGAGAGTGTGTCGACCACCATACCAAGAAGCCGCCTGGCTTTGTTGTTTACAAAACTCAAGGTGAGAAGCAACCATCTTATCAGTACAAAGCTTACGTACTAAGTCGACCAAAATAGAAGGCCGCCTCACAGATCCAATGACGAGAGCCCTTGTCGAACCAAAAAACCTTGACCAGTAGCCTCGACCAGGCGTCATCACTTCACCACATCGACCTCAGTCCCAATACCAACGATGAAAGCTCAAGTCACGATTGGAACCGTGCAGCACCAAAGTTTTGTAGTTGACGAAACATGGTACAAACCTTTGGAATTCATCGCCACGATTCACACATGGACGTAAAGGTTCCACCGTCTCCACAGAAGACGATCATAAGGCAAGTCAAAAAAAGTCCTAGGGTTTTCAGCCGCTTAAGGAGGAAGGGAGCGTTCTCATTTTTAAATAATATTCTACTTAAGTTCCTCTAGATGAATGTTAATTAACATATTTGTGCAAGTTATAATTAAGCAATTTATAGACAAAGATGGATCATGCAAGAAATGGCACTTGTTTAGTTTAATCAAAATGGGTTACATATGTTTGGCTCACTAGTGCCAAATGATGATGTATGGCGGCCGCACCTAGAGCTTGCTGGAACGGAGAGAAGTGCACTGCGATTGATATTAATTAGCACAATGTCAAAAGATTAGTGTTTCTTTGTTTTTATATTGCCGACATGGGAGATGGCTTAGCTCAAGATTAGTGGCCTAACAAGATTAGTGGCATCTCTCAACCCTATGACACCGCCGCTTCTCGATGGCGGATAGAGAATACTGGCGCGTAACTATAAAATAAAGACGAGTAAGACATGAGAACGCCACGACAAAACGAGACGAGAAGATCGCCGAGATAGAAGGGTCACCTCGGGCCCGAAATCGGGTGGGAACGCGGCTGTTGGGGAAGGACGACCACCCGCTGGCGAAGAAGTGCTCACTCCACCAGTCCGGGCACGAACTCGCGAAGTCTGTCAGCCCAAGTGAACTCCTACGCCGTTGACACAGCGAGAGCGTACCACCACACCCCTTCTTCTTCGAGTAGGCAACGTCGAAGAAGTACACCACTTCGTTGCGTGTGGGGTAGTCCAGACCCGCCAGCTTCCACAGCGTGAACATGACACTCAGGACTTGAAGCATTAACGGCGACACCTGCCCCACAACACATCCCAGCTCCCCAAAGATGTACTCGTGGAAGGGATGCAGAGGCAGGCGAACGCTGTAACGCAGTTGGGCGCGATCGAGAGCGATGAAACCCTTGGGCGGCCTAGAAAAAACCTCCCCAAGCGCAGGGGACTTCAGCACAACACCGGCACCGATCTGAAACTCAGACCTTACTTTGTCAAGCTCCGTCATCGATAGCGCCTTGGATGGCTCGTCAACCTCTTGGCCATCTCGCAGAGTCTACATCAAAGGCCCATCCAGCCCTAATCAACGAGCTCCAGAGCTAGCACCAGTATCAGTGTCGGGACGCGAAGAGGAAGACATGTCACCTGCGAAACAGCCACAGATAACGTCAAAACTTAACGGTTCGCCGATACCGGAGCACCAGTCTGCAACTAGCTTCCCAGGTGACATACCCCCCCAGCAACACAGACACAAGCGAGAAAGAAAACGTGAAAGCAAAAACAACAAAATCGCAAAAAACACCAAGTACAACGGGATACCGGCAGTTACCCAGGAAAAACAAAACACCAAACAGCACATTACAACAAACATGAAATTTAAAACCTAGAAAAACCCAGAAATCCCAAAAAAAGAAAGAGGAAGAAAGAGAGGAAGAGCAGGCGACGACGCCTTACCTGAAAAAGAGTGAAGATGAAGATGAAGATGAAGATGAAGATGAAGATGAAGATGAAGATGAAGCAACGGTGGCGCAACACCAGTAACACAGCGACGGCACGACGGAGACGAGAGGATAACGGAGAAATTTGTTAACTTAGAGAGGAAAACGAAAATTCTTTCGAGCAGCAACAACAAAGGTACGAAGAAAACAGAAGCGAAGATTTATATATAAGAACAGACACGTCGGTCCAGGAGATCACACCATGTGGTCACCAGAATCAAAAAAGTCTGGAACGAGAACCGGTACTCACTGTTTCGAGAAGACGCGACCCTCGAAAGGAATGCAATCATCATGCTTTATGGCTTCGACAGGACGTTTGGGATCCCCGAGACGCCCTACGCAGACATGTGGCAACATAATAAAAGACGACATTTAATGACCACAGAGCAGATACACCAACCACACCGGCTGAAGACAACCATATCGCTGACCAAAGTATACCGCTGACCAAGAATACACGACACACAAAGCATCCATCTCGCCAACATACGTGCTACAGACACTCTTCATCACCAATAATGATCTAGACACTACCAAAAGCCGCTAGGAGGAACGGTCTCGGGGACTTAAAGGTCACCAATTCAAACGAGCTCCCCCTACCATAGCGCCCCCAACGGTTTGAGCTATCTGCAACAACACAAAACAGCTACCGGCTTGAGCAGGACCGAGTGTTTGGGTGCCATCGAGCGACCCCCTCGGTCGATACAGCCTAAACTGCTCAAAAAGGAAACTTGGTTACCGTTACCCAAGGATACTTCGACAGAACGGTGAATTAGCTACTCATCGATCTTGCCCCTAACCAATTAAAAAGGTATTTATCACACATACATATACAGGTACTCATATCGCCAAGAATCACAACCTAGGTCGTCGAGTTGGGGGACTGCATGGCATGATACCCAGCTCCAACAAAGGTAACATCGTCGTTAAGCACATACCGGTAATTTCGCCGGTATCACTTCTTTCAACTCACCAACCAAGGTTGATCTCCTTGGCTGAGCGATTTGGAGGACTTGTACATATACATGGCTAAATCACCTCTAAGTATGTACTTAACGGCTTGAGTATAAATTATAAATATGTCTCACCGCCACCATGACAGGAACCACCGCCGGGAACGCTCCAACCCTGATGACCAACATTCCGCGAGACTCGATCAGGATGGCGCTCACGCGCCAAACAAAAGACCAGTTGGACAACACCTTAGCAAAGGAGTATGCACACCAGTCCCATATCGAAAATAGAATAGGAGCCTGAGCTCCAACCACCTATATATACCGGTCAACTCAGCATTAACAGGTATGCATTCAATACTCAATCACGCCGTTATCCTATATAACTTGTATATCACTTCTGACTTAGGCATCGGAGGGTTGAAGGCGGGCCATCCCCGTCTCTCCTTAACCGTTGTTAATCTTAGCAGCGATAGTGAGTTAGATTTGGAGAAAAGCAAAGAGTGATATTGAAAGCAGTCCGATACCGATATCCCAACATTAACCCTTCAGTAAGTATCACCCATATACAATCTTGTTCAATATCTGATATCCGTATCGGTGTCGGGTATTAACATCATGATAACATAGAAATAATTAAACAAATTATTATTTACAGGAACCACTGTTTCTGATCAATTTTTCTTTCAAACTGCATTAGTTCATATGAAAATTTGTTTGACAATACATCAAATTATCATCAGATAATTGATCTCAAATTTCAAAGGAAACAATAACGGATCTTCTGTAAATTTCAAAGACAAATATCAACTTACGAGTGAAATGAACCAAGTTAACTGAAAGGACTGATGAAAGTAATAAGCAAACTAGAACAAAGCTCAAGAGATGAGTGAATACTAGCTCTATCTTATTTCAACTGAAGAACAGCCTTTTAATAGGCTTAGTACAAAACAGAATTTGACATAAATGCAGCCCACTTTAGCATGATTAAAGGCCAGTAATAAACCTAAACATGAATGATTCAAAGACCTATCTATATCCCTACAAACTAGGGACTTATTCAACAGTACTACTGTCTTGCCCTACACGAAAGCAACAAACTGAGAAAGAGTCCTAACAAACCCTCCCTTAAACTAATGCCAGTTCAGCAATTAGTTTAACACAAGTACCTCACACACACCAAGCTGCGCACGAAGACGTTGAAATGCTTCCAGCTTCAAAGGCTTTGTTAGTACATCTGCAACTTGATCATTTGTGCCATAAAATACCAATTTAATAGTACCTTCGTTAGTAAGATCTCTTAAGAAAAAGAATCTTACATCATTATGCTTGCTTCGATAGTGCATCATTGGATTTTTGACAAGTTTTATGGATGAACTGTTGTCACACATTATAATTGTACCTCCATCTTGTGCATATCCCACTTCTTTCAAGATTCTTCTCATCCAGACAGCTTGGCAAGCACAACCAGCTGCAGCAATAAACTCTACCTCAGTGGTGGATAAAGTAACAATTGGTTGTTTCTTCAAAAATCAAGCAACAACAGCTCCATTCATACGAAACACATATCCAGAAGTGCTTCTTCTTCCTTCTAAATCTCCGGCATAGTCATTGTCGGTGAAGCCTATCAGTTCTTCAACTCCTCCTCTCTTATACAGAATTCCATAGTTGACAGTTCCTTTCAAATACCTTAGAACCCTCTTTGCAACCTGATAATGTAGCTCAGTTGGACTTGACATAAAACGAGCAATTAAACTCACCACAAACATTAAGTCTGGTCTAGTAGCAGTGATGTACATCAAACTACCAACTATTTGTTTGAAGTAGGTTGCATCCACCTTGACTCCTCCTTCATCTTCATAGAACTTCTGGCCTGGTACAATTGGATTACTTACTGAATTACTCTCTTGCATGCCAAAACGTATTAGCACTTCCATTGCATACTTTCTTTGGCAGATGTAAATCCCAACAGAGCTCTGTATTACTTCAATTTCCAAGAAGAACCGCATTCTCCCCAAATCTGTCATGTCAAATTCCTTTTGCATAGATTTTTTGAACTCGTTCTTCATAAACTCATCATTACCAGTATATATTAAGTCATCAACATATATACGGATAATAAAAAAATTACCTCCACTATTCTCCTTGACAAACAGAGTCTGCTCACTTTGACTTCTCTGGAATCCTTCTTTGAGGAAATACTACTCAATACGGTTAAACCACGCTCTAGGAGCTTGTTTTAAACTGTACAATACTTTGTGTAGTTTATACACCTTATGTTCACACCCTTTCTTCTCGAAACCCATAGGTTGATTGACATACACATCTTCGTTCAGAGTACCATGCAAGAATGCAGACTTGACATCAAGCTGATATATTATCCAACTTCTTTGAGCAGCAAGAGCTATGATTATCCTTACTGTATCCATCCTTGCTACTGGAGCAAACATCTCTGTGTAATCTATCCCATGCTTCTGTGAGTATCCTTTCGCTACGAGTCGTGCCTTGAATTTATCAACTTCACCAGACTCATTCAACTTCGTCTTATAGATCCATTTGACTCCGATTTTCATTGCACCAGTGGGTAAATCAGTCAGTTCCCAAGTCTTATTCTTCTCAATTGCTTTGATCTCTGCCCCCATTGCTTGCCTCCATTTTGGACTCATTGCTGCTTCTTCAAAACTTGTGGGATCAGTGGTGTCAATTATAGCCATGTTAACAACTTCTTCTTCCTTTGAAAGTCCTTCTCCTGAAACATAGTCATTCATCCACATAGGTGAAGTTCTAATTTTGCCCCCCCCCCTTGCATTTGACTCGGTTGTATTTGCTGCAACGTTTGATGGACCTGCTTCAGCCACTTGAGTGGTTTCTGCTGCCCCTTCTTCAATGTTTTCTTCCACATATTCTATTTCATTGTGGATGGAAGTTTCATCATCCCATTCCAAATCCATGAGAACTTCTTCTTTGTGACTTGCCTCCCAATCCCACTGAATTTCCTCCTCGAAGACCACATCATGACTTACTTTAATCTTCTTTGTTGTAGGGTTATACATTCTGTAACCCTTTGATTCATCGTTATATCATAGCAACACACACTTCTCACTTTTGTCTTCAAGTTTTTTTCTTTTGGCGTCAGGAACATGGACGTGTCCAACACATCCAAACACCCTGAAATGTGCTACTGTTGGCTTCTCCCCACTCCATGCTTCCTGCGGGGTCATGTCCTGTACTGCAAATTTAGGAGCTAGAACGATTCAGCACATACATCGTCCACTTTACTGCTTCAGGCCAGGATGGCCTAGGTACTTTCTTTTCAGAGAGAATTGATCTGACTAGGTTCAGGACAGTCCTGTTCTTACGTTCGGCTACGCCATTTTGTTGTGGAGTGTAAGCCGTAGTAAGCTGTCTCTTAATCCCATTCTGCTTGCAAAACTCAAAGAACTCTGTAGAGCAAAACTCTCCACCTCTATCTGTTCTCAAACATTTTATAGAAATACCACTTTCCTTTTCCACAAGCATCTTAAAACATCTAAAATACATAAATGCTTCTGATTTGTCCAACAAGAAATATACCCATGCTTTCCTTGAGAAATCATCAATGAAGCATAATGTGTACCTTTTTTCATTGTTTGAAGCTGGGAAAATGGGACCACAAAGGTCTGCGCGAATTAGCTACAACTTGTGAGAAGCTCTCCATTGACTCTTCTTTGGTATTGGATCACAGTGCTACTTCTCCTTCATGCAGTCATCACACACCACATTTGAGGCTGGTAATTGTGGCAATCCTCGAACCATCTTCTAATATTCGAGCATTCTAAGCCCTTTATGACTCAGATGTGTGTACCGACAGTGCCATAAGTGTACAAGAGATGTCTGTGTGGTTACTTGAAAACATGTCTCTTTCTTCTCCTCTTCTTTCTTCTTCTTCTAGGGTCTGAGCAAACAACACAAACATTCTATTTGATGTCATGTTTGTTTGAATGATCAAGCCTTTGTCTGGATGGTATATTCGGCACATGCCTTCATGCATGAGGACTGCCAAGCCTCTCTCCTGCAACTGTCCAACACTCAAGAGATTGTTTTTAGTTCTAGAACATAGTAAACATCTTGTCTGTGTGAGTTAGCCCTTCAATGCACAGCTTCACTTTTCCTTTCCCAAACACATTCATTCTAGTGTTGTTACCGAGCTTCACTAGGTGGCTGAACTCCTCATTCAATTCACAAAACTTGCTCTTATCTCCACACATATGATTGGAATAACCAGAGTCCACAAACCATGCTTCTTCCCTCTTAGCTTGATGCAGCTCCACATAAGCCATCAACAACATCTCTTCTTCTTCATCAAACTCAGCGTAATTTGCCTCCTTGTCCCAAGAAGGACACTCAAACTTGAAGTGGCCGAGTTTGTGGCACTTGAAACATTCAACTGTGGCACGATTATAACTTTGTCTCCCTCTGCCTCTTCCTCTGTATGATCCCCTGCCACGACCTCTTTCTCCTCTGTCTCTTCCCACTTCCATTGTGGCCTTCAGTTTTTATTCTTCACCGATACCAATACTTTTTTTTCGAAACTTCGATTCGTGAACCAAGAGAGAGCTTTGAAGTTGATTCACCGAAAGACTTGTAATGTCTTTGGATTCCTCAATAGTGCATACCACGAAATTCCAGGCTTCAGGAAGTGTGCGTAGTATCTTCTTCACAATTTTTGCATCCTCCAAGCCTTCTACGAGATTGCTCATGTTATTGGATACTAACACAACCCTGGAAAATAATCAGCGATTGATTTCCCAACCTTCATTTCAAGCACCTCAAACTCTCTCCAGAGTGTCTGCAATTGTGCATTCTTGACCTTCTCATCTCCTTGGAACCTTGCCTTCATGGATTCCCAGAGTTCCTTGGCTGTATCTTTCTGGGTGATAGTTTTCAAAGTTGTTTTGTCAATAGCCTGAAAAAGGTAATTCTTCACCTTTAAATCCTTCAACTTCAAGTCTGCAAGTTGTGTCCTCTGTGCACCATTCAACACTTCTCCTCTGCCAGGTTCAGTGTACCCTGTCTCCACCAAGTGCCACCACTCCTTAGAACGCAACAGGTTCTCCATAAGCATCTCCCAGTGCTCATAATCTCTGTCAAACTTCGGAATACTCAACATAGTATCCCTCTCGGCTGCCATCACTCTTCTCCTGTTTCCTCACTTCTTCTCATGTTTACTCTCACAACCACTCACAATCAGATCCTCTTTGGAGGGCTCTGATACCAAAAATGAAAGGACTGATGAAAGTAATAAGCAAAATAGAACAAAGCTCAAGAGATGAGTGATACTCTATCTTATTTCAATTGAAGAACAGCCTTTTAATAGGCTTAGTATAAAACAGAATTTGACGTAAATGCAGCCCACTTTAGCATGATTAAAGGCTAGTGGTAAACCTAAACATGAATGATTCAAAGACCTATCAGAGAATGAAAACTTGGGGCAGTTATTCACGTACAAGTTTTCCAGTGAAGGACACTCAAAATCAATGGTACCAATCAGCATTGGAAGTGGTACCAATCAGCATTGGAAGTGCTACCAACTCCAACTTCTTCAATTTTGGAAGAGTGGTCTTCTTGTTGATTGCTTCTTCAGTATTTCTTTCCAGAGAGGGGCAGTCACACAAATAAATGGCGTTCAATTGAAATAGACAATCTACGATGTCAGAGGTGAATAGACTTCCCAGAATGTTGCATTCGACAAGCGTCACGCTCTCAAGAGTCTGGAAGATTGCTGGTGGGGAAGGTCCATCACATATGCTTCTCATTGACCTTAGATTAATCAGGTCTAAAACTCTCAATTTCGATTCTTGTAGCTCAAACCCTTTACACCCAAACACATATTCCATATAGACATCTGAACATTCCAGTTTTTCCAGATTTGGGAGCATCTGCAACAGTTTTGGTGGTAAAACTACACTACCACAGTCACAATAATCATGTAGATTCAGCTTTATCAGATTGATTAGAGACCCATGTGGTAAAGAGCACCTCCGAGCAATGCAGACTATACAGATCTAAACCTTCCAAGTTCTGGAACGCAGCTTCTTTAGGAACCCATGTTATTGTGGTTATTGACTCTTCCGTACTGTCCATTTGCTCGTCCAAACTGTCACCTGATACGGAGGGATCCTCCTCGAAATCGTGATCACTATATACGGAGAGATCCTTTAGTGCATGTAACCTCCCGTGATCATATTCCAGACAAAGGTCAATTAACCCTGAGGAATTACCAGCTTTGTTTATCACCCTATACTCAAGATTATCTGCTTTGTTTATCAACTCATTAACAAACCAGTCCGGAAAGGTATTAATGGGGGTGTTGAGAAGCAATGATCTTGAATTTTCATTACAAGGCTTAGCGACAACTGAACCAAAGTTGAAGCCCGACCATATGTTAAACCAAACCCAATTTGGAATGAACTCAACATTTTCAGGGATACATTCTGCACTGGAGATACAAACCTTGAGATGTCTTAGATTTGATAAGCTAGTTACCTCGTCAAAGCCAGCTTTCCTTTCATCTCTTTATCCCGCAACTGTACTCCCTCAATCACTAAAACCACATTGCATGTACAGTTCCTCTAAACTATGCAACCTTGATATTTCTCCAGAAGGAATTGTCATGATACGTACACCAGTTACATCCAAGATTCTAAGATTGGTCAAGTCTCCTATTTCTCTAGCGAACTCCTCCATGTTACAATATCTCATACTAAGAATCTCAAGTTTCTTAAGTTTTCCGAATAATGAAATGTTACTAATGACTTTACACATCTAAATGCAAAACTTGGAGGTCGGTTAAGAGACTCAACGACCGGGATAGTGAAGAAACTCTACGCCGGCTAAGATCTAAGACCTTTAACTTACTTGGGATTTGAAAAAAGGTTTCTGAAATCTTTGAAATATAAATGGCATTTTCCCAAAACGAAAACGGAAGGTGATTTAATGACAAAAGTTCAAGTTTGGGAAATACTAACTCTTCGGGTAGCTCATGAAAATCACTGTTCATTAGTGAGATTGTAGAGTAGCCTTCATGTAATCGACGTGGCCAATTGTTTACTCCGGAGCCAGCTTTTATCCAAAACCCTTACATTCTCCAGCAACCCTCATAGCTACATCAATGAACTTGGTTGATTCAAAATATACTCTTGCATTTCTCAGAAACAAGGTCCAAGAATCATCTTTTGACAATATATTCAGGGTGATCTTTTGTTGGCATCTCATGACATGACACGCATTCAATCTCCTTGTGGTAAGTAGAACTTTTGAACTGCAATTTTGAAGCTCCTTGTAGCTAGGAATTCCTATGCTTGACAAATCAAGTGTCTCCCAGATGTCATCCAAGACTATAAGGATCTTAATTGTTCTCAATTTTGCCGTTTAACTCATCGGCTCTTCCCTCTACAGTCTCTTTCACCAATTTCAAGCCAAGATGATCTGCTAACACGCCTTGAATTTTTCTCACATCAGGGCTTTGAGATATGACAACATAACCACTCGATCAAAAAGGCCTCTAGCATGGGCTTGTTGACCAATATATTTCACAAGGGCTGTCTTCCCAACGCCTCCCGTACCATACACCCCAATGGCCGTGACCTTATCATCTGTTACTGCGTTCATGACCTTAACCTCAGCGTCTCTTGTAGCTTCAAATACTTCAAAGTCTTTCGTGGAATCAATTTCAAAAAATCGTACTTTCCTATACACATATTCCACAATGGCTTTGACGAGTTGTCTTTCAGTACTGCAACGAACAATTAAGGGTCAAAAAAATCATCATGCCAATAATGAGTACTAGAAATGCACAAGTATAACTTTTATTAATGATCTTTATGCTTACTTGTAATTGAGTGTATGCCATCCAGAGAAATTGGCCACTTTGTTCATCTTGTTTCCACATCGCCCCGAGTTTCCATGCTTCATGAAAGCATCTTCAAAACTCCTCTTCTGATATCGTACATCAGTGGGATCAACATGATAAAAGAGTGGTAGAATTCTATTGTTGTCCTCCATACATTGTGAAGGCATACGCTTACAGTTGGCTATTTCTTGTGCTATGACAAAACACAGCAATGAAAGATCATCAAAGCTTCAGTGACATTACATACTTTATCTCTTTGGACAAACAGGTATAACATTCATTGCATATCATATTTTCCATCTAGGATAGAATACTGAGCATGTATCCCAGGCATTCTGGAACGTTTTTCTGGTGTGATATTTCATGGCTTTAATCACTTCTAAAATTCCAGTTTACTTGTGATTAATCTGGTTGATCTTTGACCATGGAAAACTGACTTAGATAATAAAGATCCCTAGGAAAGTTGACTAAAGTTCACATGTGATTTCTTGAAATCTGTTTGTCTTTTTATGTTTGTCAAAGTGCTTTTGGCGCTGGTTTTCCTGGCTCTTCCTTGGCTGTCTTGAAACGTGCTTTTCCTTTGAAAACTGGTATTGCTATTCTTGTACAAGTGCATAGGAACCTTTTGCCTTGTTTAGACAACCTTAGCTCATTAAGGTAAGACCTAAAAGTTGCCTTGGTTTTGCTCACCGTTTAGATTTGCTGTGTCCCTTCGGTAGCTGCTCTTGTAGATCTGCATTGGTCCATGATTAGGTCTGCATTAAGACAGTGTTTAGGTCTGCATTTAGGCTTGCGTGCTGCTGTGTTTGACGTGCCTAGGTGACTGTCTTTGACCACTGAATAACCTTGCCTATTTAAGGAGTCCTAAGCTGTCTTGGATCTTTGGTTGGTTGAGTGAAAACTTTGGGGTTTTGGTTATTCTGTTTTGGTACTCTTTGAGAGCACTTTCGAGTGTAGTTTCTCTTCTGTCTTCTCTCCCCTTCCATGTCTTTTGGTTGCTCTTTATTGTGCATAATAGACATGGTTTCTCAAGCATGAAAACTGTTTTTCAAAACTCATATGCATCATTGCATTGTGCATTCCATTGAGATAAAGTATGGAGATGCCCAACCCAAGAAGTTGATCAAGAAGATTTAACTTGAGGATAGTTAATTAAGATCTGAGTTGATACTTCTGTATATTTTCCAAAGTGTAAACACATAGATTAAAGTAGTGTAGCTCTGTTTGTACTGGTGGGTAGACTAGTCAGGATAGCATACGGGTTATGTATCCCCAGAGTGCCAGAAACTTGTAATTGTGTGTGTTACCAGTTAGTGGAAATGTTTGTCCCTCAAGAGTTAGGGGCACGCAGTTTTGATCCTAGTTGTAGGATTTCTGCGTAATCAAAAACATCTTGTATCACTCTTTACTTACTGTTTTTACTTTACAGTACTCATATTCTGACTTTTGGGATAGATCTCTATCTTGCTATCCCGAGAACAGATTGAACGAAAAAGTGGGAAATGCCTATTCACCCCCCCCCCCCCCCACAGGACCTTTACATTGACAAATCTGTGTAGGTTCCTCTAAACACCAGGTAGAAGAAGCATAATATTGCAAGAGAACAACAATTGCAAACCTTGAATCTTCAATAGCCCTTAGGAGAGTTGGAGAAATAACATCCCCTACTTCAAGGTCTTGCTCATCCATAAATGTTTTAATTCCTCTCTTTTGCAGTCGGTCGTATAGTTCGGATGTGATACCCTTGCGGGTGTCAGGACCCCTGAAACTCAAAAACACATCATACTTCCATATATGAGCCGATGTTGTAGCTTTGTGGGAGCTGGAGGCCATCGACGAAAAAAAGGAAACAAACCAATTGTCAAAAGCAGAGAAGGAAGGGAGAAAAATGAAACACAAGGTTTCAAGATCAGGCAAGAAAGGATAGCTGAAGAAACAAAACTGATATACAGATTAGCATAAGAGAGTTATTGCTAAGTCATGGTATTTGGGCATCTTTTGCCGAAAAGCATCTTTGATTAAATCTTGGTCTGCCACTTGCTGCCAACAAATACAGTCCAAAATTAGATGAATAAATGGTGACAAACACCTTTGAATTGTTCATTTGTTCAGCTGAGAATTTAAAAAATTTCTTTACTTGCAGACTACACATGAGCTTTCATTTGAAAATAGAAACAAGGACGCAACTAGAAGTTTTTCCCTCTCCTTAAAATGACAACTGGTACATTGTATAACATTGCTCAGAATCAGCTCGGAAAGATAGGTGACCATATATTAATGCCGATAGGTAAGTTACTACTTACTATGGTACTTATGGGAACTTCTAAATGGAAGTGTACGTTTCAAAAGATCAGTTGCTATAGTAATATCAAAGCTCTGAGGAAATTTCTTCTGCCAATATACACTGAAAGCAGAGAGACTGTAAGTAATTATCGATCAACTGGAAGCTGAGCTACTGCATAAACTAATCTAGATAACAAATCAATTCCATTGGAGAGACTGTAAGATCAGTAATCTATTGATCATAAAGATCAAATGGTATCCACTGAATCCAGATAACAAATGAATTTCATTGGAGCATTACTATATAAACCAGAACATACTTTTCTCACTGATCGATCTCTCCATTGGAATTATATTTTGCCCCCAACAGCTGAATCACTCATCAACAAGCTTTTACCTCAATCCACCCAGCCAATTGAGTTTCTCAATCAAACCACCCAGCTTAAGCTCAGAATCCTCAGATCGAGTATACTTGACCCGACTCATAGAGTATTTGGGCCTGGGCCTCGGCCTCAGCTTGGGTCTTTGGAAAAATCTAAACTGAAGAAGGGGCCCCTGTAAATTTCCTTGGCGCCAATTTTATCTAATCTCATTAAAGACGTGTCTGATCATTAGCATTTCACGAGGCACAACATTTCGCCCCATTCAAATCTCTCCATCTGCTTCTCTTCTCTTTCTGCTTCGTTTCTTCTTTTACCACAAAATGGCTCCCACGGTGACGTCAGCCCCGCCAAATCTGACGCACCTAACTTTCCCTTCCCGCCATTTTTTCAAGACTCAACCGACAAATCTTCTCGGATTCCGAAGAAGATTCCATTCTTCAACCCGAACAAACTCTCTGTCGACAACTCAACCTCAAGAATTATCTGCGGCGGCGTTCACAGCGGAAGAGAAGTAGAGAACTCACCCGTCCAAGCCCGGCGTCCAAGCCCTCGTCGGAATCCAAGGCCGCGGCCGCTCCGCTTCGCCTCAGCAACTCAACGTAATTAACCACCACTCCCAAAAACACCGTCGTTTCACCGATCACATTGTAATTTTCCTCTTTTCTATGAAAGGGTCAAAGTGTTAGTTGCTTGAAGTTAGGAAGTATTGGTTTTCTGTTTAATAAGTCCTAGTTTCTAGGAAAGATAGCAGTTTGTTTCATTCGTGTTTTAGTTGATCACGTAGCTAATAGCAATACGTGAGAGTGTTTTCAGTTGCTGTGTAAAAGGCTATATAAAGCCTAGTATGTGATTCAATAAGATTGAGGCATTTCAATCCATATTGTGCAGATTGTGTTCTTGTATTCACAGTTCATATTCTTAACAATTTGGTATCAGAGCCCCCACTGGGGCCTGAGAAACTTGTGAGATAAGCAGCAGCTTAGAGAGAAACACAGAGATGAGTGAAGAAAAGGGATTGACTAAGATCCCTCACTTCAGTGGTCATTATGAACACTGGAGTGAACTCATGGAGAACTTGCTTCGAGCAAAAGGTTTGTGGAGTTTGGTGGAGAATGGTTTCGAGGAACCAAGAGCAGGAACCTTGTTGACAGAGGCACAGTAGACACAACTCGATGATGCCAGGACAAAGGATCATCAAGTCAAACATTACCTTTTTCAAGCCATTGACAGAAATATCTTTGAGCAAATTTTGGATCGCCGTACTTCCAAAATTGTTTGGGACTCTATGAAGCGGAAATTTGGTGGGAATGACAAGGTGAAGAAATCTCAACTTCAGACACTCAGAAGGGAGTTCGAGATACTAGAGATGAAGAATGAAGAAACCATCACGGAATACTTTGCAAGAGTAATGGCTGTCTCCAACAAGATGCGAAGTAATGGTGAAGATCTGACAGATGAAAAGATCGTGGAAAAGATCTTGAGAACCTTAGTAGAAAGGTTTATTCCTGTTGTAGTATCAATTGAAGTAGCAAAGGATACCTCGACTATGTCCATTGATGAGTTGCAGAGCTCTCTTGTATTTCACGAGCAGAAATTCAAGAGAGTGATCAACCGTGAAAGTGATCAAGCTCTCAAGGTGGAAGATCGAGCAGGAGGCAGAGGGCGTGGATCAACCTCATCACGTGGAAGAGGGCGTGGAAGAGGGCGTCAATCTTTCAACAAAGCAACAGTGGAGTGCTACAAGTGTCATAACCTAGGGCACTTTCAGTATGAGTGTCCTCAGTGGAATAGAGAAGCCAATTATGCTCAATTAGATGAAAAGGAGGAGTTGTTGTTGATGGCGTATATCGAAGAGCATGATGCAAAGAGGAGTGACGCCTGGTTTATCGACTCAGGTTGTTCAAATCACATGTGTGGTGATAAAGATGTGTTTATAAGTTTAGCAGATGAATTGGAACATTCTGTGAAGTGTGGCAACAACACTAGGATGACAGTGGCTGGTAAGGGGTGTGTAAAGCTGGTGTTTAATGAAAGAAGCTTTGTTATCAGAGATGTCTACTATGTCCCTAAGCTTTGAAACAACTTGTTAAGTATGGGACAGCTACAGGAGAAGGGTCTTGCAATCCTCATTAACAATGGGGTCTGCAACATGTATCATCCAGACAAAGGCCTTATTGCACACACAAGGATGAGTGCAAATCGTATGTTTGTGCTCCTGAACAAAGGCTCATCAACCTCTAAGCCACAAACAGATGAATGCTTACTCACCAGTGCCTCAGACCTCACATATCTTTGGCACCAACGATATGGCACTACAAGAAAACTGCACCTAGACCACGGAAACGTAATTGTTTCATGGTCCAAGTGACACTTGGACGACGGAAAAGACTCCGTGGTCCAAGTAACACCTGGACGACGGAGAATACAATCTCCGTCGTCCAGGTGATAACCTGGACCTCGGAGAAGACTCCGAGGTATAACATTCATTGCATTACATGTCTTCATCTAGGATAGACCACTGAGTATGTATCCCAGACATTCTGGAACGTTTTTCTGGTGTGATATTTCATGGCTTTAATCACTTCTAAAATTTCAGTTTACTTGTGATTAATCTGGTTGATCTTTGACCATGAAAAACTAACTTAGTTAATGAAGATCCCTAGGGAAGTTGACAAAAGTTCACATGTGATTTCTTGAAATCTGGTTTGTCCTTTTCTGTTTGTCAAAGTGCTTTTGGCACTGTTTTTCCTGGTGCTCCCTTTGCTGTCTTGAAACGTGCTTTTACTTTGAAAACTGATATGGCTATTCTAGTACAAGTACATGGGAACCTTTTTGCCTTGTTTAGAGAACCTTAACTCTTTAAGGTAAGACCTAAAAGCTGCCTTGGTTTCCCTCGCTGTTTAGGTTGCTGTGTCCTTTCGGTAGCTGTTGTTTTAGGTCGGCATTGGCCATGTTTAGGTCTGCATTAGGACAGCGTTTAGGTCTGCATTTAGGCCTCTTGGCTGCTGTGTTTCACGTGGTTACTAGCTGTCTTTGACCCTTGAATAACCTGCCCTATATAAGGAGTCCCAAGCTGTCTTGGATCCTTGGTTGGTTGAGTGAAAACACTTGGGGTTTTGGTTATTCTGTTTTGGTATTCTTTGAGAGCACTTTCGAGTGTAGTTTCTCTTATCTCTTCTCTTCCCCTTCCATGTCTTCTGGTTGCTCTTTATTGTGCATAATAGACATGGTTTCTAAAGCTTGAAAACTGTTTTTCAAAATTCATATGCATTAGTGCATTGTGCATTCCATTGAGATAAAGTATGGAGATGCCCAACCCAAGAAGTTGATCAAGAAGATTTAACTTGAGGATAGTTAAGATCTGAGTTGATACTTCTGTATATTTCCAAAGTGTAAACACATAGATTAAAGTAGTGTAGCTCTGTTTGTACTGGTGGGTAGACTAGTCAGGATAGCATACGGGTTATGTATCCCCAGAGTGCCAGAAACTTGTAATTGTGTGTGTTATTTGATAGTGGAAAGGTTTGTCCCTCAAGGGTTAGGGGCACGCAGTTTTTGATCCTGGTTGTAGGATTTCTGCGTTATCAAAAACATCATGTGTCACTCTTTACTTACTGTTTTACATTTCAGTACTCGTTTCTGTGCTTTGGGATAGATCTCTATCGTGCTATCCCGAGATTAGTTTGAACGAAAAAGTGGGAAAGGCCTATTCACCCCCCCTTTAGGACCTTTAAGTGGTATCAGAGCGGCCACTAGGCTTTGCTAGTGAGATCCTTTGAGGGACCAGTTATGGATCGTGAAAAAGGGTCTTCCATAAATGTTCCTCCTTTTTTTGACGGACATGATTTCTCACAGTGGAAAATCATGATGAGTGCCTTCCTCTCTTACCAAGATGATGGTATGATGTGGCAAATTGTAGAGGAAGGCTGGACACATCCCACAAAACCAAAAGGCGATGAATCAACCGAAAGAATTTCAAAGCCTAGGTCCGAATGGGAGAAAACCGACAAAGATTTGGCTAGAGCAAACATCAAAGCTCTAAGTTGTCTATTCAATGCCGTTTCCGAAGCAGAGCGCCAAAGGATCATTCATTGCTTTACTGCTAAGGAGGCATGGGAAGTGCTCATCAACACTCATGAAGGTAACTCTCGTGTTAAACAACAAAAACTTCAACGTCTTATTTTTGAGTTTGAAGGTTTAAGCATGAGTGACAAAGAGTCTATAGATGATTTCTATGGTCGTGTACTTAATATCACTAATCAATGTCGTAGCTTAGGCGAGGCCATAGAATCAAAGAAAATTGTTAGAAAGTTCTTAACTGCTTTACCTTCTTTCTTTGACTCGAAAATGAATGCTATTGAGGAAGCTCATGATCTTGATAATTATCCTTTAGAAGAACTTGTTGGAAATCTGAAAACTTGTGAGACTCTAAAGAAAAGGCCCATGCATGAGAAATCCATTGCTTTAAGTTCGGTTAAAATTGAGGTTGAAAAGTTGGATGAAAATGAAGATGATGATAATGATGAATTTGCTTTTCTAACCAAACAATTTGAGAAATTCTTAAGAAAAAGGAAACCTTTCAACTCTAACCGGAACTCTTCTAAAGGATCTAGCTCTAAGCCCTTTAGAAATAAGGTTTCACAGAAAGGTCGGGATATCAGGTCATCTTCTATCCCGAAAGTGGACATTAAATGTTTTGAATGCAATGGAGTAGGACATAAAGCTGTGGACTGTGCTAACAGGAGAAATAAGTCTCATAATGTGTTAAAAGCTACTTGGAGTGATAGTGAGTCTAATGAAAGTTCTGAAACCGATCTTGATGAAGATGAAAATGTTGCTTTTGTCACCCATGTTACATTGGATGAGTCTCTTGAGGACAAGGATTCTGATGAGGAAGGGCATGATATGTATGTGCGTTTATGTAAAGCCTCTAAGTCTATGCTTGCTAAAAATGAAGCTCTATCTAATGAGCTTTTATTGAGTAAGGAGACACATTCCAGGATACAAGGAGAGTTTCTATCCCAGAAAGCAGAATGGAATTCAACCAAAACTCAACTTGAAGAACAAGTGATTTTCCTCAAAGGAGAACTGGACCGTCAGTCTTCTTCCATAAGCTTGCTGACTGCTGAGAAGCTGAAACTCGAAGAATCCCTGCTGGACGCCCGGAACCAGTTCGCAACATTCTCCATTGGCTCGGAGAAGCTATCCCAAATCTGTGGGATGGGAAGGACGGATGGCAGCAAGAGAGGTCTGGGGTTCGAGGATGATGTCAAACCCAAAGGCTCGAGGAAGACTACGTTTGTAAAAGGCACCAGCTCGGTGTTGGGAATGCCTCCACCTCGACAGAAGATCAATGCTCCTGAAATTTCCAAGGCGTCCATGCTCAAGAAGAACTCACAAATCAGGTGCTTTCACTGTGGGAACAGTGGACATATCAAGCGGTACTGCTACAAGCTGAGAAGGATTCCTGCACCGGCAAAGATCCCACATAGCAACGATCTGCTCGCTCATTTTCAGATGTCTCTCAACGAACTGACCAGGATGGCTCAGTCCCTTTCCATCCCGATGCAGAAGAACAAGCCAGCTCCTTCAAACTGGGTCAGAAAATCTGTTCGTGGAACCAGGGATACCAGAAGCGTCATGCCTCCCAAAGAACCTGGTGGCAAGAAGAAACAGGAAGAAGTGATTTTTTTCCTTTCAAGAGTGAAGACCTCACCCATTGCTGCAAGAGAAGTTGTAGCTGTTTGCAATGTTGCCTTGACTGCTCTTTCCACCAGAAAATCTGATTCTTGGTACATGGACAGCGGCTGCTCGAAGCACACACTACAACATTTTTACCCATTGCCGGCGACTTTTATGTCGCCGGTAATGCTTGCGGACATTGCCGGCGATTTTTGCCGGAAAAATCGCCGGCAATGTAATTTTTTTTTTTTTGAGACATTACCGGCGACTTTTAAGTGAGTCGCCGGTAATGTCTCGATGGTATTGACATTACCGGCGAATTAAATTAAGTCGCCGGTAATGTATTTTTTTTTTTTTTTTTTAAACATTACCGGCGACTTAATTTAAGTCGCCGGTAATGTCAATACCATCGAGACATTACCGGCGACTCACTTAAAAGTCGCCAGTAATGTCTCAAAAAAAAAAAATTACATTGCCGGCGATTTTTCCGGCAAAAATCGCCGGCAATGTCCGCAAGCATTACCGGCGACATAAAAGTCGCCGGCAATGGGTAAAAATCCGGTAGTGACATGACCGGAGAACGGAAATGGTTTACCTCCATGGATGACACTCATCCAGTTGGTGATGTCATGTTTGGTGATGGTGCCAAAGCGGAGATTATTGGATGTGGGACAGTTGACACTCCTGGTCTCCCAGCCTTGAAGAATGTTCTGTTGGTGGCAGGTTTGGAAGTCTGCTTGCTTAGTGTGAGTCAGATTGTCGACGAATATGAGACTGTGACATTTGACACATCTCATTGCACTGTCCTTGATGGGAAAGGAAGGTGTGTGATGAAAGGCGAGAGGTCTAGAGATCATTGCTACTGTGTTCGTGCGAACAAGAAATTGGAACCTGAAATGTGCTTCCGATCCTTGACACAAGAAAGCTTGCTAGATCTGTGGCATAGGAGGATGGGCCATCTCAACCATCAAGATGTGGTGAAGCTGTCTTCGAAGGATGGAGCTCGTGGTCTGCCCAAACTGTCCGGGAGAGCTGCAGGTATGTGTGGAGACTGCAAAATGGGTAAGCTATCCCGAACCTCCCATCCTATCCTAAATGCTAGGCCAACTTCTAATACTCTTGAATTGCTTCACTTAGATCTTGTAGGCCCTGTTGAAACTGAAAGTCTTGCGAAAAAGAAATATGTGCTTGTTGTGGTAGATGACTTTTCTAGATTTACATGGGTCATGTTTTTAAGTGATAAAACTCAAACCTTTGGGAAGTTTTTTGAACTAGCAAAGCGTGTTTCAAATGAAAAGCTATCCGAAAACAAATGTATTTTGAGAATTAGGTCAGAGCATGGAACTGAGTTTGAGAATTCTTTGTTTGCGAATTATTGTGAGGAAAATGGTGTGCATCATGAGTTTTCTGCCCCCATCACACCTCAACAAAATGGGATTGTTGAGAGAAAGAATAGAGTGTTGGTTGAGATGGGGAGGGTAATGCTTAGCTCTGCTGACTTACCTCACATGTTTTGGGCCGAAGCAATCTTTAATGCTTGTTACACTCTTAACCGTGTGATTTTTAGACCGGGTACTAGTAAAACACCTTATGAACTTTGGAAGGGCAAGAAACCAAATATTTCACATCTAAAGGCATTTGGTAGTCCCTGCTTTATCTATAGAGATCGTGAGTATTTGACCAAGTTCGATGCTAAATGTGATAGAGGTGTCTTTCTAGGTTATGCCTTGAACAGCCGTGCTTATCGTGTCTATAACAAGAGAACTTGTAAATTTGTAGAAAAGGTGAATGTAGCCATCAACGACTCTCTTGTATGCTCTCACAACCATTCTTCAAGAGATGTGCAGGTTGAGGATGTAAGCACTGGGACATCTCCCGAAGCTGCTAAGATCCCTATTGATGAGCAGAATCCTATACCTGATGATGTATCCCAGGATACAGAATCTGATGCTGAAGGTACCGGGATAGACCAGACCCTGACTATCCAGAAGTCTCACCGTGTTGGGAAACGTCAAGTTCAAAAAGATCACTCTCCCTCGGATGTGATTGGCATGGTGAATGAACCAAGGCAGACCCGAAGTAAGTCCAAGGTGCTTGTAAGTAATCTCGTTAGCCTCAAAAGTTTTTTTACTTTGCATAGGTTAGCTATCAATCGAATTGCTTGCTATGGTTTTGTTTCTAGTGTTGAGCCTAAGAATGTTAAAGATGCTTTAAAAGATTCAGAATGGATTGTGGCTATGCAAGAGGAATTAAATCAATTTGAGAAAAGCAATGTGTGGCATTTAGTTCCTAGACCTAAGGGTAAGAATGTTATAGGAACGAAATGGGTTTTTAAGAACAAAACGGATGAAAAGGGAATTATTACAAGAAACAAAGCTAGATTGGTTGTGCAAGGTTATTCACAAATAGAAGGTCTAGACTTTGATGAAACATTTGCCCCCATAGCTAGACTTTAGTCCGTTAGGTTACTTTTGGCCATTGCTTGTTTTCTTAAATTTGATCTCTTCAAATGGATGTGAAAAGTGCATTTCTAAATGGAATTTTGAAAGAAGAAGTTTATGTGGAACAGCCTTCGGGATTCCTAAGCTCTTGCTATCCCAAACATGTGTACCGATTAGACAAAACCCTTTATGGTTTGAAGCAAGCTCCTAGAGCTTGGTATGAAAAATTGTCTACACACTTGATTGACCATGGGTATGTTAGAGGTTCCATTGATAAAACCATGTTTGTCAAGAATGTTTCACATCATATGATTATTGCTCAAATCTATGTGGATGATGTAGTGTTTGGCTCTACCTCTCAAAAACTTGTTGAGGAGTTTGTCACTCTAATGAAGCAAGAATTTGAAATGAGTCTTTGTGGTAAGCTAAACTTCTTCCTTGGACTACAAGTTCAGCAAAGGAAAGATGGTTTGTTCATCTCGCAGGAAAAGTATGCGAAGGAACTTGTGAAGAAGTTTGGGATAGAAGGAGCCTCTCCCATCCGTAACCCAATGGGGACTTCATGTAGAATCAGTGCAGATCTGGAGGGTACCAATGTTGATCAAACCCTCTACAGAAGCATGATTGGAAGCTTGCTCTACCTCACAGCCAGTAGACCTGATATATCTTTCAGTGTGGGTGTTTGTGCTCGGTATCAAGCCAACCCCAAGGAATCTCATGTGAAGGCAGTTAAGCGTATCATCCGATACGTCTCAGGTACGTGTGCTTTTGGTATCTTGTACACAACGGATACTAACACTGAGATTGTAGGGTATTGGGACTCGGATTGGGCTGGAGATGCCACGGATAGGAAGAGCACCTCGGGAGGTTGCTTCTTTGTTGGGAACAACTTGGTATCGTGGCATAGCAAGAAGCAGAACTGCGTATCATTGTCCACTGCCCAAGCAGAGTACATAGCTGCTGGAAGTTGCTGCACACAACTCCTCTGGATGAAGCACATGCTGAGCGACTACGGATTTGAGCAAGGTATTCTATCCCTGTTCTGTGATAATACTTCTGCTATCAATATCTCAAAGAATCTTGTGTTGCATTCTAGGACCAAGCATATAGAGATCAGATATTATTTTATTAGAAACTTGGTTGAAGAGAATCAGCTTGAAATGACCTTTATTCCAACTGAACAACAATTGACTGATTTATTCACTAAGCCCTTGGACAATATGAGATTTGAAAGTCTTAGGAAGGCTATTGGTGTATGCACCATCACTTGAGATATCTCCCTCACTGATCTCAATTTACTTTTCAGCATTTTACTTTTCTGAAAATAAGTGTTGGCATACTCTGGGATACGAGTCTGTGCATGCATCCCTGGAAATATTTCTGAACTTGAACTAGAATGTTGTGTTCTTATTTCATGTTTCTTGATAGACAATTGCTGTATCTTTCTCTTGTGTATATGCATCTATGTCTTTAAGAATGTTAGTGCATGTGTTCTGAATCATTCTTGGAACTAGATAGAATTCTTGAGCACAAAGATTATTCTTGTGGGGTGTACATAGTTTGAGCTATAAAATTGAGTGAGTTGAACTAGTTACTGAAGAACAATTGTAAATATCTGGTGCTTATTGTTAAATGAATTAAGTAAAAGAATGGGCTAGTCTTTTGCTGGGTGCACCTTAACCGGAACCAGTGGGGATCCCTGAGATGTTATCTATCCTTCGATTGGTTCGGACTAGTTACCCATTGAGTGTCCTTGAAACACACATTATTCTTTCGAGCATTGCGCTCAGGACATAATGGTAATTACTCTGTTACATGAACCTATGAGGACGTATTTCTCAGATGAGCTCTTGGACAAATGTTAAAGATAAATGGAGAAATTGCTTTGAACTTAAATGAGAACGGCCAAAGGCCATGTTGGGACAAAGTCCTTGATATGTTGAAATACCAAAACTCTCAAAAGGTAGTGACAAAGTCACTTGGTTACTCTTGATGTCCTCATATCATTTGATGCTCCAAACTTGTACTCCCTTAGGTGAACTTTTCACACAAACACTCTTAAGGTTCCAAGGTCTGATTTATAAGAACATTGCATTGATGTTGCTTTATAGTCATATACTCATGTGAAAAATTTGAGCTTTCAAGACATATGGAAATTAGTTGTCACATTCTTATGAGTCTTGCTTAAATTTTCTGTGGTCTGGGATTTCACTAACTGTTTCTATCCCAGAGTTCCTGCTGACAGGTTGTAAATCTTTCTGAAATCAAACTCTTTATGTTCTCTTATGCACCACGTGAGGGGGAGTTATCAATGTGTTGGTAGGTACATCGGTACCTTCTATTATTCAGGGTGTTCCAAATATCCCAGTGGATATTAGAAGTATACATGCATGGTGGTCCTTGTGTTTACCTTTGAGGAATCTTTCTTGGATGCATGTGTGTCTTTCCTAGGAATAGGACACTGTTACTCTTTATTGTTGACTTGACTACACAGGAATTTAAAAGTGGAGATTGTGTGTTTAAGAAGAGAAAACTCTTGGTTCAAGGAATCTTGAGTAGAGTTGGTCTCGTTTCCGCTGCCCTTTTCTCTCAAGGAGCACCTCGTGGAACAGTTCGAGAGGTTCAAGTCTGAAATCTCTATCCTCGTCTCAAGTCAGGCTGGCTCAGTTCCAGCTCAGGAGCTCACTGTCTCCTCCCCTCCTGAAGATAGCACTGCGGTTTCCTCTCCTTCCATCTTTGGTTTGGTTTCGTGTTCTGCTTCCAAACAATGTTACTTTTATCTGCGGTTTTTATATCATCTGTGGTTTTACCCTTTGTCTTTCCTAGACAAAAAGGGGGAGAACTAGCTAATCTATGCAGGTACTTTTGGATGGGGAGAACTACCTGGCTGGGATAGGTACTTGTGTTCCTATCATGGTAAACCAGTCAGGGGGAGTACTGAACTATTTGGTTAAGTACTTTGGATACTTTTTGCTGTGTGAAGACTCTTTGTTGTACTCTCTGATCACTTTTCCTTCTGGTATTTATGTTGAACAATTGTTATGGTTTTGTGGCATGTGGCAAACAAATTATTCTGATTGTTATTTTGTTTGAACCCTTTGTCTTTCATTGACAAAAAGGGGGAGAACCGGTTATTCTTGTGCTGCTATGATTATGATGTGGATTATATGTTGGGGAGATTACAGGCATACTTGTTTGTCTGTGTTTCTAACTATGCAGCAGGTTTTCGTTTGGGGAGAACCGGTTATTATTTTTGGAAGGATATTATGGGACATATGTATCCTGACCCCTGCATATGCTTAGGGGGAGTATTGTTTGAACTGTTTGACTTTATGGGCAGGATACTATGTGATATAGATATCCTTGTTGCTGCATATGTTTGTGTGTGTTACAACTATGTTGCAGGTACTCTTTGAAGGACTGTGTTTTGTCAAGAAATGCCAAAGGGGGAGATTGAAGGCATACACTTGATGTTGGCTATTTCTTGAGCCATGACAAAACACAGCAATGGAAGATCATCAAAGCTTAAGTGTCATTTCGTACTTTATCTCTTTGGACAAACAAGTATAACATTCATTGCATTACATGTCTTCATCTAGGATAGACCACTGAGCATGTATCACAGACATTCTGGAACGTTTTTCTGGTGTGATATTTCATGGCTTTAATCACTTCTAAAATTTCAGTTTACTTGTGATTAATCTGGTTGATCTTTGACCATGAAAAACTAACTTAGTTAATGAAGATCCCTAGGGAAGTTGACAAAAGTTCACATGTGATTTCTTGAAATCTGGTTTGTCCTTTTCTGTTTGTCAAAGTGCTTTTGGCACTGTTTTTCCTGGTGCTCCCTTTGCTGTCTTGAAACGTGCTTTACTTTGAAAACTGATATGGCTATTCTAGTACAAGTACATGGGAACCTTTTTGCCTTGTTTAGAGAACCTTAACTCTTTAAGGTAAGACCTAAAAGCTGCCTTGGTTTCCCTCCCTGTTTAGGTTGCTGTGTCCTTTCGGTAGCTGCTGTTTTAGGTCGGCATTGGCCATGTTTAGGTCTGCATTAGGACAGCATTTAGGTCTGCATTTAGGCCTCTTGGCTGCTGTGTTTCACGTGGTTACTAGCTGTCTTTGACCCTTGAATAACCTGCCCTATATAAGGAGTCCCAAGCTGTCTTGGATCCTTGGTTGGTTGAGTGAAAACACTTGGGGTTTTGGTTATTCTGTTTTGGTATTCTTTGAGAGCACTTTCGAGTGTAGTTTCTCTTATCTCTTCTCTTCCCCTTCCATGTCTTCTGGTTGCTCTTTATTGTGCATAATAGACATGGTTTCTAAAGCTTGAAAACTGTTTTTCAAAACTCATATGCATTAGTGCATTGTGCATTCCATTGAGATAAAGTATGGAGATGCCCAACCCAAGAAGTTGATCAAGAAGATTTAACTTGAGGATAGTTAAGATCTGAGTTGATACTTCTGTATATTTCCAAAGTGTAAACACATAGATTAAAGTAGTGTAGCTCTGTTTGTACTGGTGGGTAGACTAGTCAGGATAGCATACGGGTTATGTATCCCCAGAGTGCCAGAAACTTGTAATTGTGTGTGTTACTTGATAGTGGAAAGGTTTGTCCCTCAAGGGTTAGGGGCACGCAGTTTTTGATTCTGGTTGTAGGATTTCTGCGTTATCAAAAACATCATGTGTCACTCTTTACTTACTGTTTTACATTTCAGTACTCGTTTCTGTGCTTTGGGATAGATCTCTATCGTGCTATCCCGAGAACAGTTTGAATGAAAAGTGGGAAATGCCTATTCACCCCCCCTCTAGGACCTTTAAGCTCAATCGGTGACATGCACAATGGGTGGAAGAACTTCAAGAATACGACTTTGTAGTTAAACACAAGTCAGGAGATCAAAACAAAGTCGCGGATGCCCTTAGTCGAAAAGAATTTTTGCTGACTGTTATAGGAGTGCAGGTGGTTGGATTTGAGCAACTCAAAGATCTATACGATGAAGATCAAGACTTCGGGGACATAAGAAAGGAGTGTTGCAATTCCATTTCAGTTAAGGACTTTCACATTGAGAAGGGCTATTTATTCAAGGGAAGTAAGGTATGCACCTCATTGATAATCAAGGAGCTCCTTATATAGGAGATTACAATAGTTACTGTTATAGGAAGAGCTTTAGGGGTCATGATCATCTCCATAATCTCATCAACTACCCCACTATTCTCTCTACTCTCTCCATTATTGAGTAACTGTCATGACCAGCATAACTATCTATTATCTACCATAATTAGATACATAAAACTCAATATTCTACAGCACTATATATGTATTTGTACCCCTATATTTTTATTTAGCCAAAAACTCCATGATAGTTTCCCCCAACAAAAAAAAATCATCCCCAGATAACTCAAGCAAAGAATCCAGATGATCCAGGCACGACTCGCCCCGATGATCGTGATGCAACTGACACGTGAGACTTTATTACAGACATATTCTACGATGTCATGGACAAGTTCTTTGTGAGTCCTACATGAATCAAGGGTCAAATGATCATTAGGTAAATTAAAGGCACAACTATAACCTAAAGCTATATAGCCTCGATCATGATGCTTACCTGTGATCCTGTGTATTCCACCCCGAGAAAGTGGCCACTAGTTTTAAAGCATCTCTCCACTGCTGCACTGTTTCTTCAGTGTGCCGCCCAGACTTTACATGCCTAGTAAAAGCATCTCCGAAACTCTTTGTCTGATGTCGTACATCAGTTGGATCGACATCATAAAATAGTGGCAAAATTCTGTTGTCTTCCATTTTTCTTTTCTTTTTGGCCCGACTGTTGTCTACATGTTCTTCATTTTCTTTTGTCTGGCTGTTGCCTTCCATGCATCGACAGATCTCTAAAAGTTCATCCAAACACCAAGTGGAAGAAGCATAATCTCGCGAGAGAACAACAATAGCAAACCTTGATTCTTTGATTGCCGCTAAGAGAGTGGGAGAAATAACATCGCCTACTTGAAGGTCTTGATTGTCCATGAACGTTTTGATTCCTCTCCTGTGTAGTGCATCACGTATGTCAGATGTAATACCCTTGCGGGTGTCAGTACCCCTGAAACTCAAAAACACATCATACTTCCAAGTAGGAGTCTTTGATGTAGTTGTGTGGGAGCTGGAGGCCATCAACAAAATAGGGAAAGAAACCGAAAGTCAGAAGCAGAGAGGAGAGCAAGAAACAATGGATAGCTGAAGAAACAGAACTGATATACAGAGTAGCAGAAGAGACTTTTGCAGATTGAAACATTTTGGCATCTTGTGCCGGAAGTAAGCCTCTTTGATCAAGTCTTTGGTCAGCGACTTGCTGCCAACAAATAGTCATAAGCTAGGTGAATAAATAGAAAAATTAAAATGCAGTTGTCATGGTGCATACATGTTTCATTTGAGACAGGATTTTGCTTGGTAACAAACACATTTGAATCTTTCAGGTGAAAATGAATCATGTCTCCACTTGCAGACTCAATGACCTTTCATTAGAAATAAGAAATTAGGACGCAACTTGAACTTTTTTCCTCTTTATAAAATGCCAACCAATACATGTTATAAAATTACTCTGAAATAGCTTGGAAACTTACATCTAGGTGACCACTGCTGATCGATATATATGTACGTTATTTATAGTCGTAATTACCTTGTTTCTTAATTGGTTTCTCAAGATCAGTTGCTATAGTAATATTAAAGTTCTGAGGAAATTCCTTCTGGCTTCTGTCAATACACTGAAGGCAAAGTGACTGTAAGTTAGTTAGCCGCCATGCCATCCTTGTAAACTCGATGCAAATTATAAACTGGAAGATGAGCTACGGTATTATAAGCTAATCCAGATAAACAAATCAATTGATTCAATTCCATTGGAGAGACTGTAAGATAAGTAATCATAAAGATCAAATGTACGTAACCCAAAAACAAGCCAATCCAGATAATAAATGAATCTCATTGGAGCATGATTTATATCCCACAACAGCTAAATCACTCATCAATAAACTTAAAGATTTTAACTTTGCATTCAAGAAAAGTAAACAAAGTAAACCAAAAATACAAACTTTATGGGAGAACCCAACAAGCTCAATCCACCTAGCAAAACAAGTCTCAAACTCTCAAACAAAGATTAAAACTTCATCAAAATTTCAAAGCGGGTATGCTTCTTGTGCGCACTCTCTTTTCAGCGAAGCAACCATAGGCAAATATGGTCCGCTTAATGCCCGGGTCCTCGAATGACCCGAACCATACAATTTGAGTCTTGCCTACATATAAAGCCTGCAATGTAAATCAGGTGCTTATGTGATCCATCAATTCTTAAGAACAAAATTCGCCCGTTAAGTAAGTAGGCCGAAGATGTTTATAAATTTAGCCAGGAATCATATCATAAATCTGATCACGTAGCAACTCTTAGATCCCATGAGTCCCATGACTACATATGGTTTCTGTTATGATTGATATTTCCTTTACTTCGGTTTAGACCAAATGATGGCATGATTGACACAGATTGAGTTATTAGTGTTTTTTTTTTACCTATGAATCACTCTCATTCCTTCAATTACGAATCATTTGTTATCACTAGGGATGAGTCATGAGTACATGGGATGGTCCGGTCCGGTCCGGTCTCCAAATAAGTCCTGAACATGTAAATTGCAGCATACAAGAGTTACTCAACAAAAAAAAACTGCAACATACAAGAGTATTTATAGAAGGCCAAATTGTGAGTGTGTCCTAGTTGTGAATATATTACGACAGTTGAATTAAAGCTTCAAAAGAAATGAATTGCCAATTGGGATTTGCCATACCATATAGGCTAAAACAGAGTCAAAACAGGGCTAGATAAAAACCAGGGGATTATCACAAGTTGCAGGCTTCTCACTTTCAACCATCACCAATATCAGAAACAGAGGGGCTCAGCTACTCTTCAAAACCCAGAAATGTCTTCCGGGTACACGAAAATCATGAAATAGAATGTGCGATGGATATCCCATCATTCCCATGTCATAATTTTGTAACTTTGTTGGGTTGTTCCCTCTGGTTTTGTAACCCTTCGGTACGTCAATATCTTCAACATCAGTCCGATGCAACTTTCACTATTTCAAGTCCTGTGATTCCCAGCTTCATCAACCAGTGCTTGTTGTACAGAAGTTCATTCTTGGTTCAAGTGTAACTATCTGTTTCTACCGGATTACGCGGGACGCAATCTAGCAGAAGCAAGTACGAGTAATCTCTCTTCTTGTCCGAACGTTCGGGCTGTTCAGGCGATCGGGTGCCTTTCCGTTCTTCGGGTGTTCGGGTATTCGGATGTTCGGCTCCCACTGTTAAAATAATACAACGACAAACGGGTGGTCAGATAGTCGAGACAGGGGTGGCTTGCCTTCAACGCTCCGATGCCTAAGTTAGAAGATGTATTTGATATAACAGTCAAGCGAACGCGTAGGAAAGTAGGTTGGAGTGTTTAATACTAGAATTGAATGCGTGTGGATTAGTTGGAATTGAATTGAATTCAATGCCTTTACCTGTAGTAAATGCCTTACCTATATAGGTGGTTGGGATTGTTGTTTGCTTGTGTTCTTCGATGTGGGATAGAGCTGTTTTTTTGTCATGTGGAGCGAACATTCGGACGTGCGCTTGTCGGGCGCGTGCGCGCTCGGATGGGGGCGGTCTTGCGGGTGAAGTTGTAGCCTTCCTGGTGGTCTTTCGAGTGGTCGGGTAGGTGTTGATCACCTGCTTAATTGGGTAAGTATGTTTAATTAACGAACTAATGCTGCTATACTAACAAGTCCCCCAAGTCCCCAAGTCAAAGAGATCTTTCTTGATTGGGGAGTTGAAAAGGGGTTCGTGCGTTTAAACAAAATACTTATCCGATTGAGCAGTGGTCTTGTAACCCCCAAGTCCCCCAACTCTCCGGTCAAGGAAGGGCTCGCTTTACGGACTGGGTACCTGTGCACCTGTTCGGGTGTGTGTCTTGTGGCTGACTGTGTACCTGTTCGTGCGGTCGTGTGCCTGGGGCCCGGCCTCCCAAACGGATCTTGCTGTTTGGAGTCGGGCGCCCTGTGGAGCTGTTCGGGTGAATATGGATGCGGATGTATGTCAGTTTTGGGGTGAATGAGTGCGAATGTGTGTTAGTATGTAGAAGAAATCCTGCAAATGTTAATGGTATAGATACATGTATGGGTGAATGAGTATGCGGGTGTATGTATGAGTGAATGAGTGTGGATGTTTATGTGTGATGATGTGGGCGTTGATGTATGCGTGATTGTGGATATATGCGTGTATGCGGATGCGTGGATAGTTCCGAGCCGCTTACCCGGCCCCGTGACGAATCGTGCTGTCCAGAGTCCGCCAAGGATGGGTCTCTGAACGGCTTTTCTTGGATGCATGGGTGGTTCCGAGCCGATTACCCGGCCCCGCGACGAATGTTGCTGTCTGGAGTCCGCCAAGGATGGGCCTCGGAACGGCCGTTCTTGATGCATGATGGTTCCGAGCCGCTTGCGCGCCACTCCCGAATGAATCTTGCTATCCGGAGCCCGCCAAGAATAGGCCTCAGAACGGCCGAGCTTAGGTGCCCGAGAGGAGATCCTCGACTCATCGGCGCCAACCTGTCGTAGCGTTAATGGTAGGGCCCCTACCATTACGTACATGTGTTGCAGCACGCACGGAGGGGACGGACAGCATGCCCGTGCCGCTCATCCATTTTAGCGCGCACCCCGATAGGTTCTTGCCACTATCGTGCCGCCTAACCCGGCGAATGTTAATGTTATGCCCTCGGAATAAATGGGGCCACTCCCGAGTCGCCCATCACTCGGCACGTACTCCGAAAGGTACGGGCCGCTTTCGAGCCGCCCTAATGGTCCTGTAATTGTGCGCACCCCAGAAGGTAACGAGTGACGCTAGCCGCTTCCGTGCCGCGTAGTCCGAACGGTGAGTCACCTCTTACTGGGTGTCTAGGCGCGGAGTCGCAAGCGGCCGCTTGTGCTCTGGCTTCGTTAACAGAGCCAGGGAGATGATATCACGCGCCGTCTACCGTACCTTATAGCGCGGTACGCCGAAAAGGGAACGCGGACCGTTAGCCTCTTTCGGGTCGCCTAAAAGGGCCTTGCTTTGAGCGCTCACACGCTGAAAGGAAACGCGTGAACGTTGACCTCTTTCGGGGCGCCTCAATGGTCTTGTACTAACCTGGTGGGGTGGCGCTTACTTGCCTGTGAGATTTCTCGGGCGCTTGGTCGTGCGGGTGGTGCGTGCGCCAGTCTGAATGGTGCGAGTCGTGACGTGTGTTTTCTTTGCCTTGGGTGGGGTGATATTTTGTCTGACGAGACGCTTGAGGTGACATTCCTTTTGACTTCTTCTTGGGAACCGTTGGTGTAATAAATGCTAGCCGGCGTAATTAATGCTGGCGTGTTGTGTGTAATAAATGTTGATGACGTAGTAACTGCTCGAAGGTCAGGCGTCAGGCGCATGGGAGAGTGGGGTGCTGCATGGCTGACACGTGGCGAGTCATGGGAGATCGTGCTAGGGTTTGAAACCGAGGTGGGAAGCTGAAGGGTGAGCGCGGTTACTTAGGCGGGTAAGTGAACCGCCTCGGGGGCACGTGTCACCATCTGACGGTGGTCACGCGAAAATGAACAGCTGGCGTTCGTTCGTGTGTCCCGTGTGATCAGTATAAATAGGCCTTCGTGGTGTCGTCTTCCTCATCGCTTTCACATTTTACTGAAGCTCTCCCAAATTTACTCTGTGCGCTGTTCTTGTTCTGATCTCTGTGTTCTTGTGTTTTTGCCGGAGTTGTTCATCGACGTCAATCTTCAAGTCTTCAACTTTCAATTTCTGGTGAGGTTCTGAATTGTCTTGTTGCTTTTCTGTTCTGTTTCTGGTTTTTCCGGTTTCTGGATTTTCTTTCTTTCTGGGTTTTCGTCTCAAGAACAAGGCGTGTTCTTGAGGTGTGCCTGGTTTTGATCTGTTTTGGGGTGGGTTTCTGGGTTTTTTGTTGTTTCTGGTAGTTTGTTTTTTGCTAAGTGTTTGTGGGTTTCGCGTGCGTGCGTCTAGGAGATGGAACCAATAGAGGTATCGAGCGGCATGTCACGTGAGCGGATATATGTACCGGGGGCAGGGTGGGTTAGTTGTAGTCCAACCACGAGCGGGTCGAGCTCATCGTCCGATTCCGTGATGAGTGTAACGCCTCTTCGATACATCCCTAACGATTCTCCTATCGTGTAGCCGATGGATCAGGAACAAGCGCTTGCTGCCGCAGGGTTAGGGGGATCGTCGGGATCGTCGGGTGGGTCTTCATCGTCTGGGCCGTGGGGTGAGGAGCAGGTACAACAGGAGTCGCATGTGCCCCAGTTCTCGGAAGGCGACCGTGTACACTGGGTGCTGCTGGATGGGGTTCCCTTGCAAGAGTCTGAGCGGGCGCCAAGTGTGAAGGAGATGGCGCGGTGGGCGCGCGATTATCACATCCCTTCTTTCGTGAAGCTCAAGATACCCGGGAAGGGGGAGACGTTCACCCGACCGTCATCCCTCCACATGTGCCTAAACGAGTTCCACCTGAAGGCCGGGATCAAGCTGCCCCTTCATCCCTTCTTTCAGTACATGTTGACGTTGTTGAAGATCTCCCTTGGTCAGTGTGGGCCGACACTGACCCGAATGTTAGTTGCGTTCTTCAACGTCTTCCGTTTGAGCGGGTTAGATCATCCGACACGGGCGGAGTTCCTCCACTTTTTCCGCCTGAAGTATTGCTCCCGCCGGCGAGACTCGGGTACCTTCACCGTGGAGCCAGGCGTGAAGTGGTGGCTGATTGACCCACCCAGCTCCTCGACCACCTGGCACACGATCAACTGCCTGGTCGGAGGTGACTGGGAATTTGGCTCTCACTCCCCCAAGGTTGTGGCCAACGCAAAGCGTGTCCACCGAGTCCCCCAACGTTTCCACTGGCTTGACACGCATGAGTATCCCTTGACTCCCGAGGAGGAGATCAGGATTGCGCGTCTGAAGTTTGTTTTCAGCCCGATGCCCGAGGCGAGGCACTTCTGGGCAGCGTGTCATTGGGACCTGATCGAAAAAACGCGCCTGGCTCGAGCACCTGGTCTGTCGGGCGATGATATCTGATATGCATGTGTTACGTATAGTTGTTAGCGACTGTTTTACTGACCTTGTTTTTTCTGTTTGCAGCAAAAATGGCCAAGTCAAAGGTGATCGATCGGGACGAGGAGCACGTGCGCCGCCTGAATATGCTGTTGGAGGGTGCGGACAGCGTACGTCGCATCGTTGTCGATGAGGGGGTGGGATGACTGTCGGAGGTGAAGTCCAGCTGACGATCCAGGCGCCGGATGTCGCTTCGCACGCCTCTCCCATCCACCAGGGGTCAGGAGCTGGGGCTGTCGTTGCTGTGGCTGTCGGGCGGGGTGCACCTCTCCCTCCTCCTCCGTCCGGTCGGGGCCAGAGTCGAGCCGAGCGGGACCACCTCTCCCGGGAAAAAGAGCAAAGGCAGGTGGAGCGCGATCAACGGTGCGTGGAGCAGATGGATCGTCGCGAGGCCTCCCAAGGTTCTGGATCGCGTCGGTCCTCTTATAGTGGTGCAGATCTCTCCACTAGCGCTCTGACTGGTGATGTTGAGCGTCCGCAGAAGCGCTCCCGGACGGATACCTCTTCTCTGGTGGTGTCAGATGCTGGTGGGCCGGTGCGTCCCATCGTTGACAGTCTCCGCCGGGCCCTGGTTGATGGTGCCGCATCGCTGGCGCACCTGCTCTAGCCGCTTGAGAATGCCACCCCCGATGGTCTGGATCGGGTCTTCATTGCGAGTGCCAGGCTACAGCACCAGCTCTTCCGTCTTCGCTCCCGGGAGAAACTGGACGAGCTGACGCGTCTGAGGGCCGAAGTCTCGAAGGGTGGTCAGACCTGTGAGAGGCTCGTGTCCAGCTTGAACAAGGCGAACGACCTGGTCCACCGCTACACCGCCCGTGCGGAGGAGGCTACTGCACGGGCCACCGAGGCCGCTGAGCGAGAGGCCACACTGAAGGCCACACTGAGGACACACAATGCCAAGATCACTGAGTAATAACTTTAACCAAATTAATTCACAAGCAGTAGAGGCCATGGCCCTGTACTCAGCCTCGGCACTGGATCGAGCAACCACAAATTGTTTCTTTCTCTTCCAAGTGACAAGGTTACCTCCAACAAATGTGCAAAAACCAGTAGTGGATTTCCTATCAATGACATTGCCGGCCCAATCAGAGTCAGTGTATCCCTTAAGAGTGAAATGACCATGCTTCTGAATAAGAATACCTCTCGTGATGGTGCCTTTCAGGTATCGAAGAATACGTTTAACCAGTTGTAGATGATAAGAATGAGGAGCATGCATAAACTGACTAACCATGCTAACGGCATATGTAATGTCAGGACGGGTAATGGTGAGATAAATCAACTTCCCAACAAGTTGTTGATAGGAAGAGATATCAGTGAGAATATCACTGGTAGTGTTTAGATTAAGATAACTGGGAAGAGGGGACCGAGCTATCTTGGTGTCGTGCATGCCTGCCGTTGCAAGGAGATCACAAATGTATTTACGTTGATTCAAAAATAAGCAGCTTGGAGAGTGATCAATTTCAATGCCAAGGAAGTACCTTGATTGTCCTAGGTCCTTAATGGCAAAGGAGGACTGAAGGGAAGCTTTTAAGGCTTGAATCTCAGCGTTGCTATCACCAGTGATAATGAGATCATCAACATAAACTAATACCACCAATTTTCCTTCACTTCCAGTTCGAACAAACATGGAGGAATCACCATGACTCCTTTTGAATGGGCAAGCAGAATAGAGCTTAGTTTAGAATACCAGGCCCTTGGGGACTTCTTTAAGCCGTAGATAGCTTTGTGTAACTTGTAAGTCATCCCAGGTTCTTTCTCTTGCTCGTGATCAGGAGGTAAACACATGTAAACTTCCTCTTTCAAGTCCCCATGGAGAAAGGCATTCTTGACATCCATTTGAAACAACTTCCACCCATGATTGATTGCAACTGACAATAAAACTAGAACAGTATTCATTTTTGCAACTGGAGCAAATGTTTCTGTGTAGTCTACTCCAAAGGTTTGAGTGAACCCTTGTGTAACCAATCTGGCTTTATGCCTTTCAATGGTGCCATCTGAATGAAACTTTGTTTTGTAAATCCATTTTGCTCCGATTGCTTTGTGACCTGGTGTATAAATAGAAATATAAGGATTACACATAGTCAAATACAACGTCGATTTGACGATTTATCACCATAAGAATTACAAGAGTACAGTGAATATAGTACTTATAGTAATAATAAGTCGGAGATGAAAATTTTCCGGAGAGCGAGTGATAGACGATGGCGGTGGTGATGGTGATGGTGATGGCAAGAGAGAGTCAAATGAGGGAGACCGAGAGAGAGAAAGAGAGTGAAGTAATCTAATACGGTGAAGTAATCTAATAATCTAATGACGATCCAGAGTTAACTATGTAAGGTGTTTGATCCAGAGTTGACGATCCAGATCAAGCCAATGTTTAATCTGATGGCCAAAATTAATTATCAATAGTAGCTTTCCTAATTTAATTTCTTAGTGCATGAAAATTTTCACAATTTGTAATAATTAGCTCGAATATTCAAAAAAATGAAATAAAAAATATGCCTGTGTTTGTATTAATTCCCCCCACAATTTCTATGAAGAAAGTGAATCCAAAATCAGAACTTCTAAAGTGTCGATTTTTAATTCGCAACGAATTGAAGAATCTCAATAAATGCATCAAAGTGGAATTGTATCGCTAATACTTTGTTATGACCATAATTATGTGCCTATTACGCTTCTAATTTTATGCTTGTAGCTTGTTTTCTATGAATAAAGCATTATTCTTATGACGTTTCCTGTTCTTGCTAGGAAATGCAAGAAATGTGGAGTTGGCTCAAAAAATGTATTAAATATGAATAATTAGATACTTATTGGAGAAGACGTATACATTTCCGAGGTCAAGAGAGAATTTGGAGCAACTTTGAAAAATGACGAAATAGCTTCACCGGAGGTTACCGGAAGTTGCCCGGAACCCGCCAGAATTTTTCAGAGCCAACCGGCCCACCTTGGCCGGCCCAATCAAATGGAGTTCATCCCAATGGAGGTCCATTGAGTCCATTTATACTTACCAATCTGATTTAGAGAGAAAGAGAAGAAGTTGGACCGCATGATGTTACCAATTTAGAGCATAGCCTTCCAAAACCTAAAAATGTGGATCATGGTCTCCTTAATTAAAAGTTAACATTTAGATCTTCCATCTCACCATTTTATATCATCCAAGGTCCATATTTTCCTCTCCATTTAGCCCAAATTCGAGCTGCCCTTGGCACCCACATAGAACATACTTCATTTTTCAGATTTCTCAAGTTTTAGCTCTCTAGAAACCCTCTTCATCCATACCCATTGAAAATAGCCATCTCCTCCACCAAAACACACCTATAATCACCATCTAAGGCCTAGAAATCTCCATCACCACCATAATACCTTTCACTATACCACCATCTCTCTAGCCTTAGGTAGGTGACTTAACATCAAGGAGCTTTGAAGCAGAGTTAGAGCAAGGAAAAAAGAATAGCTAGAAGACCTTGGACATTTTGGGGACTCTTAGTTATTTCTCATCATATTTTGTCTTTCAATCATGTATCTAAGCTTTATACTTGTTATGGGTAGTGAGTAGTAGATTTTGGGAGGCTAGGGTTTTAACCCTAGCCATGTGATGTGATGAACATGTCTTGGATTATGTATATTTCATGGTTTTAGTGCATGTTATGAAGATTTGAGTTGTGAACGAGTTTATTGTGTGATTGTGATATGTTTATATACTTAAGCTGGTTATATAATTTCTTATATGCATATGTTGACTCTAGCTACGTTGATGTATGTGTTAAAAGACTTAAAAATGATCCTTGAATAAATTAGCTACTCACTTAAGGATAGATGAGCATGCGAACATGATTAGGGTATTATCTATGAGATTTATCTTAAGATTTTGTTCCCTAGCACTTAGCATGGATTAGAGCCTCTTGAGTCTATTTAGACTTGAGGGACTCTAGTCAAGCACACATTGTTTAAAAGGGTTATTGTGGCACCTCGTAGAATCTCTAGGCTTGTAACTCATTAGGTACGAGTTGAGGGATTCAACCGGACGTCCTCTCGAATTCTCCAATCGATATTCGAGAGGGGAACCTTTCCACATCTATCACACGATTTACTTGTTAGCTTCACAACGTGACATATGGTTGAGGTATAAGACCGTAATGACTTATGTCTTGATCTCGACTCACCAAACACTTCAATGTAGGGCTTAAGTCTTCTAGTGTCTGAGATGGCCTAGGAATTTGAGTTCAAAACCAATCGTGACTCACAATGTCACGATTTGAACAATACTTTGTGTGAACGGACTTAATCTATACATAAATCGGGACATTGTTTGATGCATCAGGTGGTTAGCAGAACTCCCCCAGCCGACCTACTTGCTTTATCTAGAATTGTGTTATTTCGCTCCGTACTCAGTGTAAACAATTAATCAAACAATCAACCTTCATTTAATCACTCACCGTAACTTAGATTTATTTATCATTCAATCTTGCATACCTCATTATTCTTGGTTTGAACATTCATAATTTTGTTATATTACAATGTTACGTACAAACATCATCAAAGCCGAAGGGAGTACATTAATTTCTCAGCTTCAAAATTGCAACTGTATTCGATTCTCTTTCGTCCTGTTACTAAAAGCAACTAAAATGAGCATAAATGTCTTATATGGTTCTTAGCTTAAACATTTATTTAGATCTAGCTGGAGAAAGATAAAAATGCCCAGTCGATCTGTATCACTTCATTACTTCTGAAAAGATTGGATGATAGAGTTAGCCTGGCTAAGCAGATAAATAACCTCCTTCTGAAATTGAATGGCAATCAACTAACTATATATATACTAATTTGAAGGCATATTTTTTAGTCGGCTATTTCTTACTGTAACAAAATACATTATGAGAATATCAACAAAGAAGATTGAAGACTTAGACCTACTAATCTCAATGTAAAATAGGTAGTCTCATGCATGTGCATATCTTGTTTAGTCTGATTAATGATAATATGTAATTTCTGAAATTGTTATGTACTGGGGTTCGGATTTTGCAGGTTCAATCTTGTTTAGTCTGATTAATGATAATGTGTAATTTTTGTTATCAATCTGTTTTCCCTCTATCATCCCTCTACAATGTGCAGGAAATGGCTTAGATGTTGATGATTATGTGAGGAAGGCATATGTTCATATAGGTCTTACAACCTATGCCACCGAGCACTCGTGAGTGAGCCGGCCATGGAAACCGAAACCGGAGTCATCCATTAGTTACCAAAGAAGCTAGCTCTATTTTAATTGTTGTGTGGCTTGAGGAACTCCCTTCCCACGTTGAAGAAATGTAAATAGGAGAGGCATCCCTTATTTATAAAATGAAGTCTCCTATCCACACTAAATCAACTCCACTATTACCCACTTCTCTATTGTAGTCACTTGGGCCTAATTCTTATTGAGCTCGAGATAGTGAAAGTTCAACGAGGCAAAGTGGAATAGCCAATTGGTGAACCACTATAAACATTTGCGTCATTTATTTATCGCACTTACTTACCGCACTAGCTTAGATTTACTTATCGTTTGATCTTGAATATCTTGTTATTCTTGGTTTGAACATTAGTGTCGTCTGTGGGAATCGTAAAAAATTCCATATGGCTTTATGCCGGCAAAGCTAAGGTTAGGCAGAAAATTTATTTTTCCAGAATTGTTTTCTAATTGGGAACCGCATGAGTGAGGTTTTGAGCGTGAGCGTTAGTCTATCTATTTTAGGTTGTGTTCATTGTAAACGGGAAACACTAAAGAGCATGATCAGCGTGAACGGGATAACATGAGGGACTACTGGCTTAATCTAGCGTGAGCGAGTTAACAATCAAGCAAATCAAGAAGAATCAACAAAGGCAGCAACAACAATCAAACAACCACAATCACAGCGGGAACAAATAACAATCAAACAACCACAATCACAGCGGGAACAAATAACAACGGCGAGTTACATCAGCAATCAAGTCGCCTTATAATTACAGCGTGAACCAACATACCCCATATTGTTCAAACCACAATCCTCAAGCGTTTCTATGAACAATCGCATAGGTCTGGTTGCTCAATTAGGACCTCCAGACTTCTCTGTGTTGTTGAGTATCTCATTATAGTCTCCCTGCTACAACTGCCGGCAGCATGCACTGAGACATGAGATGTCGCAGCAGATCCCAAGTACGCACGCAGTCTCCATTACCTGCATAACCATAGATGCCGATAAAACGCCAGTACTCACCAGTACCCGGGATTCCAATCTCTGAATCAATGTGATTCGTAGAGTAGGTTCGTAGCTTGATGGGATAATTTTTCCTCCAAAAAAGCGCCAAACCTCGGGAGTCTAATCATCTTTCCTTGCAGTACACGTCATCGAAACCCAATTTACCACGAACAAATTCCACAGTCGCAGTAGGTGCTAGGGTTTCCGAAAGGAACAAAAGATCAGGTTATTCTGCCGGACCAACGAGATCAATGCATCTTGCGTCTCATTATTGACGAGGCCTTTGTAATTCCATACCAAGATCCGGAAGTCCTTCATAGAAGCTTGTCGAGAACCCCGCCGCCGGCCAAAATAAACGGAGGCTAGGGAAATAGGGTTTTCAGAACGAAAACTTTGGTAATATCAAAGATGGTTGTGGAAACTTGAAAGAGTGTTAATATCTACGATCATTGAATTAAACAATTTAATTTGTTCAAGTTAGCGCATGAAAAATCTAAAAATAAAATAAATTGAGCGTATGTCAAGAGATGTACGTCATGTATGCATGAATTCAGCTTGGCACGATATATAGAAGATTTCGTCCGCACCATGCTTTTTGTACAGATTCTGGCTTTTGACCAAAATTTTGATCACCAAATCTGATCTGTACCAAAATTCAAATTTCATCAAATTCGATAATTATTTGGATCCTTAAATTTGTACGTAATTTGTCAACCGTAATCTGAACGGTTCCAGTTTATTGATTTCTGTCCGGCCAAATAAATTTGAATTTGGATTCAACTTTGGGAGGGGGGATGTGGCTGTCGGAATCAAAACAGTGAAAATAGACAGGTAATTAGTAAATTATTTAATTGATCAGAGTACGTACGTATAAGCTAGCTAATAGCTATTAATAGTAACTCAAATCGATGGTACGTACGTATTAGGAGATACGTAATTCCAAATTTATTTCGATCATATATATACATATATATATATGGTAAGAGTAACTAGGATCACAGAAGACGGCTATATATATACATGATTAGTATATATATATATATATATATATATATATAGTCTATGTACGTTACTAGAATACTAGTTATTTCGTACTAGTTATTAGGTCCCACACCCATGCATGCACGAAATTAAATAGCACCCTATTCAATATGACTCCTATGCATCAGTAGCTCGATGGGGCGTGTTTTATATATATATATATATATATATATATATATATATATATATACACACACATACATACACACTTCAAAATTCAGCGTGACAACTACCGGCATTTCACCCGTGGAGGATGCAAGAGCACAAAATGTCATCGATGAGTTCTTTCACCAGTAAAGACAACACCGGCGCAGATAGTTAATTAAGCAGAAACCGAGTTAAGGAAGAAAGGTGACCGCATGTCGCTCACTTAGGGTAGTTTTGGAGGAAAGGAAGCCAGAAGGACTTCATAAACAACTCAAACAAGCTAATGACAACGTCTGTGAGGAACTCGATCAGTGCTCGAAACACTCTTAAAGATCACAAAATATTGCGATCTTTATGTAATGGAAAGGTATGTAACCTGGACAATGAAACACGCACTCAACAAAAATGAATGTCTAGAATCGAAACGAAGTTTATCACATTTTTTTACGTACACAAAAAATAAAAGTAACGAATGAAATGAAAAACATTAGCTAGCTATAGGTAGGGCCGGATCTGAGAATTTGAGACCTGAGACGAGAATCGAAAATAGTGTCCTCTCATGACCATAAAAAAAGACAAATATAAAAAATTATTTTATATAAGTATTCAACCAATCTACTCTCACGTTTTTCTCATATCTATAACAACTGATTCGAATCATATGTACAGTAACATTTATGTTTGATTTGTTAATCATAAACCAAATACAATAATAAAATCAAGTATTTGTACATCAAATTAATATAATGTTCCGACATAGTACATAAAAAAATACATAAAATTAACGATATCCCAACACGTTACATAAAAAGAAAACTAGCATTCATAATGATACTAATAAAAAAATAATAATCCTCAGTCATAACTTATTAATTTCCATAAAAAAACATCACAAAATTACTTAAATGTTTCTGTCTTATAATTTTTTAAAATATTTTTTATATGCCTAATTTTTCTTATAATTCTTATACGTATATTCTAAAAAAAATAATTGGGCCCTCTAGAATTTGTGTTTCTGAGGTGACCGCCTCCTTCGCCTCACCTCAGATACGGGTCTGGCTATAGGTACAACTAAGATCAAGCGATCCATTTTGGTGCTGGCCCCCAGCTCCGGTATTTGAAAGCTTCGTGGATCGATGATCTCACATATACAGTTGCGCAACCTAGCTTCACCTTTTGTTCTCAGTCTTCTCTTGGACCTTGTTTTATGACCTTGACTTGTCACCCCCAGAAGAAGTCGATGCAACGCTTTTGAGGCCTTCCTGAAGCGCCTCTTGACATTGCCGTTGCTGATTTTGATATTGTCTTCAACAATCAACTTGCAGGGTGGACTTTTCTGCACATGTTCATGGAGTTTCTCCCAATCGCCAATGATCTTGTGTCGGCATCCAGAGCAAACGTGAAACTGTAAAGTATAATCATAATTAACATAAGACCAACAAAAAGCAACAACCTTTAATTGAAAATCGAAATCGATAATACTAGGTAGCTAGGATTCAAGAATGAAAATCCGGTTTCATTCAACCTGTGACATACTTCACCAATTAAGAACGTACTATCGCTACATCGAGATCAATTAGGGGTGGGATCAGTTCGGAACGGTTCGGTATTAGGTCGGAACCCATACCGTATCGTAATAAAATATTCGGTTCGGAAAGGTATGTAACCTGGACAATGAAACACGTACTCAACAAAAATGAATGTCTAGAATCGAAACGAAGTTTATCACATTTTTTTACGTACACAAAAAATTAAAGTAACGAATGAAATGAAAAAAGATTAGCTAGCTATAGGTAGGACCAGATCTGAGAATTTGAGACCTGAGGCGAGAATCGAAAATAGTGCCCTATCATGACCATAAAAAAATGACAAATATAAAAAATTATTTTATATAAGTATTCAACCAATCTACTCTCACGTTTTTCTCGTATCTATAACAACTTATTCGAATCATATGTACAATAACATTTATGTTTGATTTGTTAGTCATAAACCAAATACAATCCTAAAATCAACAAGTATTTGTACATCAAATTAATATAATGTTCTGACATAGTACATAAAAAAATACATAAAATTAACGATATCCTAACACGGTACATAAAAAGAAAACTAGCATTCATAATGATACTAATAAAAAAATAATAATCCTCAGTCATAACTTATTAATTTCCTTAAAAAAGACATCACAAAATTACTTAAATGTTTCTGTCTTATAATTTTTTAAAATATTTTTTATATGCCTAATTTTTCTTATAATTCTTATACGTATATTCTAAAAAAAAATAATTTGGCCCTCTAGAATTTGTTTTCCTAAGATGACCCCCTCATTCACCTCACCTCAGATACGGTTCTGGCTATAGGTACAACTAAGATCAAGCGATCCATTTTGGTGCCGGCCCCCAGCTCCGGTATTTGAAAGCTTCAGCCACTTTTCCTTTCTCAGTAGGTTTCTAGTTTGGCCTACTGTTGTGTATATATGTATATACTAGAGGTCACTCTGAATACTATTATATTTATATTTCCACATGACTTTCCCGAATTTCTATAAAGCTACCATTTTGTGTATTGCTTTACGTTATGATATGTTTTTGATAAATCCGGATGGGATTGGTGCCCACGGTTTGGCTTTTGTGGCATAGGATGAAGTGTATTTTCCACTGCAGGTTAATGGTAACTACGCGATATAGTGGAACTCTGCCAAAAAATTTATGATTTTTGAAAGTTCATGTTTTCAGAAGGGGTCTGATTCTGGTTTAGGAAACTAAATCGGGGTCTGGTCCTTTCATACTGCAGCAAGTCCGTTGGGATGAACTCCAAGTAGAAGTCATGCACCACCCCGATTGGTTTGGAGGGGGAGATTGTTAGAATTTTCAAACCAAAATAAGTTGATTAATTATTAAAGGAAAAAAATTGTAGAGGGCTCTTAAGTTTCCCAAGAATGATGGAGAGTCCTAGAAAGTTCATGAACATGGAATGTTCATGAGTCGACATTTATGGTGGAATGCACTAATGAAGATCTAGAGGGTTCCACTTTATCTTATATAAGGAGAAGTCATTGGCTCATTCTATCATCTCATCAAAGAAAGATCATCTTACTCTAAGAAGTAGAGAGTTCCCACTCCTAGTTGAGAGTGTTGTAATAGTTAGGGAGGAAAACAAGTGTGAGAGAGAGGGTTTCCTTCAAGAGGTGCTCTTGAAGTTGTGTATCTCTTGTACCTATAACTTTGATAGTGGAGGTTCTTGTTGTTGTTTCCCCGTGGACATATGCAACTCGCCGAACCATGTTATATCCGGTGTTCTCTACCTCTTACTCTTTTATATCCTTGCATATTTCTATTTTGTGGTTTGAGTTATTACTAATTTCATTTTGCTATTTTTACCCAATACACCATTCCTAAACCAGAATTTGAATGATTCATATTGGAGTAAAGGATATTATCATGGTGAATGATTCATATTGAATGATTCATATTGGAGTTATTACTGATTGGTTTCGACTATATTCTCTACCATGAACAATGTCATGTCCTCCTCTTCCACCATGGTTATTGTAAGGCTTGGAACGACTGTTTCTCCTATCCTTACATGTCTTCCCACCAGTATTGTATGACTCATGAATATTTTTAGTAACAGCTGGTCGAGCATTATTGGTGAGAAAAATCTTGCAAAATTGCTCGTTCTTACCCATCACACTTATGAGATCACAGAATGATCTAAGTCGTCCTTGGCATAATTTATGCGATATTGGGCGCAAGGATGTTCATGGAGGTAGGAAATGTGCTTAAAAACTTCTCGATTATAGCTTGATTAGTCTTGATAATGCCACATACACTCAACATAGCTTGATGAAAAGTATAAATATTTGGATAATCCAATAACCGGATGGAAACTCATCCTTTTCGCAGTTCAGAAAGTTGTGCATAATGCATATTATATATTGAACTTGGCTTGTAAAGTCACCCACAAAACTGTGGGGTCATTCTTTAGCAATTATTGTTCCTTTAGAATAGCATGTATATAACTCATAAAAAACATGAGGGCTTGAGCTTTATGGACTAGAGTTTGTGGCTCAGTACCAGATGGTGGTAGTGGTGGTGGTTGGGCTGTAAATGCAAGATTCATACCGAGAAGCTCATTCTCAACATCTGACACCCAACAATGATATTTTGCTCATTGAATATCAAGGATATCAAATACAGGCCGGCCTAACCGGCTCAATTGATGTCATTTACAAGTGAGATGTTGATCAGTAACGATCGAAAACTACAATCACTAATAACAAGTTTCAATGAATAAGAACGTGATTCATGATATATGGTCACAAAAATCGATTATAAATGGTGGCAAAAACCACACCCAGCAACCGTGACTAACTATCATATAACATCGATTTTCATTTTTTTCTTTTTCTAAACCGTTACTCCCTCAAGACTGTCATTTATACTCTATGGATATAGGTCCATAGGAACTAGGGTAAAAACATGTAATAACGTAACTCATATTACAAGATCAATAATCCTAGATCTAAGGTGTTGCGAAAATTAAGTTTGATCCTAGATCTGGAGATTCAGGGTTTAGAAAAATTGACCTCGAGGGTGTTATGCTTGGTATGAAAACTTCATTGTGAAAGAAGTTTGAAGAGAGGAAACACGTCCACGAAACTTCCAGCTGAAGGAGGATGCCTTCTTCTTTTCTTCTTTTCGGGTAGACTGACTTTCGTGCACTCAAATGGCCATAGCTTTCTCTACACACATCGGAATTGAGATTTTTCAGTGGTTCTGATAACTAGACATCTGAGAATTTCTGTGCATATAAAGATAGTTTTCTGGTTCGTCTTGAGCTGCTTGCAATCCTTTGTCGGAGTTGGTTGTTCTGCACAACTCGATTTTGACCGAAAATTCAGAGATTCTTGGAGAAGGAGAAGTCGACTGGTGGTGATCGGCGGTGAAGGAGGGGCAGCCGGTGATGGAAGTTTAGTGTTTTAGGGGTCAACGTTTTTTCTTTCTTTTTGGTGGTGATGACTATCATCCCAGAGAGCATGCTGATAATGTGTTCAACGTGGAAAATATGCAGAATGTAAAATTGTAACCATTCTCATTGATAAAATGCATTATATAGAGTGTTGTACAATCTGTTACAATAACTGTCCTTGTAAATCAGAGATTTTATAATAACTATTTAATCTAATCTGTATCTAATTAGGACAAGAAATACACCAAAAATTATATTGAATTAATCTCCTTAAACAAATATAAGTGTGAAACATGAACCAGCCTATATGCCTAGTTAGAGCTCTACGCTGTTACGAAAGATCGCACATACTTACTACATATGCCTTTTTTGCTTGCTCGCTGGATCAACCTTCATTATTTTTTCTGTGTAGTAGCCCCTTTTCCCTGACAGTTTAAGCAAGGGAACCCTCTGCACATCGCTAGCGCCATCGAAAGAGTTCAAGTTGAGATTCGACTTCAATTCCCACAGAACCAGAGACCTTCCTTTAGAATCCGATCCCGGTTTGCTTCCAAGTCGAAGCAAAACACATGTCGGTCCCCGTTGGATCGAATAGAAAGCTTACATTTTAGGTCCCAAACACTGACAATTGTCTCGTGAAAAGCCTTGAGATTGATCTCTTGCTTCAAAGAGAAAGGCGTCCAACAACATAGGCCTTCGAGTTTCCGGCATCAGTGACACCAAAAGTAGTCTTCCCGCGCTCCGAAACTGCAAAGAAGGCGACGAAGGATCTGCTTGCTCCATTATCCATGGCAGAGGGCGCCGCGGCGTTGTATCTCGAGAGGGAGAGAGAGAACGGCGCCTTACCATATCGAAATACACATTTAGTTTAACATAATAAAGTTGTTGCGATCTTCATAATAGTTATTCTTAACTGACATATTTGATTTGCATACCAATTTGATTTGATGTTCTTCTTTCTAATATAATTCAACTATAGATACCCATTAGCATCTTCAAAATTTTGTTATTGTTGCCGCATTATTTGATGTTGGTATTTCCATTTTTATCAATACATTTTCTTAAATATGTGTGATTAAGGTTCTCGATATTAATTTCTCCAAAAAGACGGTAGCACCGGCGAACTAATTTCTCTTTATTAGGTCACTACACCTCCGTTGGGGATCGGACATCCTGGAATTTAAGATATCTTGCCGCTATACCAGCTTACCAGCCCATATGCCTAGTTAGAGCTCTACGCTACATACAAACAAAGATCGCAGATACTACCACAATACTACGTAGGCCTTTTTTGCTCGATCAGCTTTCAGATTCTTTTTGCTGTGCAGTAGTAGCCCCCTTTCCCTAGCCCTCCAACAGCCTCACTAATCACCATATCAACAGCTATGTCGACCTACTTCGGCACAGCAGCACGCCAAGCAGTAGTACGAGCCTTTGGCTGTGAGCTCTCCGGGTCGGCAGCCTTTCTCCGAACGGTGGTTTTGACCGCAGTTCGAAGAACACTCATTGATTTCTCCGGGAATTGGATCGACAACTCCTAAAAACACAATGACATTTAACAATGTCAGATTTCAATACAGAAATCATCATCAATATCACAAATCATAACCAACAAACAAACCAAAAATTCAATTTGAAAACAACAACAAAAATCTATAAATCTACAAATCATATCTCCGGAACTTCACAATTCATCAAAATCAGCTCAATCATATCATAGATAAGCTCTTCGAGCTCAAATTCAAACCTATTCCACTACTTTTGAATCTGTAAATTAAATAACATCGATCTTCCAATCTACCTAATTCATAGAATCAGCTCAATCATCAATACATAGGTCAGAATCTGTTACTCAATATCCATTACCCACACAAAAAATTGATGCTAAACAAGAAATTAAAATAGATCCAGGTATATGGTAAATTGTATGTATTCTGAAAGTAGGGGACACGATTGTTCTGTGTCTCAGAGATGAAAATTAACAAGCTAGCTCAAGGCCTTTCAAAATCCAAACTCTACATGAAGGAGTGAAAATTAACAAGCTCTCCAGAAAGCTACAGCTCCGAGCTCAAATTCCAAACTAAAATCAACGTACAAAAACAAAGCTAAAATTGAAATCAAAATTGAACTAAAGTCCTGAACCCCAACTCCTATCTCACAATTTCAAAAGATAACTGCAAGTGCCAGTAGCTACGCACATTCAGACCTAGAAATCAAAATGGTTAAGAGTATATTGAAGTTACCTTCATCGATAGAGACGGAGAGCCGCATTATCAACAGAACAATCACACTCAACCCCGACTGAATTGCAAACCTATAAACAACAACCATGACCAAAATCCAGCTCCGACGAAATCGAATCAATTCCCAAAATCTTTGATTACAGCAACTTACAAGTAGTCGATTTAAACACACATTCTCAGATTCATCAAAAAGTAAAATTAGATAAACAAACCCCCAATTACAGAACAAACATCCAAACATAACAGAAAACCCAACTCCACAAAAAAAAAAAAAAAATCCCAATTTCCATACCGAATTTCTTCGAGACTACTTTTTTTTTTTGAAGAACTAATGTTTACCCAGATATAATAGTATGTTGGCGAGTCTGCCCTTAATTTTTCCAAAACGGCGACGTACTGAGTCCATATTCTCGAAACGACGACGTTAGCGTGTCACGTGTGAACGTTCTCACCGACTCTCTCGGTCTCTCCACACGTGCGTCAGTCACTCCACTCATGTCTCTACTTTATATAATAGCCCACTCACTTTAGTAACTTACAGTCAGCTCAGTCACAATTTTCGCTTCATTTTCTTACAGTGAGTCAAATCCACAGAGCACTCTTTTCTTTTCGATTTTTCTTCGTCTTCAAGAAAGAGTCTGCCGTTAATTTTTCCAAAACTGCGACGTACTGAGTCCATATTCTCGAAACGACGACGTTAGCGTGTCACGTGTGGACGTTCTCACCGACTCTCTCGGTCTCTCCACACGTGCGTCAGTCACTCCACTCATGTCTCTACTTTATATAATAGCCCACTCACTCTAGTAACTTACAGTCAGCTCAGTCACAATTTTCGCTTCATTTTCTTATAGTGAGACAAATCCACAGAGCACTCTTTTCTTTTCGATTTTTCTTCGTCTTCAAGAAAAGAGACACAGAGGCGGAGAGGCCCATCGATCAATGGGGAAAGGAAACATGGACAAGGCTGAGGTTCGGTACAGTAGTACTAGCTCTTCTCAATTTGCGCTACGTCTTTGTTAGTTAATTACAATATCATGTGTGAATGCCAATCAGTTTAGTATTTTGATCGATTATGTCTTAGGGTTTCCATTTTTGATTTAGGTAATATGCGTACTTTTTTGGCGTTTTAGAGGTGTGAATCTTGATGATGATATTGTTGTTGCATGTTGATCATTCGACTCAGAAACCCAAAAAGTGTAATGGCTGTCGTCGTCCCTTTGGCACCCAAGAAAAGGTTGACGAACACATCGAGGACACCCCAAAATGCAAGGACATCATCCAAGGGAAGTACAGAGTCAAATGAGGCGTGGACAGAAGGTATAAGCTTGCCGGGATCAAAGAGGCAAACGCCAAGGCCAAGCAAGAGGCGGCTCTCTCTCAAGAAAACAAGAAGAAGAACAAGAAGAAGAATGGGGCGGCTGACTCTCAACAAAAGAAGAACAAGAAGAAGCAAGGGAAGCACTAATGGATCGGTTAAATCTTTGTGTGAAAATTAGCTTGCCAGCTAGGTTCAGACTTCCAATGGGTAGCTACGTACTTAGCCTTCTTTGTTTTTCGAGACTTCACTAGCTCTGTTGTTGATTTAGCTTGGGAATTTTATTAATTTCTTGCAAGTAGCTAGCTAGTACAGTAGTACGTGGTGAGTAGCTAACTACTATTTTGCATTAGGATATCTACCATGTAAAGAGATTGTTTCAGTGTTTTGTTTAGGACTGTTTTGTTGAATGTACTTACCTACGCTTTGGTATGTACCTCTTGGATCAACCACATCAAGCTAGCTAGCTCCCTCCGATCCCATCACTCTTCACAAACCCAATTCTATGGGAAAATCTCTATCTTAAGTATCTTTGGAAACCCCACACATCAAAAAATTGGCTGCCAAGGGCGGACAGTAAATCAGTAATGCCATCAATGCACGTTGTCTTGACCTCATCAGATGTTCTTGTTGATGGGTTTTGCTCCATCAAATACAGCACCGACGGTTCTTCAAGGAGTTCTTACATCAGAGGAAGAAAGAGCTCCAAATTCGCTTATATCTGGGTCGGAAACTCCGAGACTCAGTGCCCTGCTGGTCAATGTGCTTGGCCATTTCACCAACCTATCTATGGACCTCAATCTCCACCTTTAGTTGCACCAAACAACGAAGTGGTTGTTGATGGCATGATCATATACTTGGCAGTGAGAGGATTATCGATCATATATACTGGCCACTGACGAATCCAAACGCTGTGGTTGAGTTACTGGGTGCTCTCGATCATATGACGGACTGACCGATCGAGCTAACTGAGTAGTTGAAGTGCCCTTTCATGGAGCCCTGGCTGAGATATTGCACGAAATCAATCGTGGTCATCTTCTAGCCAGGTTGGACGACCAAAGCTAACGCTTAGCTAGGCCAAACAAAGAGAGAGAGAGAGAGAGAGATGCATGCATGCAAGTACGTTGTATATCGATCTTGACCTCACTAATGTTAAACCTATTAAAAATAATAATAATCTTGACCACATTTTCTTAGTCATCACACTGGTCTAGGACTGGGCTTCTAAACCGAGAAACCGAACCGAAAATGGGCCGAAAACCGAGGCCCGAACCGAATGGCCCGAACCGAACGGATCAGCCCAAACCGAAGCCCGAAACCGAATGGCCCGAAACCGAAAGAAACGGTTCGGTACGGTTCGGTACCGTACAGAAACCGAACCGAAATTTTTTTAAAACCGAATCGCATACGTGTCTAACATCTAACGAGCAGATCTCCATATCCACATTAAGAAGCGTACACCTTCCCTTACTGAATCTCTCCACTTGGTCCAAGTATATAATCGAAACCGGATCGATCAAACCCTAACTCACCCTCTCGCTCTCGCCTCATTTCTTTCATCTCTCATTCTCTCTTCTCAGACTTTTCTCACTCTCTCAGTTTCTCTCTCTGACTCTCTCAGTCCCAAATACAGAAACCGGAAACCCTAATAGCCACGGCCCAATCGATGCCGTACCACCTCAATCGACGCCGGAAACCCTCACGCCTCCGATTTCTCTGCCTCAAACCCTAAGTCGAGATTCAGTCACACACAACCTCAAGTCCTCACCGATCTCCGATCGCCTCTCAGTCAAACCCTAAAAGCCTCACCGATCTTCGATCTGGAGCCTCACCGATCTTCGATCTGGAGCCTCACCGATCTCCGACCTCCGATCTCCGATCTACGATCTACGATCTGCTTGCATGTGATCTCCGATCTACAGTTGCACCGATCTCTGATCTCCGATCTCCGATCTCCGATCTGCTTGCATGTCATCTCCAATCTGTTAGCCTCACGGATCTGATCTCTGATCTGCTTGCATGTCATCTCCAATCTGTTAGCCTCACGGATCTGATCTTCGATCTCTGATCAAGGGTAGTCTCTGTCTCTCTCTCACAGTCTCACTTTCTCACAATCTCACTGTCTCTCTAAATTTTTTAAGTTAATTAGTTTTAGAGATGTGATGCATGTTGAGATGTGATGCATGTTTCTAAGTTTCTTGGTATATTGTGAAATGATTCTGTGAATTGGAACTGAACTGAAAATGGAGTTGTAATTTTTGCTTTGGTTGTACTTTGTGATTGTTTTGAAGTAAAAATGGAATGATAGTTTAGAACTGTTAATAAGCATGTTTTGAAACTTGTGAATTTGTGATGCATGTTTAGAAACTTGTGAGATGTGATGCATGTTGAGATGTGATGCATGTTTAGAAGCTTGGTATATTGGATAAAGCATACACCCGGCCAGGCATGCATGAGGCTGCCATTGCACACCGATTGTCCTCTGCTCCCGTACCAAGCTTAGATTTTTTATAAAATGTACTGAAATCTAATTGAGTTGCATGATGTAATTGAATTTAACTGAAAAGGTTGTAAACTGATCCTATTTGTTTACTTTTGCGAGACATCAAAAATAGGCCCTGGGTAACTGAAGAAGTAGAAGAAGTAGGGGCTGTGAAAGTGAAGTAGTCCAAGTGGCCTGCCTGAACCCTGAAGGTACAGTGTGAAACACTGTTAATTTTTCTTATATTTGCTTTGGTTGTATTTTGTGATTGTTTTCAACTGAAAATGTGAACTGAAATCTAATTGAGTTGCATGTTGCATGTTATAAGTGGAACTGAACTGAAATGATTCTGTTTTAATTCACTGTGAATTGGAACTGAACTGAAAATGGAGTTGTAATTTTTGTTTTGGTTGTACTTTGTGATTGTTTTGAAGTAAAAATGGAATGATAGTTTAGAACTGTTAATAAGCATGTTTTGAAACTTGTGAATTTGTGATGCATGTTTAGAAACTTGTGAGATATGATGCATGTTGAGATGTGATGCATGTTTAGAAGCTTGGTATATTGGATAAAGCATACACCCGGCCAGGCATGCATGAGGCTTCCATTGCACACCGATTGTCCTCTGCTCCCGTACCAAGCTTAGATTTTTGATAAAATGTACTGAAATCTAATTGAGTTGCATGTTATAAGTGGAACTGAACTGAAATGATTCTGTTTTAATAAGTGAATTGGAACTGAAGCATGTTTTGAAACTTGTGAATTTGTGATGCATGTTTAGAAACTTTTGAGATGTGATACATGTTGAGATGTGATGCATGTTTAGAAGCTTGGTATATTGGATAAAGCATACACCCGGCCAGGCATGCATGAGGCTGCCATTGCACACCGATTGTCCTCTGCTCCCGTACCAAGCTTAGATTTTTTATAAAATGTACTGAAATCTAATTGAGTTGCATGTTATAAGTGAAACTGAACTGAAATGATTCTGTTTTAATAAGTGAATTGGAACTGAAGCATGTTTTGAAACTTGTGAATTTGTGATGCATGTTTAGAAACTTGTGAGATGTGATACATGTTGAGATGTGATGCATGTTTAGAAGCTTGGTATATTGGATAAAGCATACACCCGGCCAGGCATGCATGAGGCTGCCATTGCACACCGATTGTCCTCTGCTCCCGTACCAAGCTTAGATTTTTTATAAAATGAATTGAAATCTAATTGAGTTGCATGTTATAAGTGAAACTGAACTGAAATGATTCTGTTTTAATAAGTGAATTGGAACTGAAGCATGTTTTGAAACTTGTGAATTTGTGATGCATGTTTAGAAACTTGTGAGATGTGATACATGTTGAGATGTGATGCATGTTTAGAAGCTTGGTATATTGGATAAAGCATACACCCGGCCAGGCATGCATGAGGCTGCCATTGCACACCGATTGTCCTCTGCTCCCGTACCAAGCTTAGATGTTTTATAAAATGAATTGAAAATCTAAAATGGTTTGTGTTAATTTAATTGAGTTGCATGTTGCATGTTATAAGTGGAACTGAACTGAAATGATTCTGTTTTAATAACTGAAAAGGTTGTAAACTGATCCTATTTGTTTATACTTTTGCGAGACATGAAGCAATTCAAGTGGCCTGAAGCCCTGAAGCCTGTTTGTAGAAGAAGGCTGTGAAGTAAGCTGTGAAGCAAGTGGCCTGAACCCTGTTTGAACTATGAATACGATCAGTGTAAGTTTTTACAAGTGAAGTGACATTGTGTTTATTTTATTGTGTAACATCTGATCTCCAATTTGTAATTTTAGGTTCTTAACTAGTATTATTTTCTGTCACAGTTGAAAAATATTAAGAAGAAAAGAGGAGGAGTCCCTGAAACCAGTAAGGTTCATGCTCCCAGTGGGAATACTTCTTCAATTGGAACCACTCCAGCTGTAGTAGTTGAAGCTGAGGCTGCTGCATCTGAGGCTGCTGCATCTGTTGTAAGTCCAGACTGTTTTGAATCTAAGAAACGTAGTTTGTTGTGGGATCATTTCACAGAGTATAATGCTATTAGGGTTGTCAAGTGTAAAGGAAAACCTGATCAAACCATATCTGAAAGGAGAGCTAAATGCAAATATTGTCCTAAGGGTAGTTTAGGAGATTATGCTGTGGATAGTACAAAGAATGGAACTGGAGGGATGAATAAACACATAAAAGATAGATGTAGGTTTTATAAAGGAAGGCAGAATGTTGATAAAAAACAGAAGACTTTGGTTGGGGATAAAAGTAAGGGTAATAGGCTGAAGACTCATATTTTTAACCATAAAGAAGTTATGCAAGCCTGTGTTGAAATGGTTGTTGTTGATGAATTGCCTTTTAGCTTTGTTGAGAAGTTGGGTTTTAGGGGGTTTTGTAGAGTTGCTGTTCCTGATTTTATAGTTCCATGTAGAAGAACTCTCCATAGGAATTTTTTTGAATCTGTATGAAAGTAAGAGGAAAGACCTTAATAAGAGTTTACTCAAGTACAGAGTTTGTCTAACCACCGATACTTGGACAAGTGTTCAAAAAATTAATTACATGGTGCTTACCACACATTTTATTGATAAGAAGTGGGTAATGCATAAGAGGATAATTAATTTTATCACTATTCATAATCATGGTGGGAGTTCAATTGGAAACCTTATTGAGGAGTGCTTGCTTAAGTGGGGTATTACTAAGGTTCTCACAATAACTGTGGATAATGCAGCTGCTAATAAGTGTGCTATTGAGTATGTTAGGGCTAGATTGAATAGGATTAAGGATTCTCAAGCTATCTTAGATGGTAAACATATGCATGTTAGGTGTGCTGCCCACATATGCAACTTGATTGTCGGAACTGGTTTAAAGAAGTTAAATAAGGGTGTCTTGGGAATTAGAAATGCTGTTAAGTTTGTCCGGTCCTCTGCCCATAGGTTAGATATCTTCAAAAATAGCATAGCAAAAGAAAATATACCTTGTAAAGGGTTGGTTGTGATGGATGTTCCCACAAGGTGGAACTCCACATACCTAATGTTGGAAGCAGCCCTGAAGTTCAAGGCTGCTTTCATCAGAATGCTGGAAGATGAAGAATGCTATAGAGCATACTTTGCGGAGCCGGATGAAGAGTTTGATGAGGAAGGTAACCTGATTCCTCATCTGCCAAGTGCTAGAGGAAAATGTGGGCCTCCTTGTGATGAAGATTGGGATAATGCGGAGGAGTTTGTGGTGTTCCTCAAGGTTTTTTACGAGGTGACAGTGAGAGTTAGTGCATCTACACACCCTACAATGCACTCCACCTACCATGATGTGATGGCCATCGATGCGGAGATCAACAAGCTGATTTTGGAACCTGAAATGATGCGAGGTGCTACTGCCGTAGAGAGGGTGATGAATGATATGGCTGGTGACATGCTGAAGAAGCTTAACAAGTATTTTGGATCAAAGGCTGAGGTGAATCCTTTCATCCAGCTAGGTTTGATTCTTGATCCCAGATTCAAGCTTGTTCACTTGGTGCATCTGTTTCAAATTGATGGGAAAGATGAGGTGGAGATTGATGCAGACACGAAGAAGGCAAAAAAGTTCTTCATGGATTTATATGCGCAATATGTGGAGCCAGCAGACATTCAAGCAACTGTGAGCAAGGCTAATCTGCTAAGGGCAACTACTAGCAGCAGGGCAGCCCCCACTGGTTTCAGATCCTCTCTAATTGGTAAATGGAAGGAGATGGTGTCTTCGGAAAATGAGTCCGGGCCTGTCCATGAAGTAGACAGATATTTGGATGATGATCTTGAGCCGGTGTGTGAGAATGTTGAGCAGTATCCAATTCTGGATTGGTGGAGGGTCAATGGTGCCAAGTATCCAGTGGTGGCAAGAATTGCTAGGGATGTGCTGGCTATACAAGTCAGCACAGTGGCTTCGGAGAGTGCTTTTAGCACGGGTGGGAGAGTGATCGACAATTTTAGGAGCTCATTGACCCCTAAGTCTGTAGAGGCCTTGATCTGTCTTCAAAGTTGGCTTAGGGGAAATGAAGTAGATGATAATGATGATGATATTCCAAGCATTAGGGTTACTGAGATATATGAGGCCTGTGAAAAAGGTGAACTGATTATGTGATTTTGTGAAACTGTGCCATTTTGATTATGTGAACTGCATTTGTGACTTGCATTTTGAATTTATATGCATCTGTGAACTGTGGCAATTTGATTATGTGAACTGCATTTGTGATTTTGTGAAAAAGGTGAACTCATTTGTGATTTTGTGAAGCTATGCCATTTTGATTATGTGAACTGCATTTGTGACTTGCATTTTGAATTTATATGCATCTGTGAACTGTGGCAATTTGATTATCAAGTGTATATCAGTATATAAGATTATGCTTGTCAATTTGCAGAGCACATTACACAGCTGGGAAAAACCTCAGAAATTGGACTTGGTGCAAGTGCCAGTGCCAGTGCCAGTGGAGTTTCTGAAACTGTGGAGCTCATTGGAGATTCTAATAGTGAAGAAGAAGAAACTGGAGATGAACGCTCTAGTTGAATTTGGCCATTTGGGTCTGTATTTATGCTTGTACCAGCACTGTAATTCCATTTTCTGCATTCTTGAACTGCACATGAGACTTTGGACTGTAATATGGGACTGTAATATGGGACTGTTTGGACTGTAATATGGGACTGTTTGAACTGTTACTATCTGTAATATCTGTTTAGAACTTTAGATTGTTAGTATAATAGTATCTGTTTGGACTGTTACTCTGTTAGTATCTGTAGTTCTGAATTCAAAATGAACTGTCCTTGGTTTTAATTGTATTTAGCTAATTAGATCTGCATATTTACTTGAAATGTACTTGATTTGTGTAGATATTGAGCTGATCTACATATTTACTGAATTCAACTTGAACATGAACCTGAAATGGACTTGAATTGATTGAGGTTTACTTGATTTTGTAATGTCTAATTAGGTTTGTCAAATAACAGATATGGACCATTGTATAAACCGAACCGTACCGAATTGAGCCGAACCGAACCGAAACTTTTCGGATCGGGTTCATTCGGTTCAGATGGCTAGAACCGGACCGAACCGAACCGATTATTATTTCGGTTTCGGTATCGGATCAGCCCCAATCCCGAACCGATCCGACCCGAGCCCAGCCCTACTCTGGTCTATCACCAACTACGGACAACAAACAAATCACCGCAGAACCATCCAGACTCTTCATTAATGAGCTAATATATTTTGCCTCTAATTAATATCCTTGATCTCTACCTTCATGTTTTCTAAAATTAAAACCCTTCTGAGTGGCCACTCCTTCCCAGCTTCCCCATCTCTCCGTTCATAGCTAATCGATCTCATCTCGTTAGGGCATATGCACTTGTGGAGGAAGAGAGGAAGTCCCATTTTGAGGAATTCCTCTTCAATAGGAAGTTCTATTCCTATTTTTTGTGCAGCGGTGCCAGAAATAGGACTTCATATTACTATTCATTATTATTTAAAATCTTAATTTTTTATTTTCGGGTAATATTTTCAACCAATTTCCAAGTAATAGGAAGTCCTATTTAGACGCGCGTTAATATGTTTTGAATCAATTTTGTATGCTGGTAGCATACGGTGGTCTCGCTGACCGGTCAGCGAGTCGGGGTCCAGGGGCGACGCGCCCTGGTGGGGGCTCGGGGGCATGTAATCCGAGTCATGTTGGACTTAGGTTTTTTGTTGAGCATACATTCGTTATAACAACGTGTTTATTATGATTCTTTATTTCGTTGCGATTATAATATTCCAAATTGACATTTTTTTAAGTTATGATTTTTGACTCATTTTCTTCACGAAAGTTATAGAGGACATTAATATGAACTCGTCCGTATTTTATTGAATTTTTCGGAATTCCGAGCTATTTATTATGATTTTTTTAAGTTTCAAAGTAAATAATTTATTTAAAATATTACAAATGAGAAAAATTCTCAGCCGTCGGATTGCTTAGATCTGTTTGAAATGGATGGCTCAGATCAACTTAGTCGTTGATCTGTCTGTGGCCCAGGGGCGTACCACGTGGTGCGTTCCGATTGGTCCGTTACTTTTTCTTTTTTCTTTTTTACCGGGTTTTAAAAAAAAAGTCAGCCTGGCGTCACCCACGTGCGTGGGGCCCACCAGGCGGACGTTCTCTCTCGCTTCCCCTCCGGAGGACGCCAGCGAGGACGTCCCTGGCGTCAACGCCCGGTCATCTCTTGCAAAACCCCCCGCTGCACTGATTCTTCACGCCAGACGTCCTATTTCCGGCGGGCCCCATGCCAGACGTCCCTAAAATCCCTCTCCAGTGCAGCTGCTCTTAGAGCCTTTAAATTAACCACCACTTTCCATCATACAAATTAAAACGCTCGATGGGTACTTTGATATATAGCTTGATTGGTCATGCATGTACGGCTTTGGGTTTTCTCTTGCTAATTGGGCTATATATGGCACTAGCTAGCCTCTCCGATCAACCACGTAAGTCACATCAAGCACTGATTGATCTTCACAAACCCAGCTCATACGTACACAGCCCCTCCACCGTGGTTTCTCGCACCAAGTTCAAGTACATAGAGCTCTTGTTAATCATCCTAGCTAGGCTCTATTGAGTGTGAGTTTCACACTTGCCCGCTCTCCCTTGTTTGTCTTATGTGAAATGTACGTGAGGTGCATGAGTCGTGTGTTAGAAATTTTTGGTTGGTTTCAAAGCGTACATAAGAAGCTTTGAGAGGCTTTGGCGAGAAGCCGAGTCCTTGGCGAGAAGCCGAGTCCTTGGCGAGTAAGTAGGGTTGTTAGCGAGAGAGTTGTGTTGAGATCGATAAAAGCAGATCAGTTTTTCTTTCTCAGTGTGATAGGGTGTGAAAAACTCCTTTGTTGTTGAGTGCTTTCTCTATTTGTAAACTCTTCATTTGATAGTGAAGTGATCTCCCGTTGTTCCGTGGACGTAAGCTATTGTCGAACCATGTATATCTTGTGTTCTTGTCCTTGTCCTCTTATCTTCTATGTGTTACTTGGGTTGTTGTTGATTTCTATTTTGATCCTCTTGTTATTGTGTTCAATTATCTTGTTGTTGGGGTGATTTGATGCTGTTTCGCCCAACACGCTCATCTGCTTCCATTGCCATGGAACTCTCCGCGCGTGGCGCTCCATAGACACCCACCCCTTGACTACGAAGGAACCATCGGTCCCTTCAAACCATCTTCACAACTTCGAACACTCCTCGTCCCCGATCTCCCTAACTTTCCTTGGTCTATATATGCAGCTAGCCTTGATGTATTATCGTCGTTGGCAAACAAAACCCTAGCCTAGAGCTCGGAATGGTCTGGCCTTCTGAACAAAGTGAAACAAAAGCTCATATATATATGGCTATCAACAGTTTCATCTCCTGCCGTGCTCTCCTTAGCCAGATTCGAGCTCGATCGATTTTGGCTTTCCATGAGAGAATTATCGATCATGCTGACAAATCCGAACGCTGTGGTACCTTGAGACACATGGTCACACGACGTACTCCTATTGAGCTTGAGTTTGTTCTTGCCGCTCACAACGTCATGCCAGTACAGCTTGGAGTGGCAGAGCTTCTCTTGCTTGAGCCCCAAGAGATCGCAGTCCATGGCTCGCCCGAAAATTTTCGGCTTAGACCAGAGCTAGGGCAACCGAATTACGAGAGAAGAGAGAGATCATAGACGTGTACGTAGTGAGTTCGTGTTGCTAAATCTATAATATTTCCAATCTTGTATAGTCCGAAAAAGGAAAAGTATTCATAGTTCTATTAATAGACTTCAGAGTCACAATCTTTAGAGGAAAAGGAGTAGTGCAGTACGATAACAAGGCTTGCTATAAATAGAGGGAAATAGTCGACCACTATAATTTAGCTAAAGACAAACCTCAACTCTAAGAAAAACCGGAAGCTACCTCCCTGTAACAGATACTGTTTCATACCTAATTTCGGAATCTCCGTCGTTCAGCCCTAGTAGCTAGAGACCCAGCAAGCCTTATCGATTTTTGAAATCTATGAGTCACTCGATGAATATTTCTGCAACCTTTCGCGATTGGTCAAAGTTGCCGAATCACCTATTGGATTTATTTGTTGGGAAACTAGAGTTCTTGGCAGATCGTTTGTGTTTCAGTACTGTGTGTAAGTCATGGAATCGCGTACAAAAGGATAATGAAGACAAACGTCATCCTCGTCCAATGCTCTTGGTAAACCCTGATGGAGTCGGGAAATGGAAGGTGTACGACGTCAATGATGACAAGCTACTTGATATGGAATTACGAGTGCCTAATCGTCGATTTTGTGGGTCTTCAAAAGGATGGCTGATATACGTGGAAGAAAACTATTCACTAACTCTTGTTAATCCCATTTTTAGAGTAGAAGGGAGGCGAGAGAGAGAAAATTCAATCATCGAGCTTCCTCAACTGCCAGTACTCCCTTCATCGACAGATCAATTTTATCGGAGACGGTTTGATCATTATGTGCACAAGGCTATCATTTCAGCAGACCCGATATTGAATCCAAAAGAATGCATAGTTATCATCATAACTCAGCCCTATTGGATGTTGGCTTACTATAGACTTGGTAAAGACACAACTTGGACTTATGTTGATAGACGTGTGTGCAGCCGTGGATTTGCAGACGTTATCTTTTTCGAAGATAAAGTATATGGAATCAAAAGTGATGGCCGACTTTTATCTTTCGGGTTTAACACTCATCGCAATTCTGTTCTACAAGTAGGTACAGACAGAATTCAACATAGTTTCTTCCCGAAGAATACATACATGCTTTCAATTAAGAAAGAGTTTTGGTTGATTGAGAGGTCTATCACCTTTGATCGTAAGTACGACATACGTACCACAACGAATTTTGTCATCTATAAACGAGATTTCAGTAAGCGTAGGTGGATCAAGAAAAACAGCTTATGGGGTGTTGCTCTATTCCTTGGTGATAACTCTCTATTTACGGTGTCGACTTCATATTTTCCTGAATATTTAGCTGATTGCATATATTTCACCCATGATCGTCATGTCATAAAGGCTGAATTTGGGTCACTTGGTCCTAATGACTTTGGTGCATATGATGTCAAAAACGAATGCTTTTTACGAGGTTATGCCAAGCATATTTCGACCCTTATCAAGATGAGCAGTCAACCACCAACATGGCTTCTATCAACGTTTTATGTGTAACTAGGTGGATCCCCGCGCCGAGGCGCGGATGTTTGTTAATATTAGATGAAATAAGAACGAAGAAAATTTAAATAGTTACATCTAAATAGATACTTATATCAGTTTTATTATATACCATTTACATAATTATGTACGAAAAATAGACAGTGAGTAAAGCATAGAACATCTTAAGCAAAGCATAGCTGAAGCTGAACGGAAACCAACTTCAACATTAGCTAAATACAAATATAAGAAGCTACTTGGAGTTTAATTTGGAGTAAGCGTGTAAGCGTCATACGATTACTAATAATGAAGCATATGCCTGCATATGTAAGCGATTGTGTCTTATGATTTTATTATGCAAATCTATGTTCAACGATTAACAACTTCAATATTAGCTAAATCGTATACCTGCATATGTAAGCGGAATCTCCATAATCGTTATAATGGATAATCACACTTGCAATCACAATTGTCTTACGACTTTATTATGCCAATCCAATGAACAGGTCTTTCGAGCCTTATTTACAGTAATGAAAAAGTTTTGAAATCAAACCACTGTCTATCGACATGAAAATCAGAATTTAAATGAACTTATCGACCACTGTTTCTCAAAGTGTCAAGGTGATTGTTATAATATCAGATGAAGATGCAGATCACCTCACCAAACAGGAGTACTTTCGTTCCAAATCAATCAGTAAAGGATACGTACATACATCACTCCCCTACAATCTATACATTGTATCAGTATCTACCATTCAGATACCTCTCATCAACATAACAGTTGTTCTCTTTTTTGATTTTAATTGGTAATATCTTCATATGCTCTACATCATAAGCAACTATCTACTCAAAAATATGTTTCATCAAAAAAACATTAATTTGCACATAGCATGTAGGTGACCAATAGCACTTTAAGAACATTGATTAGTTGTGTTCATGACATGCATGGTATCAACTATATGGATATTGATATGCAAATAAATCATGTGATTGTATATACCCTCTCTGCTAGTAATCGGATCGATTTCATGACTTTTTCATTACTGTAAATAAGGCTCGAAAGACCTCTTCATTGGATGCAAAAAATCAACTTCTCCTTTCTTGGCCTGTCCACATTGGTTTTCTGTGTACATTCAGTAGTATTGATCCCAATATGATGGTATCATGTGATAGAAGAGAGGTACTGCAATCTACTAATGGTATCAGAAGTATATCCCTTGATAACCAAGTACGGGATGGATCGAAAGAGAAACAAACAGTGATTATTGCTCAACTGAAATAGACAATGAAGATGATCCATTGTATGTAACACAAACAAAATCCAATCCCATTCTGCTTTCTGTCTTTGTGCTCAAGAAGAAATATATGAAGAACCCTACAAACAAAACTAAGGACAGCATGAGTTTAGTTACAGCATAATATGTCAGGACATAAAAAATGAACATTTAATTAATACTCTCACAAAAATCTACATCTATAATTTCAGTCTATGCTTTGATATGATTCACGTAATCAACTGGAATATGCATGAACTGTAAACCAAGTTTAGATAATGATTTTCCAGCGTAAAACAAATGTAAATCAAACACAGTACAATTGAATCAAAGGCTCAGCCTTACATTTTTTTATGACAAATTAGCTTACAGAGTTAAACTGAGCAATTCAATATCCATGAATAATTGAAAACAATGTTTTGTATCATATATGGATTAGGTTACAGTGTATACTTAGAAAGAGTGTAATATGTAAAACAGATTTTAACCTGAAGTTAATATCAAAATATACATTCATGGACACAATAAGAACACAACAGAATATTCACATATAAAATTAAAATACACATAGAAAAACCATCAGAGACAACGACGATCAAAGAATATACCCAAACAGTAAATAAGGACCTTATCTTCGTTCTAGTCCTGCAAAGCTGGGAATAAAATAACTCTATTAGCACAACAGCTTGAAATTCATTCAAGCATACACAAAACAAATGAAAATAAAAAACATAATGCACTCTGATTCTGTCCCTAGACTATATGCCCACATGAACCAAAAAGAAACTCAAACTTTGAACCAAATTGAGACATGACAAACTCAAATCATTCCTAACTTTGGCAATACCCAGTAGAAATAAACTATGTTTTGACTGATCAGATCTTTCAAATAAATTTAATGTTGTAAAGAGTGTTTTTCACAAATTTCAATGGCTTCCTAAAGGTAAAATAGACCAAAGCCAACCACCAACACAATTGGGCACATGCAAAACTCAAATTTTACTCGTCCAGCATTAAATTCAAACCAAGTCGGTCCATACAAACATAAAAAACAAACATCAAATGCTAAAAAGCCTAATCTCAATGACTCCGAGATCGATTGAAAATGGCACAGAAAGATCCAAATACCAATAAACCCAAACTAACAGATATCAGACATAGACGAATGAAATACAAAAAAAATACATAAGTAATGAGATAAAATAGAGAAATATACTCCGAGTATCCTCCTACAATTGCCTGAGTCACAAAAAAACAGATCAGAAACCGTTCATCCATTGCCAAAGTTCTTCATCCATTTCATCTTCATCAAGGACAGCCCAGAACCTGCAATACAAATGTCAATCAGTCCAGATCATAATAACAAATAACAAAAATCTGAGCCCATGATGGCAAAACAAAAACCAAGCCTCAATCAACTCAGAGAAAATGAAAAACTGCCTGTACAAAAAAAAGGATGGACGAATGTACCTACTGCATTCCAGCGAAACCTTGTGTCACTCAGCTACCCATATCTTCATCCCTGAAAACACAAAGACAATTCTCAACCATAATAAGAAAACATCACAATAACCCAATACTAAAATCCTCATTATAATTATATTTATGCAGCATTAAATTCAAACAAAAAATGCACCAATATTAAAAGTAACAGAACAATCAAAAGTGATCATAGTAATAACAGTGGCTTATATGATTATATACCACCCCACGTGGTAGAAGGTATGCATGCTTCTAAGTTTGAGTTTAGTCACTTTGGGTTTCTGAATTGAGGATTTATATTATGTCATGTATACAGCTCCATATATATCACCGGTGTTCTAAGCTAAGTGACATATATGTAATTGTATTTAAGTTTCAGCACATAACCACAAACTAATCCTATAAACAAAGCAAGAAAACACCAGTATATATAACCAATTGAGGCCAAATAATATTCACAAACACAAAAGTCTATACAGCACATCCACACATTTCTACAGGATAAATGACAGGCATGCTTAAGTTCTATTCAATTTGAAACCATCATTTCGTCTACGTAAAAATGAAATTTCAGTAAACATTAATCTCTTGAGAGCAATGACACCTTGAAGTATAGGTTTTGGAGACAACAACAGAAGATCATACAATTGTTCAGTCACTTTGGGTTTCTAAATTGAGGATTTATATTATGTCATGTATACAGCCCCATATATATCATCGTTGTTCTAAGCTAAGTGACATATATGTAATTGTATTTAAGCTTCAACACATAACCACAAACTAATCCTATAAACAAAGCAAGAAAACACCAGTACATATAACCAATTGAGGCCAAATAATATTCACAAACACAAAAACCTACACAGCACACCCACACATTTCTACAGGATAAATGACAGGCATGCTTAAGTTCTATTCAAATTGAAACCATCATTTCGTCTACGTAAAAATGAAATTTCAGTAAACAATAATCTCTTGAGAGAAATGACACCTTAAAGTATAGGTTTTGGAGACAACAACAGAAGATCATACAATTGTAACTCTCGCCTTTCGTATATATGACTGTATGAAAGGAAAATGAATAGAATACAGGACAAACAAAATGTAATCAAGAGGTTTTTGATTCCTATCACAGACTCATCTATCGTTTTATTCCGTTCATTCTTCGTCATTTATGGTTTTGCACATTCATGTCTTCGCAGTCCCATCATTTTACTTGAATTATAGGCATCAAATTAGCTGTAGAACTATAGCAGCCTACCATATATATACATCCCTAGTCAATCAGCTATATATATATATGATATGTGTGTACGTTTATAATGTGTAAGGTGCTCTGGCGTGTAGTTTAAACTTTAAAGTTGCTGCTGGCATGGTCTGGTGTATATTTGATCGATCTCATCTATTCTAGCTTTCTGAATTGCAATGCTCAAGAGATACGATGATTGATCGAATATGTACACATGCCAACAACAAAAAATTGTTGATTATATGTATAATATCTACAGAGAATACATGGCTCTCAGCTCTGAAAACTAAAAGAGCAGCCACATACATATTCTTTCAAATCCTGAGAAAAGAATATGTATATATACATATATAAGTGAAACTGAGTTTACCATGTTTATATTGATCCTTGCTGTAGCTATAGCAATCTGTGGGGCTAAGAACACACCAGTCTACAATTTCAAACGTTTAATTGGTCAGTGTTGCTTCAAAGAGCTAAATTAGTTGGGGAAAAAGAAAAAGACAACATGTAATTTTGTGCCTTATCTAATACCGATTCTCGTCTAATAAGATACCAAAACAACACTGAAACTATCAATCTCTTCTTCTACCCTTCAATTTACTCACAGAACAAAAATATGGTTGTTTAGCTTTGTTTCATCAATGGGGGTCGTTGTGTCAAGCGAGGGGTTTTGTTCTATTGCTATTATTCCCTCGTCTATCAGCTGCTGAATCTTATACATCAGATCTCTACAGGCAGCCGTAGTGTGACTTCCCCATTTATGGTGATACTGACAATAGGGCAAACCCCTAACATCGTCAGGATGTGGGTTTGGTGATCCCCAATTGTCAGGTACCACTGCTATCCCTTCTAGGCATAGCTTCTCGAATATCTCCTCTCGCCAGGATGCGTTATATGTTATGCGAGTCCGCTTGGGTCGGATAAACGCTATATTTCGCCTGGACCTTCGCTGGGACTTCTCCTTCGCCTGAATCAGTTGATCTTGATTATCTTCTGAAGAAGTCCCGCTGGTGGGAGAATCTGTGATTGGGGGAGATGGCATTCTAAGATGATATTCTGGATAAAAATCCATCTCTCCCCTATCATTGATCACAATCACTTGCCAATTGATCAGACCCTGGATCTCATCTCTCAGGGTCGAACACATTGTTGTTTGATGACCAAAGTGATTGTGGAACCTGCAAAAGTGTTGGGCTAGCTCCTCGTACTTTAGATGTCGAAGCTCGTAGACTGGGCAGAAGGAGATCAACCCTAAATCCCTTAACATATCCAAGTATTCTTCTATCATGTCTAAATTGAATGAATAGGTTAAATAGGCTGGCTGATTCCAAGCCTCCTTATCTTCAAGGAGTCTACTAGGTGATGACCAGCTTATTCCAACCATGTTCACCTGAGGAACAGGGAATGGCTCGGAATCCACTAATGCTGCAGTCTTGGACGGACCTTCTAGCTCCAGTTTCCCTTCATTGATCCACTTCTGGATCTGGTCCTTCAGCTTAATGCAGTCCTTGGTAAGGTGGTTCCATGCTCCATGGAACTTACAATACTTTTTACCCTTCAACTGCTCAGCCGTGGGGAGCGGTCTAAAGTCTGCCTTGACCACACGCAGACCGTATAGTTCGTCCAGTATCTCATGAGCCATATTGGCATCATAAGTGTACTTCTCGAATTCTGGCTTAGTGAAAGCCACTGTCGAGAGTTTGATGGGACCTCTGTTCTTCTGAAGCTTCCGGGGTTTTAACACCTTATTTGCTGTCAAGTCAACAGCTCCTAACCGGCCGTCATCAGACTCAGACTCCTGGTCGTCCATCTGTTCAACGTAAGCCACTGTTTTTGGCTTCAACCTATCGTAGGTCCTATTATTGTACGTCCATTTGGACGCATTCCTCCTGTTATCTCTCTCTTGAATATTACTATAGGCTTTGGTCACCGCTGTGATGAACTCGTTCAGAGAGAAATACTTGCTATTCAAGAATAGCTGGTGGTACGTATCTTCCAGCCCATTCTTGGCCATCTCGACCACCTCTTCCTTGCTTAGAGGGGTCTTACATAGATTGTACTCCGAACGGAAACGATGCAGGAAAGTGACCGGACTTTCGGTCAAATATTGGCTAAGAGAAGCCAACTTCCCTACGGTAGTCTCTGGCCGTGCCGTTCTGAAGTGGTCTATGAACAAAGCCTCCATCTCCTTCCACTCACTGATCGAGCCCTTCTCGATCCCAGTATACCACACGAGGGCTGATCCTGATAGTGATGATCCAAAGACCCTTAATTTGAGTCCGTCGTCTTCGACAAATTGGCCTAACTGCAAGGTAAAGTAAGCCAAATGTGTTGCCGCGTTCGCATCATCATCTCCGGAAAACGTCTAGAAGGTTTGATGTTTGTAAAATTTTGGCCAATGCCATTCGTTAGGGTCATCTTTGCTTGGAGGGAACGGTGTTTCGTAAGCTTCATGCATTTTGGAGAATTTTATGTTACAATCCTCCAAAAGCTGATTTATATGATCCTCCCAAGCGAGAGGGAAAACCTCTGCTTGTCTGGTCTTCCTAGCCAAATTCGATACGGTTTTGGTTAGAGAACCCAGCTCCCTGTCTACTCTTTGATTGATAGCCGCCGCGTATCGACGGTATTCCCCCAATCCTTTCTCCAGTAGACTATGGACATCAGCTCGCAGTCTGTCTTGACCCTCTACCAAACTAGTTACTTGGGATCTTAAGGCTTCTCTATCTTCTTTTTCTTGATTCAACTCATCCTGTATAGACCGGATACTACTCGCTATCTCCTTTATGGAGCTAGCCTGAGCAGCGAGATGATCTGCCTGTTGCCCGATTCTGTCTCCGAGCAATCGAGAATTACTGGCCTGGTGGTTATCTCGCTTGATCGCATAGGCCAAGTATTGCTCGTATGTAAGTGCAGCTATCTCCACTTCGCTTAGAGGTTCGAACTCCATAATGTTAAAGTTGTTAGCGAAGATAACTTCAACCGCTCGATTACTCAATGAACGACACTGATTAGAAGTGTGTTCACGGTATACCGGTTGTGGATGTTTACGACACTGAGGATAAACCCTTCGATAAGGGTCTCCAATTGTCGCTTATCGATGCAAAGAAAAATTGACAGTCCCACTGGGCGTGCCAAAATGTTCGATGCAGAAATATCTCTCGGGAGAGATCCTTCCCGCGAAGCAGTCTCTTTTATCTCAGATGTCTTAACCGCGTGAGCCGGTCTATCCTACTTGTGCTTCGTGTGCTGGCGTGCCACCGTTCTTCAACGGAATTTGGACTGATTGCAGCCTCCTGACTTCTTAAGTAAGCGATTAGAACAGGGAGAGCACAAACCCTGTTCGAATAGGTTCTTTTCGCCTAGAAACCTAGGACTTTGATATGTGTTTCTCTTTGCCAAATCGCGAAATCGATACTCCCACGTCCTTTCTCGTGTAGAGCATAGCAATCCCTCGACAGAGTGTTGGAGAACACTAGCTTCCCTTGAGTATTCAAGCTCTCAACATACAAGTGAGCCGCTCTTCAACCTTCAGGTTACAGTTGCTTCCTTGGAGTCGTAAATACTTTCACTCTATAGGTGAACATCACTCAGACCTTCTGGTTGCAAGGATAGATAGAAATCTCGAGGACGAGACGTCTAGGTTTGTTTGCGTATAGCAAAGTTTGATTGATTGATCGGGGGTCCTCTTCATAGTGTCCTTGCTTTCCTTGTATACTCGCTTACTAATCAGTCATTTATTCTGTTTCTAATTTCTTCTGCTCTTGTAATCTTGTCTGAATCTATTACCAGCACACACGTAGTACCTCTCATAGGTCTTCTACTTTCATCATAACTCTTCATAGAGTCCTGCTATAATCAACTAGTTATGATAAACCAATAAGCCGCGTGAATCGGTCTATAAGACACAGTTCTAATAGAACTCAAAGTCTTCTTCTAGCGAAGCTCGCTAGACACTGTTTAACTTGACTCTTCGCCAAGATACTTATTAATCTAATGGGCCGCTCGCCTGGACCTCGACCATCCAAACCCAAAGTAAATATTTTATTTAGGCCCAAACACCTTCATCCCATCCTAGAAACAGCGAAGGTCATAAATCTGAATACCATAACAAAACCCATTCACACACATCGATAGTTATCTGTAAAGAGAGAATTTTTTTTACCTTTTATGACAGAGCCTTGACCAATTTTGAAGCTGAAAGGCTCCTGGCCAGGGTCCTCAGTGCTATAACAAACAAAAGAAAAGAACCACAACTCAAGATATGACGAAAACACATAAGCCTGAAAAGAAAACATTGACCGCCGAAATAAAAAAAAATAAAAAATCACCTCCAGAACTTGAGAGTCAGATCACCATTTTTGCCTGGCTACAAAGAAATAAAATAACAAAGCGCAAAGTATATGTATAGACCAATTCAGAACTGAAAGATATGAAGATTTCTCGACAGTTGAAATCGAAGCAACTAACCATAGCCAGTGCAGTGAACTGTGACCTTTTGAAGAAGCCAATAACAGAGCTCCATCGAATGCCATGGTAAGTTTGAATAGCGTTTTCATTCTTGTTGATGATCTAGGGTTTTTGCTTCCTTCAATTATAACTGAACTGAACTGAGTCTGAACTTGATACGACGATTTATACGTCTAGCTTGCATGAATGAAATAGTCTCAGGATATACGGAAGTGGTTTATGAAGTCTCACGACAAAGGCAATGCACCGAAATCCGCTGCAAGTGGTGCGCAGAAACCCCAAGAACCAGTGAGTTTCCCGCGCTTTTAGGGTTTAGGGTTTTCTTTCGTGTTCGTTTTCCCCCAAATTATGGTCATGGTGATTATAAGCATCGAAATTTGGAATCTTTCATGATAATATGATAGGATACGATACTTATTTTATCTGTGATGACTAGGCGCAGGGGGGTCAGGAGGATTCTAGCAGAAGGAAAACTAGCAAGTATTTCCCTCCGAAGCTGAATGAGACCAAAGAGACGGTTGAAGCTCCGGCCAAACGAAAGACACGACCGGAATCTGCTCAATCTACGGAACCCTCACCTGTGAAAAAAGTTCAGAAAGTAGCTCGTGAGGATGACGACGACGATGATTTTGTTATGCCTCAGTCGAAGAGGAAAGAGAAAGAAGCCACTCCTAGCAAGAAGCTGAAGACTGCGTCTAGCGTGGGTGTCCCCCTGCAGAACTCGACTGATGTGGATGAGGAAAGTGATGATGACGACGCCAAGAATGGTGGTAGGGCTCGAAAACCTGCTGGTAGGGGTCGTGGTGGAAGAGGCAGTGCGTCGGCTGCACCTGCTGGTGGAAGAGCTAGAGGTGGTGGACGTGGTGGATTTGGGAACTTTGGTGAAAGGAAAGATCCTCCACACAAAGGAGAGAAGGTGTGTGTTTCAGAATCTTTAATTAATTGATGAATTGGATTTATTGTCGATAGTAACAACAATGCTCTTTTTTCTTGTTCCAGGATGTTCCTGAAGGTGATCCAAATTGCTTGGCTGGTTTAACTTTTGTAATCAGTGGTACACTTGACAGGTTAGTTTTATTTTTTATGCGTCTCTCACTAGCTCGTTCCACATGTGTCTGTAGTTTTATAGGAATTTGTTTGGTATATTCTCATTCCTGGATACGTTTATTGTAGGATGTGATTAGATATGAATTCATACTTGTACTCCCCATCTTACTGTGTCAAGTGTAGTGTTAGGGTGCTTGCAAATAATATTTGGTTATCTCTATATTCCTGGCCTTTGTAGTCTAGTTTATATGTCTTTCATCCTGCAATTGAATTCTGAGAATTAGCCATCCTTACAGTTTGGAAAGAGAGGAGGCAGAAGATTTGATAAAACGCCATGGAGGTCGAGTCACTGGATCTGTCAGCAAGAAAACGGTACATAAGTTAATGACTCATACAATCTTAAATTTAGATTAATTTTTCTTTTCCTGGACATGGTCTATTGGCAGAACTATCTTTTGTGTGATGAAGATATTGAGGGCAGGAAATCCTCGAAAGCGAAAGAACTTGGGTTAGTTATCTTTTATCTATACTGACTATACACATTTCCATATCCTTCTAATTCATGTCATTTATACATTCAGTTTTTATATTGCATTTGTAGGACGACTTTCCTTACTGAGGATGGATTGTTTGATAAGATTCGGGCATCAGTTCATGCTAAAGCATCAGTGCGAGAAGCAAAGAAACGTGCAAATGATACACCAGAACTATCTATGCATTATAAAAACCCTAATAAAGTGGCAGTAAAGAGTATGTCCTGAGTAACTCATGAATTTTGTTGTTGTTTCGGTTTGGTTTACTCTCTAACTCTCTCCTGTCCTATTTTTGTTGTTATATATTTCTTCTCTCCCCTTCACATATGTAGTGATGCTTTTACCACTTCTCTTTTTATCATAACATGTAGTAACATCATAATATTACGTGGTGGAGCCTATGAATTTTTTTCTTCAAAGCAGGTTAACTTAGTTGGTTTTTATCATCAATTTTAGGCTCTGCAGATGGCACCACCAGCTCCTTGGCTTCTAAAATATCCCACCAACAGTTGCCATCAGATACTTCCCTATCTAAATGCAAACTGCAAGCTGCTACGCATTCCTCTTTGACATGGACTGAAAAATACAGACCGAAGACTCCAAATGACATTATTGGCAATCAGTCGGTGGTGCGTTTGTGCTCCATTGCTTTTTTGTTATATCCGTCTCACCAGTTTGGAACTCATAGGTGTAAGATTTTTTTTTTCTTGTGCAGGTAAAGCAGCTTCATGATTGGTTGGCACATTGGCATGAACAATTCCTTGATACTGGAAAGAAGAATAAAGGTAAAAAACCAAACAATTCCGCTGATAAAAAAGCTGTCCTATTAAGTGGAACACCTGGTATAGGGAAAACAACGTCAGCAAAGTTGGTGAGTCAGATGCTCGGTTTCCAGGCGATTGAGGTGAACACTTGAATGGTATCAAGTTATGTTCTTCAATACCTTTTTATTCCTTCAGTTGAAAGCTTATACATCTCTTAGGTAAATGCAAGTGACAGTCGTGGGAAAGCTGATTCCAAGATTGTCAAAGGAATTGCTGGAAGCAATGCAAATTCTGTTAAAGAGCTTGTCAGTAACGAGTCTTTAAGCATGGATAGGTTAGTTTATCTTTGGGTGTATATATACACAGGTTTTGTTTCCATTGTATGTGCCTGAAAGAACTATTTTCTCGAGTTGATGCTTAGTTAAACCTGCAGATCCAAGCAACTAAAAACCGTGCTGATTATGGATGAGGTTGATGGGATGTCCGCTGGTGATCGGGGTGGAGTTGCTGATCTTATTGCTAGCATAAAGATATCTAAAATTCCTATTATCTGTATCTGCAATGATCGTTACAGTCAGAAACTTAAAAGTCTTCTGAACTACTGTTTGCTCCTCAGCTTCCGCAAACCTACTAAACAACAGGTTCCCCTGCCCTCTCCTCTGTAAACATATTGGTTTTTTTTTCCTTCTTGAAAATATATGTATTTCTATTTTGTTGATATGTGTTACTCCAGTGTATTTTCCCTTCTAATCATTTGCAACAGGCTAGTATTTGTTTTTTTTTATTTTCTCATGTTGGTAATGTGTAGAGGAAGAGCATTGTGGTTAAACTGTTCCTTTACATGCTATCTGAAACAAGTTGATAGTTGGATGGGTTATTCATAAAACTTAATTAATTATGCTACGATAATGCACGAGAAACTCTTTTTTTGTTTACATTCATGTACTTTCTAAAGAATTATAGCTGCTTTCTTTACCGGCAACTTTTATATTTCTATAGGTTGTAAGTTATTTAGTGCCACATAATTTTGTTGAAGTTTGAATTCAGATTAGTTTTTGACTATGTAGCAAAAGTTTGTACAGATTATTTTGTTGACCCCAAATGTAATTTTGCTGTTGTTTTACTGTCACATGCATTGCCACTTTGTCAGTAAACAAACTATTAGTGTAATCAACTTTACTAATATTGAAACCATTCTACAAATTCTATGCAAATCTGGCTTCATACATTTGGATTTTCTTGGAGTGTTTCCTGTCCATAGCAGGGTGGTATGTTATTTTGAATATTTGTATGCATTGCTCTTTATTCTTAGGGGCCTTCCCTTGTAGCAATTTAGCATGTGAATTTGAATCGAGTCATGTTAAAACATGTCCTAGTTATCATCTTGTCCAGAGCATTTTGAGTGTTGACGCATGTGTTCTTTTATTAATGCGCTTGAGCATGTTTGTCAAAAGAAACTGTTTTTTTTGTTGGGTTAATAATGCCTTTCGACATTTTCTTTGTTGTGTTTGATTATTTTTGAGACATAACTTAAGTTATTTATGTGTCTAATTACATGGAATCTGCTAGCCACTCTTTTAGTTGTGCCCTTGTTTTTTCCCGTAGTTTATTTTCCCCCTTTATTAAGAAAACTTATGCTACTCGTAGAAGAAAAAAATAGAAACAACCTTATGTATCTGTTTTAGTACATATTACATGGGTTGATATGAATGCATAATTGTTCTTTTCTTTATGTAGTCACTGGATTTAAGTACTTAATTGAGAAATCAATCTCTTGGCTTTCAGACACTTGTATTTGGCATACATATGAATAAGGTTGTTGGCTGGATGTACTAATACATTATTTGTTTGATAGATGGCCAAGGGGTTGAACAAAGTGGCAATTGCTGAAGGCCTTCAAGTGAAAGACGTAAGTATAGTTTCTGGGTACAGTATGTCCTTGGTGATAAATCATGTATTCTTTGGAGGTATTCTTCTCTTGTTAGAGCATCCGGGTCTCCATATATTTTATGAGGTTATCATTCTTTTCAGAGATATCATTTGTCGTCAAGTATGAGCGAAATATTTCCCCCCTCTGTATTCATTAATTTCTTCAATCAGATGTATACACTGAAGATTTGACTCCTTGAATGCGCTATATTATGAAGTTGCATCATTTTGATTTGTTAATTATTTATGAAACGTCTTAGGTGTCCCATCAATTAACTGTTTATTTACTTATGTAGCTATATATAAATATAGTTTGTCTTCTTCTCATTCCTTTTCTTGTAGATCATGAGTTTGTGCTTCCATGTCAGTATTAATGGCTGTGCTAGTCTATCTTCCTTTTTCCGGAATTGGAAGGCCATTAATTAATTATCTGTAGAGAATTTCTGCTTTCTATTCTATTTGTTTTTGTACTTTTTCTTTTCATGCGTGGACTTCTGGTTTACAGATTATACTTTCCTCACTCTGTTTCAATTTAGTATCTTTCTTCTGAAAATTTTGACTTTTGAAGAGGTTGTGGTTACTTGGGTTAGTAAAGTTTGGGTTATAGCCGATTCATCTCTGTAAATGGGAACAATGGGATTATTTATTTATTTTGCCCTTACCTAGTGAATGTTGAATCGATGCCAGTTATTTAGGTCGGAATTGCACTGCATACGTACCACAATATTTTTAGGTAAAACTATATATTCAAACTATAAATTACAAGCGAAATAATCAAATGAGAAGTGAAAAAAAAATCCGAACTTAAATATTACAAGCTTCAGTAGAAAAAGTTGGCAAAATCCATGTTGGTGGTTGACTGCTCTTCTTGACAAGCTTAGAAATATGTAATGTGTCAACTGGAAAAAAGCACCCGACTTTGACATCATATGCACCAAAATCGGTAGGACCAAGCGGCCCAAATTCTCGTTTTACACCATGAGAATCGAAGGTGAAATATATGCAATCAGCTAAACATCCAGAAAAGCTTGAAGGCAATACCGTAAATAGAGAGTTATCTCCAAGAAAAAGAGCCACACCCCCAAAATTGTTTTTCTTGATCCACCTACGTTTACCAGAATTAAGCTTATAAACAACAAAATTCATTGTGGTACGCGTGTGAAAATTCGAATCCCAAACCAAAGACCTCTCGATCAACCACAACTCTTTCTCAATTGGATATCGATACAGATACAATTTCTTTGTGAAGGGAGTATCGGGAGTTTTGTGTGAAACTACTTGTAGCTCCGAGTGGCAAAGAGTACTAATCTGAAAAGATAAAAGTCTGCCATCACCTTGAACACCATATACCTTATCCTCATGAAAAACAACGTCGTGAACTCCACGGCGACAATAACGTGCATCGACATAAGTCCAAGTCGTGTCTTTACCGAGTCTAAAGAAAGCCAGAATCTGGAAGGGTTGAGTTATGATGACAACAATGGTGTCTTGTGGTTTCAATATCGGGTCAGCTGAAATGATAGCTCTGTGCACATAATGATCAAACCGTCTCCGGAAAAAATGATCCGTACTTGAAGGGGGTACAGGTAGTTGAGGAAGGTGTATAATTGAATTTTCTCTCTCTTGCCTCCCTTGTATTCTATAAAAGGGATTAACAAGAGTAACTGCATAGTTTTCTTCCACATATATCAACCATCCTTTTGAAGACCCACAAAACCGACGATTCGGCACTCGTAATTCCAAATCAAGTATCTTGTCATCATTGACGTCGTACACCTTCCATTTCTCGAGCCCTTCAGGGTTTACCAAGAGCATTGGACGAGGAGGACGTTTGTGTTCATTATCCTTTTGTACGTGATTCCATGACTTGCACACAGTACCGAAACACAAACGATCTTCCAGGAACTCTAGTTTCCCAACAACTAAATCCAATAGGTGGTCGGGCAACTCTGACCAATCGCCAAAGCTTGAAGAAATATTCATCGAGTGACTAATAGATCTCAGAATCGATCAGGCTTGCAGCTGGGTTCTATATATATATAGGTATGAAATATCTGTCCCCGGTGGCTAGCTTCTATGTCTTCTTCTTAGAGAGTTGGGGTTTGGCTTTGTTATGGGCTATAAAGGCGGAGTCTTTCCCTCTGTCTATTTATAGAAATGTTAGTTAATTGGTACTGTACGTACTACTCCTTTTACTCTAAGGATTGTGACTTTAAACCCTAATAGACTAGGAATTCTTTTCCTTCTAGGACTATACAAGATCAATTGCGGCTAATTGCATGTGGGCCTTAATTTAATCCGATGAGTATGGGTCTCATTGCTGAACTTTCTTAGGGAGCTAGTACGTTGTAATCTCCTTCATCGAATTTATCCCCGTCGACCCTTATACTCCCTCTGCTTCTTATTGTTCTTAATTTGATCCTCAATGATAATTGACTGGCTTAGATTTGATTTTGCATACCAATTAGATTTAATGTTCTTCTTTCTAATCTAATATAAACTGTATGTATATTAGCATATATCTTGAATACCTTGTTATTCTTGGTTTGAACATTCATGATTTTGTTATATTACAATGTTACGTACAAACATCATCAAAGCCGAAAGGAGTACGTTAATTTCTTAGCATCAAAATTGTAACTGTATTCGATTCTCTTTCGTCCTGTTACTAAAAGCAACTAAAATGAGCATAAACGTCTTATTTGGCGTTTAGCTTAAACATTTATTTAGATCTAGTTGGAGAAAGATAAAAATGCCTGGTTGATCTGTATCACTTCATTACTTCTGAAAAGATTGGATGATAGAGTTAGCCTAGCCAAGATAAATAACCTCCTTCTGAAACTGAATGACAATCAACTAATTATATATATACTAATTTGAAGGCATATTGTTTAGTTGACTATTCCTTACGGTAACAAAACACATTATGAGAAGATCAACAAAGAAGATTGAAGACTTAGACCCACTAATCTCAATGTAAAATTGGTAATCTCATGCATGTGCATATATTGTTTAGTTTGATTAATGATAATGTGTAATTTCTGAAATTGTTATGTACTGGGGTTCGGATTTTGCAGGTTCAATCTTGTTTAGTTTGATTAATGATAATGTGTAATTTCTGTTATCAATCTGTTTTCCCTATATCATCCCTCTATAATCTGCAGGAAATGGCTTAGATGTTGATGATTATGTGAGGAAGGCATATATAAGTCTTACAACCTATGCCACCGAGCACTCGTGAGTGAGACGGCCATTAAAACCGAAACCGGAGTCATCCATTAGTTACCGAAGAAGCTAGCTCTATTTTAATTGTTGTGTGGCTTGAGGGACTCCCTTCCCACATTGAAGAAATGTAAATAGGAGAGGCATCCCTTATTTATAAAAGGAAGCCTTCCCTCCACACTAAATCAACTCCACTATTACCCACTTCTCTATTGTAGTCAATTGGGCCTAATTCTTATTGAGCTCGAGATAGTGAAAGCCCAACGAGGCAAAGTGGAATAGTCAATTAGTGAACCACTATAAACATTTGTGTCATTTATTTATCGCACTTACTTACCGCACTAGCTTATATTTACTTATAGTTTGATCTTGAATATCTTGTTATTCTTGGTTTGAACATTGGTGTCGTCTGTGGGAATCGTAAAAAAATTCCATATGGCTTTATGCCGGCAAAGCTAAGGTTAGGCAGAATTTTATTTTTCCGGAATTTCCTTCTAAATGGGAACCGCATGAGTGAGGTTTTGAGCGTGAGCGTTAGTCTATCTATTTTAGGCTGTGTTCATTGTAAAGGAGAAACACTAAAGAGCATGATTAGCGTGAGCGAGATAACATGAGGGACTACTGGCTTAATCTAGCGTGAGCGAGTCAACAATCAAGCAAATTAAGAAGAATCAACAAAGGCAGCAGCAACAATCAAACAACCACAATCACAGCGGGAACAAATAACAACGGCGAGTTACATCAATAATCAAGTCGCCTTATAATTATAGCCACCAAATGACAATGCGAAGGGAAGCTTACCAACGCCGAGAGCCTCAACGGATCTGAGGGACTGCCCACACCATAAGGGATTTCGAGCTGAGCTGATATGCTTGGCCGAGAAATATGCTTCCCAAGCGGCAAGCTTCAACGAGAGAGGCAGCGGCAATGGCTTGCCGTCAGTGACAACGTTGGACTTTGCTGTCAGCGGCAGACCTCTTCAACGACGACAAACTCCTCAAAGCCAGAAGTATGCTTCAAACGCCGGTATGCTCCCTGAGCGGTTTGCTCTCCCCAAGCGATTTGATTCCCCTCGAGGGGCAGCTGTTTGCCCTCCCTGAGCTGGTTGGTTCCTCGAGCAGCAACTATTTGATTCCTTGAGCGACAATAGTCTGGATCACAGTTACCGGCCAAGTTCGCCGGTTTGATTCCCTGTTTGGATCCTCGACACCGATATGCCACTCCCCGATATTGGAGCAACTTCCCAAAGACCGAACAACCACTTCGCCGAGCCTAGAAACAACTCAGAGCCTGTTGACACCGAGATGCACCTTCGAGACCTCTCCTCTAATCGGACTAAGTTTCTCTGATGTTGATATCTGACACCGATATGGATATTGGATACCAAACAGGGAGATTAGATGTAATGGAAATAGTAGTAACCATATCGCTGAAGTTGTCCTTGGATTGATGTCGATGTTGCTAGATATCCGTTTGATCTCGTTGTCGCTCTATTGATTCATGAGTACTTGTCGCTATCACTTGTTTGGCTTTCAATATCGCTCCACACCAACTCCAATCCTGATCGCTCCCGCTGCTAAGATCAACAACGGTCAAGAAGAGACAGGAGTGACCCGCCTTCAACCCCCCAATGCCTAAGTCAGAAACGGAATGTAAGCTTAGTAGAGTACCAGCAAGATTGAGTATTGAATGCGTACCATTAATGTTGAGCTAATCGGTATATATAGGTGGTTGGGGCTTGAGTTCTTACTGTTTCTTCGATGTGGGATCAATGTGCATACCCTTTTACTGAAGTGTTCTCCGACCGGTTCTTTGCTTGGCGCGTGGGCGTTGTCCTTATCGATATGGGGGTCGGATTGGTCATCGAAGTTGGAGCCATCTTCCCGGTGGCTGCTGTCATGTTAGCAGTGAGATATAATTATAACTATAATTAAGCCGTTAAGTACGCACGACTATGTGGGGTGATAAGCTCGGTATATGTAGATCTGAAACACAAGAAAGCCGCAACCTTTAAACGGAGCCACTCCATTTTTGCGACGACTGATTTCCGCAATCAACCCCACTCGCCGCGATCCAATACCGAGAACGACGACTTCCAAGATCTCGCCGGCATCAGGAACCGTGACCGATATCACTTAGCCAAGATGCATCTCCAAGCCGCTCATACTGATCCGAGACAACATCGTCGGTACCCCACTCCGCTGCACATCACCAAGAACCAGCACCCAAAAAAAAAATGGGGTCCGATCGATAAAAAAAAATTGGTGAGAGTCATTGATGTGACATCGAGGAGAAGATGCAGAGATTATGGGGTGAGAAGAAGAAGCCGAGCGGCAGCGTGAAGAAGTCAAAGACTTTTCACTTAGGATCTTTGTCTTTGGGCTCCCACCCAACCCACTCGGGCCTCTACTTTTGGGCTTCTGCTCAATCCAAACTGGGCTCCATTCCTCCAAACCCCTAGCACACTCATGGTATCATTTCCATCGAAGGATCCCGCAAGTCTGTAAGCTTTTCTCTACCTCTCTACTGATAAGCTAGAAAAAAAATGTGTATATTTCATGTTCTATTTGTTTAAAGATAATTTACTATGCATGATTTGGTTGAGTAAGCATGTGCTAGAGCTTTTATTGGCATAACATAATTGGCAATCTCTCAAAAACATGGATGATTTGCATAAAACATCATTAACAAGCTAAAGCAATGGACTTGATCTAATTAACCATTGTGAAAGGTAAATCATGCATCATTAACATTTACACCTTGCTTGTGTTTCATCCAAAAAACTTTTTCTGATGGGAGTTGGTAAAGACTTTGACTACAAGCTTTTTCACAAACTTTTTCTCTCATCTTACCGTTAGAGAAAGGAGTAGGTATCTCTCCTTTTGCATGGAAGCAAACACCCCAAACTCTCTTGCATGTCCCGGTTGGACAAAACCAAAGTGAAAAACCTCACCTTCTCACTTTAGGGTAGGTCTCTCACATTGATAAAATGAAGTCAGCTTTTTCAGCTTTTTCATTCTCCTTGCTGTACCGGTTGGTATGGCTCAGCATGCCTTCTTGCTGTAATGGTTGTTGGTTTTCAGCATGGCATTCCCCCCAATTTAAGGAGAACCTTTGATTCATCTTTTGATGAAGGGCTAAGATCACTTCTTGAAGCTCAGCTTGCATAACCGATTGGCTATAAATATCACAATCTTTGAAGCCATTCGGTACTTGAAAACTTAGGAAGAGTTAGGGTGTTTGTCTCTTCTTTTCAAGTCAGTTTTTAATCTCTTGTATGTGCAAGAGTAGTCTTGTTTTCCAAAGAGGTTTTTCAGTTTATCTAAACTTGTATAAAAACTCTCTTTTGTTCCTACATGTGTTAGGAAGTTTATAAAACAAGATTTTTCTTTCCTGGGATTTTATGTCTTCATAGGAAAGCTTATCAAACCATCTTTCTATCTTGCATATTGTCATATTGCATATCATAGGTGAGATGATGGTGCAATTTCATTGGAAGCATTCTAGAGAGAATTAGTCAGTGTGTACTAAGTTCTGAGAGAAGCTTCATAGCCACTGTAATTGTAATCACTTTGTCTGGCGAGAAGATAGTTGGATTTTCAATTTGGTTGCATGAATACCAGTAAGGATAGGTAGGTGTCTTTGTATCCTGAGGGCTACTGTCTTGTAAAGAAAAGTGTATTACATAGGGATTATAAGCACTTGTTCTGGCGAGAAGATAGATAGGTCTTAGTCTAGTTGCGTGAATACTAGAAAGGATAGGAGAGCGTATTTGTATCCTGTGAAGATGCTGTCTTGTAAAGAAAAGTGTTTTTACATAGTGGAAGGTTTGTCCCTCAGTTAGGGACGCGCAGTTTTTTCCCTGTTGTAGGGTTTTCTGCGTTATCAAAAATATCGAGGTGTTATCTATCACTTCCCTTTTCATTACTTTTTATTAAGTTCGTTACTAGTTATTGGAGGATAGAAACACTCCCTGCTATCCTCGAATTAACTTTACAACGAAATTTTTTAGAAAAGGCCCATTCACCCCCCCCCCCCCCTTTAGGACCTTCAAGTGGTATCAGAGCGGCCACTAACTTTTGTTAGTGTGATCCTCTGTATCCTAGAATGGATCGTGATAGGGCCACTTCTATTAACGTTCCTCCGTTTTTTGAAGGAAACGATTACTTCCAATGGAAGATTATGATGTCGGCATTTCTCATCTCTTAAGACGATGGAAGACAATGGACTATGGTCGAGGACAGATACAACCCTCCCACTATCCCATCTCCAGAAGATGATAAAGTGCGCATCCCGAAGGAAAGAAGCACCTGGACTGATGCCGAAAAAGCAAACTCCAGAATGAATACAAAAGCTTTAAACAGCTTATATTCTGCTCTTTCAGAAAAGGAACGAAGAAGAATTCTTCACTGTCCAACGGCAAAAGCTGCATGGGACTCACTCTCCACTACTCATGAAGGTAATCTCAGGGTAAGAGATCAAAAACTTCAAAGTTTAACTTCTGAATTTGAACAAATTAAAATGAGTGAAGATGAGACAATTGATGATTTTCATAGCCGTCTTCTTAACATTACTAATCAATGTCAAGGTCTAGGTCATCCTATTATGTCGAAAGTCATTGTTCAAAAAATGCTTAGATCAGTCACTTCCTATTTTGAGCCTAAACAAATTGCAATAGAAGAGTCACATGACATGTCTACATATTCACTTAACAAATTAGTTGGTAATCTCAAGACCTTTGAGGCTAGAAAACTAAGTCGGAAGAAAGAGAAGTCAATTGCGTTTAGCTCAATAAATAAGGAAGAACAAGATGATGAACCTTCTGAGATCACTTCCGAAGAATCTGCTTTTCTAACAAAACAATTTGGAAAATTTCTCAAAAACAGGAAAGTTTTTTCTAGGAATTTTTCTAAAGGGTCTAGCAACCGAATTCCAAACTCAAAGAACCTTAGAAGGGATGAGAGCTCAAATAACAAAAATTTCAGAACAAATTCCTCTCAAAAGCCTGATGATAAACTAAAGTGTTTTGAGTGTTCTGGTTTTGGACATAGGGCTGCAGATTGTGCAAATAGAAAGTCTAGATCACACAGGGTCTTAAAAGCCTCATGGAGTGATAGCGAGTCTGAAGATGCTTCCGATAAAGAAGATGACACAATTGCTTTCATTGCTTCAATCGACCTTGATAAGTCTTATAAGGGTGATGAAGATAATGACAGTCTAGAAGAAAGATTCTTTCTTATAAAGAAGAAATGGAAGCAAGAAAAATCATGTCTAGAAGAACATGTCAAGTTGCTTCAAGAAAAATTAGATTGTCAAAATTATCTTGTTTCTTCTTTATCAAAAGAAAAATCTGAACTTGAACTTGCCTTGGAAGCTAGAATCAAAATCTCTCTTTAATCAGTTTTCTCTCGGGTCAGAGAAATTAACCAAAATGTGTGGCATAGGCAAGATTGACAAAGACAGAACATGGTTAAGATATGAAGCTGGAGAAAGCTCCAAGAAACCTACTAGGTTTGTAAAAAGTCAAAAGGAAAACTTTGTATCCTCTTTCAAACCTAAAAAACCTTTTGTTCCAACCTGTCACCATTGTGGTATCATTGGTCACATACGACCTAATTGTAGAAAACTGGGAAGAATGAATACAAGTCACATGAACAGACTCTCCTCTTTTCAATCATCTCTTGAGAAAACCCTTGATTATCTTTCCAAAATAGTCAAGAGCCTTTCTGCCAAATCTTCTGCACCCCATAAAAGGAGATCCTTTAGGAACAACAAAAACAAATCCAAAGGTCAGGCAAACTCGAACCCCATCCAACAAAAGCCTTGGGATTTATGTGGAAATAGTTCTGATGATGAAAACTTCGTAGGAAATTTTTCTTGCATTGACAATACATCTAAAGTGAAAAGCAACATAGTTGCCATTTGCAATGTCGCTTTGATTGCTCTTGCTCCTAGAGACTCAGATTCCTGGTACATGGACAGTGGTTGCTCAAAACAAATGACTGGGAACAATGATTGGTTCTCTTCCATGAATGATACACACCCATCAGGTAAGGTTGTGTTTGGTGATGGTGCTCAAGCTGACATAATTGGGTGTGGAACTGTAAGTACTCCAGGACTCCCTAATCTTAAAAATGTTTTGTTGGTAAAAGGGCTAAAGGTAAACTTGTTAAGTGTTAGTCAAATTGTTGACGAACATGAATATGTTATTTTTGATCATGCGAAATGCATGGTTCTGGACAGAAAAGGTAAATGTCTCATGAAGGGAGAAAGAACTAAAAATCATTGCTATTGTGTTTCTGCTAACCAGAAATTCCCTTCTGAGATTTGTTTCAGATCACAAGTTTCTATCAATGCCTTAGAATTATGGCATAGAAGAATGTGTCACCTCAATCATCAAGACATAGTCAAATTATCCTCCAAGGATTGTGTGAGAGGACTTCCTAAACTCACAGGTAAGTCTGAAGGCATGTGCGGTGATTGCAAGATTGGTAAGCTCACCCGTACTTCACATTCTTCTCTTAGTGCGAAACCAACATCTCAATGTCTGGAATTACTGCATCTTGATTTAATTGGTCATGTAGAAACTGAAAGCATGACTGGGAAAAACTATGCACTCGTAGTCGTAGATGATCTTTCACGTTTTACATGGGTAAAGTTCTTGACAAATAAATCAGAAACGTTTGAGGAATTTTTTAATCTGGCTAAAAGAATTACTAATGAAAAACTTTCTAAAAATAAAGTCATTATAACAATCAGATCTGATCATGGAACTGAATTTGAAAATTCATCTTTTGCTGACTACTGTGATAAGTTTGGTGTGTTTCATGAATTTTCTGCTCCCATTACTCCTCAACAAAATGGAATCGTTGAAAGAAAAAATCGGGTTCTTGTTGAAATGGGAAAAGTCATGCTCAATTCTACTAATCTTCCTCATTCCTTCTGGGAAGAAGCTATAGCAAATGATTTAGTCGGCCAATGATTTAGTCGTTATCAAGTCCAGCGATTCAAACAACTGTCGGAAATCTGCGGCTACGCGCAAGCTCGAAGATTAAGCTGATTCCACTACTGATTCTGTTCTGGGTCGTCACATGATTCCCGAAAGGTCCCTCTACGGCGGATTCTGGTCTGGGTCTATGTTATGGGTATGCTGCCATGCCTATAGACGGAGAAGGCGGTGGGTTATATTGTGGCAACTCTGGGTGATATCATCCGCATAGATGAGTCTGGCATTTGCAGTGGCAAGTGGGTACAGGGAAGGATCTGGCACTACATCACAAAGCCGGTGCGATAAGCCAATCCTCCATAAGTTTTCAAATTGGATGATATATGTACTTCTATCCGCTTCAGGTATGATCGAATGGTTGGCTTCTGCAGGGTTTGTGGAATGCTAGAACATGAGATCTGTGGAGGCCTGCAGAACATGTCAGCGACAGAGGAGGTGATGGCGGCGATGGATCTGCCAAACCCTGGAGAGAGACGGAAGTCGAGAGGTATAGGGACTCTTGGACTTCCTGGTCAAATTGGAGAACCTGGTCTAACCGGGAAGCCTAGTCAAGCTAGAATTCCTACCCAACCTGGGAGTCTCTATCTCTCCGGACCAGGTCTATCTTTCTTCTTCCCTAGGATCATGGCAGAGAAGCTGGCCAAAGAGCTTGGTGCCTTCTCTTTTTGAGCACCGGAACATCATACTCTCAGGGTACGTTTTACTAATCATAGTTGGCCTATCGTGGGCTCGAAGAGGAAAGAGGTAGAAGGTTCCTCCACTGAGCTATGCCGGTATGTGAAAGTCTATCAGAGGCAGACACCGGGGACTCAACGCGAAGGCAGACAGGTTGGCCCGATTGGCCACGACTTCCAGTCACCTCCGACCAGGCAGCTGATCGTGCGCCATGAAGTCAACGAGCTGGGCGGGTCGACCAACCACCACTTCACCCGCGGCTCCACGGTGAAGGTGCCCGAGTCCCTTCGGCGGGATGAGTGCTTCAAGCGGAAGAAATGCAGGAACTCCGCCCACGTTGGATGGTCCAGCCTGCTTATATTAGTCAGAATATTGTGAAGAAGCCGACTAGCGTTCGCGTTAGTGTAGGCCCGCACTGACCAAGTGAGGTCTTCAGCAGCGCCAGCATATACTAGAAGAACGGGTGCAGAGGAAGCTTGATGCCCGCCTTCAAGTGTAACTCGCTCACGCAGACGTGGCCGGGAGGAGGCCGCGTGAACGTCTCGGCCTTCCTGGGGATCCTCAGCTTCACCGATGAAGGGATGTGGTAGTCGCGCGCCCATCGCTTCATCTCCTTCACCGAGGGTGCACTCTCGGGCGTACCGGCACTCTATCGGGTAGCACAAAATGTACGCGCCCGCCCTCCGCGAACTGAGGCACGGGGTTCTCCCCTCACACTTGCTCGTCACCCAAAGGCCCCGACGACGAAGACCCACCCAAAGACCCAGAAGACTCATCCCCCAACCCGACGGCCTCGGCAGCGATTCGCACTCGTTCCTCTTCCATCGGCTGCACGGCAGGAGAATCATCGTTAAGGATATACCGCAAGGGCGTCACACTCATCACGGAGTCGGACGCGGAGTCTGATCCGCTCGTGCATGAACTACAGCTAAACTACCCCGCCCCTGAAATGTACACCCGTTCACGCGACATATCGCTCAAAACTTCTATCGGTTCCATCTCCTAGACGCACGCACGCAAAACTCAATCACTTAGAAAAAATCCTACCAAAAACAAAAAAACCCCAGAAATTCACCCCAAAACAGATCAAAACAGGCTCGCCTCAAGAACACGCCTTGTTCTTGAGACGAAAACCCAGAAACGAGAAACCTAGAAACGGCAAGACACCGGAAAAACGAAAACAAAGACGGAAAAGCAACAAAAACAGTTCAGAACCTCACCAGAAGTTGATAATTGAAGCTTGAAGATGTACGTTGACGACGAACTCCGGCAAGAACACGAACGGAAATTGAAAGAAATGAACGATGGGCAAGGTAATTTTTGGCAGAGCTTCAGTGAATGTAAAACGTGATGAAGAAGACGACACCATGAGGGCTTATTTATACTGATCCGACGGCACACGCGAACGAACGCCTGCTGTCCATTTTTCGCGTGTCCACCGTCAGATGATGACAGATGTCCACGAGGCGGTTTACTTACCCGCCTAAGTAACCGCACTCACCCTTCGGCTTCCCGCCTCGGTTTAAAACCTAGCACGATCTCCCACGACTCGCCACGTGTCAGCCATGCAGCCTCCACGCTCCAACAATCCTCCTCTTCCGTCCCCTGTGTCTCAGATTTTGACATCGGACTCTCATTCAATGTGATCTTCTTTCCAACAATCCTCATCTTCCGTACTTTTGGAGAACCGGCAGCTTGGTTTGTCTCGTCTACGTTCTTTGGCTTGTTCTTAGAGCCAACAGGTCGGCCCCGTTTCTTCTTCATGGACGATACCCTAATGTTACCAAAATCGTCAGTGAGAGAGGAGCATAAAGCAGTGCAGAGTTTCTCACCATCAAAGGGAATGGGAGGGGTTGGAGTGAGTGTTGCTCTCTAGAAGGTCTTCTGTGCCCTAGGCAAGTCCAAGGGAGAGCCCTCAGAAGCATTCCATTTGGAACCCACTGCCGGACAGCTATGTTCCATGAACCGAACACTTTAGAGTGAGTTGTTCCGATGTCAGGAATGAGAACGCGCCCAACTATTTGGTGAGGTCGGCGGCTGAGATTCCTGGGAAGGAGAAAGAGAATCCAGGAGGAGTCAGAGAGAGACTCGGGTTCCCGGTCAAACTTGGAGAGCTAGAGGTACCTGGGTTCCAAGTCAAGTTAGGAGTCCCTGAAGGACCAGGGTTTCCCCGTTGACTAGGAGTGCCCGAAAGACTCGGACCCGCTCTTGAAGCCCCAACACCCTGTGAATGATGCGACTTAGGGTTTGGGAGGTTCAGCGCCACCACAGCTGTTGGAAAAATGGTGGTTTTTCACCATTTTAATATGAAAATTTAAACAAATAATTGAGTGAGTTACATTTAATTTTGATGTGAGGGAAACATGGATTTGTATTCTCCTACAAGAGTACATAAAGATTATGTATTCATTTGTTTAAATTGGTTAAGAGGTGAATGAGAAATTGTCACCCAAAGTTGGATATTTGAAACAAAAAGAAATAATGTGATCCCACATGGAAGAAATTATGATGAGCAACCCATTCCTTCACGTATAAATAGAGGCTCAATTCTCCCTCATTCTTCATCCCATCAGAGAGCAATCTCCTCTTCTTATCACTTCTCTCCCTCTCTCAATAGTGAGAAAATTCGGTGATAGAGTAAGGTATTCTTCAGTTCGACGAGAAGTTTTTGTGTTGCGGTACAAAAACTTTAAAGTTGTTTTATCCTGGGAGAACAACGCCATACAAGCCTGTGGGCGGCGTAAAAGTTCTTAAGGAAAGCGTGTGATACACGTGACTCAACGTAGTTCATCTTCTTCAATAATTTTTTCTTCGTTCGTTCATTGTATTTTACTAATTAATTAGTTGATTAGTATTTTTGGTATTTATTAGTTTAATATCACTATTTTTTCCTACAACAGCTTCCTCGGCAGCTGACATATCCGGCGGTCCGCCGCATGTCTCATGCTCTAACAACCCGCATACTCGGCAAAAATCAACCATCCTATAGTACTTGAAGCGGACCGCTGTGCAGATGTCGTCCAACTCGAATACTTCTGGCAGATAAGCTTGCTTCACTGGAGTTTTTATGTCGTACCAGATGCGAGCACTGATACGCTTCCCACTATGAATCCCAGCATCATCCAGCCGTATCACCTCTCCAAGGTAGCAGCAATATAACCAAAGGCTCGTACCTTTTGGAGGCGCGGCGGCAGACCCATGATATACACCCAGACTGGCAGTTTAAGCAAGGGAACCCTCTGCACATCGCTAGCGCCATCGAAAGAGTTCAAGTTGAGATTCGACTTCCCACAGAACCAGAGACCTTCCTTTAGAATCTGATCCCGATTTGCTTCCAAGTCGAAGCAAAACACATGTCGGTCCCCGTTGGATCGAATGGAAAGCTTACATTTTAGGTCCCAAACACTGACAATTGTGTCGTGAAAAGCCTTGAGATTGATCTCTTGCTTCAAAGAGAGAGGCGTCCAACAACATAGGCCTTCGAGTTTCCGGCATCAGTGACACCAAAAGTAGTCTTCCCGCGCTCCGAAACTGCCAAGACGACGACGAAGGATCTGCTTGCTCCATTATCCATGGCAGAGGGCGCTGCGGCGTTGTATCTCGAGAGGGAGAGAGAGAACGGCGCCTTACCATATCAAAATACACATTTAGTTTAACATAATAAAGTTGTTGCGATCTTCATAATAGTTATTCTTAACTGACATATTTGATTTGCATACCAATTTGATTTGATGTTCTTCTTTCTAATATAATTCAACTATAGATACCCATTAGCATCTTCAAAATTTTGTTATTGTTGCCGCATTATTTGATGTTGGTATTTCCATTTTTATCAATACATTTTCTTAAATATGTGTGATTAAGGTTCTCGATATTAATTTCTCCAAAAAGACGGTAGCACCGGCGAACTAATTTCTCTTTATTAGGTCACTACACCTCCGTTGGGGATCGGACATCCTGGAATTTAAGATATCTTGCCGCTATACCAGCTTACCAGCCCATATGCCTAGTTAGAGCTCTACGCTACATACAAACAAAGATCGCAGATACTACCACAATACTACGTAGGCCTTTTTTGCTCGATCAGCTTTCAGATTCTTTTTGCTGTGCAGTAGTAGCCCCCTTTCCCTGGCCCTCCAACAGCCTCACTAATCACCATATCAACAGCTATGTCGACCTACTTCGGCACAGCAGCACGCCAAGCAGTAGTACGAGCCTTTGGCTGTGAGCTCTCCGGGTCGGCAGCCTTTCTCCGAACGGTGGTTTTGACCGCAGTTCGAAGAACACTCATTGATTTCTCCGGGAATTGGATCGACAACTCCTAAAAACACAATGACATTTAACAATGTCAGATTTCAATACAGAAATCATCATCAATATCACAAATCATAACCAACAAACAAACCAAAAATTCAATTTGAAAACAACAACAAAAATCTATAAATCTACAAATCATATCTCCGGAACTTCACAATTCATCAAAATCAGCTCAATCATATCATAGATAAGCTCTTCGAGCTCAAATTCAAACCTATTCCACTACTTTTGAATCTGTAAATTAAATAACATCGATCTTCCAATCTACCTAATTCATAGAATCAGCTCAATCATCAATACATAGGTCAGAATCTGTTACTCAATATCCATTACCCACACAAAAAATTGATGCTAAACAAGAAATTAAAATAGATCCAGGTATATGGTAAATTGTATGTATTCTGAAAGTAGGGGACACGATTGTTCTGTGTCTCAGAGATGAAAATTAACAAGCTAGCTCAAGGCCTTTCAAAATCCAAACTCTACATGAAGGAGTGAAAATTAACAAGCTCTCCAGGAAGCTACAGCTCCGAGCTCAAATTCCAAACTAAAATCAACGTACAAAAACAAAGCTAAAATTGAAATCAAAATTGAACTAAAGTCCTGAACCCCAACTCCTATCTCACAATTTCAAAAGATAACTGCAAGTGCCAGTAGCTACGCACATTCAGACCTAGAAATCAAAATGGTTAAGAGTATATTGAAGTTACCTTCATCGATAGAGACGGAGAGCCGCATTATCAACAGAACAATCACACTCAACCCCGACTGAATTGCAAACCTATAAACAACAACCATGACCAAAATCCAGCTCCGACGAAATCGAATCAATTCCCAAAATCTTTGATTACAGCAACTTACAAGTAGTCGATTTAAACACACATTCTCAGATTCATCAAAAAGTAAAATTAGATAAACAAACCCCCAATTACAGAACAAACATCCAAACATAACAGAAAACCCAACTCCACAAAAAAAAAATCCCAATTTCCATACCGTTTTTTTTTTTTGAAGAACTAATGTTTACCCAGATATAATAGTATGTTGGCGAGTCTGCCGTTAATTTATCCAAAACGGCGACGTACTGAGTCCATTTTCTCGAAACGACGACGTTAGCGTGTCACGTGTGGACGTTCTCACCGACTCTCTCGGTCTCTCCACACGTGCGTCAGTCACTCCACTCATGTCTCTACTTTATATAATAGCCCACTCACTCTAGTAACTTACAGTCAGCTCAGTCACAATTTTCGCTTCATTTTCTTATAGTGAGACAAATCCACAGAGCACTCTTTTCTTTTCGATTTTTCTTCGTCTTCAAGAAAAGAGACACAGAGGCGGAGAGGCCCATCGATCAATGGGGAAAGGAAAGATGGACAAGGCTGAGGTTCGGTACAGTAGTACTAGCTCTTCTCAATTTGCGCTACGTCTTTGTTAGTTAATTACAATATCATGCATGTGTGAATTGAATGCCAATCAGTTTAGTATTTTGATCGATTATGTCTTAGGGTTTCCATTTTTGATTTAGGTAATATGCGTACTTTTTTGGCGTTTTAGAGGTGTGAATCTTGATGATGATATATATTGTTGTTGCATGTTGATCGATCATTCGACTCAGAAACCCAAGAAGTGTAATGGCTGTCGTGATCCCTTTGACACCCAAGAAGAGCTTGACGATCACATCGAGGACACCCCATTATGCAAGGACATCATCCAAGGGAAGTACAGAGTCAAAGGAGGCGTGGACAGAAGGTATAAGCTTGCCGGGATCAAAGAGGCAAACGCCAAGGCCAAGCAAGAGGCGGCTCTCTCTCAAGAAAACAAGAAGAAGAACAAGAAGAAGAATGGGGCGGCTGACTCTCAACAAAAGAAGAACAAGAAGAAGCAAGGGAAGCACTAATGGATCGGTTAAATCTTTGTGTGAAAATTGGCTTGCCAGCTAGGTTCAGACTTCCAATGGGTAGCTACGTACTTAGCCATCTATGTTTTTCCAGACTTCACTAGCTCTGTTGTTGATTTAGCTTGGGAACTTTATTAATTTCTTGCAAGTAGCTAGCTAGTACAGTAGTACGTGGTGAGTAGCTAACTACTATTTTGCATTATTAGGATATCTACCATGTAAAGAGATTGTTTCAGTGTTTTGTTTAGGACTGTTTTGTTGAATGCACTTACCTACGCTTTGGTATGTACCTCTTGGATCAACCACATCAAGCTAGCTAGCTCCCTCCGATCCCATCACTCTTCACAAACCCAATTCTATGGGAAAATCTCTATCTTGAGTATCTTTGAAAACCCACACATCAAAAAATTGGCTGCCAAGGGCGGACAGTAAATCAGTAATATATGCCATCAATGCACGTTGTCTTGACCTCATCAGATGTTCTTGTTGATCGATGGGTTTTGCTCCATGCATCAAATACAGCACCGACGGTTCTTCAAGGAGTTCTTACATCAGAGGAAGCAAGAGCTCCAAATTCGCTTATATCTGGGTCGGAAACTCCGAGACTCAGTGCCCTGGTCAATGTGCTTGGCCATTTCACCAACCTATCTATGGACCTCAATCTCCACCTTTAGTTGCACCAAACAACGAAGTGATCATATACTTGGCAGTGAGAGGATTATCGATCATATATACTGGCCACTGACGAATCCAAACGCTGTGGTTGAGTTACTGGGTGCTCTCGATCATATGACGGACTGACCGATCGAGCTAACTGAGTAGTTGAAGTGCCCTTTCATGGAGCCCTGGCTGAGATATTGCACGAAATCGATCGTGGTCATCTTCTAGCCAGGTTGGACGACCAAAGCTAATGCTTAGCTAGGCCAAACAGAGAGAGAGAGAGAGAGAGAGAGAGAGAGAGATGCATGCATGCAAGTACGTTGTATATCGATCTTGACCTCACTAATGTTAAACCTATTAAAAATAATAATAATCTTGACCACATTTTCTTAGTCATCACTCTGGTCGATCACCAACTACGGACAACAAACAAATCACCGCAGAACCATACAGACTCTTCATTAATGAGCTAATATATTTTGCCTCTAATTAATATCCTTGATCATAGACGAGAGCTAGGGCAACCGAATTACGAGAGAAGAGAGAGATCATAGACGTGTACGTAGTGAGTTCGTGTTGCTAAATCTATAATATTTCCAATCTTGTGTAGTCCGAAAAAGGAAAAGTATTCATAGTTCTATTAATAGACTTCAGAGTCACAATCTTTAGAGGAAAAGGAGTAGTGCAGTACGATAACAAGGCTTGCTATAAATAGAGGGAAATAGTCGACCACTATAATTTAGCTAAAGACAAACCTCAACTCTAAGAAAAACCGGAAGCTACCTCCCTGTAACAGATACTGTTTCATACCTAATTTCGGAATCTCCGTCGTTCAGCCCTAGTAGCTAGAGACCCAGCAAGCCTTATCGATTTTTGAAATCTATGAGTCACTCGATGAATATTTCTGCAACCTTTCGCGATTGGTCAAAGTTGCCGAATCACCTATTGGATTTATTTGTTGGGAAACTAGAGTTCTTGGCAGATCGTTTGTGTTTCAGTACTGTGTGCAAGTCATGGAATCGCGTACAAAAGGATAATGAAGACAAACGTCGACATCCTCGTCCAATGCTCTTGGTAAACCCTGATGGAGTACGTCGGGAAATGGAAGGTGTACGACGTCAATGATGACAAGCTACTTGATATGGAATTACGAGTGCCTAATCGTCGATTTTGTGGGTCTTCAAAAGGATGGCTGATATACGTGGAAGAAAACTATTCACTAACTCTTGTTAATCCCATTTTTAGAGTAGAAGGGAGGCGAGAGAGAGAAAATTCAATCATCAAGCTTCCTCAACTGCCAATGCTCCCTACATCGACAGATCAATTTTATCGGAGACGGTTTGATCATTATGTGCACAAGGCTATCATTTCAGCAGACCCGATATTGAATCCAAAAGAATGCATAGTTATCATCATAACTCAGCCCTATTGGATGTTGGCTTACTATAGACTTGGTAAAGACACAACTTGGACTTATGTTGATGGACGTGTGCGCAGCCGTGGATTTGCAGACGTTATCTTTTTCGAAGATAAAGTATATGGAATCAAAAGTGATGGCCGACTTTTATCTTTCGGGTTTAACACTCATCGCAATTCTGTTCTACAAGTAGGTACAGACAGAATTCAACATAGTTCCTTCCCGAAGAATACATACATGCTTTCAATTAAGAAAGAGTTTTGGTTGATTGAGAGGTCTATCACCTTTGATCGTAAGTACGACATACGTACCACAACGAATTTCGTCATCTATAAACGAGATTTCAGTAAGCGTAGGTGGATCAAGAAAAACAGCTTAGGGGGTGTTGCTCTATTCCTTGGTGATAACTCTATTTACGGTGTCGACTTCATATTTTCCTGAATGTTTAGCTGATTGCATATATTTCACCCATGATCGTCATGTCATAAAGGCTGAATTTGGGTCACTTGGTCCTAATGACTTTGGTGCATATGATGTCAAAAACGAATGCTTTTTACGAGCTGATGCCAAGCATATTTCAACCCTTATCAAGATGAGCAGTCAACCACCAACATGGCTTCTATCAACGTTTTACGTGTAATATTAAGTTTGAAAAAAAATTATTTAACTTTTTTTTTATCAATCATGGTTCCAGTTCTCATATTTATTTATTTTTGCTGCAATATTAAGTATGAATGTATAGTCTCACTTTTATTAATCTTGATCGTATTAAGTTGTAGATTAACCAATTAAAAAAACCCCTAGGCGCCGTCTCTCTATTCCTTGAGAACAGTACTCGACACAGCACCCATTTGCCATGTCTAGTGGAGTACAACGCAGTTTTGCGGCAGCCTTCGCCGTGTCGGAGAGAGGAAAAACTTCGCTTGGAGTTACTAACGCCGGAAATAGCAAGCACTATGTCGTATGACGCCTGTTATCCTGCAAACAAGAAACCAATTTCAAGGCCTTTCATGAAACTATAGCTGGTGTCTGGAACTTGAAGAAGAAACTTTCCATTCGGGTAGAGTGTGATCGTCATATCTTTGGCTTCAGTGAAGAGAAGGATTGGGCCCGGATCCTACACGAGGCCCGTGGTTCTTTGGCAAGTCTAATCTTGTGCTTGCTGAGTTTGATGGAGTTGGTGATTTAAAAGGACCCAACCCCGATTTAGCTCCCTAAACCGGAATCAAACCCTTTCGAAAACACGAACCAACAAAAACCGTAAAATTTTTGGCAAAGTTTCGTTACTAACGTGGAATTACCATTACCTGCACACCGGAAAATACACTTCATCCTATGCCACAAAAATCAAACCGTGGGCACCAATTCCATCCGGATTTCTCAATATATCAACAATAATGTAAAGTAGTAAATATATCTGTACTTTACTGAAATCCAGAGTAAAATCGTATAATATATATACAACAGAATACTCAGAGCGACCTCTAATGTATAATCATATACGTATACCACAGTAGGTAGAACAATAAACCTACTGGAAGAAACAAGGTAGCTCGAGCACTATGCCTCCGACCACGACGTGCGACACCAGAGTCCGAACTGCAAATTGGGCACGGAAACCGAAAAGCCCAGGGGAAAGACATGAAAACTGTTAGAGTGAGTGGACGAAAATAAATGGCTTTCACCACATAATATATATGTTATAAAAACATATGCGAGTCAAATGTATGAAAATCAAATGGTACGTGAGGAGACGCTGACTCCAACCCACGTACAGAGCATGCATAGAAAAATCTCACGGGGTCGCTCATAGACACATCCGTGGTAGTACAATCCGAATCACGGAATCCCAGACCCACACGTGATTCTAGCCAGAAAGGCCTCGGTTCCGGGGTACTGCCCCTCGCCGGTCAGGTCGGGGTACTGCCCCTCCTGGTAGGCCTCCATCGGGCATCAGCCGAGAAGCAAGTGTATCGATACAACAACGTAACTGAGACTGTACTCTGTGTAAACCAAACCGTAAACAAGTCGATGCAAATGCATAAAGCAGTATATATGAATGTATATACGTAATATATATATATATATACTGATATAAGCATAATCGTATAACACATGCTTATAATAAACATAATCTCAAATGCAATCTCATGCTCGTAAAACCATGATCATACTGCATGCTCAAGTTCGTAAAACGTATATAAAAGACTCGCAATCAATCTGTGAAAAGAAATTGTCCACTCACAGACTAGCGTAACGCAGTTCGCGTTAACCCGTGATCCGGCGGAAAGTCCCTCGCCAAAAGAACGATCACGAACCCCTGAATAATCACAAAGTCCATTACTCAAAGTCATAACTCGACAATTCAAGACAAATCACGAGAAACCACCGTTCTCGGAAACACGTAATTCAATGTCGACGAATCGTCGAAAATTCGATATTCACACCTCAATACCTCACTGTAATTTCGGACGCTTAACTCGAAAAACGAACCTAGCTCCCCATTGCGATCGGGGCGCGATTTCAAGCGAAACGACATGCAACTTTTCGAAAACCCCAAAAAGTCAAAGTTTGACCGTTGACCGCCGGCGGCGGCGCAACCCGAACGGAGAATTTCTCGGCGGAGCAACCACTATTCCACTCCAAATCACCCACTGAGCAACTTTCTCAACTGCATCAAAGGCCAATTCTTACTCTAACTAGGTCAATTTCATGAAAACCCGATTTGTCTCACAAATTTCAAATCAAGAATTCTCCACACACAATCAAAATTAGATCACCAAACTCACATGGTAGATTCTAGGTGATGAGAGCTTCAAAGCCCACTCCTTTTTGCAGCTCAAATCGGCCGGAAAATCAAAACCCGAATTCCTCCAAAATCCTCCATTTTGGCCGGAAAATTCTCCCTCTACAAGCGGCCTCGCCGCAAACGGTGACCGGAAATGGGATGGGGAGGTCGAGCCGAGTGGGAAGACACCAAGGCCAAGCCCGGTGGTGGCCGGACGGAACTCGCCGCCGGCGAGCCGTGAAGGACCGTCGTGAACCTCACCTCCACCGAGTTTGACTCGGTCAACATAAATGTTTCATGTTTGACTTTCCTGAAATGGCAACCCATCATTAAATACTTGCTATTTTTGGAAACTCCCTTAATTACACTTTTCGACAAACTTCAAATACCCGTAACTTTCGCGTCGTAAATCCGATTTCGATAATTCTCGCGGCAACAAACTCATCTCGACATGTTCAATTATCACCCGAAGTCAAACATATCGACCAAACCGATAAAAAGTCAACTATTCAAACCAAACACATACTTTAACCGACTAAATAATCAACAATCGGAAATATTCACAACATAATCCTCGTAACTCGGAATAATGCTCCGAAAGTTCCCACGAGCTCAAAATTAAATTCTCAACAACTTCCGTGAAGAAGCCGAAACCAAATTCTCGTCCTGTAATTTAGTCGTTAAGAAAGCCACTACTTTAACCGGATTCCATCGAAACTTCAAATATTCATATTTTATTCCTCGGTCGTCCAAATAACGATCCGGAATCGTCCACGAACTCGAAATCACACGTATAACGACTCTCGAGAAGAGACCCAGCTCCAATTCTCGGCCAATGATTTAGTCGTTATCAAGTCCAGCGATTCAAACAACTGTCGAAAATATGCGGCTACGCGCAAGTTCGAAGATTAAACTGATTCCACTGCTGATTCTGTTCTGGGTCGTCACATGATTCCTGGAAGGTCCCTCTACTTCGGATTTCGGTCTGGGTCTATGTTATGGCATGGGTCTGCTGCCATGCCCATAGACGGAGAAGGCGGTGGGTTATATAGTGGCAACTCTGGGTGATATCATCTGCATAGATGAGTCTGGCATTTGCAGTGGCAAGTGGGTACAGGGAAGGATCTGGCACTACATCACAAAGCCGGTGCGATAAGCCAATCCTCCAGAAGTTTTCAAATTGGACGATATATGTACTTCTATCCGCTTCAGGTATGATCGAATGGTTGGCTTCTGCAGGGTTTGTGGAATGCTAGAACATGAGATCTGTGGAGGCCCGCCGGACATGTCAGCGACAGAGGAGGTGATGGCGGCAATGGATCTGCCAAACCCTGGAGAGAGACGGAAGTCGAGAGGTATAGGGACTCTTGGACTTCCTGGTCAAATTGGAGAACCTGGTCTAACCGGGAAGCCTAGTCAAGCTAGAATTCCTACCCAACCTGGGAGTCTCTATCTCTCCGGACCAGGTCTATCTTTCTTCTTCCCTAGGATCATGGCAGAGAAGCTGGCCAAACAGCTTGGTGCCTTCTCTTTCTGAGCACCGGAACAGCATACTCTCGGGGTACATTTCACTAATCATAGTTGGCCTATCGTGGGCTCGAAGAGGAAAGAGGTAGAAGGTTCCTCCACTGAGCTATGTCGGTATGTGAAAGTCTATCAGAGGTCGAAGACCATCCCTATGCGCGCCTCAAATCCCTACTAAGGGTGAGGTACTACGTTCTGCACTTTGCTCTTCACTTACTGATGATTTTGGCAAAATCAAGGTGTCGCCACTAAAAAGTAAAAGGGGAAGAAAAGTTGGATCCAAGAACAAGTCGAAAGTGACGGAGGAATCTTCTACGTCGACTCAGGCAGCAGGTTCTCCTTAGGTACGTAAGAGGACATCAGTTGGTAAAAAGTTGCATTTGAATGAGACATAGGTGCCAGATTCTGGGGCACAGGTTGTGGAACCTCCTTTTGCTCATGGTGACAGTGAGGTCCTAGCCAGTATGGCTGTGGAATCCACTGAGGACTCGCCCGATTAGTTTTTATTTTAGTTATGGCAGATATTACCTTGGTTTATCCGTGTTGATGTTTGGCTTTGAGGGACTTTTCTTCTGTTTACTTGGTTCTCTTGGTGCTTATTTTCAAGCATTTGTTCGTGTACTGATTTAGGTTTCCTAGGTTAGTATAATGGTAGTTTAATTCTCTCGAGTCTCATGGGCATTCTACTGTGTAACAGATGTTTTATCTTTTGTTGATTAATGCAAAGCCTCTCATTTAGCCGTCAAAAAAAATCATGGTCGTATTTGATTGTTGGATGTTGAGGAACAGTGGTTATCCAAGTATGTGCATGGTATAGGGTTTCTTTTCTTCGTCTCTATTGACTAAGATTTTTTTTCTTGTGACAACTCCGACAATTGGAAAAATTCAGAGAGAGAATCATTGTGTGTTGTGAGTAGATTTTGCCTACATTTGTTGAGAAGGGGTTCAATGTTTTGGTTTGAAGGTGATGTGTGATGGAGATCTTAGTTTCATGGGATCCTCATGGGTTTTTTTGTCTTTCTTTTCTCTTTGATTGTCAATTGAAGGATTAGAATAGGGTGTTTGGGAATAATGGTGGTAATCACGTTGCTGATGGAGGTAACATGGTAGCTTATGGCAGAGTGATTTGGCCTGTCAATGGGGCGGAGGCGGATTGGATTAACCTAGATCCGGATCCATTTAAGGAGAGAAAAATTTGACTTGATCAACCATGTTTATCCGGTGGATTGTTAATAATCAAATCTGGATCCGGAGGATCAACGGAGCGGATCCATACTTGTTTATCAATATATTAATTACTAAATTTATTTATTTCATCAATATGCTAATATCACGAATATGTCACATGATCTCTTTATAGAACCAAAATATTTCACTAAAAACAAAAAAAAATAGACAAAAAAAACTCGAATTTACATCGAGGAACTTGACAATTCAAGAAACAAATCATTTGAGTTTTCAATCCTTTAATTGATCGATATTTATATATAACTTTGCTAAATATATATATATATATTTTTTTAAAAGAGACTTTTAGATTAAAATGATTTCATATATGTAAATAAAAGTACATTATATTTAAACGGGACAGATCATAAACGGATGGAATCTTTTGTTATCTGGATCTGATCCGTTAAATAAACGGGTTAACGGATCAAGGTCACAAATGGTTCAAATGGTCTAAAAATTAGATTCATATCCGCCTATTATGTACGGGTCTAGAGCGGGTTCGGATCAAAAACTGCCTCATTGACAGGCCTAAAAGTTTACTTGGGCAACGAAATGTTTGTCGTCGTACTTAGACGACGAAATAACTTAGGTGATGAAATATTTCGTCATCTAAGTGAGACTCAATTATCTAGATCATATTTCATATCCAGATCGCTCGCCCTCTCTCTCTCATCTTTCAAAACCATCTCTTTGTCGAAAACCACATCCGGCCACAATTTCGATTTATATACAGTTTTGGCCCATCTCCGGAGCTCTAGTTTACCCACACGTACATCTCCTTATCGGTGAATGTATTAACTCGTTTATCTCGATTAATTTTTTTAATTTAATTACGTGCACAATAACGTACGGTGAAAGAATTATTACGATGTAAAACGCCGGCGAATCATTTCGGCGACCTTGTTTGCATATATAACATTAGTTTGAATAATTATACATACATATATGCTTAAATGTTAGATTAATTAGTTGATTGTTGTGATTTTATGTACTTAGTTATGTTATCGAGCATTTGGTTGCTGGGTTGTAGTCGTAGATATCTTTGTTAACTTATAGCTATGTGTAAGGTTATAGAACCAGCATCATATTGTAAATCACTATTGTTGAAGTAAATCCATAAAACTGAGATTATGAAAGTACAATCTTGCTTGATAATAAATATCTGCATTCGCACGTTTAAATTATCTAGAGTTTAGAACCATTGGAATAAGGTCAGCTATTTGATTAAATTTCTGATATCTAATTTGGAGAAATTTAGTGTTCAATGTGTGGAAGCCCATCTACTTGTCTACATCGCAGGTTACTGTGTGTTCTCATTTGAAAGATGGCAGTCAAAATATTGCTGGGCTTATGAGGCTGGATGTAGAAGAATTGTCTGTAGAGTCCGTTTATGTTATAGTATGGGCTTCTCCATACCTTCCTTTACATATGGGTAAAATAGAAAAGATGAAATTCAGATTATAAGATTTTTTACGCAAAAAAGTCAGTCACAAGATTTTAAACAAAGAAAGTCATTATTTTTGTCAGGTACTTCCAATTTTAGCCCCAGTTGTAAAACAAAGTCTGGTAGTGTATACATCATACGTAAGTAATGTCTGCATATAACTAGAGTAGTATGTTCTTAAATAAGCGTAGTGGGCCCATAATTTATTTATTCTAACACATACAGCTGAAGATCTATCCTCGACACTCAAAGGCAAACAATTATTTTTCATCATAAAAAATTTCTCACTGTCAAAAAACACTCGATTTAAGTTATAAACTTAAAATTTTAAAATATTTCATCACTAATACAAAAGAGATAATTAAATTATTTGAAAGATCAAGAGCAGCTCATCCACGTCTTTTAGAACAAACAATTCATAATCTCAAAATCGCCAAAGAACAAGCTTTTCTTAAAAATTTGTAAAGAGACAATGCAAAGATAGAAAATCTCGTACACCGATTATCTATCTAACTGTTTATTTGAGCATTTGGTTAGATCCGCAACACAACTGGTATCAGAGCTTACAATAGCTCAAAATTGCAGCAATGGGAACAACAACTGAGAAGATAATAGAGAAACTAGATTCTCTATTTGAAGCATTAAATGTAAGGCAACAAGAAATCTTATCAGAGAATTTTAGATGCAGAGAGTATCTAAAAATTCTTCCAGCAATCAGCAACCAATTACAGAAATTGGAAGCTAAAATGGATTATTTGGGAGAGAAGAGTTCAATAGTAGAGTGACCTTATTTGGGAGAGAGGAGTTCAAAATGACCTTATATGTAATTTACTCAATAGAAAATGCGTCTGAAATGTTGGAGAAACACTTTTGTCATCAGCTACAGGTATGAATGTATGATTAGAAATCTTTTTAATCCTGGAAAGATACTGTTGGGCATTTTCAACTGTCAAATACCACCTAGACGGCTAGACATCATATGTGGCTTCTACTTTGTGTCAGTATAAAAGCGGGTTGTTAGGCAATATGGTTAATAAAGAACATTTGTTTTCTTCTAAATTTAATAACAATTTGCTCGATATGATGAGATTAGACAACGTAATTTGATCATTAAAGTCAATTAACTTCTAGATACATATACAAGAATCGTGCATGTAAAATTTCAGCTCAATTAAAGATGTTTTAATTATTTGAACTTAGTACTAGTAAAAATAAATTTTCCCTCTTCTCGTGAACTTTGCTAAATGAATTGTATCCTCCCCCTCCCAATTTACTTTCTTCTTTTTATAATTACCAATAAGAGTAAGCTAGCCTAAGTTTCATATGTCAAAGACAACCAGATTTACTTTTATGTGCTTCCACTCCTTGCAGAATTTCAGGTCTTGCTACAGGCTTTAGAACAACTAATGTCAAATGATCCCACTGAAAAGATGAACTCTGATCAATTAGCGTGGTTGTATGAAATCATGTTGTTTGCTACTGTGGTAAAACTTGCACTGTGGCTATATTGCAGAACCTCAGGAAACAAGATTGTTCGTGCATATGTAGAGGTTACTATTTATTATATTTTCTCAATGGTTTGCAAAGTTCTTATTTTCTCAAGTTGTGTGACATCTTTTTTATGCCAATGACCAGGATCACTATTTTGATGTGGTAACGAACGTAGTAGGATTTCGCTGATAATTAAGTACTACTGGTGGATCCATCCTACTGGTGCTATTATCCTTGCTATATATACAATTGTGAACTGGTCCAAAACTGTCATGGAAAATGCAGTACTTTTCCATCCTTTTATCTCGAGAAGACTTCAAGATTATGAATTGGAAATCTAATTGTGTTTTTTAGAATGCGGATACTGTTGTATGAATTGAGAAGATGTTCCTATATGCACGTGAAACTCTTCTTACTATATTTTCGTGGCAAATTTCTACCTATCGACCCAATGCCAAGTGAGTGGGCCGGTTCTCTCTAGTGGTGTGTTGACTAGAGTAGTGAAGCCGTTCTGATTTCTTTGCTCGAGCAGTAGAGGCAGAGGGAGATGTTGAAGATGATTGAGACTGGTGGTAGCAAATACACAAGAGGTATGCCATTTCTTCTTCTTCGTCGTCTTCCTCACATATCTAGGCGTCCTCCTCCTCCTTTAGTTGCATTGTTTCACTATCAATCTTTGAAGCCGAGTATACCTAGAGAAACCCACAAACCATTGTTCCTCAGATTCAGCAATGTTGATGACGCACTCAAGGTGTTCGACGAAATGCTTTACATGCGTCCTCGTCCTTCTCCTCCTTGTTTCAATCAGATTCTGAGTCAAGTTTCCAAATTGAAACACTATTCGACTGTCATCACTATGTCTCAACGTTTGAATCACAGAAGAATTGGTCCTAACAACTATACTCTATCCATCATAATTAATTGTTACTGTCGATTAGACCAAATGAGGTTTTCTTTATCTATCTTTGGACGATTCTTCAAATTGGGTTTTGAACCAACTATAACGACCTTCAACACTCTCATCAATGGCTTTGTTCTTCGAAAGAGAGTAGATGAGGCAACTGCAGTTTTCCGCAAAATGGTGGAAGGACGTTATTGTCAGCCCGATGTGTTTACTTACAACACAATTATAAAGGGACTCTGCGTGGTGGGAGACAACAGGAAATCTATTCAAATACTCAGGTTGATGGAGGAAAGTGGTTGCAAGCCTGACATAGTTACCTACAGCACCATCATCGACGGTCTATGTAAGGACACACTTGTTGTTGATGCAACCAGCCTCTTCTCGGAAATGATCGGCAAGGGCATTGCTCCAAATGTCGTTACTTACAACTCTTTGATTCATGGACTTTGCGGAATAGGGGAGCGGAAAGAAGCTACAAGACTGTTGGCTGAAATGATGAATAAACATATCTTTCCAGATGTAATCACCTTCAATGTCTTGATTGATGCAAGTTGCAAGGCAGGGATGGTCGTGGAAGCCAAAAGTGTGATTCGAATGATGATTCAAAGACATATTGAGCCTGATGTGGTTACGTACAATTCGCTTATGGGCGGTTACTGTTTGCAAGGAGAAATGCACAAGGCAAAGAAAGTGTTTGATCTAATGGTGAGCGAGGGATCCATGGTAAATGCTCGAAGTTGTAACATATTGATAAACGGGTACTGTAAGCAGAAGCAGATAAGTGAGGCCAAGAAGATTTTTCAGGAAATGCATCACAGAGGAGTCGATCCCGATACTGTTACCTATACCACTCTAATTCATGGTTGTTGCAAAGTGGGGAAACTACGAAAAGCACAGAAGTTGTTCTCTCATATGCAAGAGTGTGGTCAACTCCCTGATGTACAAACTTACGCCATTTTACTGGATGGACTATGTAGCAACCAACAATTTCATTCGGCAATAGAGTTGGTTAAAGAGATGGAAGACAAGAAGGTGGAACTAAATGTTGTAGTTTGCAATGTTCTTATTGATGGTTTGTGCAAAGCTGGACTAATTGAAGTGGCAAGAGAGGTATTCTCCGGTTTGTCTTCGAAAGGTCTTGAACCCAATGTCAGGACATACAATGTACTTATTTCAGGACTTTGTAATAATGGCCTATCAGATGAAGCAGAGAAGTTGCTAAGAGAAATGGGAGAGAAAGGCTGTTCCCCAGATCGTTGGACCTATAACATCATCATATCATGCTTTCTCATTAAGAAAAAGGCATCAACTGCAATGAGACTTATCCAAGAAATGGTGGCAAATGGATTCTCCGGAGGCGCATCAACTAGAAAATTGATATTTAAGTTATTGTCTAATGGTGAAATAGATGCAGATTTGTTGCCATTGTTACAAAGTTCGACATGAAGTTGACTTAAACATATGAAACAAAACTTCGTTAGTATTACTAAGGGTATTCTGAGACTGCTGCACCATTGGCCTCCTTGGATGTGTTATATGTATGTCATTTCCTTGCTCTGATCATATTATTTGCACTTTTAGCATTGTCAAAGTTTCATTAGAAGTTCCATTTAGTGTATTTAGTTGTATTTGTGGTGCAACATTAGGAGTCTTTGCACCAAAAGGAGTCTGATAAGTTTGGTGCAAACTTGATCAGTTTCTTGTACATCACTCTCCTTTTGACGCTCAATGCTCTGTCCAAGATCTTTAGGGAAAGATTTCGCACGAAAGCTCCAATAAAGAAACCATGCTCTAATTGAAAACCTGGAGTGAGTAGAATGGTCTTCCCTTCATGCTCAAAGTATAAAGTAGTTTCGGTAATGCATCATATCAATGCTTGCTGATAGGACCCGGTAATTAATCTCCTCTGGCCTGTCAAAGATTGCTTGGCTGTGCACATTGATCCCTTGGACGGTGATTTTTTCTTATTTCAAACAAGTAGTTCTGGATTATTCTTTGCTAAAGGGGACATGATATCATAAATTCACATTCAAGGCAGTTAACAAAGACAAAGGATAGTATAGCTTCACTTTCAACAGTAGACTTACTCCTCCTGTGGTCTTAAGCCAATCGAGTATGGAATCCTCGGTGGCCTCCAGTGTTATTTTACTTTCTTCCTTGGGACTTCCCAGCACAACCTAGAAATTGCTCCCCTTTCTGACTAGGGTCTTATGAAAAACAAATATTATTGATTTCATCTAGGGTCTTGTGAAAAAAAAATTATACAGGGAGGGAAATTATACATTGAAAAAAAAATACAATGGAACAAAGATAACTGAACTATTATAAGAATCATTAACATATGAATCAAATGAACTTATGATTGTAGATATACGGAAAGGACAACTATACACATTGATCCCGTGAACACAAATTTAAAGCAGTAGAAATCAGCATTACTTAAGGGCAAGCCTCCAACCCCAACCATATTACTAGACGATAGCTAATGAACTTATAGATCAAGCGAGTCTCAACCGTTTTGTCCTCAAATCTAGCATGCTTCAGGTCCCAACACAGCTCATCCCACACTACTGATGCGCCCCTTCATTTCAACACATTTAATTGTTTAAAATCAATACACACCAGACACTCGCAGAATATTGCCGCATCAGTAGTGAACAACAAGGGTATATATAACAATACTAAAGGACAAGATACATGGTGATAATTGGATCTTGTTCCTCTTATGCATATATTTTTAATGACACAAAAAGCAATAACAATAACTATTCTGTTATTATAAATGAGATATGAATGGATGACTATATGCTATCTTGATGGGACAACTTTAATCAACACAATGCAAGGCAGTGTCGAATACCTTACTCTGTCCCGTAGTCCCATACTGATTATTGCATCACATACCTCAGCACTGTCCTACTTTTCATTTCACTCATATTCGCAGTGAACAAATTTTAGCTAGATACACTAAATGGAACATCCAATGAATTTAGACAACAATTTGACGATGCTAAAAATGAAAATAATATGATCAGAGCAAGGAAAGGACATTGGTTAAACATATGATAACAATGACATACGTATAACACATCCAATGAGGCCAATGGTGCAGCAGTCTCAGAATACCCTTAGTAATACTAACCAAGTTTTGTTTCATATATTTAAGTCAACTCACGTCGAACTTTGTAACAATGGCAACAAATCTGCATCTATTTCACCATTAGACAATAACTTAAATATCAATTTTGTAGTTGATGCTTCTCCGGAGAATCCATTTGCCACCATTTCTTGGATAAGTCTCATTGCAGTTGATGCCTTTTTCTTAATGAGAAAGCATGATATGATGATGTCATAGGTCCAACGATCTGGGGAACAGCCTTTCTCTCCCATTTCTCTTAGCAACTTCTCTGCTTCATCTAATAGGCCATTATTACAAAGTCCTGAAATCATTACATTGTATGTCCTGACATCGGGTTCAAGACCTTTTGAAGACAAACCGGAGAATACCTCTCTTGCCGATTCAATCAGTCCAGCTTTGCACAAACCATCAATAAGAACAGTGCAAACTACAACATTTAGTTCCACCTTCTTGTCTTCCATCTCTTTAACCAACTCTATTGCCGAATGAAATTGTTGATTGCTACATAGTCCATCCAGTAAAATGGCGTAAGTTTGTACATCAGGGAATAGGCCACACTCTTGCATCTGTGAGAACAACTTCTGTGCTTTTCGCAGTTTCCCCACTATGCAACAACCATGAATTAGAGTATTATAGGTAACAGTATCGGGATCGACTCCTCTGTGATACATTTCCCGAAAAATCTTCTGGGCCTCACTGATCTGCTTCTGCTTACAGTACCCGTTTATCAATATGTTACAACTTCGAGCATTTACCATGGATCCCTCGCTCACCATTAGATCAAACACTTTCTTTGCCTCGTGCATTTCTCCTTGCAAACAGTAACCGCCCATAAGCGAATTGTACGTAACCACATCAGGCTCAATATGTCTTTGAATCATCATTCGAATCACACTTTTGGCTTCCACGACCATCCCTGCCTTGCAACTTGCATCAACCAAGACATTGAAGGTGATTACATTTGGAAAGATATGTTTATTCATCATTTCAGCCAACAGTCTTGTAGCTTCTTTCCGCTCCCCTATTCCGCAAAGTCCATGAATCAAAGAGTTGTAAGTAATGACGTCTGGAGCAATGCTCTTGCCGATCATTTCCGAGAAGAGTGCGGTTGCATCAACAACAAGTGTATCCTTACATAGACCGTCGATGATGGTGCTGTAGGTAACTATGTTAGGCTTGCAACTACTTTACTCCATCAACCTGAGTAATTGAATAGCTTTTCTATTGTCTCCCACCATGCAGAGTCCCTTTATAATTGTGTTGTAAGTAAACACATTGGGCTGACAATAACGTCCTTCCACCATTTTGCCGAAAAGTGCTGTTGCCTCATCTACTCTCTTTCGAAGAACAAAGCCATTGATGAGAGTGGTGAAGGTCGTGACATTTGGTTCAAAACCCAATTTGAATAATCGTCCAAAGATAGATAAAGAAAGCCCCATTTGGTCTTATCGACAGTAACAATTAATTATGATGTTTAGAGTATAGTAATCAGGACCAATTCTTCTGTGATTCATACGTTGAGACATAGTGATGACAGTCGAATAGTGTTTCAATTTGGAAACTTGACTCAGAATCTGATTGAAACAAGGAGGAGAAGGACGAGGACGCATGTAAAGCATTTCGTCGAACACCTTGAGTGCGTCATCAACATTGCTGAATCTGAGGAACAATGGTTTGTGGGTTTCTCTAGGTATACTCGGCTTCAAAGATTGATAGTGAAACAAAGCAACTAAAGGAGGAGGAGGACGCCTAGATATGTGAGGAAGACGACGAAGAAGAAGAAATGGCATACCTCTTGTGTATTTGCTACCACCAGTCTCAATCATCTTCAACATCTCCCTCTCTCCTGCCTGCCTCTACGCTCGACCAAAGAAATCAGAGATGGCCTATCTACCTTCACTACTTTAGTCACCACAACCACTAGTGTGTTAACTAGACAGGCGCATGCCAAGAATGTGTCTTGTAGTGGTATATACCGTAAATATATTATATTTCTAAAAAAAAGGAAAATATCTCAAATAGTATATAGGATTAAACATAATATCAGTAAGAAAGTAATGACGCAAATATAACAGCATAAGAAAATCAGCACGGCGAGACAATTATAAGAGAGATGACAATAATTAAGCAATCTCTTCAATTCAACAAATCATAGTGTGTCTTTGTTCATCTTCAACCATCTTTCTCAATGTAATAATTAAATTGTTCTATTATTTATATCAGAATGATGTATAGTGTTCATAAAGAAAAGCGGTGGCGAATTGTGCTCAATGTAGGTATGTTATGCCCTAGAGAATTTGCGGCGGATTGTGAGCCTCGAGAATGTCTTGTTCAGGTTCCAATATCTAGATTCAACATCTTCGAGCAACTCGAAATGAAAGAGAAGAGATGGAACAAATTAAGGGTGACCCAAAAACATTGTATTAGTTGAGTTTTCCATGTACGTTGCCTCGTGGAACAAAGGGAAATCAACTTCACCATCAACATACCATATTAAAATGCGTCCCTTAAGGTCTTTAAACCATGCCAATTTACCCTTCACAAAACATGTCTGCTTGCTGTTTTGAAGCTACTAATTCGACCAAGTAAATTTGATACAAGGGGAGCAAATGTTTTTTGGAATTTTTGTTATGGTACCTGAACTTATTCGATCTTATCAACTTGATACATCAACTTTTACATGTATAATTGTGATACCTGAACTTTAAAATCTTATCTTAATGGTACTTGGAACTAGTTTTCATTTATTTTCGTCTATTGTTATGAGGCACCAAACGGAAATTTCAAATATGAAGGGTAAACAAGTGATTTCAAATATTAGGTACCTCAATGATATTGCTTTTGAAGTTTAGGTATTACTTTGATACTTTTTTTTATTAATATGTCATACTGGCTTTGTTTCACATGCGTATTACTTTGTAAGTATATGTTGATATTTAGTTCCTATATATAGCGGAGTTCCGCTTTGAAAATATAGATTGAAGTTTCAATTTTTAAGGGATTGATAATGTTGTTTGACAATTGATACTACTTATTTTTTAAATTATTATTTGACGATCATGCTTACAAAAAATCAGCACAATCGGAGATGATTTAATTATTTGATTGTTGCATCCAACTTTTAAACTATATCGAATGAATTGTGCTCATCAGAGAATTGTATTCATCAAAATTTGATTGTGGTGATTAAATGGTCAATTCTTTTCCGATTGGACTGATCTTTTGTAAGCGTGATTCTCGAGTGAAATTCTAATTGGTTTCAATGATTAAATACATTTTTTAATATTGTAAAAATCGGAACTTTACTTCATTTTTTAAAGCAGAAATTAGCACTGGACAAAATTTATATGTTTATACACGTGATATTTTCATTAAATTTTGTTGCTCGCTGCCTCATTTTCGGTGGCTTTGTTATCCGGCGTCTCATTTTCCACCGCTTTATTGTCTGCCGCTTTTGTTGTCCACCGCCTCATTTTCCGCCGCTTTGTTATCTGATGCCTTATTTTCCGCCGTTTTATTATTCGACACCTCATTTTATGTCGCTTTTGTTGTCCACCGCGTCATTCTCTTATAACTCTATCGATATCTTTATCTCTCTCTCATCGATCGCTTTCTTCTTTCCATTTTCATACTTACTCTTCACTTAAAATAAAATAGCTAAGTAAACTTGGAAATACTATACGACATGTTACATGATGCTTTCAATATATGAAAGTCAGAAACTAAGGCTGGATTACAATATTGCAGTTTGGTATGCATCAGTTAGCATTGTCTCTTAGCCCACGGAAACTTTTGTCACTATTGTCATTATACTGCTAATAAGTTAAACCATATATGGCTACTTCTTCAACTTCAAGTAAACTAAAAACAGCGCTGGTTAGGCATGGACAAAGCCAACCATCCTTGTCGCCATTGTTTCAATAATTATAAATTTTACATCTCATAATATGCCAGTAACGTAAGTACAAAAGTTCATGAAGAAACGTGATATTATTAACCCTATTCTTAGGAACATATGACCAAATAGACTTCACTGAATGCAATGACAAAAGAATGACTAGAGAGTCTTAGGTAACTCTTATATTCGATCTTGATCTCATTGCTCTTCTTCTAGTAGATGAAGATCAGAGGAAGTCGAGGCAAAGATAGCCATATAGGATTGTGAGGAGAACGAAATGACGTACTTGCATACGACCACGACCCACTGGCCAGATAGGAATTTTTTTTTTCCGAGTTCTCATATAACTCGAATTAAGCCGGATTATACTACATAAGTGTCATCTTTGTACCCTAATCTGTTCGAAAAGACAAATCTCACGTTTAAAAAAATGAGAAATTTAAAAAGATGGAGTCAATCCATTTGAGGCCAAATTTTGCTTATCTAAACAGTTGGTTCTCAAACAACGTGCTTTTTGGGCATGTCACAAATTTGTAATGTAATTTTGTAATGTTGCCGTCGTTTCATTATCAATTGAATTGACATCCACATTTATAGGAAGAAGAAGAAGAAAAAAAAAGGGTTTAATGGCTAACATGGACCAAAATCAATTGTAAATGTACATTTGCAAATATTGTTATAGTGATCAATGAATTCGTGTTCAGTTGTAATCAATTATTGTTAAATCTGTATCTAACAGATGATATTGAATTATATTTCAGCTATTTTCTAAATACCTATCATTAGATGCAAAACTAACTGCTGTTTGTACTTAGTTTTTAGTACAATGCTCGTGAATTAGTATAGAAATTTTCTCTAGATTAGTTTAACAGTGATCTTTTCTCTCGTACCCTTTGAGTGTATACTGTGTATCATTGTATACTGCATTATTGCATTAATCAATATATTATCTCGCATTTTAGCCTTAAAAAAATTATTGTTTACCACAACTGAATACAGAACTCATTTACCACCACAACATAATTCGTATATTTATTAATTTCTTTCTCCTAATTCTTATCTCTAATTATCTACCCTCACTTTCTCAAATTTGATGTATCCAAGAAAGAAGATGACTAGAGCTTCAAAATCCATAAATGTGCAAATTGAGCCTAATAAAGAAGACAAGGGCAAAAGTATAGTGAGGTCCTCCAAAGTACATGTCGTTTCCATATCTTTTCTCTTTTAAATAAAAAAAAAAAGAGCCACGCATAGAGCCATAGGAGTTACACTTGGTTTCACGCCAAAATACGTCCAAAATATTTTAGAAAGTACCACGTGTTGACAAATGATTGGTCAATATAATCAAAGGTCACCGATATTACGATGAGCTCAGCCCACCAGATTGTTTTTCTTCCCCCGTCGCCGACTCAGCACCACCATCGTTGTCGCTTCCCTTCCTCCCATGTCCACGATCAAGAAAACCCGAATCCTACATCCCGCCGGGTCCGCCGGAATTCTGGCGCCGACAGGTCGCCTTTTAACCCGGTCATCGTCCTGCGTGGCACCACCGACGACTCCGAGTCGAACTCGTTCGAGCTCTACGACGACGCTGCCGGGTCGGGGCTCCGACTGCTTCCAGCTAATTTCAACATTGGTTTTCTGGGTTTTTAACGATTTGAAAGTGATAGATCTAAGCTAAAGTCTATGGAAGATTACTGCAGTTCAAACGGAAGATCTAATTGTTGCAGTTCAAACGGAGTCTTCAATTCAACCCAGATCACTTTTCAAACTGAATGTCCTTTGAAGATTACTGCACTTCTGGGCAACGCCATAGGTAGTTGTACGTGTTATGAATCTCCGGCGAGGTTTTGGTTCCCGATGCGGATCTGTTCATCAGAAGCTCTCCCTGAGAAATATCCGCCGGAGATATACTGGGGCAAGGCAGTTATAATGTGGACTTTGCTCATTGTAAGCTCGTTTTGGGAGAAATATCAGACGGTGAAAATTTAATATAAGCTGGACGTGTACGAGTTGGGCGCGGAAAGAAGTGTATCTCGAGCCATAGTCACAGAGAGAGAGAGAGAGAGAGAGCTACATTTGGGAGCCAAATTCAATTTTGCAATAAGCTAGCTAGCTAGGCCTCAAACCTCTCCCTGTCCTCATCATCCGCTACTTCTTTCTTTTTCTCTTCTTCTAGTTTTCTTGTGTCAAAACAAAACAAAGAAAACAGAGAGACAGAGACAGTGTATGTGTCAAACTCATTTCTTTTTTCTTGTATAAAAAAATGGAGGACAATTCGGATTCGGGTGTGAAAGCATCGTTGTTGGGAACCGGTGGACGTAGTCGGAAACTGAGTCGGATAAACTCTTACAACACACTCATAACCGACTTCGTTTCGAGGCTGCCGCCTAAGGTTCGAGCTGGTCTTGATCCTGAGTCGCCGGAAGGGTCCATTGACTATAATCGTACCTCTGGCTTAAAAGGAGGTTTGTTTTTTTTGTTTGTTAGAGTTTGCAGCTTTGGTTTGGTGTAATGGTGTTAATGTGGAAGAGACGTGTTTGTAGATTCTTGAGTGTGGTAAAGTTTGAATCTTTATGGTTAGTTTGGTTTGGTTTATGATTATGATCAAGTTTTCAGCTTTGTTTGATTTTTGGGGAATCAGAAGGAAAAGGTGAAGCTTTTGCCTTTGTTTTGTTTTGAATGAAGAATCTGACAAAAGGGAATGTGTTTTAGTGTTAATGTGTTTGTGATTCTAATATTGTATGATGATATCATTGATATGATCAAAGTATAGATTTTGTTTGATTTTCTTTTGAGAAAAAGAGAGAGAGATAAAGGGTGGTGCTTGGTCACCTAGGTGTAATATGGAAGACTTGGTTTTTTTTTTTCTGTTCCAGTTTTGAAGAATTGGGTTGTGGTTGTAACTGATGTAAATGTGTTTATGATTCTGTGATAAACTATTGACTTTTGTTTCTTTGTTTTGAGCAATGAAAGGAATGGGTTGTGGTTATAGAGAAATATCTGTGATATTTGTAATGAATTTTTCACCTTTCTTGGATCAAGAGGAGAGAAACGTTTGTGATTTTGTGATGAAGTTTTGGGGTATCTTATGTTTTTCTTAAAGGAATGAAAGGGTTGTGAGGTTTAGTGTTGTGGATGAGAAATGCCTGTGATTTGTGGTAGGCTTTAGTCTTTCTTTCATTTTCTGAAGATTTTGTCCTTGGTTTCTGTGGTTTGGTTTCTGGTGAGCTTATCTTGTTGTGCTCAACCAAAAAGAGTGAACTTAAAAATTCTGCAAATTGGGGCATGTATCTGATCAGGGCCCACAGTAATTTAATGGTTTAGACGAACAAGACTTTAGGGGATGACTATGCCCCTAGATGGTTTTGCCACTGTCAAATTTGTGATTCTCTCTTTCATTTGTGGTGTTAAAATGTTTGATGCATGGTGTTCAATTGTGTCATTTGGAGCTCTCTGTGTTTATATGGCTTCTGATAAATGCAGGAGAAAAGGAATACTATGAAAGACAATTCGCAACCCTTAAATCGTTTGAGGAAGTTGACGCTGTGGTTGCAGCTGATTCCATCGATGAGGAAGATCTTGAGGAACAACAACAGCACGAAAGAGCTATGAAGATTTCCAACTATGCAAATATAATTCTCTTGGCACTCAAGGTTAATTTCGCTTCAATGAAAAAATTGTTGAACAGTATGTGTTCCTACATTGTTTTCAGATTTTTGGCATGTGCAGATTTATGCTACTGTAAAAAGTGGTTCGATAGCCATTGCTGCTTCAACACTAGATTCTTTACTAGATCTCATGGCGGGTGGGATACTTTGGTTTACTCACCTTTCAATGAAGAACATCAACATCTACAAGTATCCTATCGGAAAATTGAGGGTGCAGCCTGTTGGCATTATCATATTTGCTGCTGTCATGGCTACACTGGGTATGTCATTCTTGAACTTAGTACTAGTAAAAATAAATTTTCCCTCTTCTCATCATCCTTGCGAACTTTGCTAGATGAATTGTATCCTCCCCCTCCCAATTTACTTTCTTCTTTTTCTCATTACCAATAAGAGTAAGCTAGCCTAAGTTTCATATGTCAAAGACAACCAGATTTACCTTTCTGTGCTTCCACTCCTTACAGGGTTTCAGGTCTTGCTCCAGGCTTTAGAACAGTTAATGTCAGATGATCCCACTGAAAAGATGAACTCTGATCAATTAGTGTGGTTGTATGGAATCATGTTGTTTGCTACTGTGGTAAAACTTGCACTGTGGCTGTATTGCAGAACCTCAGGAAACAAGATTGTTCGTGCATATGCAGAGGTTACTATTTATTATATTTTCTCAATGGTTTACAAAGCTCTTATTTTCTCAAGTTGTGTGACATCTTTTTTATGCCAATGACCAGGATCACTATTTTGATGTGGTAACGAACGTAGTAGGATTAGTTGCTGCTGTACTCGCTGATAAGTACTACTGGTGGATCGATCCTACTGGTGCTATTATCCTTGCTATATATACAATTGTGAACTGGTCCAAAACTGTCATGGAAAATGCAGGTACTTTTCCATCCTTTTATCTCGAGAAGACTTCTAGATTATGAATTGGAAATCTACTTGTGTTTTTTAGAATGTGAATACTGTTGTATCTTATTTGTATGAATTCAAAAGATGTTCCTAGTGTTTGTACTTGGATTTTTGTCCAACCAGGAATCAGAAACATGCAGTTTCACTGGTCGGACAATCAGCCCCTCCTGAATTCCTACAAATGTTGACATATGTTGTCATACGGCACCCTAAAGTGAAGCGTGTTGACACCGTTCGTGCTTACACATTTGGTGCTCTTTATTTTGTGGAGGTTAGTCATACTGTCATAGTAGAGGCTATTTCATTTGTAAAAATCATGTATCGTTCGTTATGGGATTCAGTCCTTTCTTCTGTTCGTATCTCGGTTAATGTAACTGTCTAGAAAATAAGTTCATTGTTGAAACAGGTTGACATTGAACTCCCAGAAGAAATACCCTTGAAAGAAGCACATGCCATCGGAGAGACCCTCCAGATAAAGCTCGAGAAGCTTCCTGAGGTTGAGCGGGCATTTGTTCATCTCGACTTTGAATGCGACCACAAACCAGAACACAGTGTACTCAACAAGCTTCCAAACAGTCAGCCCTGATTCGACGATACATATCATTTCCCAAAGGAGTCAGGTTACTTTGTTGGAGTAGGTTGCAGAATGTATGCACTAGTCTATGAAAGTCTATTTTCATGGGTTAATAAGGAACAAAACTGGGACATAGTGCCCTTCAAATTTTGGTTTTTAGATTTCTGTGTTGCATGTAGAGGCTATTTAACTGTGCAGAAAAGCATATCAGAATCAAGTTCAATTGATATATTTGAAATCTTCTAGAAAGAAATAGCTTCATTTCTGTAGGATATAAACAAGAGACCCAGCTGAATAGTGTCCATAACAATTACCATCTTGAAAGGTTTGCAGATATTACAACATAGTAGTAGTGGAAAATGACAGCTATATCTATACATATCTCTGGTTTTGCGACAACTCTAAAATGATCAATCAATTGTTTTGTGCACTTAAAACTACCGGATCAAATTTGCCGAAAAATTATGAACTCTTCTGAGAAGCTTGGATGTCTGACTCTGTCTCTGTTAAGAGTTTGGCACCAACCGGCCATTGTACATCTTCTCAAGTAGCTCCTTTGCACCAGGCCTCCTTAGAAGACTTTTGTTGTTTGGTACACCAGTCCCTAAACAAACAGGGCATACGAGTTTCCCTCGACCTGTTCACAACAAAAGTAAGCACTCGTCAGAGAAAATCCACATCAGTGGCGAAGAAATAAACACAGTGCATCCGCATCATCAGAGAAAATCCGCATCAGTGGCACTCATGGAACCACTGGCCACTATATGCTGAAACAGATACATGAATATCATGGAGAAGTGCATACCGTAACAGTTTGGACATTCTGTAAACTCGTACACATCTTTAGCTCGTTTTCTATTGAGAGCTTTCCATTTTCCAGTACCACCACACATATCACCTACATGAAAAATCGGATAAATCTCATCGACAACGGAATGTTATATTTAACATTATGCCTAAATTTGCAACCGAAAAAGAAACCCAAATAATGTATGTGTTCCAAGCAATATGCACTATTTTCCCAACAAGTGCATTAGAAGAATAAGCACTCTATTTGCCTCTGATAAGCCAATGCATAAACCTTCAGGCATGTCTTAAGCATATCAAGTATAATGTAACCAGAACAAGTACTTTCGTTAAACATCTATACTTACAGAGAACGGCGCCACTTCCCCCACAATTCCGGCACCCAGGTGGTCTGTCTATTCCATCCAGTGCAGCTGCCTTTGCAGAATTGTTTATCAAAGCAGCAGTTGAACATACACAGGTGAGACACAATCGTCGAGAGATTAAAACCTGATGTTCCTATTGCAAAAAATATAACATCTGTAAGTTTTACCTTTGAACTTGAAAGCATTCAACATCAACCTTACAACACCTTCTGCTCGGATAAAAAATTATGGATTAAGTTCACACTTAAATAGTGCCATACATAAATATGAGTGCCAAAATGTAGCAGATGTTAATTTCCACGAAAGACCAAAACAAGAATTATTGTCTATCCAGTTAAAAACTGATACAAAAATCAAGTGATATGTCGAAGGAAAACTGAAGCCCCCTCTATCAATAAGAACCTGTGATAAAGACTTAATCTTGCTTAGAGAAAAATACTAAATCCAACCCTTTTAGAAGAAAATAGCACAAAGAGGAGCTATTGCTTAAGCATTGAGTGCCATTAAGACTTTTAAGAGCATGAATGAGGTTCTCTATCAGGCCTAGTTAGGACTTATAGTCTTATACTACATTCATCAGGATGACATTAACTAACTCAAGCAACAACCTAAACCGTGATAGCTGATAATCACCAGGATACTTTGAGAAGAAAAGATGCATACCTTTGATGGCTTAGTTGTGTGGTCAGCATCCCCCGGACTGCCACTCCCATTCTCAAGATTGGATCGTACTTGAAACCCAACAGATTTTGAGTTGACTGTTCAATTGTTTGGAACACAAATGATAAATTTAGAACCGTTTCCTTTCCACCAATAAATCAAAAGTGAAAATGAATTCGATGTTACACGAGTCATGTCAGTCATGCGTTGCATGAACAAGTGAAGTTAAAACAAAATGTTCATGGGCAACAAATGAGAAGCGGAAACCGAATCCAATCATCCCTTCTCAATCTCACCTTCTCTGATCCAAACATATACATATTGGTATCTGATATAGGCTTCAAAGCCGGTCTAAACCAATAGGGAATTGGCCAGATCAGTTCATGGTGTTGTTAAGCCTAACCATCCATTCTTAATTATTCAAGAACAACTCTTTTGTTATCTAAAAACTAGCCCCCATAAAAGAAAAGGCAAGTCCTGTGAACTACATACAAAACTAAATACTACTAGTGGCACCCCACCCTAATTTGATCCTAGGCAAATTAGAAAACTTAGAACAACAAAGCAAAAACGTAAGAACACAACAACAAAGACCATTTCAGCTTGAACAGAACAATAAAAACACTGTTCTTAAGACCAACCATATATAGCTGCATGTCCATCTCTGGTTTCCAGCAACCAAAAGTTTCATGCTTTAACATATATCTCTGTTAAGTGCTAACTAACTAGTTGAGCTTCAGAGAGAGAGAAAGAGGGATAAAGAGTACTCACAGTTGGCTGGTGATGATTTAGGCAAGCGTTGTGGTATTGCTGAGAGATGAGAAGAAGAAGAAGCCATTATTCTCCTCCTTCTATCTCAATCTCTGTGTTGGCTGCAAGTTGATAGTTGTGTTTCTGCTACTTCTGCTATGTGTGCAGAGTGGAAATGTGTTTACGTGGACATTGATTTGGAGGGAGAAAGGCTTCTGGTTTTGGATACCATATCTCTCAATAATCCACCCTAATCTATCTTTTTCTTTGGTCCCTGAATAATTATTCTCTTCCATTTCAGACCCTCAAATATCTATTATTTTTACTTTCTGATTCACAGTCTCTGTACACTTACCAAAGGTTCTTGCTCCGCTTTGAAAATACGAAACGAAATTTTTATTTACATAAGATTGACAAAGTTGCTCGAATATTGAAACCGCGCATTTTGTACATTATCATTAGATGATCATGTTGACAAAAAATCAGCTCAATTGGAGATGATTTACCCATTTGATCACTGTATTTAACTTTTAATCGATAGAATTCGTTCAATATAGCTGAAAAATTGAATGTGGTGATCAAATAAGAAATCATCTTCGATTTGGATGGTTTTTTGCAAGCATGATCCTTTATTGACTATAAAGAGCGGGTGGTTTCAATAGTCAAGAAACTTTATGAATCTTGTGAAAATTAAAGCTTCGCTCCATATTTTCAGAGCGGAACTTCTATTTACCAAATCTTGGTAATTTCTTCGTCTTCAGGGCTCGAGACTACGGAAAGAATACTTCCGATTCTTGATAGTGAGTAGAGCTCAAAACTTTGATGAGATGGTATAACTAGCACTCTTGATCATATTCTCTTTTCTTGCTTGAAGACTACAAACCATTTAATTGCTTCAGAATCGTCTTATCTTCTAATACATCTGTACATACCGGCCAGCTGAAGACTTCTAGCCATCAAACTTGAAACAGATTTAGAGTTGCAATGTGATAAAAGGTGAAGAGGTGAATGTCTAATTTCAACCGGATACTGTAGTTCTATGATAATTAGATTGATGCTTTAATACACCTTACAACAGTGAAACACAATGAAGAAAAGGCACTACACTGCATAGTTTACTATAATTACCAGGCAGTAAAGATATCTGAATGTAAAAAAGGCCAATAAACGGCTTACACTTATGGCACAAATAGTCTCAGTGCTGCGGCAGCTAACTCCTCTCCTACAACAAATCTTCTTACAGGCAATATTGACCCAGGGGACCAAAAAAAGAAGATGCAAGAACATAGACATTTTTGTCACTTACAAACTCCATGCGATTCAAAAGGAGTTATGATACGGTTCGTCCATAGCACAAACAGGCAAGATACAGATTCTTTGCCCATTTTTCCTGCACGATACAAAAGGACACTCTCAGTATCTAAACAGTACACCTTAAGCTATGCTAAAACTGCATTGCCTAGATTCGCAAAAATCTTACTTTAACATGTGTGCTAGGAAATTGTGATGTTCGCAGAGTCTCCTGTGTTTCGTCACCAGGTTTACGCTTGGGAACACTCAAGATGAGGGCCGCTTGATCCCAGGTTGCAGCAGTCGATGTGATCCTGAAACCATTATCCCAACGTCTGTGGATCCCCTCACTTGGGTAGAGAAAATCGAGCTCCACAACCTATGAAAAGCAATATTCACAAATGAGAGACAACACCAACCAAAGTGTTTACTTAAATACTTGCAAAGAATCATCACTTTTGCACACTCAGGATTCACTTGTTACAAGATTTGGGCAAAAGAAAAAAATGAATGATAGGTTTTATAGTCATTTCTGATTAAATCAACCAACAACAAGATTCTTGCATTTCACCAAGTCAGAGAAGACCCAAGAAACCCTCCCAACATAAGATTCAAAAGACTAACCAACAAAAAGGGGCAATCAATGACCGACCCTCAAATGATTGTGATCGAATAAACAATAATCATAACAGAGACTGAGAATAATAGAAGTATAGCCAACCTGGTCACTGAAGCCAGAATTCCGAGACATTACAACACCCCACCGACTCCCAGCAGTTGCCATTGAGGTTACATGAAAACCCTCCCTCCACTTTTTATTTATCCACTTGAAGGGAAAGGAATCGCTTACTTTGTAAGACTGTTGAGTATACTGCGTTCCTGCACAATGAGAATCAGAGTTCAACAACCTAGTGGCAGAAATTGAATTTAACTGATGTGGAAATGCAACTACTAATTCAAGCAATCTACAAAAATGGAATCTAGCATGACAAAAAACATGTTCATATATTTCATGCCCCTTATCAGTGTATACACTAAAGCCAACATAACAGGAAATAAATATACCTTTGGACATCACCACAAGAGAACTCCCATTGTTAGCACCAGCAATAGAACTAATGTAGTAGTTCTTCTCCCATTGTTCCATGATCCATTCCTGAGTAATCAGAGCAACCAAGTCTTAATATTTCTTAAAATAGTATAATATCTTACACAGAGATAGACAAGTAAAGAGGTCTACCTTGTGCAAGAAAAAGGGAGAAAGCTCATAAACTTGGTTTGAAAAACCGGTTCCGGCATCCATAATAAGCGCCCAGAGATTAGAACAAGATGACACGCAACTAATAAGTAGACCATCTGCAATCCCTCTCTCTACATGTTGTGCCAACCTTGCATCAGCTACATTGTAATGATACCTAACAATAGATGAGCAATACATGAGGAGACATTAGTCAGGGAAACTGGGACTCCTCCACAAAGTTCGTTTTTATCTATTGATGGTGAAAGTGCATACGACATTGTGAAACAAAATTCTACCTCTGTTTCATTGGCATCCGAGCATTATAAATTGAAATCCATTGTGTAGCAGGTACTCCTAGGCGAACCTTCTTTCTTGGCTGCCCGTCATCTTCTTCTTCAATGTTCAATCTACCCCGTTTCTGGCCAACCTGGCTAATAATCTGCAACATTTGTGATAGTAAATTAGGAGCCATTAACATCCTAAACACAGATTTCATCTGTCACTGTCACCACAATTACCTTTTGAGCACCATCAATTTTTAATGGCCTTACAGCAGGATTTGTTCCTATCAATCCCTCAAACAGGGATATCAGTTTTGAATAGTTGGGCTCTTCATCAAACTTCATGTTGACCACAATCTCGAGAAATTGCCTTAAAGCTGCCGGGCAGAAGCAGCACAGCATTTCAGGAGAAGTTGCCATCTTCTTTTTGCAAACTAGGAAAGATTTGTTATCACCCTGAAGCACAAACAAGCTTGGTCAGATAATTTCACAACAAAGTGAAGTCAAGACAGAAAACCAGACTAAATTCTAAAGTATGGCATACCTGATACCCCTGCCATGGTAACCTGCCGCGGTGGAGAAATATGAGTGTATAAGCAAGCGACTCAAGATCATCTCGTCTACTAGCAGTTCTTCCCAAGTGAGCATGAACACTAGCATACCGAACAGTTCCTCTGGTAAAAGAATAAAAGAAAGGAATTATTGGTTAAAGATAATAGATTCCACTGCAACCGATAACCAGCAAAAGCCAGATCTTAGCTCACCTAAACATATCAGGACGTTGATCATAATCAACATGAAGTCCAGTTGAGCTATCTTTCCATTTTGTTGCTGCAAGAACACATGATAAAGAATCCATGAGAAATCAAGCAGATAAAAGAACTAGAGACCATCCATAAGGGTAAAGTGAACTATGCTCACCTAGTCCAAGGTCAACAAGGTACAATTTCTTCTCTTGAGCGGTAGATGGCTGACCAAGCAGAAAGTTTTCTGGCTTTACATCTCCATGCACATACCTGACATGAAGCAGAAAATGTTTTGTCACGACGTTAGAGTTTCAAAATGAGATCTTTCTGAGGGAGTTTCTAATAAATTTATATGATAATAAATATATGGACACAATCAATGCTAAAGAAAATTTTGAAACTGCTCAAGGCTACATGACATACCCTCTAGAGTGCATCTTCTCCAGAATCGATAAAGACTCGACAGCTATACAGGCTACCATTTCAGCAGACATCCTGTGTTCATTCAAACAAGACCAATGAACTTATAAGAGGAGTGCTTTCATGACAAGTTTATAAGCTCAAGCCTCAGTGGCATAAATAAATTTCAAATGTGAACAAAACAACAAATGAGCAGAAAATATGATGATAAGAATATTTGAGTGGTCAAGGGATTCGTAAACACTCACGCTTGCCCTGAAGTATTCCATACATCCCATAAACTAGGTCCAAGCATGTCCATAACCTGAAAAGTAGAAATATAAAACTTCAGCCCAAGAAATATTGGCCAAGTGACTGAAATTTATACAAAACAGAAGATGGGATAGATGATCATACCATAACGTAATAGTCCCCTTGCTTTCCTTTATAATGTACTCTGGGGACTCCATGACTACCACCGAGAGTGCTGCACAACAATAACAATAATCAATCTTGTGAACATGTAACTGCATGTAACAATCAGATAATAAAATGAAAAAAAAGACTAAAAATCTCAGAGAGAGAACACAACTCACTTGTAAACTTGCCACTCATAAGGAGGACCATAGCTGCATCCTTTACTATTCCTATGCTCAAACTTCAGTGCTACCTGGTACATAACACAATTCAGAATCGAAACCAAGTACACTTCTTGACCACACCAAACAACATACTTGCGACACTGGAGATATTATGAGCTTACCTCAATAGCACCAGGACCACTTGTTCGATCAACTCCACCCGTCACACGCCGACCAACAAACACCTGACCAAAACCGCCTTTCCCAAGCTTCCTCTCTACCTTGTATTGTGGCGATCCTCCTACTTGAACCTGCAAAACCAATCCCAGAGTACATGTATCAGCTACACATCCGCATAAAAAATCCAAAAGTTCATCACTTTCTCTTCATTTCATAACTCAAACACGACCCCAAAAAAAGCATTTTAACAGTAAACAAAACAATAAAAAAGCTTCATGCATCAACAAATTATCAATTTAAACAAATTAAAAAACACAATTTCAACAGAATCTAAAGGATCAATCAATATATACCCTCTCAGGAAACGGTGCCGTACTGCCTTCTTCTTCTTGTCCGGTGACCTTATTAGCACTCAAGCCGCCGCTATCGTCAGCCATCACTGCTTTCTCCTCTTCCTCTTCCTCTTCCTCTTCCTCTTCTTCTTCTTCTTCTTCTTCTTCTTCTTCCTCTTCCTCTTCCTCTTCCTCTTCCTTAACCTTCTCCGATTCCGACTCTTCTTCTTCTTCTTCTTCCTCCCTCTCCGAAATCACAATCACGCGGCGGTTCTCTTCCTCCGGCAGCAGCGGCGGCTCCTCCTCCTCTTCCTCAGCCTTGAGCTTTTTCACGGCCAACCTCGTCCTCGGCCTCCTCCTAGCTGTCTCCGGCTGCCTCGCGGCGACACGCGTCCTCGTCAACGGCGGCTGCGGCGGCGGCGGAGGAGAGGGATCCGAAGGCTTGTGAGCTACCCTAGCGCGACCTCGGCGGACACCTTTACGAAGCTCCGGCATTGCTCAAACCCATAAAATAAAAACTCAAAAGATTCGATCATTATTATTCAACCCAGCGAAGCTTCGAGAGTGATGAACATGGCCGAATCGGGTAGAATCGGAGGTCAATTGAGCCGGATTCAGGTCCGATTGGAAGCGAAATTAGGGTTTGGTAGATTGAAATAACCGAATTGGGGGTTAGGGTTTGGTGAGAGAGAGGAGAGAGAAATGGAAATGAGGATCAGACAGGGTTTCGCTAAGGAAAAAAAAAGGTAAGGAAGAAAAAAAGAAAAATGGAAATGAGAAAATTGAGAAGGTTTGGTTTGGCTCGGTTTGGGGGGGTGTGCAGGGACATGTGTGGTTTCAGTTTCTTTTGTTTTTGAATCCAAGTTCGGTGTTAACACAAATGTTGACACACATAGGAGTTGTCAATTTTTGTAGCGATTCCTATTCCTATACCACATTTTGATTTTTGAGCTCAAGACTTCTCTAGTGCTATAGTTGATATGTCATATGAACAGTTGAACTTTTCTTCCATTAGGTATTTTCAAGATATTTTCATCGGAGAATAATGCTCACATTTTGTAGAGGACTTTGTGTTAGTTCTTCCGGATCAAAGGATCTGAGATTTGGTTCTTTAATCTAAGAATTGGTGTACGTTTTGGATGTAATTATTAAAGTTTTGTGTTACGATGTGAAGTAATGATTGTTTCGTAGCGTTATGGATAGATTGATATAACGGGTGTGTAATAATAATGTTATAGATTATGGATAATGTTTTTTTTATTATCGTGTCGATTGTTAATTAGTCTTCCCGGACCAATGGATCTAAGATGTTTCGTGTGTCGGATTCTTTTTGTAGATTCATATACAGTTACAGATCACGTACTACATACGACATGAGTAACATTTTTAATTAATCATTAAATTGGCATTACATACATTGTGATAACATCGAGATGTTTAGTAACGTTTCAAATATAATCTAAGTGGATCGTAACGCATATTGATTTCATACAAGATTCCGATGCAAAGTAACTAATTGGCAAAAAAAAAATTCTCAATATAAGGATTGAGGTATTGCCCCATTAACGGGACTCAAATCCATAGCTTAAGTCGTACTCCCTAGATAATAGTATTCTTACTACTTGACCTCTTGCTCAACCTTTTTTTCTTTGACAAAAAAAAATTGGTATTGTTTTTATAATCTGTAATTTTGAGGATTATATCAGGTGATTTGGTGATTCATAATCATTGCCTACTTATCTTCACTGTGATTAGTATTGCTCAATCTGACACGACACAGTCACTTAACTATATAACTATCCTCTCATTGCACCAATAAAGTATACTTTGTAGTTTCAAAATTGTAGCTGTTGTGGCCTATAATATTTTGAAATCCATATGTTATAACGTGAATAATTTGGTTATATGGGTTATATCTAACTGTGTTATAGTGGAGGCCAGTCATTGTACAGTGTCTGGCCTTGTCTGGCTAAATTAACATCGAGGTAAAGAACGGCTACTACTTGAGTGAGCAATCATGATTCAGCTCACAGTGCATATTGCATACCAAAGTTTGAGCTAGCTAGATCAGAAACAAGAAAGAAAAGCGAGAAGTAACACTCATATACTGCGGAACACAAGTATGCAGGACATTTATTAAGATGTAAGACATGTTAAGCTTAGATGAATAGTACACAAGAGAACCTAAACCATATATTACTCCTTTTATATTTGTGTTCACACATTATAGATACAAAGAAGACTTTCCACTTTATATTGATGAGACTAATCACAAGGCTGTTGTGCCTGAGTCAACTTCAACAAGGAGAGGGAATAAAAGATAGACATATAAATAAGCTCAAAGCCTCAAGTTCAGCAAACTAAGCCTAAGTACCTACAAGGCTACAACTCAACTAGCCATTTGGCTAGTTACAATGTCAGTCCTAGGCTGCATTTTCTGTCATCAACAGTAGCCATAAATAGGGAGACTTCTCATCACATCAGCTGAGTCAACTTCAACAAAGAGGTGGGATATATACTAAAGCGCAAAGCCTACACCAAAATTCAGCAAAACTTACCTGATACTACCACAACAACTCAACAAAGTCGCTGCAAGTACTCTACAATACATCACCCGTCGTCACCTTGTACTAACACCCCCGGCTGTAACTCCACCATTCACGAGTTCAGGTCTGACCACATTCTGCTTTGCAGCACCAATAAGTGGAGACTACGGAGGTTTCCAATCACAAACTCGCTAACTTCGACCTAACTCAAAGCTTAAATTAAAGATCGAAATACAAGTTCTAAAAGACTATAGGGAAAGCATTACTCTAGTCCAAACTTATACAAAAATTGTGTCTTCAGATGCAATGTCAATCAACAACCAGCAGGGATCAAAATCATTAGGTTAAAAAAAGAAGCCGTAAGCTAATTGGGAGGAGGAGCCATACACTTTGTACTCATATTTCATGAATAAATTCACCAATTTCGCACTAGAAACCTGAAGAAGACGAAGGTCGAAGCTGAAAGTGAGGCAGCCAACCCTACATTTTCTTTCGCAAGAGCAAAGAGTGAACCTGTTGTTCTATATCTCTTGTTATTTATATATGGGCAAGAAAATTACTCAAATTAGTCTAAAATCTAAAGCTCGACCTGAAGTGTTAGGCTATTATGGAAAAACAATCTCCAAGCTATTATGGAAAAACAATCTCCAAGCTATTATGGAATAACAATCCCCAAGCGCTTTCCGAATACTAGCGAAAAGTAAATTACTTCAAAACCGTATAAGAATCAAGTGATAGCTAACAATGTGTTATCACAAGATTCAAAAACAAACTCAAACCCTACTTATATCAATCCATCAAGTAGCTGCGAAAGCATTGCTCCAGTGCACACTTCTACAAAACTTGTGTTTTCAGATGCAACTCATGCAAGGTCATACTTTTCGAATATTCACCAATTTCACACTAGAAATTACTCAAATTAGTCTAAAGCTCAGCCCGAAGTGTTTCTAGAACTAGTGCTACTATGGCAAAAGCTGCAAAACCGCATAACAATCCTCAAGCACTTTCAGAATACTAACGAAAAGTAAATTACTTCAGTACTGTATAAGAATCAAGTGGTCCTCCATTTTACAAATCCAGACACAACTAGTTTATATGGTTTGTAGCATACAATGTGTTTTCACAAGATTCAAAAACAAACTCAAACCCTCCTCATATCAATCCATCAGTTTACACACACATATAAACTGCAGTAATCTCATTGAAGACATTGAACAATTAAAAAGTACAACACCGCAGTAAAAAAAAAAGTAATAGCAATTCACCCCATTATGGTCTTAAGACATTTCTTGACGATCTGGGTATAGCGAAAACGGAGGCAATCTCAGCACAGCTTCCTCTGTCTCAATTGGGTCTGACCTCAATATCTACACCACAAAACACACACAAAAACCAACTCACATACTCAAAAACAAAACCTTAAAGATCAAACCTTTATAGTTTATAGAGAGAAAGAAGAGAAAAAGATTACTGGGTCTTGAAGAACAGGTTTGCTATCATCTTTGGCCGGAACGAACTGAGGCTTTGTGGGCTTCTTCTCTTCTTTACTGGGAGCCATTGAAACCCTTAAACTCTGAAGCTTTCATTGTTTTTCTCATAAAAGGTTTTATATATTTTTCATTCGTCAACAAAATACGGCGTCGTTTTGGGAAAAGCCTCGCTAGTACATAATGACTTGGCAAAACTGAAAACCAAAAAGCTGATCGGAGCTCAGCCATGGTTTCCCGCCAAATTCAAAACCTCCTCCACCGATCAAAAACTACATCTCATCTTCTCCAACTCCACTCTCTAGTCTCCAAAACCGGTCTTGATTACAACCCAAAGTTCATCTCCGATTACGTAAAAGCCTCGTGCTCAATTTCACTCCATTTCGCCAAATTGGTCTTTGGTCAAATACCCATTACTCCACCATTGTTGGCTTGTAATTTGATTATCATGGGCTTCGCGAAGAGCCCGAATCGGGTTGAATCCCTTAAGTTCTTGATTAATTTTCGGAGAGTTGGGTTTAAAGGTGACAACTTTACATACCCTTTTGTGCTGAGAGTGTGCGGAAGGTGTAAGATGGTTGGAGTTGGTGGAGGGCTACATTGTTTGATTGCGAAGATGGGTTTCGATTCGGATAGGTATATAGGGAATGCCCTTTTCAGAATGTATGCGGATTGTGGTGAAGTTGGGAATGCGAGGAAGGTGTTTGATGAAATGCCTAACAGAGATGTGGTTTCTTGGAGTTCTTTGATTGCTGGATATGTTGCTTGGTATGTAAAGTATTGTTATAAAGTTTTGTGCTTTAGTAATGTGTAGCTCTTGAGGAAACTAAAGCTTAGTACTATATGTTTTGTGGTCTCCTCAATTGACATCTTTCATGTTGAAGGGGATGTGATTAAAACTGTCAAATTTGCATTGGGATTTTTTTTGAGAATTGATGTTTGAATGGTGTTAGCAGTGGAATGATGTTATGGAGATATCTTTCTTGCTTTGTCGAAAAGTTTGGTTCTTTGATTGAATGAATAGAGTAGCTAGGCATTGTGGCATGAGTAGCTCTTGAGGAAACTAAAGCTTAGTACTTGATGTGTGTTGTCGTTTCCTTCATTGACATATCCAAAAGTTTATAGGGCATCTGATTAAAACTGTTGAATTGGCGTTTGGATCTGTTTCAAGACTTCATATTCTGCATTGTTTTAGCAATGATGGTGTTGATAATATATATCTTGTTTGGACTTTGCAGTGACTACCCATTTGAAGCGTTTGGGGTGTTTCGAGAGATGAAGCTAGCGAATGAGAAACCGAACTCGGTAACTTTGGTGAGCTTGCTTTCTGCCTGTACACGTCTACGAAATATTATTACAGGGAAGTCGATTCATTGCTACACTGTTGTTCAGTCCATGGAGATAGATGTTGCTCTGGGGACTGCTCTGGTTGATATGTATTCCAAGTGTGGGGATGTCGAGAAAGCCTTCCGGATATTCAACTTAATGAGGGAAAAGAATTTGCAGTGTTGGACAATTATGATCTGTGGTCTTGCCGATCATGGCCGTGGAAACGATGCTATCCTGCTGTTTAACCGGATGGAACAAACTGGGTTGGTGCCGGACAGCATGTCGTTTTCTGCTATCTTGTCAGCCTGTAGTCACATGGGTCTCGTGTATGAGGGTCGGCAGTTTTTCAATCAGATGGTCAGAACTTATAATATTGAACCAACATTGGAACATTATGGATGCTTAGTCGATTTGCTTGGACGAGCTGGTCTGATTAAAGAAGCTTATGAGATTATCGAAAACATGCCAATGGAGCCTAACACAGTTATACTTAGGAGTTTCTTGGGTGCCTGTAGGAACCATAATGTGATTTTTGCTTTAGATGATAAATTCAGGAAACTCCTTATATCAGAGCCTAACCTTGGAGCAAACTATGTACTAGCCGCCAATGTATCTTATGTTTCTGGTTCTTGGAATGATGCTGCTAATCTGCGAGTAGCCATGAAACAGAAGGGTGTGCTAAAGGTCCCTGGGTGCAGTTGGGTGGATGTGGGTGGTGATTCATATGTAGACAAATTAGAAGAGACTGGGTAGTTTCTTTGAAGAGGGGATGAACGAGACAGCCAAGACGAACAAACGAGCATTGAAGACAGATGGATTGGGATAACTTGTTACAACTGTAACAGTTCGTGAAACTCTTAGAGCATCCAAGAATGGAACTGGAAGGTGAGAAGTTCAACTCATAAGTTGTTAGCTTCCAGGGCTCTATTATTGCTTTTATGAACAGTGTTTGGAGAGAGAACAGATTATATGACCATCAGGCTGGTAATTGATATTCTATAGATATCTAATATTCCACCCAAATGCTGCTGTATTACAGTTTGGAGGTGCAGGACCCAGCCAGCCAGGTATTAATCTATTTTTATTAAATTAGGGTTTAACTTTACATCTTTTCCGATTTTAGCTCATAAATTGCTATTCTCGAATTGGTCACAGCAAATTCACAATTACGATCTCTTACAACTGTATATCTTACATTTCAAATGTTCATAGCTACCAATTTGTTCACTGTTCCTAGGAAAAATGGACAACATTGTGGACTCTCTGAACAACGCCTACCAAGAATTCGTCATTGCAGCGTCGAATGTTCTAGAAGCCAAGGAGGCCTCTGGAGCGCAGAAGATGACGGCCACCGACACTGCTCTCGAGACCTTCAAGTGGGAGTTGTTCAGCCGTGTGATCAGGCGGAGGAGTTTGTGGAGTCTGTGAAGCAGAGTATTGGCTCCGAGTGCCTTGTGGATGAGGCCACTGGCTCGGTGGCTGTAGGGAAGTCAGGGCAAACTACCACAACTGGAAAACTTGTATATGACATTCAAACCCTGTAGTCCCTGTACAGTATCGACAATAATAAGAGATTACTCTTTTTGTTAGTTGTGCATTGGAAAACTTGTATATGTATATGTAAAATGAAAACAAAGAAAACATTTTTGCAAAATTTTGACATGTAAATCAGACAGTATTTACCACACACTTCCCTCACCAAATCAAATTTCAGGTTGTCTTAGCACTGGATTAGATCTTAAGCTGACTCAATACAGATGTCTTGGTCTATGCACGTCCATGAGTCGGAACTTTCTACAAATTCTTATGTCCTGTATGTTAATTTCTAGGAAGTGATGCATTTGGCAATGCAAAGAAGCAAATATATGCTTCTGTTTCAGGGTTTTCCTCAAACTGACATGGTTCTTGTTATTGGATATAGTTCAATACTAAAAGGGTCTGAACATGGTACATATGTTAGTAGCTATACAAATATGACCCTGTAACCATGGGGTGTGGCATTTGTTCTAGTATTGCTCTCCAGACTGGATTTCCAGTTAAATAATGTACAACCCATTGAGATGTGTGGTCTGCATATGCAAGAACTGAGATTTGGAAATTTAAGTTCACACTATCATCTTTCCACCAAAGGAAACTCCAAGCTATCAATAATTTTTAGAAGTTCACAGTACCTACAAAGCACAAAGCTGCTCACTATTTCATTTCAGGCATGATCAGTCTGGATAGATTCTATCTACACTGTCAAGTCGCCTAACATGTCCTATTCATTTCTGGTGAATGGCCAGCTTTAGTTGAATCTGACTGTACTTTTTTTGGTACCTTCCTACTAGATTTATTACCATTAAGGTAATTTCAATCATCAAGCATGTGAAGCTTTCCACTGGGTGCCCACTTTACACATGTGAAGTTTCACATTTTACACAAGCTTCACTACCTGAACACTACAACAAGTTGCTCATGGCTTCCGCTCCCAGATCAAGCTCTTTGCTTTTCAGTCTCACCGAAAACTGGCTCCTAATTGCTACGACACACTCGTTTGTGGATTTGCAGGTTATGTTGTTTACGACGCTGTGATGGCCACTGTTCTCGAGCTGCTGCAACGTCTGCTGGTGATTTCGCCTTTGCTTTTAGTGATCGTGGTTCATTGGCTCTCCACGGGCAGCCAAATCACCATTGGGATTCCGAGGTCTGAGCCTGGAGCTATCCACAGAACTGGGGGATCACCATGGGGTGTGGCATTTGTTCTAGTATTGCTTTTCTTTCTCATATCTTATCAGCCCTCTTTCCTTGGCCTTCTCTTCTAATTTAAGCTGAGATATTATGTGTCTTACTACCATGGTTGTTATATACCAAGTAAATAATCTCTCAAAGAGTGTGATTAAGGCTGTTTTACTAAATATTATAGCAAAGAGCTTATCATGCATAAAAGATTCTATCAAATTTTAGCTTCAACGTACTCTGTACTTAATTCAGCTAGCGAAACTAAGCAGTAGTAGAACAATTCTCAGAAAACATCAGTCATGTTCCGGTGGTCTGTAGACTTTATGTTTAGTTGCGTTGAACTGTCTTTTATTTTATGTACTAAGAATTGTTCAAATAATGTTTATTCCAATATTTTCTACAATTAGATGCAAATTTAAAAAACAACTTATCAAAATTAGGTGAACCATTATACGAGTGCACATATATAGTGTGCGGCATACAAGTGTGTAGTCAGCACACTTATTTACAAGTATGCAGTCAGCACATTTGTCACAATCTCAATCGTGTTGAACTTAAATAAATAGTATATAAGAGAAATTAAATCGTAGATTTTCCTCTTGTACATTTGTATTCGCCATGTTATAGAATTATTTGTTCACTACTCTAAGTTTATAGGTTTAGTTTTATAGATTCAAACTTGAGTGTGCTTTTTGTTAACAATTTTTGGTGACCTTTCTTGGATTGGGTTGGGTCCTGACCCATCCGTACTCCTCTAGTGGGCTTGTTTTAACTTTAGTGTCACTGCTGACTTGCTGAGGTCCAAAACTCACGTGATGCTTACCCATCATACACGTGCTCTAAGGAACACTTGTCACTGTGCTGAACTGAGTTGCAGTTTTCTATAAGTCTTCAGGATAATTGGGAAGAGCTTTACTTTGTCCTTGATCATTATTGTATTAATCAGCCTTAGAAGTAAAGGGAATATTTAAATGAAGTGTGATTGAATCTCACTTGGAGTAGGATATGGATGTTCAAATGTTAACGTTTATGATTAACACTTATACTAGCATTTCCTATAAAATTATTGGAGCAGTTAACTTCAAATTGTTGTTTCAATTTAACAAATTGTCTCCTTTGATACATCAAAGCCCTATATTGTCTAAATGGAAAGTATTGAAAACAGAAGATCCAAGGTAAAGATCCCCGGCAATCTTAGCCAAAAAGAAAAAAAAAACACCGTGAGTAAAGGATCGGAGATGTTTAGTTAGTTAAGAGATGATGCAACCGGATTTTTTTTGATGATATTAGTCTTATTTTAGTTTGCTAGTCTAAGTTTGGGGTTATTTTAGTATAGTATGTACAAGACTTTGTTTTATCAGCTAAGTAATTTGATGAAATCTTTGTACTGTTATCACATATTAATAGATTCTTATCGACGTTAGCATTTTTAATTTGATGACCAAATGTAGTTATCCGCCATTTTCATGATGTCTTCCACTAAAACTCTGATTCTCCAAGGCACTTGTTTGGACTCTGTCTTTCCTTAAGAAGAACAGTTATAAATTTGTGAAGTGAATTCAAATTTAATACGTGCTAAATCTAAATAGGACACATGGAATGAGTCATTGATAGCTCTGGTACATTGGTTAAAGAAATTAGTTAAACCAGTCTTCGTCACGTACTCCTTGCAAAATTAGCAAATATGTCTATGAAAAAAACAGTGATCAGATGTGAAGAAATTGCTACTTGCATTTGGTTGTTATACTTGTCTTTCCACCCCATGTTGGGATTTTCTTCTTATAGATGTTGACAATGTTTGGCACCACATCACACCATTTGCCTAATCCAAGCTAAACGTCTTAAAATGAAGCCAAACTAGGAAAGAAACGCAACTATGACACTCTCATTTGCTCTCAAAGCACACTTTAATATCTCTAATCCATGCATGATGTTCCCAAATATAAGAGTTTTAGGTTAGTTTGAGATCATCGATATCATACATACATGTATAGAAAGCAAAAGAACCACACAAAAAGAAACCATCAGAAGTTCAAAAATGTGACATGGGGAAAGTATAGAATCAATAGAATTTCACTTTTCATATATTCATGACCTGCTTGTTTTGATGGGTTACTTCAAGCGTTCACACATTTTATGCACTACGGAAATATCTTAATTAGTGCATGATCATATCTAATTCCATTATGCATGAGCATGAACAATTCTCATGAAGACATGAACCAATAATGGATTCGGCATGCAGAACATCATAGAAAGAGTTCATAAATCCTTAGAGCAAGATCATAAATATACGTTACGTACTAGGAGAACGTAGAGAAATATTACATATATACATCAAATACGTATATGATCGGAGTATATCCAGGAACGTACATCAAGCTCATAATATGATCTTGAATAACCAAAAGCAGCTCTTTAATTAGTTCAAGTAGCTAGTTTTGTATGCCAAAAAGAACAAGGGACATTCCACGTATACATAACGTACTAGGAGAACGTTGGGAAATACGTACATATATACATCGAATACATATATGATCGAGGTATATATATATCCAGGAACGTACACCAATACAAGCTCATAAAAATGATCTCGAATAACCAAAAACAGCTCTTTAATTAGTTAAAGTAGCTAGATTTGTATGCCAAAAAGAACAAACTAGCAAAAGCCATAAGGACAGAGCTTGAATTAGTACACTACTATTACATCAATACTCCATCGAACATTTTATACATGATTAACTATATATATAACAACTATATAACATAAACAAGTTACCCCATTACAATTAATCATGTTCATCATCATCTAGCTACTTACTGTATAACGGAAACCAACGTTCATGGAAAGAAGACTGGTAAGAGATCATGAACATGAGAAACACAAGCACGAGTGCGACGCCCCACGGCGACCCACCGGCTCTGTGCAGCGAGTCCTGCTCAGGCAACGGCACCAAAAACGACACGCCACCCGACAAGCAGTGAACGACTAGTAGCAGAATCACGGGGACTATCATGAGGAAGAGCTTGACTTGAGCCATGAGGTCTTCCAGAACAGACTCGTAGTTTATGTACCATGTGAATCCCAAGATGAAGAAGAGGATGGAGATGAAGAAGCAGAGGTGGAGGTTAGGGAATGAGAAGAAATCCCAGTAGGAATAGTAGTAGCCGTCGTTGGAGTATCTATCCATGTTGATGAAGTATATATCACTAGGTTATTACGATCGAAATAATATAGCTTTAGCTTTGTGATGGTGTTTATATAAGAGGCTTCAGAGGGGTTCAGGTAGCTTTCTTTCTTTACTGGCTTTGTATATCTGTAGGTTGGAGATCCATCGGGATAATTCCAAGGGCGGTGAGAATCGTAATTTTCAAGGTTAAGATTCGTTTGAGAAAAAGTGCGTGGACCAATGGAGAAGGGCCACGTACGACCGACCATGGACAGGAACATGGGGTAAAGGAGAGGGAGAGGAATAAAGAAGATGAGGGAGGACTGAGGGGAGTTTTTTTAATTTATCTTAGTGATCGACCTCAGCTAAAGCCTAAAGGGTCGATGAGGCTAGCTTGCAAAAGCAACGAAGGCCAAAGGGCGAACATACTATTGGGACAGTTGTGACTCGATCAAATGGTGTGGTCCAAGTCAGCTTTGCCCTTGCTTTATTTGAAATTTTAGTAGCTAAGGAATTAGCTAATGAGAGGGATGAAATGTATGATTTTATAGGAACTCTTCGATCCATTCAAAACGTGATGAATATCTTTTATAAAATTGTCGTAAGAGTTATTTTTTAATAATATTTTTACAAAATTAATTGTTAGATGTTTACATATTGATGAGTAAGATCATTTCTACAAATTTTCATCCAAATTGAAAATCATTAAGGTATCGAACAAGATCAAATCAATTGACGAACCAAAACTGTCAAATATACACTGTTCATATTCATAAGTGATAAATTTTAATTATGAATAACTAAAGGATTTTTAATTTTTGTGAAATTATGCATGAGTGATCTATTCATCATTATCTATCTAATTAACAGACGATGGATTTATCAAAATATAAAGAAAAATTGAGTTTCATGAGAATGGACTTACCAAGTTTTCACTATAAGGGTCATGGATCAATAGAGAATTTCTCTCATTTTATATGTATAGAAAATGCAAATTCATGGTTTCTATACATTAATTCACTCCTTACCATAGAATTTGATAAGTGCACCTTAAATGAGTTTGTATAGTTGATAACACTATTGTCCGCTTTAGACTTTAGAGTAGTACGTAGTTCGATAACACTAATGTCCTTTAAAAATAAGGATCTTACGTAACTCGTTCTAATGGACGTATATATATATATAAGTTTATAGCAATGGACTGATGTATAATTGTTCTGACCTTAGCATGCATGATGCCATGAGAGATATAAACATATGCACGTAGACTATATATACAAGAGGCCAGGGAAGTATAGTATTGTAAACATCATATATATATTTATTTATATATTCATTGAGAGGAATCAAGGTTATGGAACTCAAAATCTCTTCAAGACTGGAGAGGTCCAAAAGAAGCATGACAAATGGAAAAGAAATAAGGGTACGTAGGAGGTTTTATTACTAGCTCGGACAGTCATATATCAGTTTAATTATCTAGGGCACATTGATTCCTTATATATTTGTATCATGAATTGTTATGGCGATTGAAAATCAAAGATTTAAACTTCGATCGATTCTCCCATGTGTATCCAGACCACAAATGCACAAGCTTCTCTAGCATAATTACAGCCTTATGATCGATCCATGACGACCATGAGTCATATATATGAAGAGGTTTATCTTCTCAATCATAATTTATATGGCCGGTTAAACAGATATGGTGAAGGGTCCCCATAGGATACCGAAGCTAGCACGCACTTAGAAATTAGATTTTGCGAGTCGTGGCATTTAGCTTAACTTGGTCCCAACAAGCATCAGCATATCATATATATGATGGCATGCATGATATTCATTGACCTTATATATATGAATTGAATCTACGCCCCAGATTTTCCTGTTGTTGATAGCTCGTTTTACCTAAAACGATATGTACAGGTGTAATCACAGTCTTGACTTTAACAAATCGTCTTCTTTTGTTTGTATATGTATGTCTAGGATCGATTGTGTACGTAAGAATTTGCCAATGTTCTGATGCTGATGTTGGAGCTGTAATAGTTATATTTACTTTCTTGCCAACCTTACACTCGGCCGTGGACTACCCTATTGTCAAGTAATGCATGCTTGGTATCACAAGTGTAATTGTTGCAAGTCTTGCAACGCTTCTCATCAATCACAAGACTCTCTCTCTCTCTCTCTCTCTCTCTCTCTCTCTCTCTCAATAGAAAAGAGAATAATGTACGTATTCAAAACATGCACGTATATGATAGATCCAGAACCATTGCCATGGATCCCATGCACTCTTTTCGGCAGGGCAATTACCATAACTGCATCTTAATTAGAGAAGTTTCGACAATCTTGTTGTTTAGATTTAGATAAATAGTACATGAAAATATTAGCCGTAGATTATTCCTTTACATATTTATGTTATTTATGTTATGCGCGCATATTGTATAATTACTCTTCATTTTAGGCGATCTCGTTGTTTTTCCATTCATCTTACGGCTAAGAGTCACCACCAATATTTCATAAAATTTCAAAAGTAGCCTAACTGAAGTTAACACCCGAAGTTAAGATAACCATGTATAATAGATACATTCCAATATTAGAAAGATCATATCACATTACATGCCGGGGCATCGAACAATAGTTTGCAGATGAAACAGCAAACTATAGCTATATCAATTTCAGTAATGCAAGACAAAAACATTATATTCCACTACAGCATTATCACTTATAGAGGCATTGTAGGACTGAGTTTTTACTAGAGCATAACCCCTAGCAAACCTGAAGAGTCCACTTCCTCCGACCACTGACAGCTCCCTCACCTTGTTGAAGACCGAGTTCCTCCCCATTAGGGTTATAGTGCTACCATTATACTTCCCCTCAAGGAAAGCAAAGTTCTGCACCACTAATAGACTAATCTCTTCTTGAGATGCGTATGCATAAAACCCTTGAGCCCTTCCCACCAGTTTGGAGCGCGATTCGGGGCCCTCGGTTAGCGAGTTGTCGATCATTCTTATCCGCCCGAACTTGCTGGTTTTAGAGGAGTTTGATTGCACTATGGTTACAGAAGAGGGACTAGGGCCATCGACGACGTCGTGCCAATATAGGCGAAAATGGGTGAGCTTCTCTTTGTTTAGACCGAAAAGCTCGGGATCCATGGATTTTGCAAACTCATTATGTTCCGCAGAAACTAAGATCATGGCGATGGAAGAGAGGAGGGAAGAGACTATGAGAAATTGGAAAGCTGAGATGGGAATCGTTCCAGACATGGTTGGCACCTATTGCATGTACCGTGTGAAATAATAGATCTCAAAGCTTTTGTCTTAGTGAATTACGATCGATCGATCGATCGACGTAGATTTATATAAAGTTATGCATGGAAATGTCAACACCCAACCTACTCCATTTGACGACATGTCCTTTGCGTAATACAGAAGAAATAACACTCGATCTTCTTAGTTGATCGATCTTGTGAGTTACCGCAGGTACAGCGTCACAGTCGTATAAAATGAATGCTTGCTCTAATTTCAATTACTGCAGTATATGTGCATGGGCTCTTGAGTCCTAATTTATTGAGAAGCAAATTAGTAATGACTTAAGAGCCATGTAAATAATTTGATTTAGAGCATCTCCAACAGTTCTTGTAAAAACATAAGAATTGTTATTTTATTGAAAAAGTACATCTTTTTGGCTCCAACAGCTCTTGTAAACTGTCTTGTATTCTATAGAAAATGGATAAAGATGAGAGAGAATCCATATATATATATATATCTATAGAAAACTCAAAATTTGTATAACCATCTAAAAATTTCTAAAATTTATTGCTCACCTACACAATTCAACATTCTCTCCTCAAAATATGAACAAAAACACATCAATTTTTTTTCTCTGTCCTACAATTTATTGACTTGATTTGAGAAATATCCATATACTCATTAAATTATAGAGATTAGCATTTATTTTTTAAGAATAGAATAGAAGAGCTGTTGGAGTTGACCGTACCCCAAACAATTATACAAATTTTATGTTTTAGTCTTGTATAATAGAGATTTTATACAAGAATTATTGGAGATGCTCTTATATGTTATGTGAGGTGTAATATAACTCTTAATTACTTCGGTCATTAATTGACTACCTCAACTAAATTTATAGTAAATTACATATAAGGTCAATTAGAGACCCTATTTTATACATAAGGTTATTTAAACTTTTTATCCTAATTAAGGTCACTTTCTTTAATTCATATTTTCTGTCTTTCTAATTTTGCACTTTTATATTTACTTTGAAGATAATTTATATTTTTATCTTAATTAAGGTCATTTTTTTATCCATATTTTCTGTCTTTCAAATTTTGCCTCTTTATATTAACTTTTCAGGTCATTTTATATTTTTTATCCTAATTAATGTCACTTTTTTATCCATATTTTTTATGCATAAAGTTCCAGTAAAGTAGTATTATCCAACAACTAGAGTAGTACTTTCTGAAAACTACAGTAGTACTTTCAACAAAGTTTTAGTTAGAATGCATAAAGTCCCAGTAGAGTAGTACTATCCAACGATTAGAGTAGTACTTTCTAAAAACTACAGTAGTACTTTCAACAAAGTTTTAGTTAGAATGCATAAGTTCCAGTAGAGTAGTACTATCCAACAACTAGAGTAGTATTTTCTGAAAATTACAGTAGTACTTTTAACAAATTGTTCTAGTGCTTTTCATGAAACTGCCAAATGGTATTTTTTGCAACGTCCTCACTGTTTTTGGAGGTAATTTTTTATGAAGTTCACCAATGACTTTGCAAAAGTCTCTTAATGTCGATCTTATTTGGACTTTGGGTTTCTTTATGGTCTTCCATTTGTGTCATTTCTGCAAAACAATAAAATAGACCATCAAAACTACTTACATCAATTCTACATACTACTACAGAGCACACTACATACTATGCACAACCAACACTGCAAACTACTACAGAGGACACTACATACTACTCACAGACAACACTGTAAACTACTACATAGGACACTACATACTACTACAAAACACACCACATACGTACTACTCACAGACAACATTACAAACTACTACAGACTACTACAGAGCACACTACATACTACTACAGAGCACACTACAAACTACTACAAAGCATACTACAAACTACTACACATCGGACTACATACTACTCACAGACAACACTACAAACTACTACAGAGCACACTACAAACTACTACAAAATACACTGCAAACTACTACAGAGCGGACTACATACTACTCACATACAATACTGCAAACTACTACAGAGCACACTACAGTCTGTACATACTACTACAGAGTAACATATGTATTACCACAAATTATTATAGACACTACTACGTACGTAACAACCAAAACACAACAATCTGCCTAACAACCAAAGCACACTACAGTCTGTACATACTACTACAGAGTAACATATGTACTACCACAGATTATTATAGACACTACTACGTACGTAACAACCAAAATACAACAATCTGCTTAACAACCAAAGCACACTTCTGCATACAAATAGATCTCCAACGCTCAGAGAGAGGGAGAGGGAGCGGGAGAGGGAGGGAGGGAGGGAGGGAGGGAGCGAGAGAGAGAGAGAGAGAGAGAGAGAGAGAGAGAGAGAGAGAGAGAGAGAGAGAGCAAACCTATAAATCGAGCCGGCAGCATCCGAGGCGTACGTGAGACGTCGAAGGCGGAGTGACGGGAAAGGCTGAGGCGCGATGGATGAAGCTCGACTCGATGGAGGCGCGCGGCTGCTGCGTGGTCGAGGCGGCTCTTCAGTTCGAAGCTTAGTTGGAGGTCGAGCAGGCGGCGAACTTAAAGCTGCTGCTTTTCCAGCGACGAGTGGCGATGCTGCTGCTTTGCGCAAAGTTGTAGGCGGCAAGTGGCGAGGCTGCTGCTTTGTTGGAGACGGAGGTGTGCAGTTGAGGTTGTTGGGTGCGACGCCGAGGAGGGAGAGTGTTCATGATTTGATTTTGGGATGGAGCTCTGCTAGGGCATGATTTGATTTGGAGAATTTGGATTTGATTTTGGTCTGAAATCAGAGAGAGAGAGAGAGCGGGTTCATATAAATGGTATTAAACGTAAATAAATTGAATGTAAGGGTTTTTTGTTAAATCAGGTGACTTTATTTGAGTTAAAAATACCATATGACCTTATACATAAGTAATCTTATGTAAATGACCTTATGTATAATTTACCCCTAAATTTATTACTAGAAACAGAACAATGTACGTATACATTACATGCGCAACATAAATCTACATGTACTTGTTACGTACTGTATAATATCAAAGTCCTATATATAAACAATATGTGACCTTTCATTATGTTTTAATCATATTAGTTACATTTTGGTCGTCATAGGGAAAGAGGGGGGAAAATGCATGTAATGAATACACATGATTAATTAGTAACATGTATGCAGAACTTCAACGTTTTTCTTTCTTTAAGTTTGTATGAAACATGCATGCTATTTAGACAAGCATGAATCCATAAGACATGCATGGTTCCAAGATATAAATGGAAAGAATCGAAAGTTGAGATGTTTGAATATGCAATTTGTCTTTCAGCAAAACAAATCAAGCTAATTTTCTCTCTGAAAAACTAAAAAAAGAAACAAAACAAAAAATTCAAGCATATTAATTTAGGTCTCTAGGATATTGGAGACAACTAAAGTAAGTGATCATTCAAATGTGGGTTGGGAAGCTGTGTATTTGCAAAATTAGTTCAGATGACCGGCCAACCAGCAGATATTCGATGAGAAGATAAGTCTGGGTTGTCGCAATGTCAACAACATCCAAAAATCATTGAACTTGAAAGATCATAATTTAGGTCCGTGAAGCTTGAAAATGCGCAATATAATTGTGAAAGAGAGGTAAGAAGACTCTAGAGCGAGAAGAAAAGCAAGACTCAGACCGAATAGTCTACGTGCATTAAAGATAAAAAAAAAATTCCAAGCAAATAGATATAAAATTTAGGTCTTTACTTGCGTGCAAACTATCATTCGAAAGCTTATATTACTTGCAATATATTAAGAATAACCCGTTGGTATATATCTTGCGGTCCATTGAAATTTGATCGATTTGCAACATCAAAACATTAATGTTGCGACTTTTGAGAGTCTATTTAAGTTAATTAATTAAGTAGCTAGTAATATTATGTAATTTCATTCCGCACTGCTTAATTATATATGTACTATTGTGAACACTAAGTCACTAAGCAACACGGTTACAGCTAGAGGGATTAGGGCCGTCGACGACGTCATGCCAATATAGGCGAAAATGTGTGAGCTTCTCTTTGTTTAGACCGAAAAGCTCGGGAACCATGGATTTTGCAAACTCACTATGTTCCGCAGAAACTAAGATCATGGAGATGGAAGAGAGGAGCGAAGAGAATATGAGAAACTGGCACTATTGGAGGAGAGAGACGAGGCGAGGAAGAAGTGTGGTCGCCTAAGAAGCTAAGTTTCTGGTCGCCTGGACGGGAGATGACCATACCTTCGTCGCTTAAGCGTCGTCGCATCAGATTGGTCTCTCCAAGCTTGGGGTGACGAAGACTAATAAGGTTTCGTCGCCTCGTAATAGTGTGGCGAAGATAAGAGTTGTCGCTCCTTCCTTTGAGTGACCAGCATTGGTCAAATTGGGGCGACCAAGGGCAGCTATCAGAAGCAACGAAGATAGGTCAATCTTCGTCACTCCATTGGGTGACAGTAAAAATAATAATTAAATATTGACGTACCAAGTTACGACAATACACAATTTGAACGGACAATATGTGATAAACAAACTCATTCAACACACGTACGTCTTCATCCATACACAAAAATAAACCACAAATCATAACATACACAGTTTGATTCCTATACAAACCCTAACTACTATTGTTCACAAAGTAGACTCATGGTCGGGGACGGCGTTGCAGCTGGATTGCGTGCTAGGAGCGGGTGCAGGAACTGGACCTTGTTGACTCCCAGCTTGGATCGATCGCATGAGGGCCTCCATTTGTTGCACCCTTTGGGCGAGCGCATTATAATCCTCTCTGGATTTGTGCGCCTCCTCTTTGGCTTCAGCGACCTCCCTTTTCAAGGATTGGGTTTCCTCCAAATTGCTGGTCACCCGGGCCCCTTCTCTGGCTTTGGGGTCACGTGTGACTGCGCACCCCACCCCTGTCACATCGAAAAAGAACAAATAAATATGTTTGAATAGTACACGAAAAGCGAGAAAACATGTCAATCGAGATAAACGACCACAGGTTTTATAGTATTACCTCTTATAGAGGTCCCGGGCCTTGAACACATCTCTTCCTCTATGATATTTATTTGTGTATCAAGAGGAAGATGAGGGTCTCGGGAAACCACATCGCCGTCATCGTCATCCGCTGCACTATCTTTCTGCGACAAGACTTCGTCGAGTATTCGCTTCACTGCCGCCTGCTCAATTAAAATATATTAATTAAATAATATTAAAATATGATAAACAAAAATAATTGTAATAACGTAACGTAACATATTTTCGCTCACCACTTTCTCACCCGTATTCTTGTCCGGCTGGTATACGTCGATCCAAGTCTGGACGGCCGACGCTTTATGACCATCCTTCTCCAACACCTCGCTCCGGTACGAGAGTGCGATGGAGTCCGAATGGTGGTTGAGCTGCTGTTCCTTGTTCTTGTTTCTGTTTCCTCGACACTACCACATAATTTCTAATATTACCGACGACTTAGAGAAACAAAGGCCGACGATTGAAAAAATCGTCGGCAATAGTGTATTATTGCCGACGCATTATAGCCTATATATTATTGCCGACGACTTTTACGAAAATCGTCGGCAATAATGAGAAGTTATGTGGTAGTGCGATTCCGTTCACACAGTTTCTGCCATACCAAATAATCATTTAAAAATATGAATATATAAACATGTAAATTTAAAATCGTTGCGAAGAACTCTGCGGATTGTTTATGAAGCTTACCAGGTAATCAGGGTCTTCGAAGTGGCTTTTTAACCACGCCCATTCTTCTTCCCTCTCTAGGAACTCGGCAGGAGTCTCCTGGCTGACGTGAAGATAATGCTGATGGCAATCATACTTCCAGTCCTTGTAGATTGTTTGCGCCGTTGCGTCTATAAAGTTCCACATCTCCACATCGGTCGCCGGGATGTCATAGTTTGTCCATCACAAAAATTTAAAATGTGTTAATTAAAAGTTATAATTACATAAACCTTAAAGTAACAAGCTAAGCTAAGCGCAGTAAGTATACCTCAATACCGGTATTGACGATGTTGCGGTGCACATCGCTAAGTGACAAAAAGCTAGGCGCAAGCATGGGAACTTTGCTGCGGATGATGCTACAAATGTCTCGGGATATCAGACTTCTAAACTCTCTCGTCGCAGGCCCCTGATGCCTCGTAGAGTACGCCACCTTTAGTCGTTTATTGTTGTTCAGCTAGACGAGGTACTCAGTCTTTGTCTCGACAACGACCCCGCGCTGCATCGTCGTCGCGTTTCCGGTTGCCTGTGACCTAACGTCCTCCAAAATTTCATCTCCACTCGTCTGATAGGGTCTTCCGCCAAACTCCACATTCCCGTTAAATGCCTTACTCAATCGCCAAGGGTGGTCTTGGTGGAGCCATTTATGATGATCTTCATATACTATCCTCTCACATATATGCTCTGAAGTCAGCTCTTTTAGACAAATTGGACATGCCTTGTACCTTTTCACCGTTGACCCCGCAAGCATCCCTAAAACAAGAAAGTCGCTGATAGTCCACATCACTACTGCGTTCATCAATAATACCTCATTGTCTACTCGATCAAAAGTATGGACTCCAATGACCCATAAATGTATTAGCTCGTCGATCATTGGCTCAATGAGTACACTAAGGCACTTTCCAGGAGATTTAGGGCCCAGAATCAACACTGATAGCATGTTATATTCATTCTTCATGCATATTGACGGTGGTAGATTGTACAACATCACAACAACGGGTCATGTACTATGCAAAGTTCTCATTGTTCCGAATGGATTGAAACAGTCTGTTGCAACTCCAAGGCGCACATTTCTGCAGTCCTGTGCGAAACCTAAAAAAGTTCTGTCAAAATGTTGAAACGCTTCTCTATCAGCTGGATGGCTAAGGCTACCAGCCATGCATATCTGCTCTCCAAGCCATTGCATATGTTTGGCAGTGTGTGGGGACATAAACAAACGCTTCAACCTTGGTGTTAGAGGGAAGTTACGAATAACTTTTTTGGGAATGTCATCCGTATATGGCTTATATCTTTCAGAATTACACACTAGACAAATCTTCTCGTTTACAAGCGCCCCTCTGAACAACACACAGTTGAACTCACACGCATAAATTATTTGGTAACCGAGTGAAAGATCACTCAAGATTTTTTTAATTCTCGAGTATGAACAGGGGAATGTGTGCCCTTTAGGAAGAACTTTATTAATGTAAATACATAAAGAGTCAACACTTGTGTCTGAACATTCATTTTCATTTTTCATTTCCATTGCATCTAATATGATACTCAAAACAGTTTCCTCACTGTCTTCATATAATGGGGTCTGTGACTCCTTCAATAATCTGTCGTACTTTTCATAATCATCGTCTACCATGTCATTGAAGTTCATGCCAAAATTATCTTCCACAAATTTTTGGGGTGCATCTGCATGGTATTCAAGATAATACGGATATGCATCATGTAGAATCTCCAATTGCGGGTTCACTGAAGGACCAACACCACTAGAAGGACCGACTCTGTTTTGAAGCCACTGTCTTCGGAGATTAAGCATTGCCGGTTCACTTAAAACTTCCCCGTGAAGATGTCAGACAATATAATCCAGATTCAAACCACTGTGTGACAAGTGATGATACATGGTATCCATAGTAACCTTGAGCGGACCGTTCTTACAACATTTGCATGGGTAGAAGTGATAATCGGCTCCGTTACTATGTCGCCGGACAAAATTCATAAACTCAAATATGCCTGTGATGTACCTTGGATCAACATCAGGATATGTCATCCAGGTTTTGTCTGGGTGTCATTCCATGTTTCCTGTCAACAGAAACAATCAATATGAACAAAGTTACCACACCACATTTATGATACAACCAAAACCTGTCCCCACACTTCTTCTCCTTATGCCTCCGGGTATGGTCATATCCCCTTCAGGAGAACACGACATTTGTCAACCCTCTTGCACCCATGGGTTTCAGCTCCAGTTTAGGAAATTTTTGGCAGCATCTCCCTAGAGTTCCTCAAGTGTACACATATTTAAACAACCTAATTTGCACTCGAGGAATATTGTAAGGAGACACTGTCGAAACTATATCCCAAAATTAAAAATGAAACCACATGAATAGCAAAATGATCAACAAAGTCGTGTTCACATAAAGTGTCCAAAAATGGAACAATTCGAGAATCAACAACTCATCTCGATCAACTAGGTGAGTTGTTGATTCTGAAACGGGTGTATAGTTCTAAGTTGATAAACACCACAATTTTATATAACCCTACACTCGATTTCATGATTAACACTAATAACACTACTAATTGAGACCAATAAGCCTAATCTACACTAATCATCACAAATTTCAAACATGATTTAACCAAAATTCAAACATTATTGATGAACCCATAATATGTTTTATCACAATTCAATGATTCAAACACTAAAACTACAACATAAGACCAAATTCAATTCAACTTCAAAAATTTCACATAAACATCAATTTCACTTCCCAATTAACATATAATATGGTCGATCATAAAAGGGTTAAAGAGATAAAAATCAAACTAACCTTACTTAAGAATCAAATGGATGACAAGAACAACCTTCTTTCTCAATTTCTTCAAATTTCTCTCAAAATCGGCGAATAACAGCTCCAGAACGCGAATGACCTATTTTTTCAAAATTTCAACTTTATAAAGGGTTTGACTTTAAAAAGGAGAACAAATCCAGTTTAAAAAAATGAGGCGAGGAATATTGCGCAATTCTTGTCGCATCAGATCTCTCGAGGCGATTAAGTTTCTATTCGTCGCTTTAGATACCTAAATTTGGTTAATTATATCATGTTTATGAAGTGACGTAGAAAAATATTGATCGTTTCAGGGACCGTAAAGCAACGTATGATATTTTTGAGGCTACGAATGCATTCTTCGTCGCCTCAGTTGGTCTCTAGCGACGAAGGAATTTACCTTCGTCGCTTGGTAACTGTTCTCCAGTAGTGCTAGCAAACCTAAAGACTCCACTTCCTCCGATCACCGACAGCTCCCTCATTTTGTTTAAGATCGAGTTCCTCCCCATTAGGGATATGGTGCTACCATTATACTTCCCATGAACAAAAGCAAATTAAGGTCTGCCCATCAACAAACTTCTGACTTCTTGCGATGGGTATGAAAAAACTCTTGAGCCCTTCCCAACAGCTTCGAGCTTGCTTCAGGGCCTCGAGTTAGCAGGTTGTCGATCATTCTGATCTGCCCGAACCTTGTTTGGGAGGAGTTGGAGGGGGTTGCACTATCGTCATAGTGGTGGGATTAGGGCCATCGACAACGTCATGCCAATAGAGGCAAAAATGAGTGAGCTTCTCTTTCTTTAGACCGAGAATTAATCTTGGGGTTAAGGGGCTTAGCATAGCGATGATCATCACCAGAAACTATGATCATGGAAAAACAAGAGAGGAGGGAGGAGACTATGAGCAAATGGAAAGCTGAGATGGGAAGGAATCTAGCCATGTTTGCACGCTCAACTTTGAAAGCTTTTGTCATCGTTGTGACATATATATAGTGTGATGGAACGATTAAACCCGATCGACCTACTACATTTGAACTATTCTTTTCTTGACTATGTCATTAAATATATAGAACCCTAATCTTCATTTTTTTTCTAATATAATTGATAGGTTAAATTAGTTATCCGCTAGGTTTTGATAAGATCCATTTGATGATCCATTTGATGATGCACTCCTGACACATATCGGCCTATACCCTAACTCCTTGGGAAACTAAACTAACAACTGGTTGAACACCGTACCTGGGCAATCTTGGAAAATGTGTACCTCTATTTTAGGACTTTGAGGACACAGTAAAGAAGCACCATCCACATTTACTCGCTGACTCTGTAATCGGAGTCCTGTAGGAAGGCATCCCTTGTGTGGCTTCCACGCATACATCTTCACCGTTGGTGTTGCCTTCAACCCCACAATTTCCTCCATAGTCTCCCATGAATATTAAGTAGGGCTGGGCATGGGACGGGATGGGACGGGATTAGGGTCATCCCACGTCCCGTCCCGGTTGTTACATGCGGGACGGGACGGGACGGGCCTCGCATTTTTGAGATTGAATCCCACCGAGCCCAATCCCGCATGGGACGGGACGGGATCGGGACGGGACGGGTCCAATCCCGCCACAAAACGTGCCATTGTTATTCCAATGGCACCTGCAATATAAGGTCATCTATTATAATATGAAAATGGAACACAGCTCTTATCTAGTCACCACTGCAACGAAGCACAGCAATAAATGGATCAAAATAATAATATCCACTTTGCTTGACATATCAGAAATGCACAATGACAAATAGATCATTACCTTGAGATTCGGTATGCGGACAATCTGAAGAACGGTGATTATCAGTGCAAATGTGCAATACCCTGATTGTTTTCAGCACAAGTTAGGCTCTACCAAAGATAAAGTGAGCTTGTTAGTATTGAAGATCGATGATAGGCAATATGAACTTATAATATTACTAATGTGCAGTCCATGTAGAACAACAAGACAAGCAAGATCTGTTTGCCACAAAAACAGAATTTGAATGTGCTCATGCAAAAAGTCAGCCTTTAGGTATCAAATAGCAATCAGTGTATCATAAGCATTAAAACTAGAGTCCCTATATTTGGGGAAAGGGTGACTAAACAGACAAGCAATAGAAACATCTGTATGCAATGGGGAAAACATATAAAACTGATATTCAATTAATACAACTTTACAAGTGATTAGCTGAATTTGCCTACATATGATTACAAACTTTAGTACTCCTTCTGTGTTCCATTTTATTTAAAACGTAGCAATTAAGTGTTCCACAAAACGGTCAAGATTAATTTAAATTTATATGCGGGACGGGACGGGCCTAACGGGACAGAAAATTTCAGTCCCGCGTCCCGTCCCATTGTTTTACTGACGGGACGGGACGGGACGGGACGAACATTTTTGGTTTCAAATCCCACCGGGATCGGGACGGGATCGGGACGGGACCGGGACGGGACCGGAATTTGCGGGATTTGTGCCCAACCCTAATATTAAGACTTGCCACTTGGGGGATAACTAACACATCTCATACCATTATATATGCACTACTGACAGAATAATCACTCATCTGTGTAAAATGTCACACTAACTCATCTAACTCATCTGAATGTGATGTCCGGCTCAAAGGGATGCTACGCACCAACGCAGTGATATTTTGTTTCAATTAATTTCTCAACACCATCACCGTAGGTGTAGTTTTGAATTTGGACTCTCCATTTTTTTAGGAATTTGGAGTCTTGGAGTTTTCGTTACTATTAATAGATCTTCATCTCACTTTTCTATTTATTAAGAATAATTGAGTGGGAGTATATATATTTTTTAAGAATAATATTAAAATGTTGAGTTACATGTATAATTAATCACATACTCAAATTTTCAGTGGAGGGAGCTGACTCGTGCTTATCTAGGTCCACAATTAAATTGAAATCTAAATGATGAGTGATTTTAATACTCGAATCATGATTTTATGATTTTGGAATCCATAAACAAATTTATAATTTTATATTATCCACTTTTTAAACATATTGAAGAATGTTACATTATAAATTGTGAAACTGCTAGACCAAACACATCAACTTTTTGGACGGCTCTGGTCTAGCTTTATTTTGCACAAGTAATAGATTATCCAGTGAGAAATGATACATAACTAATTAATTAATTACCTCTTGCAAACAACTCCACGGCCATCCATTCCGCTTAAACAATTTATAGTACTGTTAGAATACTTGGACTCTGAATTGCTGCTTCCGCTGAACTCACCACTAAACCTGGCAACAGCACAATCCGAGGCAAAGATGTCAGACGATGAGAATTCTCTATCTCCACCCAGCACGGGCATCACTACACCCATCTTGACCCTGCTCACATAGTTCTCACTGTAAGTCTGCCCCAATACGCCATTAACTTCCCCACTTAGGGAATAAAACTTGAAGCTCAAGTCAAGGTGAGCAAAGCAGTCTTCTTGTGTGATGTCATACTTGTGTATCCTTGATTCTTTCTCAGTAATGGGCACCACCACTACTTTGATCTTAAAGTTGCCTTCGGCTTCGATCTCGACGACATTTGTGCTCTTGGTCCTTGTGATCATGAGTCCTTTAGACTGCCAGTATGCGCCTTCGTCCTCAATGAGGCTAATTGGTTCGCCGTCAATGGCTAGGGTTAAGCGGTCCACATTGTCATCCCATGTGGAGGTAGACTTGGCACCGATAAAGAGCTTGCGATTGTCGAAGAGAATACCTAGAGACTGAACCCAAGTGAAGTCTCTCTTCATGTTTGTGTTTCTTTTGCCGATAAAGTGGGCGTTGATATGAAGATTGGAATCAGAAACCAAGCAGAAGTCTTGGTCTCTCTTTCCATGGAAGTAGAAGGTTATACCATCACCACCAATAAATCTAGGATCTTGGCACACAGCACCTGGTTTGTTACAGTCTGCGTATATCACGTACGTATAGATGGTTAATTAATCGGTACAAGTCACACAGTTATTTTATTCTAGCTTACATTTTAAATTTCATGTATAAGAATTATCAAAGCATGCATGCACAATAATTTTTAGTGGTAAAAAATTATGCTATAATTAGCAAAAGTAGGTTTTGTAAATTAACTTACTGCAAACGGGACTGCATGTGACACAATCAACTTCACATTGCTCTGGACAACCACTAGGACAAGTTTGCTCCAAACCATAACATTGAGGGTAGTTCTTGTTCTTGCATCTTACTCTCTTTCCACCTGCCGCTTCTGATGAAGATGGTGGTGGAGGAGGATACGATGGTGGTGGAGGAGTCAACGGTGGTGGTGATGATTGAGTAGGAGTAGGAGGTGGCGGTGATGATGGTGTTGAAGTAGGGGGTAAAGGTGTTGGTGCGGGGATCGTAGGAGGCGGCGGCGGCGGAGTAGAAATAGGTGATGATGGAGGTGGAGTGGTAGTTAAAGGAGGGGGAGTTGGAACAACAGACGGGGGAGGTGGAGGTGAAGGGTATGTCTTGGGTGGAGGGGGCGAGTTATGGTAGCTCTTTGGTGGAGGAGGTGGAGAACGGGGCGACCTACGCCTTGGTGGTGGTGGCGGTGGCGGTGGAGGTGGAGGAGGTGGCGCCTTACAGACAGCTTTGCATTTCTTACAATCCACAAAACAAGTGCGGAGGCAAGATTTAGGACAATAGAGATCTTTATGGTAACACTTGGGGAACTTTTTGTCTTTGCACTTGACTTTCTTAGCCTTAGGCTGGGGAGCACCATCGGCTACAATAGCAACCAAGAGAATGAGCAAAATCACACCTAAGCGCACAAGAGCTTGAGCAGCCATTTGGTGCCCAACCCAATTGCTAGCTAGCTTGTTTTTTTCTTTCTTTTAACTTAGATCGATGATTTGTAATTGTGACTGATAATGATGCTAGAATGTCCCTTTTATAGTGACTTTTTTGAGGTGAATTTTGCACCAAATTTTGGATCCATGCTTATTTAAAGATTATGTGTTCTTTACTTTCCCTTCCACTTGTGTTGCCTCACATGCATCGATCTGTAGTCAAATATGTAGTTCGAAGTCAGCTCCAGAACTAATCTGGAATTCTGGACCGAAAGGTATATAGTGCAATTTACTTTTCTAAATCGTTACATGCATAAGACACTTTATATATATATATATGTTACGTATATATAGGTGCCTAAGACACTTTATATATGCATGTTACGTACGTGTATACATGCATAAGACACTTTATAAATAGCTAGCAACCGGCTTAATTAGTTGATAAATTCATCTGTGTTTTCTTTCTAAGGAGTGAAATTGACACCTTCATTTTTATAAACTACATCCTCTTTTATATTTTTATGTGTATTTTTAATAAACTTTTATATTAAAATATGAAGAAGGACGTCCATTCTCTAATTAATTTGTCAAAATATTATAAAACGTACGTAGGTTAATTTCACACGATAATTGTAAAGCTAGCTAGTGTACGTTCCCATAAAATCTTCATTTTAAGGGTTTTCATTAAGAATGAAACCAAACTGATCGGAGTAGCTTGAACGTATTATTCAGAAACTGAAAGGACTGACAATGTTTTCGATCTTTTGCAGCCTAGAATGACTGCATGCAAGCATGGGTTAGGGCTACTCCCAAAAGAATGAACCCTTATTTATATAAGGAAAAAAGCCACTATCATAGTCTAAAATTTCACGAAGTCGTCAATGTGATATCTAAATATTAAAAATTATTAAAGTAGTTCCTAAAGTTTCAAAATTATATATACGTGATGCTTAGACCAATTTTTTATCATGTAGCCGTTTATGTCGCTTACGTGGTAGTTTTTTTTTGTAACAAATGAGAAAATACTTTAATTCCCTTAATTTTTTTAATAGTTTTTCTCCTCTCTCTCTCGATCAATAGACTGACCTCTTATATTCAAAAAATTCTATAGTGCTCAGAAGTACCAAAACTCCCTAGTTTTGGAGCATTGGATAACTTCTGCGGTCCGCACTTTTGAAGAATTAAAGTGATCCAACGCTCCAAAATTGAAATTTTTTAGTACTTTAGAGTACTATAGAGAACCCCCTATATTCATAATCGAAGCCGCAGAGGTCGAATCAATGGCAAAGAAAGCCGGCCTCACCGTCCCCGAGCTCTTCCGCACCTTTACCGACCCTGCCGAGCATCTCGCACACATCCCAATCTCCAAATTCCACTTCGAAGCCATTGGATTCGGGCCCTCAATTCGGGTCTTCTTCGGCGTCAACCTTGAGTTCCCTAACCTATCTCTCCGCTACTCTGTCCACGCCGAACAGTTCCTCGTCACCAACCTCTGGCTCAACTCGGAGCCCACTTTGACTGGCATGCCGTCTCCGCCGCCCCTTGTAGCCACTGCCGCCAATTCCTCCAAGAAAACTGTGGCGCTCAAGACATCAAAATCCTCGTCACCTGAATAAAAAATGACGAGTCGTCTGCAAAATGCATCCTACTAAAATCCTTCCTCCCTACCGCTGCCAGACCTCCACCCGAACGACACGACGTTATTCCTCGTATCACACCACAATGGGCAGGAGCTAACTGCCCAGTTGTTGTTGCAGTATAGAGTGGCGCGATGCTTGTGGTTTTTGTCGGCGGTCAGAGGGGTGGTAACGGCGGTGTCGATTACGGTGGATCGGTTGCAAGTGGTGTGGAGGCGACTTCGTGCGGCAATGGTTTGTCCATTGATACGTACTATGTGTTGGGATCCCTCGATGGAGGAGATCAAATGGGCCTGGGTGGTCGAGGTCTGGCGAGCGGTCCAGCGAGCGGCCCATCTCGATCAATAGTGTTCTATCGAAGACTCACGTTGTAAAGCGTCTAGCGAGCTTCGCTAGAGGAAGGCTTTGACTTCGATGAGTCAGTTGACTTCGATGAGTCAGTTGACTTCGATGAGTCAGTACATACCGAAGAAGGAAACCGATACATTAACGATTTAGGTTTCATTGGGGAATCCGATTCCTAACTGAAGTATGTAAGTCTACATAGTCTATAAATAGCATGTAGGCATAAGGAAAAGATAGAATAGAGATCACAAGTTATAGAACATAAGTTGAAGAGCATTGAGAGTTCTTCTTTTCTAGCATTGAGAGCTAGAGGTTGTTCTTCGTCTAGCATTGAGAGCTAGAGGGTTGGTGAGGTATAAGGGAATTCTTGTTTAGGTGAGCAAGTAAGTTTGTAATCTTCTTATTCATCATAGTGAATTCAGGATACTACTCCCCGTGGACGTACACAACTTTGTGGAACCACGTTAAACTTGTGTGTGTGTTTTTCGATCTCGTACTGTTTGGTGTGTTAGCTTCCGCAACGAATTAGTATCATCGGAGGACTGATTTCCCAACAAGTGGTATCAGAGCCACGATAAGAAATCGATCGTCATGGGAGAGAAGTCTAGGATGTTGATACTGGATAACACCAATTACAACAGTTGGAAGGGCAGGATGATGGATTTGCTGGTATGCAAAGATTTGGACTTGACTCTTCAAGAAGAGGGCAATCAACCTGACTCTTACAGAGAGAAAGACGCGAAATGGAATTCATTGGTAAAAAGGTCTATGTGCTACATACGTCGTTGGATTGACGAGAGCATCATTGGGTTGGTACAAGATGAAACCACGGCATATGATGTTTGGAGTAAATTGGAGACGATGTACGCAGGAAAGACAGCAGAGAATAAAGTCCAGTTGATTAAGAAGATCACTCATATGCGCTATAGTGATGGTTCAACGATTCCTGCACATCTCAATGAATTTCAAAAGGTAATTTCTCAACTCACAAAAGTGGGAATTACCTTTGATGACGAAGTACAAGCTCTGTTGGTTCTTGGATCTCTTCCGGATAGTTGGGAAACATTGAGCGTTTCTCTAAGTAACTCCGCTCCAGGTGGAAAGGTAACAATGTCGATCGTCACATCCGCATTGTTAGGGGAAGAGCTAAGAAGGGAAAACAGCGGTTCTTCGTCAAGGGAAGAAACTTTGGTGACTTTCGAAAGAAGGAAGACTGGTAACTCCAGTCGTGGCAGGACAAGAAGCAAGTCACGGAATCCAACCGGGAAGACGTTCCCATGTTACTATTGTGGGAAGACAAGACACTTCAAGAAGAAGTGTCACGAGTTTCTGAATGATAAAGCCAAAGGTTGCTTGAAGAAAGACAAGAAAAAGGGAAAACAAGATGATGAAGAAACTGCGAATATAGTTTCAGATTCGGATGGCAATATCTATTGTTTATCAGAATGTGGTGGCTCATGCTTGAGTACATCATCCTCACAAGGTACAGAATGGGTTGTGGATTCGGGTGCATGCTTTCATGTGACGCCGCATAAAGAATATTTCTCCACTTATAAAGCCGGTGATTTCGGTGAAGTGAGAATGGGCAACAACGGATCGTCAAAAGTTGTTGGTATGGGTGACATTGTCCTAGAGACTAAGGTTGGTGGAACCTTAAGGTTGAAGGATGTCAGACATGTGGAAGATTTCCGGTTTAATCTACTTTCTACCGGAAAGCTTGATGACGAAGGTATGGTTAGCACTCTCGGTGGAGGTGCGTGGAAGCTTTGCAAAGGTTCCCTAGTCGTTGCTAGAGGAAAGAAGTGTTGTTCTCTTTACAAGACTAGTGCCAAAATTTGTGTTGATGCGGTTAATACCATTGAGGGGGAGTCCCCTATGGAGCTTTGGCATAAGAGGCTTGGGCACATAAGTGAAAGAGGACTCGATGAGCTTGCAAAGCAGAATGTGTTCTTTAAACCTAAGGGTACACATTTAAGTAAATGTGTACATTGTTTACTAGGTAAACAAACAAGGAAACCTTCGCAAGGAGACCTAGTCATCGAAGGGAAAATGTACTTGATCTAGTACATACGGATGTCTGTGGACCTCTAAAGAAGAAGACTCTCGGTGGAGCGTCTTACTTCGTCACCTTCATAGATGATCATTCCAGGAAGCTATGGGCTTACTGTTTGAAGACCAAGAATGAGGTACTTGGTGTCTTCAAGGCTTTTCACAGCATGGTGGAAAGGGAGACGGGGAAGAAGTTAAAGGTTCTCCGGTCAGACAACGGCGGTGAATACATTGGTCCGTTGGAAGAGTATTGCAAGACCCAAGGAATTCGACATGAGCAGACGGTTCCCAAGACTCCTCAACACAATGGCGTAGCTGAAAGAATGAATCGCACCATTGCCGATAGGATGAGGTGTATGTTAAGTCATGCGAGATTGTCAAGGTCCTTTTGGGGTGAAGCATTGCAAACGACGGTCTACCTCATCAATAGATCTCCATCGAAGCCATTGAATGGTGAAGTTCCCGAGAAAGTATGGCGAGGAGGTGATGTCTCCTATGAGCACTTGAGAGTGTTCGGTTGTAGATGTTTTATCCATGTTCCAAAGGATGAGAGGACAAAGCTCGATGATAAAGCTTGGCAATGTATTTTTCTCGGGTATGGTGATGAGAAGTGGGGTTATAGACTCTACGATCCCATTGCAAAGAAGGTTCGTCGCAGCCGTGATGTGATTTTTCTAGAGGACCAAACGGTGCTTGATTTTATGAAGGGTGAGGAACTAGATAACTATGTTGATGATCTAGTGACCTTCAAGGAACCGGTCATGCCAAGTATTGCTCCTACGAGGGAGCAAGATGAAATTGAATCCGATGATGATGCAAATCATGAGCCGCATGATGATGTGGGTGCTCAAGGGCTTGGTGACGATCAAGATGATATTGCAGACCAAGTGGTTGGTGAATACCTCGGTCAAGGATCGGATGATGAAGCTCATCAAGAGCTCGATAATGAACCTCAGGAAGTCGAAGGATTGAGAAGGTCAACAAGGAACCGAATTGCTTCCACAAGGTATCCGGCAAGTACGTACACACATTGTGTTCTACTCTCCGATGGTGGTGAGCCCTTAAGCTATGAGGAGGCTCTTAATGATGATCACAAGAAAGAATGGAATATTGCTATGAAAGAGGAGATGGATTCTCTCTACAAGAATCATACATTCAAGCTTGTTGATAGGCCGCCAAAGAGGAAGATACTGAAGAATAAGTGGGTGTATAAGATTAAACAGGAAGACGGAAAGTCTAAACCGAGATACAAGGCCAGATTGGTGGTGAAAGGATTCGGACAAAGACAAGGTGTTGACTATGATGAAATTTTCTCTCCGGTGGTGAAGATGACCTCAATTCGAGTGTTATTGGGTTTAGCCGCTTGTGAAGACTTAGAGGTGGAACAAATGGATGTGAAGACGGCATTTCTTCACGGGGATCTTGAGGAAGATGTTTATATGGAACAACCTCAAGGTTTTATCGCCAAAGGAAGGGAGCACAAGGTTTGCAAGCTAGTAAAAAGCTTGTATGGATTGAAGCAAGCACCTCGACAGTGGTATCGAAAATTTGAGTCCTTTATGACGAGTCAAGGTTATAAGAGGACAAGTTCGGATCATTGTGTGTTTGTGAAGAATTTTTCTCCGGAAGATTACATTGTTCTTCTCTTGTATGTGGACGACATGCTCATCATTGGAAAGGATATGATGAGAATCACCGAGTTGAAAGAAGACTTGGCGAAGGCGTTTGAGATGAAGGATTTGGGACATGCAAAACAAATCCTTGGTATGCAAATTACTAGGGATCGGAAGAAAGGCAAGCTATGGTTATCTCAAGAGAGTTATGTTGAAAAGGTTCTCAAAAGGTTCAACATGGATCAAGCGAAGCCGGTTAGCTGCCCTCTCCCTCCTCAAACCAAGTTAAGCAAGAAGATGTGTCCTACAAGTGAAGAAGAAAGAGCTAAGATGAACAAGATTCCTTATGCCTCAGCGATAGGGAGTTTGATGTATGCTATGGTTTGCACAAGGCCCGACATTGCTCATGCGGTGGGTGTTACAAGCCGATATCTAGCTAATCCGGAGAAGGAGCATTGGGAGGCCGTGAAATGGATAATGAGATATCTAAAAGGTACTTCCAAGCTATGTTTGTGCTACGGTGGATCGAAACCAATTCTAGAAGGTTTCTCTGATTCCGATTTGGCGGGTGATGTGGATGGTTCAAGATCTACGTCTGGGTACTTGGTCACTTTTGGTGGGGGAGCTGTGTCTTGGCAATCACGCCTACAAAAGTGTGTTGCATTGTCTACAACGGAAGCCGAGTACATTGCAATTACTGAGAGTTGCAAGGAAATGCTATGGATGAAACGATTGTTCGGGGAAATTGGATTAAAACATGGAAGGTATGTGATTTATAGCGATTCTCAAAGCGCTATCCATGTAAGTAAGAATCCAAGTTTCCATTCTCGGTCCAAGCATATACAAGTTCGCTACCATTGGGTACGCGAAGTTCTCGATGAGAAGGAGCTGTTTCTGGAGAAGGTTCACACGGATGAAAATGGTTCAGATATGATGACCAAGGGCTTGCCAAAGAGTAAGCATGAAGTGTGCTGCACCAAAGCTGGACTCAGTTTGGTGCGTTCTCCTTGTCATTGAGATGTGATGGAAATCCCCTCTCCTCAATGGCTCGGGAGGGGGAGATTTGTTGGGATCCCTCGATGGATGAGATCAAATGGGCCTGGGTGGTCGAGGTCTGGCGAGCAGTCCAGCGAGCGGCCCATCTCGATCAATAGTGTTCTATCGAAGACTCACGTTGTAAAGCGTCTAGCGAGCTTCGCTAAAGGAAGGCTTTGACTTCGATGAGTCAGTTGACTTCGATGAGTCAGTTGACTTCGATGAGTCAGTACATACCGAAGAAGGAAACCGATACATTAACGGTTTAGGTTTCATTGGGGAATCCGATTCCTAACTGGAGTATGTAAGTCTACATAGTCTATAAATAGCATGTAGGCATAAGGAAAAGATAGAATAGAGATCACAAGTTATAGAACAGAAGTTGAAGAGCATTGAGAGTTCTTCTTTTCTAGCATTGAGAGCTAGAGGTTGTTCTTCGTCTAGCATTGAGAGCTAGAGGGTTGGTGAGGTATAAGGGAATTCTTGTTTAGGTGAGCAAGTAAGTTTGTAATCTTCTTATTCATCATAGTGAATTCAGGATACTACTCCCCGTGGACGTACACAACTTTGTGGAACCACGTTAAACTTGTGTGTGTGTTTTTCGATCTCCTACTGTTTAGTGTGTTAGCTTCCGCAACGAATTAGTATCATCGGAGGACTGATTTCCCAACACTATGTGGTCGCGTGTTACAGGTGAACACGAATATGCTGTGGGGCACGTTTGCATCGTCGATCAGTGATGAAGAACTTACGGTGGAGTACGTGCTGGTGATATCAGAGAGAATTGAAAAAATAAAGAATAAAAATAAAAAAAATTGAAAAATTTAGGATATTAAAGTCTTCTCCCATGCACTTGTTTTGAAAAAAAATTAAACTGCCATATGCACAACATAAACAACTTTGTAATGAAAAATTGGTCTAGGCATCACGTAGATATAATTTTGAGACTTTAGACACAATTTTGATAGTTTTTAAAATTTGAACTTCACATTGACGAATTTGTGAAACTTCAGACTATGGTGATGACTTTTTTCTTTCATATAAAGATGGATGGCAAATACGATTATTGATCTGAAATAATATATATATATATATAACGTAATGTACGTATAATTTTTTTTTCTGTTCCCTTCAGAACATAGGACTTTCTTCTTTCAGCTGAATCAAATTACTTGCAAGTAGAGCATGTACCTAATTATCAATAATCTAAATGAAGGCGACTGAGGATTGAGTTTAATTGAAGCTAGCTTAGCTGCACGTACAGGCTTTACCTGACCAGATTATATATGTGCACATATCTACGTTTGGTGTAAATTAAGATTTGGTTTTCAAATAGACGCTATATATATATATATATTATCGATCAATATATGTGCAAGCTAAGGAACGTAAAGATGAATAGTCAGGACTGAAGAGGTCTGTAACATATACTTATCACGGACACTACAACAATTTTTTTAACTTAATTAGTAGAAAACAGAACAATGTAGGTATACAACACATGCGCAACTTAAATTTTTACATGTACGTGCTATGTACTGTATAATATCAAAGCCCTACAAATAATATGCGACCTTTCCAAGAAACATTTACAAACATATATATATATCATGTTTTAATCATATCAGTTAAATGTGGTCGCCATAGGGAAAGATGCATGTAACCAATACAAATGATTAGAAACATGTATGCAGAACTTCGACGTTTTAAAGTTTGTTACGTACGGTTAAACAGGAATTTGTCCATGAAACATTCATGCTTTTTTTAGACAAGCATGCATGAAAGACATGCATGGTCGCAAAATATAAATGGAAAGAAAGTTGAGTTGTTTGAAAATGCAATTTGTCTTTCAGCAAAACAAATCAAGCTAATTTTCTCTTAAAAAAACAAAAACATTCAAGCTATTCAATTTAGGTCTCTTAGGATATTGGAGACAACTAAAATTAGTCGGATGACCAACCAGAAAATGGATATAAAGAAATGTCGGGAATGTTGCAATGTCATCAACACTCGGGAATCACTGGATTAAAGGAACAACCAGTTGAAAGATCATGAAATTTGCTGAGAAAGGTTGAAAGGCAAGTCTGACGTCCGTGGAGGGATGAAAAGGCAAAAGAAGATTGCGAAACAAGAGGCGAGATGACTCTAGAAAGAAGGTAGCTAGGGGCAAATTTAGAAGAAAAATTGAGATCGAATAGAATAGGTCCATTGAAGCTAGATCTGCATTAAAGAAGGAATTGAAGACACAAAGAGATGTAAAATTTAGGGATTTACTTTCTTGCAAGCTATCATTCGAAAGCTTATACTACTTGCAATTAACAATTACGTACCTACTGTTTGTCCCGAAAAATACACACAAGCAACACATGCAATGGGAACAAAACACCAAGCCTAGCTAGCTAGCTAGTAATTAGCAAGACGGCAGCTCTCATGAGAATGGTTCCAACCATGGTTAGCACTATCATATTTCTCTAACGACAATATATATACGACCTTATAAAAAATATTATTTATTAAAGACATACATCGATCATTTACATTCCAAATTAATTAAGTTCCAATCAACGAATCCCTCACTGAGGATTATAATTATTGAAAGAAGAAGTGACGAACATTTACGAAACAGTTCTGTGTCTGTTTCAATAATGCAAGACATAAACATTGTATTCCACCACAGCATCATCACTTTTAGAGGCATTATACGACTCCGTTGTTGCTAGAGCATAACCCCTAGCAAACCTGAAGACTCCACTTCCTCCGATCACCGACAGCTCCCTCACTTTGTTCAAGATCGAGTTCCTCCCCATTAGGGATATGGTGCTACCATTATACTTCCCATGAACGAAAGCAAAGTTCTGAGCCATCAACAAACTTCTGACTTCTTGCGATGCATATGCATAAAACCCTTGAGCCCTTCCCAACAGCTTCGAGCTGGCTTCGGGGCCTTGAGTTAGCAGGTTGTCGATCATTCTGATCTGCCCGAACCTTGTTTGGGAGGAGTTGGAGGGGGGTTGCACTATCGTCACGGCAGTGGGATTAGGGCCATCGACAATGTCATGCCAATAGAGGCGAAAATGAGTGAGCTTCTCCTTCTTTAGACCGAGAATCTTGGGGTTAAGGGGCTTAGCATAGCCATGATCATCACCAGAAACTATGATCATGGAAAAACAAGAGAGGAGGGAGGAGATTATGAGCAAATGGAAAGCTGAGATGGGAAGGAATCTAGCCATGTTTGCACACTCAACTTTGAAAGCTTTTGTCATCGTTGTGACAAATATATAGTGTGATGGAACGATTAAACCCCGATCGACCTACTACATTTGAACTATTCTTTTCTTGACTGTTTCATTAAATATATAGAACCCTAATCTTCATTTTTTTTCTAATATAATTGATAGGTTAAATTAATTATCCGCTAGTTTTTGATAAGATCGATCCATTTGATCGATCGATGATGCATCTTATGAATTCACTCATTAACGACGTCGACGGTATAAGTAAAAGTTGGAAAAGGATTTTGTCTGTCCATGTAATGAGTATAGTAGAGCTCGAGAGACGAAAGGGTTCCTATTTCTAGTCTATTTCATGTGATCAAGAAACACAATTATTGATAGTTACCAAAGATGAAGTATAGATTCACCAACAAACATATGTGATCGATCATTAATTGTTGTAACCTTTGTTATTTTTCGTACAGTTGACTAGAATTTTCCAAAGTCATGTTCTAAGTATTCTCTATGTCTCACTCTCCTATTGGTGCAAGGACCTTGACGAGGCTGGAATATTTCCAGGAAGAAGAACAAGGCCAACGACTCGACTGAAAAAATAATGTGAGTTTGGCCGGTGGAGCTACGGTTGACTTAAGCTACATGTGCAGCATAAATCTACAAGTATATATGTGCTACGTACTGTATGATATACATCGAATTATGCCCTAATGACAATATGCAACCTTTCCCAGAAACATCACATACATTGACATATCATGTTTTTGATCATATTAGTTACGTTTGGTCACCATAGGGAAAGAGAGGATAAAATGTAACCAATATGATTGGAAACATATATGCAATGCTTCTTTATTTTGAAGGTTGTTATGGTTAAAACATGAATTTTGTCCATGATTACCATGAAACATGTTATTTAGACGAGCATGAATTCACATATAAAATCTGGTATCTGCTCTCACAGTACGAAGATATAAATGGAATTGAAAGAAGGTTGATCGAGTTGTTTGAATGCAATTTTTGTTTCAGAAAGTAACACATCAAGCTAATTCTCTGCCTGAAAAAAAAATCAATCTAATTAATTTAGGTCCAAGATATTGGAGACAACTAAATAAGTCAAATGATCAAAGAGCAAGCGCACTGGTGATATATATGTCTGGCATGTCGCGATGTCATGGGGATCAATAATTAGGTCTTATGCAAACTCTAATTGGCAAGCTTGCTTGTAATTAACAATGAGTTGTACGTTTATCTTGGAGTCACTGAAACATGCAACATCAATGTTGTAAGACTGGTATGGTTTAGCTAGTATATATGTTTAAGTATTTAGTAATATTTTGCAAAGAAAATTGAACCAAAGAAGTAGTATTTAGTAATAATACCATCAATTAATTTAGATATGGCACCGTCGTCTTGGTCACTTGAATTTTTATTACCTGTAGAAGCTTCAACCTCATTTGTTTTCTCATGTGAATGCATGCTTCAGAGTTTAAATGTGATACATGTGAACTAGCCAAGAGTCATCGTATTACATATACACCAAGCTTGAACAAATGTTCAGTCCCTTTCATGAAGATTCACTCTGATGTTTGGGGTTCTGCTCGAATATCTTCTCAGTCTGGATATCGCTATTTTGTGACTTTTATTGATGAATGCACCAGAATGACGTGAGTCTCCTGAATGAGGTGTAAAAGTGATGTGTGTCATAGATTTACTGAATTTCACAAGATGGTGGCAACCCAGTATTAGAAGCAAATCTGGGTTCTTTAGTCTGACAATGGTGGCGAATATGTGAATGGTGAAATGCCAACTTACTTAGGTACTCATGAGATTTTACACCAGACTTCCATTGCTTACACTCCTCAACAGAATGAATTGGCTGAACGAAAGAATTGTCTAAACGAAAGAATAGACAATTATTAGAAGTTGTTCGTGCATCCTTGTTTGGAATAAATGTACCTCGAAATATGTTGGGAGAAGCTTTATGTTTAGCTGCATACTTGGTTAATCACACTCCCTCTCGTGTGATTGACTTCCGGAATCCTTACCAGAAGTTGTATGCATTGCTGAATGTGTCATCTTTGCCAAATCTAGAACCAAGAGTTTTTAGATGTACTATGTATGTTCACATCAACAAAGAGTTGTGAGAAAAACTTGACCCTCGTGCTATGAAGTGTGTGTTTTTTTGTTATGCAGAATTTCAGAAAGGCTATCGTTGTTATAACCCGCTCCATAACAAGATGCATGTTTCATTAGATATCTCTTTTCATGAATCTGAACCATATTACTCAGGAGGAGTTTCAAAGTCTTCCCTTCAGGAGGAGAGAAGTGTACATGAAGGCAATCTTATGAATTTGGATGAATTTGAGGATTTGGAAAGGTTGGAGGAACAACTTGGAGAAAATTGAGCGAAAGAAGGTTTATGGGGAGATTTTGACCAGTCGAATATCCCTCTCGACCTGTCGAAAAACGTAACCAAAGACAGACAGATTGAAAGCATCGACCGGTCGAGGGACTTCCTCGACCCGTCAAAAACAGTGACCCAAAGCTGGACAGTTTGAGATCATCGACCAGTCGAGGGACATTCATGATGAAATCTTCGACCTGTCGAATACTGTAGCTGAGACAGTATTACCTGAAGTTCAATCTTCTTCTGAAGCAGTGTCCCATGAAGACCCCCCTTCTACTTCATCAACTGAAGAATCTTCCCAGAATGTCTCTCCTGAGGTACGTATTCATGCAAATGATTTAGGTAGTATAGAAGTTAGTATGCCTAGAAGGTCACACCGAAAAACAAAAGGGGTTCCAAAGAAATAATATGAACCAACCGTAGAAGCAAAAACAAAATATCTTATTGCTAACTTTGTATTCCACTGTAGGTTATCTGGATCACATGCACTTGTTATTAATCAATTACCTACAGTAGCTATTCCCAGTAATGTGCAAGATGCCTTGGCGGATTCAAAATGGAAGAAAGCAATGAATGAAGAATTAAAAGCTCTACAGAAGAATGGAACGTGGGAACTTGTTTCTGCCCCACCTGGAAAGAAGACGGTTGGATATAGATGGGTATATGCAGTAAAACTAAAAACAGATGGAAACATTGATCGATATAAAGTCCGTCTAGTTGCAAAAGGCTACACTCAGCGATATGGAGTGGATTATCATGAGACATTCACTCTAGTAGAAAAAATCAGTACTGTACACATCCTTATAGCCTTAGCAGCTCGACTTGACTGATCATTGCACCAATTTGATGTGAAGAATGCATTCCTGAATAGAGATTTAGAAGTAGAGGTGTAAATGGATATTCCTGCAGGTGTTATCTGTAAGTCTTGTGATGTTGAAAAAGTTTGCAGATTGAAGAAGTCATTGTATGGATTAAAGCAGTCTCCTAGAGCATGGTTTGAGAGATTTTCTAGAGAAATGAAGAAGTTTGGATATCGACAGAGCAACTCTGATCAAACCTTGTTCATTAAACGCATGGGTGGTAAGATAACTGCTCTGCTTGTATAGGTAGATGATATGGTTGTTACAGGTGATGATCTAGCTGAAATGGAATATTTAAAGAAGCGTTTGTCCCAAGAATTTGAGATGAAGGATTTGGGTCTACTGAAATATTTCTTGAGAATCAAAGTTGCAAGATCAAAAATGGGAATTACATTGTTACAGCGAAAAACATGTACTTGATCTTCTTACTGAGACCAGAATGTTGGATTGTAAACCTGCTCATACACCCATTGAGATGCACTATAAACTGGAGTTATGTCCTGGACAGGTTCCAACAAACAAAGGTAGATATCAAAGGTTAGTAGGGAGGTTAATCTATTTGTCACATACTCGTCCTGATATTGCATATGTTGTGAGTGTTGTCATTCAGTTCATGCATGATCTTAGTGAAGAGCATATGGAAGCTGTAATGCGAATACTCAGGTACTTGAAGTCTTCACCTGGAAAAGATCTATTGTTTTTCAAGGATGGTAAGTTTGGTATCACAAGATATTCTTATGCAGATTAGGCTGGTGACAAAATAAATAGGGCGTCTACATCTAGGTACTTCACATTTATTTGAGGAAATTTAGTAACTTGGCGCAGTAAGAAGCAGAATGTGATTGTCTGTTCCAGTGCTGAAGTTAAATACCGAAGAATGGAAAATAGAGTGTGTGAACTGCTGTGCATTCGAAATGTATTGAAGGAGCTAGGATTCAATCTCCATAAAGTCATGGACTTACATTGTGACAATATTGCTGTAATTGAAATTGCTCATAATCCTGTACAGCATGATAGAACCAAACATGTGAAAATTGATCGACATTTCATTAGATATCACCTTAATAAGAGGAATAGCCTATAATTAACAATGAGTTGTACGTTTATCTTGGAGTCACTTAAACACGCAACATCAATGTTGTGAGACTGGTATATTTTAGCTAGTATATATGTTTAAGTATTTAGTAATATTTTGTAATATTAAGAAAGTTTTTAGCCCCGCCATGCAAAATACACACCGAGCAACACAACGTACAGGACAAAAGCATCAAGCCTTAGCTAGCAATAAGGCACCTCTCATAAAATATTTGCAGACTTTTCCAAGAATTATATTTATTAAACACATAAATCATTTACATTCCAAATGAAGTTCCAATCATCCAACCATAGCCTCTCTGAGATTAAAATTATTAATATTGAAAAACAGAACATGATTAACACATCATGAAACAGCGCTGTATCGATCTGTTTCAATAAATCAATAATGCAAGACATAAACATTGACCTCCACCACAGCATCATCACTTTTAGAGGCATTATACGACTCAGTTGTTGCTAGAGCATAACCCCTAGCAAACCTGAAAACTCCACTTCCTCCGATCACCGACAGCTCCCTCACTTTGTTCAAGATCGAGTTCCTCCCCATTAGGGTTATGGTGCTACCATTATACTTCCCATGAACAAAAGCAAAGTTCTGAGCCACCAACAAACTTATGTCTTCTTGCGATGCAGATCCATAAAACCCTTGAGCCCTTCCCAACAGCTTCGAGCTCAATTTGGGGCCTTGAGTTAACGGGTTGTCGAACATTCTGATCAGTCCGAACCTTGTTTGGGAGGAGTTGGAGGGAGGTTGCACTATCGTCACGGCGGTGGGATTAGGGCCATCGACAACGTCGTGCCAATAGAGGCGAAAATGAGTGAGCTTTTCTTTCTTTAGACGGAGAAGCTTGGGGTTGAGGGGCTTAGCATACTCATGATCATTACGTCAGAAACTATGATCATGGAAAAACAAGAGAGGAGGGAGGAGACTATGAGCAAATGGAAAGCTGAGATGGGAAGGAATCTAGCCATGTTTGCACACCCAATTAACTTTGAAAGCTTTTGTCATCGTTGTGACATATTTATATTTTATAGTATGATGGAACAATTATACCCCGATCGACCTACTACATTTGAACTATTCTTTTCACGACTGTTTCATTAAATATATAGAACCCTAATCATTTTTTTTTGCTAATATAATTGATAGGTTAAATTATCCGCTAGGTTTTGATAAGATCCATTTGATGATGCATTTTATTAATTCACTCATTAACGACGTCGACGGTATAAGTAAAAGTTGGAAAATGATCTTATCCGTCCATGTAATGAGTATAGTAGAGCTCGTGAGACGAATAATAACATAACGCACTAATACTATAGTCTATTTCATGTGATCAAGAAACACAATTATTGATAGTAACCAAAGATGAAGTATAGATTCGCCAACAAACATATGTGGTTGATCATTAATTGTTGTAATTAAAAATTACCTACTGTTTGCCCCGCAAAATACACACAAGCAACACATGCAATGGGAACAAATAACACCAAGCCTAGCTAGCTAGTTAGCAAGAGGGCAGCTCTCAAGAGAATGGTTTCAACCATAGTTGGCACTATCATAGTTCTCTAATGACAATGTACGACCTTATAAGAAATATTATTTATTAAACACATACATCGATCATTTACATTCCAAATTAATTAAGTTCCGATCAACGAAACCCGGCCTCTATGAGGATTATTATTATTGAAAGAAGAAGTGAACAACATTTACGAAACAGTTCTGAATCCGTTTCAATAATGCAAGACATAAAAATTGTATTCCACCACAGCATCATCACTTTTAGAGGCATTATACGACTCCGTTGTTGCCCCTAGCAAACCTGAACACTCCACTTCCTCCGATCACCGACAGCTCCCTCATTTTGTTTAAGATCGAGTTCCTCCCCAATAGGGATATGGTGCTACCATTATACTTCCCATGAACAAAAGCAAAGTTCTGAGATGAAAAATGAGTATTAAAGGTCCTAGAGGGGGTGAATAGGTCTTTCCTATTTTTTCGTTTAATCTGTTCTCGGGATAGCAAAATAGAGATCTATCTCAAAACACAGAACACGAGTACTGAAATGTAAAGACAGTAAGTAAAGAGTGACACAAGATGTTTTTGATAACGCAGAAATCCTACAACCAGGATTAAAACTGCGTGCCCCTAACTCTTGAGCGACAAACCTTTTCCCTAACTAGTAACACACACAATTACAAGTTTCTGGTACTCTGGGGATACATAACTTGTATGCTATCCTGACTAGTCTACCCACCAGTACAAACAGAGCTACACTACTTAATCTATGTGTTTACACTTTGGAAAGTATACAGAAGTATCAACTCAGATCTTAACTACTCTTAAGTTAAATCTTCTTGATCAACTTCTTGGGTTGAGCATCTCCATACTTTATCTCAATGGAATGCACAATGCAATGATGCATATGAGTTTTGAAAAACAGTTTTTATGCTTGAGAATCCATGTCTATTATGCACTATACAGAGCAACCAGAAGACATGGAAGAGGAAGAGAAGAGAGAAGAGAAACTACACTCGAAAGTGCTCTCAAAGAATACCAAAACAGAATAACTTAACCCCAGAGTTTTCACTCAACCAACCAACCAAGGAGCTAAGACAACTTAAGACTCCTTATATAGGCAAGGTTATTCCAGAGGTCAAAGACAGCTAATAGGCACGTCAAACACAGCAGCACGCAAGCCTAAATGCAGACCTAAAACCGTCCTACAAAGCCAGCTACGGATGGGACTAAAGCAACTCTAAACAGTGAGCAAACCAAGACAGCTTTTTAGGTCTATCCATTTTGAGCAAAAGTTGTCTAAACAAGGCAAAAGGTTCCTATGCTCTTGTACAAGAATAGCAATAGCAGTAGTCAAAAGAGAAGCACGTTTTTGACAGCCAAAAGCAGAAACCAGGAAAATCAAAAACAAAAGCACAAGACAACCAGAAAAGGACAAAACAGTTTCCTAGGTACCACATGTGAACACTAGTCAACACTCCTAGGGATTTTCATTAAACAGATCAGATTTTCATGTTCAAAGATCACATAGATTAAGCATAAGTAATCTGAGTTATAGAAGGGATTAAAGTCGTGAAGGATCACACAAGAAAAACATTCCAGATTATCAGGGATACATGCTCAGTGTTCTATCCTAGATGAAAACATGTAATGCACATGAATGATATACCTGTTTTCCAATGAGATAAAGAAGGCAATGTCACAATGGCTTTGATGATCATTTACTGCTGTGTTTTGTCGATCATAGTACAAGAAATAGCCAACAACAAGTGTATGCCTTCAATCTCCCCCTTTGGCATTTCTTGACAAAACACAGTTCTTCAAAGAGTACCTGCAACACCGTTGTAACACAAACATATGCAACAACAAGGATATCTATCTCACATAGTATCCTGCCCCTAAATATATGAAGATTTAATGAAGATAGACAGATAAAAAAATGACAATGAAAGGTCTAGGACATCCATTTTGAAATTATAATTGATGTCTTATATGGTAATAGACATCAGTTGGTTGACCGATGCCTTTTTTTTACAATAGACATCGCCAACCTAGACATCGGTTTGAAATTTTTTAGACATCGGTCTAGAACCGGTGTTTATGACCCTTTTTCTAGTAGTGACTCAAGGATCTTCATGTCACTTTATCTGAAACACCTATACTCTATTGTGACAACATTTCTACTTTGGCCTTAGCTACTAATCCAGTTTATCATTCTAAACTCAAGCATATCGAGGTTGATGTCCACTTCACCAGAGATCAAATCAAAGTTGGTTCAATCAGACTGTAGTTTGTTACAACACATGAATAGCTTGCGGATTTGTTCACCAAAGCAGTCCTCAAAATAATTACTTGAAGAACAACTTAATGGTTACTACTCACTATTAAATTGAGGGAGGATGTTAACAGTAAACAGTTGATTCTACATCATTTACTCATGATTGGCTTGTAAAAACTTCATCTCTTTTACCTGTTTTGTCAGCTTGTCCAACTGGTTACATCTGTCCATGTATAGCTGGACAGTATGCATATATTCGCTGTTGTAAAACTCTGTTTCATTAATCTAAGTCAGTAAGTCACACATTTCTCTCCTCCTATTATCCTAACAAGACTTCCCATGAACAAAAGCAAAGTTCTGAGCCATCAACAGACTATTGTCTTCTTGCGATGCAGATCCATAAAACCCTTGAGCCCTCCCCAACAGCTTCGAGCTCGATTCGGGGCCTTGTGTTAGCGGGTTGTCGATCATTCTGATCTTCCCGAACCTTGTTTGGGAGGAGTTGGAGGGGGGTTGCACTATCGTCACGGCGGTGGGATTAGGGCCATCGACAATGTTGTGCCAATAGAGGCGAAAATGAGTGAGCTTCTCCTTCTTTAGACCGAGAATCTTGGGGTTGAGGGGCTTAGCATAGCCATGATCATCCCCAGAAACTATGATCATGGAAAAAGAAGAGATGAGGGTGAAGGCATACACACGTATTGGCACTTCCTTGACGATTGACAAAACACATTGTTCATCCAAACAAGTGGTTGTTGACATCTCCAAAATTTTATCTCCTTGGTACTTCGGGTAATACATTCACTGCATATCATGTTTTTTTTTCATCTAGGATATGATAGTGTGCTTGTATCCCTACTGATCTGGTAATCTTATGTGAACATGTTCTTATCTGGTTTGATTGCACATGTGCCTTACAGTAGCCTAGGATAAACCTTTTGTCTGTATCTTGGTTCTTGCTAGTTGACCTTAAAGGTTCAAATATGTTTAGCCAACATGAACATGTGATACTTAGGATATTGTGTTACTTTATGCATGTGCTTCAGGATAGCCTTGGTTCTCACGTGATACCTTCTCTGCTGCTTTGCTATTTCTGGTAATTGGCTGTGTACAACATGTTCCCTCCCAAAAACTCAACTTACCCAAAATGGTTATATGATGGTGACTTAGCATTTTGTCTTGAAACTCGTTTCTGTTTTGTCAAAACTGCTTGGTCAAATTTTGTGTTAGTTTTTGGTCAGCCATAAGCTTTCTTGGTTGCTAGTGACCACGTGATTCGGTGCCATGTTTTAACTCTTGTGTTGTTTTCTCACCGATATGGTTTTCTGGTTATTAGGGGGAACAAAAGCTGTTTTGTCTACCCTCTTCCTTTTGCTTATGGTGTTGTCCCATTAAGTTGTGCAGACTTGGTTTGCTCTGTTTAGGTCTGTACTCGGTGCAGCATAAAGTGTTGCTGTATCACGTGCCCTTTTAGTTTGTGTCGATCCTTGTGTTTTGGCTTGCCTGCTGTTTTATGTTGCTGCTATGCATGGTCTATATAAGGGTCCTTACTGTTCTAAAAGGCTGTTGGTTGCGTGAGTTATTCTGTGCATCTTGGTTATTCTGTTTAGGCATTCTTTGAGAGCACATTCTTGTGTTGTTTCTCTTCTGTCTCTCTCCCTTTTCATGTCTTTTGGTTGCTCATAATTGTGCATAATAGACATGGTTTCTCAAACATAAAAACTGTTTTCCAAAACTCATATGCATCATTGCATTGTGCATTCCATAGAGATAAAATGTGGAGATGCCCAACCCAAGAAGTGATCAAGAAGATTCTAACTTGATGTGTAGTTAGGAATCTATGTTTGATACTTCTGTTTTTCTTTCCAAGTGTAAGCACATAGATTAGAGTAGTGTAGCTCTGTTTGTACTAGTGGGTAGACTAGTTGGGATAGCATAAGAGTTATGTATCCTCAGAGTGCCAGAAACTTGTAATTGTGTGAGTTACCAATTAGTGGAAAGGTTTGTCCCTCAAGAGTAAGGGGCACGCAGTTTTAATCCTGTTGGAGGATTTCTGCGTCAACAAAAACATCTGGTGTTATTCTTTTCCTACTGTTCTTTCCTTATTACTCGTAACCTGTTTCTCGGGATAGGACAATATCTTGCTATCCCAAGAGCAGAATTGAACGAAAAAGTGGTAAAGGCCTATTCACCCCCCCTCTAGGACCTTTAATTGGTATCAGAGCGGCCACTAGCCTTTGCTAGTGAGATCCTCTGAGGGGTTCATTATGGATCGGGAAAAAGGTTTTTCCATAAATGTACCACATTTTTTCGATGGACATGATTTTTCTCAATGGAAAATCATGATGAGTGCCTTCCTCTCCTACCAAGATGATGGTATGCTGTGGCAAAGTGTAGAGGAAGGCTGGACACATCCCACAAAACCAGAAGGCGCTGAATCAACCGTGATGGTTTCAAAGCCTAGGTCCGAATGGGTAAAAGATGACAAGGATTCGGCTAGAGCAAACATCAAGGCCCTTAGCTGTTTATTCAATGCTGTCTCCGAAGCAGAGCGCCAAAGAATCATTCATTGCTCTACTGCTAAGGAGGCATGGGATGTGCTTGTCAACACTCATGAAGGTAACACTCGTGTTAAACAACAAAAGCTTCAACGTCTTATTTTTGAGTTTGAAGGTCTAAGCATGAGTGACAAAGAGTCTATCGATGATTTCTATGGTCGTGTTCTTACTATCACTAATCAATGTCGTAGCTTAGGTGAGGCCATTGAACCAAAGAAAATCGTTAGAAAATTCTTAACTGCTTTACCTTCTTTCTTTGATTCTAAGATGAATGCTATTGAGGAAGCTCACGATCTTGACACTTATCCTTTAGAGGAACTTGTTGGAAATTTAAAGACCTATGAAACTCTAAAAAAGAGACCCATGCATGAGAAAACCATTGCTTTAAGTACGGTTAAAGTTGATGATGAAAATGTGCATGAAAATGAGGATGATGACAATGATGAGTTGGCCTTTCTAACCAAGCAATTTGAAAAGTTTTTAAGGAAAAGGAAAACGTTTAATTCAAATCGGAATTTCTCAAAAGGTTCTAGCTCTAAGCCCTTTAGGAACAAGGTCTCACAGAAAGGTCGGGATACCAGGCTCTCTTCTATTCCGAAAACTGATATGAAATGTTTTGAATGTAATGGATTAGGACATAAGGCTATAGACTGTGCTAACAGGAGAAACAAGTCTCACAAAGTTTTAAAAGCAACCTGGAGTGATAGTGAGTCAAATGACAATTCTGAAACTGATCTAGAAGAAGATGAAAAAGTTGCTTTTGTCTCTCATGTTATATTGGATGAGTCCCTTGAGGACAAGGATTCCGATGATGAAGGGCATGATATGTATGTGCGTCTATGCAAAGCTTCTAAGTCTATGCTTGCTAAGAATGAAGCTCTAACTGATGAGCTTTCATTGAGTAAGGAGACACATTCCAGGATACAAGAGGAGTTTTTATCCCAGAAAGCAGATTGGAAATCTACCAAGACTCAACTTGAAGAACAAGTTGCTTCTCTCAAGGAAGAGCTGGACCACCAATCTTCTACCATATACATGCTGACTACTGAGAAGCTGAAGCTTGAAGCAGCCCTACTAGATGCCCGGAACCAGTTTGCCAAGTTCTCTATTGGCTCGGAAAAGCTGTCCAAAATTTGTGTGCTGGGAAGACTGGAGGGCAGCAAGAAAGGGTTGGGATTTGAGAATGGTGACAAATCCAAGGACTTTGGCAAGACCGCGTTCGTCAAGGAGACCAGCTCTGTGTTGGGAAAGCCTCCGCCTCAGCTGAAGAAGGATGCTCTGGATACCTCCAAGGTGTTGAAGCCCAAGAAAGGATCGCAAATCAGATGCTTTCACTGTGGGAATAGCGGACACATCCGTCGGTACTGCTACAAGCTGAGAAGAAACCCTGTACCTGCTAAGATCTCTCAAAACAACGATCTGCTTGCTCACTTTCAGAAATCCCTCAGTGAACTGACAAGGATCGCACACTCCCTTGCTATCCCAGTGCAAAAGAATCAACCAGCTGCTACAAACTGGATCAGAAAATCTGCTCGAAGAAACCGGGATACCAGAAGGGTCATGTCTCCCAAAGCCCCTGACATTAAGAAGAAATCGGAAGAAGTTGTCTGCTTTCTCTCGAGAGTTAAGACTTCACCTGTTGCTGCAAGGAATGTTGTAGCCGTATGCAACGTTGCCTTAACTGCCATTTCCACCAGGAAATCCGATTCTTGGTATATGGACAGCGGTTGTTCGAAGCACATGACAGGAGAACGAAAATGGTTTTCGTCCATGGATGATACTCACCCTGTTGGTGATGTCATGTTTGGAGACGGTGCCAAGGCAGAGATTATTGGATGCGGGACAGTTGACACTCCTGGTCTCCCAGCCCTGAAGAACGTGTTGTTGGTGGCAGGCTTAGAAGTATGTCTGCTGAGTGTGAGCCAGATAGTTGACGAATATGAGACGGTAACCTTTGACAAATCCAAGTGCACTGTTCTGGATGGGAAAGGGAGATATGTGATGAAGGGGGAGAGGTCCCGTGACCATTGCTACTGTGTCCGTGCAAACAAGAAGCTGGAACCTGACGTGTGCTTCCTATCCTCAACTCAAGAAAGTCTGCTAGATCTTTGGCATAGAAGGATGTGCCATCTCAACCATCAAGATGTGGTGAAACTGTCTTCAAAGGATGGAGCTCGTGGTCTACCCAAACTGTCCGGGAGAGCTGCAGGTATGTGTGGAGACTGCAAAATGGGTAAGCTATCCCGAACCTCCCATCCTGTTCTAAATGCTAGACCAACCTCTAACATTCTTGAGTTACTTCACTTAGACCTTGTAGGCCCTGTAGAAACTGAAAGTCTTGCTAAAAAGAAATATTTACTTGTTGTGGTAGATGACTTTTCTAGATTCACTTGGGTGATTTTTCTAGGAGACAAAACTCAGACTTTTGGGAAGTTTTTTGAACTAGCAAAACGAATTTCAAATGAGAAGCTTTCTGAAAATAAATGCATTTTGAGGATTAGATCAGATCATGGAACCGAGTTTGCGAACTTCTCATTTGCTGAATATTGTGAGGAAAATGGCGTGCATCATGAGTTTTCAGCCCCCATCACACCACAACAAAATGGGATTGTTGAAAGGAAGAATAGGGTATTAGTAGAGATGGGGAGAGTTATGTTAAGCTCGGCAGACTTGCCTCACATGTTTTGGGCCGAAGCTATTTTTAATGCGTGTTACACTCTTAATCGTGTAATCTTTAGACCAGGTACTAGTAAAACTCCCTATGAACTTTGGAAAGGCAAGAAACCAAATATCTCACATCTGAAAGCTTTTGGAAGTCCTTGTTTTATCTATAGAGACCGTGAGTACTTGACTAAGTTTGATGCAAAATGTGATATGGGTGTTTTTCTAGGCTATGCCTTGAATAGCCGTGCTTACAGAGTCTACAACAAGAGAACTTGTAAAGTTGTAGAAACTGTGAATGTGGCTATCAATGATTCTCTTGTATGCTCTCACAACCATTCTTCTAGAAATGCGCAGGTTGAGGATTTGAACACTGAGACATCTCCCAAGGACGCTGAGACTCCCATTGATGAACAGAATCCTGTTCCTGATGATGTATCCCAGGGTGAGGAATCTGATACTGAAGGTGCCATGATAGATCAGACCTTGACTATCCAGAAGCCACATCGTGTTGGGAAACGTCAAGTGCAAAAAGATCATTCTCCCTCGGATGTGATAGGCATGGTGGACGAGCCAAGACAGACCCGAAGTAAGTCCAAGATGTATGTGAGTAATCTGGTAAATCTCAAGAGTTTTCTTACGTTGCATAGGCTAGCCATAAATAGAATTGCTTGCTACGGCTTTGTGTCTAGTGTGGAGCCTAAGAACATTAGGGATGCCTTGAAAGATCCAGAGTGGATTGTTGCCATGCAGGATGAGCTAAATCAGTTTGAGAAAAGTAGTGTTTGGCACCTTGTCCCTAGACCTAAGGATAAAAATATTATAGGAACAAAATGAGTGTTCAAGAACAAAACTGATGAGAAGGGAATAATCACTAGAAACAAGGCTAGGTTAGTAGTGCAAGGGTATTCTCAAATTGAAGGACTAGATTTTGATGAAACCTTTGCTCCCGTAGCAAGACTTGAGTCTGTTAGATTGCTCTTAGCTATTGCCTGCTTTCTAAAATTTGACCTCTTTCAAATGGATGTGAAAAGTGCCTTTTTGAATGGAATTTTGAAAGAAGAGGTATATGTTGAACAGCCCCCGGGATTTCAGAGTACTACCCATCCCGATCATGTTTACAGGTTAGACAAAGCTCTTTATGGCTTGAAGCAAGCTCCTAGAGCTTGGTACGAGAAATTGTCTACACACTTGATTGACCATGGGTATGTAAGGGGTTCTATTGATAAAACTATGTTTGTCAAGAATGTTTCACAACATATGATAATTGCTCAAGTCTATGTGGATGATGTGGTGTTTGGTTCTACCTCTAAAGACCTTGTTGAGGAGTTTGTTACTCTAATGAAACAAGAATTTGAGATGAGCTTGTGCGGAAAACTAAACTTCTTTCTTGGACTACAAGTTCAGCAAAGGAAAGATGGTTTGTTTATTTCGCAGGAAAAGTATGCGAGGGAGCTTGTGAAGAAGTTTGGGATGGAAGGAGCCTCTCCCATCCGCAACCCAATGGGGACTTCATGTAGAATCAGCGCAGATCTGGAGGGTACCAATGCTGATCAAACTCTTTACAGAAGCATGATTGGAAGCCTGCTCTATCTCACTGCCAGCAGACCTGACATCTCCTTCAGTGTGGGTGTTTGTGCTCGGTATCAAGCCAACCCCAAGGAATCTCATGTGAAGGCTGTCAAACGTATCATTCGATACGTTTCAGGTACGTGTGCTTTTGGAATCCTGTATACCACGGATACTAACACTGAGATTGCAGGGTATTCGGATTCTGATTGGGCTGGAGATGCCACGGATAGGAAAAGCACATCTGGAGGGTGTTTTTTTGTCGGGAACAACCTTGTGTCGTGGCACAGCAAGAAGCAGAACTGTGTATCCCTATCTACTGCTCAGGCTGAGTATATAGCTGCTGGAAGTTGCTGCACTCAACTCCTCTGGATGAAACACATGCTGAGTGATTACGGATTTGAGCAAGGTATCCTATCCCTATTCTGTGATAACACCTCTGCTATCAATATTTCAAAGAACCCTGTGTTGCATTCTAGGACCAAACATATAGAGATTAGATATCATTTCATCAGAAATTTGGTTGAAGATAATCAGCTTGAAATGACATTTATTCCAACTGAGCAACAATTGGCAGATTTGTTTACTAAGCCCTTGGATAATATGAGATTTGAAAGTCTTAGGAAGGCCATTGGTGTATGCACCATTATTTGAGTTCTCTCCCTCATCTGTTTAATTTTTTTTTTTTTCTTTCTTTCATTTTCTTTCTCAAGTCTCTGTATTTTTCTGGAAATAAATGTTGGCTCATATTGGGATACGAGTCTGTGGTCATATCCCAGGAAGTTTTTCTGAACTTGACCTAAAATGCTGTGTTCTTATTTCATATTTCTTGACAGTCATTTGCTGCATTTTTCATTTGTGCATATGTATCTATGCCTTTAAGGATGTTGCTGCATGTGGTCTGAATCGGTCTTGAAATCAAAAGAATTTTTGAGCACAAAGGTTACTCTTGTGGGGTGTACGAAGGTTGAGCTAGAAAACTGAGTGAGTTGAACTAATCACTAAAGAGGAGTTGTAAAATACCTGGTACTCATTGACAATTGATTAAAGTAAAGGTATGGGCTAGTCTCTTGCTGGGTGCACCTTAACCGGAACCAGTGGGGATCCCTGAGATGTTATCTATCCTTCGATGGGTTCGGACTAGTTACCCACTGAGTGTCCTTGATACACACATTATTCTTTCGAGCATTGCGCTCAGGACATAATGGTAACTACTCTGTTACATGGACCTATGAGGACGTTTTTCTCAGATGAGCTCTTGGACAAAATTCTTAAAAGGATGGCAAAAGTGCTTTGAACATAAATGACAATGGCCAAAGGCCAAGTTGGGACAAAGTCCTTGTGTTACTGAACATTCTGAACTCTCAAAAGGTTGTGACAAAGTCACGTGTTACTCTTGATATCCTCATATCATTTGATGCTCTGATCTTGTACCCTCTTAGTTGAACCTTTTCACACACACACTCTTTTGGTTTCGAGTTTTGATTTGTAAGATCATTGCATTGATATTACTTGTTAGTCATATACACATGTGAAAAATTTGAGCCATCTAAGACATATGAAAGATAGTTGTCACATTTTTTTTTTGAGAAGTCATGCTTAAACTCTTCTTGATCTGTTGGGATTTCACTGACTGTTTCCATCCCAAGACATGAGTTGACAGTTTTCATAAATTTTTGTTTAAGTGCCTCACGTGAGGGGGAGTTGCTCATGTACCGATGGGTACATAGGTCTTGTCTATTATCCAATAGGCAATTAGGGTTACTGCATGGGTGACTGTTTATCTGATTTTGGGGGGATATCTAGGTGCATGTGTGGTTCATGTAGATCTAGGTCATTATTGCTGTTTCCTTTTCTTCTGACTTTACTCTGCAGAAGTTGGAAAGTGAAGAATGGAGATGGTGTGTTTAAGGGGAGAAACTGTCTGGTTCAAAACAATCAATGAGTGGTCTTGATTTTCGCTGCACTCTCTCTCTCTCCCACTACATCTGCTCGGTTCATTTTCCTCTCCTTTTTAATTCCTGAAGTATGAGGAAGAGGAACCGCAGACCACAAACTACCTTTCAAGCTCTCTCCTTCTCCATCTCTCCAATGGCTAACCCAGATCCTCTCATCCCTGAAGTCGTCATTTGCTTACCTCCTCCTCCTCCAACATCGCCTCCATCCAAGTCGGTCACTGACAAACCTAAGCCCTCTGCTACTTCCACCTATCAGCGCAAACGGCGTAATCCCAAAGCTTCAGCACAGACAGCCAAACTTCCAAAATCCGCATCCGTGCCTTCAGTCTCCAAAGAGCCTACACCTCCACCGTCTTCTCCACAGAATCCTCCTGCTCCTCCTACTGCTGAACCCTCACCAAATCTAGACTCAGTACCGGTCTCCTCCTCTCCTGTTGCTCCGACTCAAATGGATACCTCTCCTCCAACTGCTCCGTCCTCTGTGCCTCAACCTCCAGTCTCTCCTTCCTCTCCAGCTGCTCAGCCTGATCTCTCTCCAACTGCCCCTGCTCAATCTCCTGCTCACACTCCTTCGGTTCCACCGACTCTCCGAAAGCGAAAGCAGCCCGATCTCTCTCCTACGTGGTCCTCTCCTGCTTCATCCTCTTCTGAACCTCTGAAGCAGAGGGTCACTCGTTCGAAGACCAAGATCACTCCAGGGACTTCCAAGGGAAAATCGGCTTCGACAAAATCCAAGACCAAGGCAACAGGCAAGTCTGTCTCTGGTGATCTGACTATCCCTCCAGTCATGCACTTCACCTCTTCCGAAGCTCGCAGCTTATTTGGGTATGTCACCTTGAATCGTCCCATTGTTGCTGAGAGACCCATGGATTTTGCTTCTCTGCATCCCGCTTTGCTGGCGTTGGTCACTCGCCTGGGATGGGTCCAGGCCTTCAGCTCCTTCCCTCGGTACAACCGTACCTTGGTCCAGGAGTTTTACGCCAACTTTCCGAGCACGGTGTCCTCAGAAGTTCGCATCCGATCCAAGCAGCAAATTATTGTCTATGTTCGTGGTGTTCCGGTTAACTGCTCGCCTTCTGGGATACGAAAAGCTCTTGGTCTCCCTGTCACTACTGATGGCGTAATACAAACCTACTCTGAGTACTCGAATTCCTGTACCATCAATGAGCTTGCTTCTCGTCTCTATTCCTCACCTCCAGCTGAACCGGTAACTGGCACGTTCCTCACCAGTCGTTTCTTGACTGAACGGTTCAAGGCATTGGGCTTTCTTGTTCGGACTCTGTTCTATCCAGCATCTCAGACCAGCAAGATCCCAGTGAAGCATGCCACTCTCATGGCGTACCTCAGTCATGATCCTCCACGGCCTGTCCTTCTTGCTGAATATTTCATGTTCCAGGCCATCCGCACTGCTGGTGTCAACCACCGCAGCTCGCTTGCGAAAGCTTTGGTGTTTCCTTGCCTCATCACCAAGCTTTGCGGTGATGCTCGGGTTCCTTTGTGGAATGGCGACAAATATGGCCCCGAACCTTCCTCGGTGGATGCTCTCACGATCAACAAGTCTGCTCACCAATCCAATGAATATGTGGAGCCGATGGACCATCAGTTCCTCAAGGTAGCAGTCCAGTCCATGATCACAGGTGCTGTCAAGGAGTTGAAGACAAATTTGGAGGAGCAGCTCGGGAAGTTCAAAGCTGAGATTTTTGAGCTCGTCTCCAGCACTGCTGCAGGCCCTGCTCCACAGCCCAGTGTCTCCTCTCCACCTGTGGATAGCGCTGCTGCCTCGTCTCCTTCTGACTCCGGAGCTACTATTCATATTGCCGAGACGGGAGCCTTTGCAGAGGACGCTGATGATGCTGCTATCTGAATGTCTATCTCACATCTCTCCTTGCTTTTCCTTCTGTCCTCTGTTTTTCTTTCCTCTTTCTCTAGAACACCTTAAACTTTTGTTTTGGTTTTGGGGATGTGTCCCTTGACAATGGAACCGCTATCTATGTCATTTGTTTTATGTGGCATTTCCCTTTGTCTTTCCTGGACAAAAAGGGGGAGAACAAATTTGCGATGCAGGTACTGATGGATGAACCTCCTGGCTGGGATAGGTACTCGTGATCCTATCCTGGGTAACCAGTTAGGGGGAGTACTTAGTACATACTCTGAACTTTGGATAAACTTCTGTGTATGTATGGGAATTATTGTACACTTTGTTTTCTTTCAGGGATTATGTGTTTTGTCAAGGAATGCCAAAGGGGGAGATTGAAGGCATACACACGTATTGGCACTTCCTTGACGATTGACAAAACACATTGTTCATCCAAACAAGTGGTTGTTGACATCTCCAAAATTTTATCTCCTTGGTACTTCGGGTAATACATTCACTGCATATCATGTTTTTTTTTCATCTAGGATATGATAGTGTGCTTGTATCCCTACTGATCTGGTAATCTTATGTGAACATGTTCTTATCTGGTTTGATTGCACATGTGCCTTACAGTAGCCTAGGATAAACCTTTTGTCTGTATCTTGGTTCTTGCTAGTTGACCTTAAAGGTTCAAATATGTTTAGCCAACATGAACATGTGATACTTAGGATATTGTGTTACTTTATGCATGTGCTTCAGGATAGCCTTGGTTCTCACGTGATACCTTCTCTGCTGCTTTGCTATTTCTGGTAATTGGCTGTGTACAACATGTTCCCTCCCAAAAACTCAACTTACCCAAAATGGTTATATGATGGTGACTTAGCATTTTGTCTTGAAACTCGTTTCTGTTTTGTCAAAACTGCTTGGTCAAATTTTGTGTTAGTTTTTGGTCAGCCATAAGCTTTCTTGGTTGCTAGTGACCACGTGATTCGGTGCCATGTTTTAACTCTTGTGTTGTTTTCTCACCGATATGGTTTTCTGGTTATTAGGGGGAACAAAAGCTGTTTTGTCTACCCTCTTCCTTTTGCTTATGGTGTTGTCCCATTAAGTTGTGCAGACTTGGTTTGCTCTGTTTAGGTCTGTACTCGGTGCAGCATAAAGTGTTGCTGTATCACGTGCCCTTTTAGTTTGTGTCGATCCTTGTGTTTTGGCTTGCCTGCTGTTTTATGTTGCTGCTATGCATGGTCTATATAAGGGTCCTTACTGTTCTAAAAGGCTGTTGGTTGCGTGAGTTATTCTGTGCATCTTGGTTATTCTGTTTAGGCATTCTTTGAGAGCACATTCTTGTGTTGTTTCTCTTCTGTCTCTCTCCCTTTTCATGTCTTTTGGTTGCTCATAATTGTGCATAATAGACATGGTTTCTCAAACATAAAAACTGTTTTCCAAAACTCATATGCATCATTGCATTGTGCATTCCATAGAGATAAAATGTGGAGATGCCCAACCCAAGAAGTGATCAAGAAGATTCTAACTTGATGTGTAGTTAGGAATCTATGTTTGATACTTCTGTTTTTCTTTCCAAGTGTAAGCACATAGATTAGAGTAGTGTAGCTCTGTTTGTACTAGTGGGTAGACTAGTTGGGATAGCATAAGAGTTATGTATCCTCAGAGTGCCAGAAACTTGTAATTGTGTGAGTTACCAATTAGTGGAAAGGTTTGTCCCTCAAGAGTAAGGGGCACGCAGTTTTAATCCTGTTGGAGGATTTCTGCGTCAACAAAAACATCTGGTGTTATTCTTTTCCTACTGTTCTTTCCTTATTACTCGTAACCTGTTTCTCGGGATAGGACAATATCTTGCTATCCCAAGAGCAGAATTGAACGAAAAAGTGGTAAAGGCCTATTCACCCCCCCTCTAGGACCTTTAATTGGTATCAGAGCGGCCACTAGCCTTTGCTAGTGAGATCCTCTGAGGGGTTCATTATGGATCGGGAAAAAGGTTCTTCCATAAATGTACCACATTTTTTCGATGGACATGATTTTTCTCAATGGAAAATCATGATGAGTGCCTTCCTCTCCTACCAAGATGATGGTATGCTGTGGCAAAGTGTAGAGGAAGGCTGGACACATCCCACAAAACCAGAAGGCGCTGAATCAACCGTGATGGTTTCAAAGCCTAGGTCCGAATGGGTAAAAGATGACAAGGATTCGGCTAGAGCAAACATCAAGGCCCTTAGCTGTTTATTCAATGCTGTCTCCGAAGCAGAGCGCCAAAGAATCATTCATTGCTCTACTGCTAAGGAGGCATGGGATGTGCTTGTCAACACTCATGAAGGTAACACTCGTGTTAAACAACAAAAGCTTCAACGTCTTATTTTTGAGTTTGAAGGTCTAAGCATGAGTGACAAAGAGTCTATCGATGATTTCTATGGTCGTGTTCTTACTATCACTAATCAATGTCGTAGCTTAGGTGAGGCCATTGAACCAAAGAAAATCGTTAGAAAATTCTTAACTGCTTTACCTTCTTTCTTTGATTCTAAGATGAATGCTATTGAGGAAGCTCACGATCTTGACACTTATCCTTTAGAGGAACTTGTTGGAAATTTAAAGACCTATGAAACTCTAAAAAAGAGACCCATGCATGAGAAAACCATTGCTTTAAGTACGGTTAAAGTTGATGATGAAAATGTGCATGAAAATGAGGATGATGACAATGATGAGTTGGCCTTTCTAACCAAGCAATTTGAAAAGTTTTTAAGGAAAAGGAAAACGTTTAATTCAAATCGGAATTTCTCAAAAGGTTCTAGCTCTAAGCCCTTTAGGAACAAGGTCTCACAGAAAGGTCGGGATACCAGGCTCTCTTCTATTCCGAAAACTGATATGAAATGTTTTGAATGTAATGGATTAGGACATAAGGCTATAGACTGTGCTAACAGGAGAAACAAGTCTCACAAAGTTTTAAAAGCAACCTGGAGTGATAGTGAGTCAAATGACAATTCTGAAACTGATCTAGAAGAAGATGAAAAAGTTGCTTTTGTCTCTCATGTTATATTGGATGAGTCCCTTGAGGACAAGGATTCCGATGATGAAGGGCATGATATGTATGTGCGTCTATGCAAAGCTTCTAAGTCTATGCTTGCTAAGAATGAAGCTCTAACTGATGAGCTTTCATTGAGTAAGGAGACACATTCCAGGATACAAGAGGAGTTTCTATCCCAGAAAGCAGATTGGAAATCTACCAAGACTCAACTTGAAGAACAAGTTGCTTCTCTCAAGGAAGAGCTGGACCACCAATCTTCTACCATATACATGCTGACTACTGAGAAGCTGAAGCTTGAAGCAGCCCTACTAGATGCCCGGAACCAGTTTGCCAAGTTCTCTATTGGCTCGGAAAAGCTGTCCAAAATTTGTGTGCTGGGAAGACTGGAGGGCAGCAAGAAAGGGTTGGGATTCCGATGATGAAGGGCTGAGATGGGAAGTCTAGCCATGTTTGCGCGTACACTCAAATCTTTTATCGTCGTTGTGACATATATATATTAAGTGAAGGAACAATTAAACCCCGATCGACCACCTGCTACATTTTTGACCTATTCTTTTCGATCACGACTGTTCAATAAAAACACATATAGAGAACCCAAAAATTGATTTCTTCTAACAGAATTAAAAGTTTAAATGATCCTTTAGCTAGGTTTTGATAATATCCGATTGATCATGCATTTTATTAATATACTAACACGTTATTAATATACTAACACACTTGAAATTCCGTGTCATTTGAGAGTAATTCCGCGAACAAATCCGTCTTTGCATGTCCAAAATCTATGTGAAATGACTTTTCCACATTGAGTTCTATGTGTAAAAGTGTTATACCTCACCGAATATAATCTGTACTCAAAACTCATTTTGCTTGTAGTGACGTCATCGATATAAGTAAAAGTTGGAATGATTTTGTGATTTTTGTCCGTTCATATAATGAGTATAGTAGACTAGTAGAGCTCGTGAGACGAATAATTAATTACATAATGTACTCGATGGAAAAGTTAGGTTCGTGTATTGACGATCGAGTTGAAAAACAAAATGTGTGTGTTTTGAACGACCAAAGGTTCTTATTTCTAGTCTATTTCATGTGATCATGATGCAGGAAACACAATTATTGAAAGTAACCAAAGATGAAGTATAGCTTCACCAACAAACATATGTGGTCGATCACTGTGGCAACCTTTGTTATTTTTCTTACAGTTGACTAGAATTTTCCGAGTCTGTGTTCTAATTATTCTCTACGTTTCACTGTCCAATTGGTGCAAGGACCTTGACGAGGCTGGAATATTTCCAGGCTAGAACAAGGCCAGCGACTCGACTGAAAAAAATAATGTGAGTTTGGACGGTGGAGCTACGGTTGACTTGAGCTAACCATACCCTAGCTTACATTATATTCTGATCTCACAGAAAGCATATCCCGACATATATGATCCTTTAACACAGAAAGTGACCAAAATGTTTGATAAATTAAGTCGGAGAAAGTATATATGTATATAATGGGCGGCAATGTGGTTTTCTTTAATGGACTAGCTAGCTAGCTAGTTAATTAGGAAATGTGGTTAGTTACTTTTGTGACTTTGTCCAAGTAGTTGAGTATTTCCCCTCTTTGTTATATGTAGTTTGGTACTAGCTCTTAGAATGGAAGCAAGCTATTGTCTAAAATGAGTTTCTACATTTGGATTGAATTCGCATTACCTTTTATCTTTCACTTTTATGAGCAATCCATCGATTAATTTAAGAGTGATCGAGACTATGCTCATTTAATTAAGTTTTTCGACGCTAGAGAAACAATATCGATATTTCTTGGCGTCAAAATTTTGGATCATTTAACTGATTTGAGACTCGATTATCACCACATTATTGCAAATCCATGGGATATGATGTATTATCGTGCAAGAAATGAACATCGATCAACAACTTAAACAAGATATATGAAAAATGTGGCTGAAATTATGTCGACCTCACTTGTAACCAAATGGAAAAGAGAACCAACCCCACTAAGCTTAAAAGCAGACAGAGGTGGGTAGCTAGCCAACATTATTAATTGGTATTTCATGTTATGATATCTCAAAAGTGAGTACAAACACGAACTAAAAGCTAACAAGCATGGCTCAATAATGCAGCACATAGCACTTGTACTCGACAATGGCATCTCCGGTGGTCGGCGTGAACGTGTGAGTTCTAGCTTCCACATAACCTCTGGCAAACCTGAACAGCCCGCTCCCTCCGATCACTGGCATCTCCCTCACCTGGTCGAAAACCTGGTTTCTCCCAAGCACAGTTATGGTGCTCCCATTATACTTGCCCTCGACGAAATGAAAGTTCATGGCCATCAACAGCCCTATTTCCTGCTGCGCAGCCGATGCGTAGAACCCTTGAGCCTTCCCTATAAGCTTCGAGCTCAGCTCGGGCTTTTCGGTTAAAGGATTATCGATCATGCTGACGAATCCGAACGCTGTGGTCGAGTTAAGTGGCGGTTTCACGACTCCAATGGAGCTTGGGTTCTTGCCGCTCACAATGTCGTGCCAGTAGAGCTTGAAGTGGCTGAGCTTCTCTTGCTTGATCCCCAAGAGAACGGGGTCTAGGGCTCGCACGAAGTCGTGGTCATCTTCTGCGGCTTGGATCAAAACTAGGGCAAAGGAAGAGAGAAGAGAGAGAGCAAAGAAGATGGGAGATATTCTGGCCATGGCTGAACCTTAGCTTGGAGCTTTGAGCAACTGAAGAGTGTTGTGGCCACATATATAGTAGTTGAAGGAGAGTAGCTTAGCTAAAGACTTGTATGTCGTATATCTTGACTTCATTAGTCATCATTCTGGTCACCACCCACCAACTATAAATGCCACAATTTTCTTTTGTCATTTTTTCCATGTTGCTATTACGTCATATTTGCTGTCACATGCATTATTGTATCAAATGGTTAGAAAACTAATCCATCAAAGTGATTGAGTTGGTGCGTTCATATAATCAAAACGGACTAATAATGGATTAATTATACAACCAAAGATCAAAGTAACCATGCATGTATCATATCCTACTATGAACTAATTTTCTAGTTTAAATTTTGGTATGTCGTGGTAGTTTTCTTCCATCAGTCTGATGAAATATTCGAAACCGTTCCTTTTTTTCTTTTCAATAAATAAAGATAAAAACGCAACGAAAAATAAATAAATTAAGAAGCCTAGCTATAACGACGGATTGTGGAGAAGTATGAACAGGAGGAGGTCGTCGTCGTGATTGAGACACTCCCGCTGGTTGAACAACCCTAGGGTTGGTTTCAATTCACCGAAATCTCAACCGAGAAACTCATAGCACAAAAAAAAATTCCACCAAAAATTTGAACGCCGAAAGTTTTGAGTGAACTTGCTTTTAATTAAGGTCTTGCGTGCATGCGTAGTTCGAAGAGAACCTTTCGTTGTTTATTGTTTCACATATGGAAATATCACCATGCCAAGCACAGCATGCCAAAAAGTATTTTAAGATCCTGAGAAATACGTACACCAAACGCTTGCTTGCTATTAATCTTGCCGTAGAAATTACGTACTGTTATCTCTCAGTGAGCATAATCATTATTTGTCGTCGGCATGGCATCTGTTTCTCCTGTTAAACATGCAGCAAACTTTTGTCGCAAGATATATATGAGAGCAAATAGTAGCTTGGGTTTGGGCTCAGTTATGGGGCCTGACCCAAGATCTTTTAATTTATAGTTTTTTTTGCTTGCATCTTTACTATTTTAAGTACTTGTTATTTTAAATCTGAAATAAGCCCACTTTGTTTGGTGGGAGGGCAGGTTGGAGTTCATGCCTCTATGTGCATCTTATGTGCCTGATTTGTCCTAGGGTTAGTGTGTGACATAACGAAATGGTCATATTCTCCTAGTGGCAGGATGAAACGTAGTGCCGATAATTTTAATGTCGTTCGTCAGCATCGACGGAAATCTGCTTTATTTGCATTGATATGTTGCTTGAGTCACGTTATCTTTCAATTATTGTGTCACCATATTTGTAAAGTAGATAAAGTAGTTGTAATCGGACTCTCTGCTAGTTGGTGCATGAATGAATGCATATGTATTAGGAGTCATCTTGTCATGATCCGAGAGGTACTCTATGTGATTATTATAATACGGGGTTTAGGTCCTATGTTCCCTCGGGTATGTATTCACCAGTTTCTTTTAAAAAGGCTTAAGGGCTGTCACACTGCCATTTTTCCAAAAAAGAAGAAGATTACATGTAGATAATACATAATCCATGTGACCAGTACATATCATCACGACGTTTTTCTTTTGGAAAAAAGCAAGGTTATAAAAAATATTTGGCGACCTTAGACGTGAGGTACCTTTTAACGCTTAAGTAGAAATTAACCGGCAGTTTTGTATTATATTTTAATATTAAATGATAAATAATAAAAAAATTTATAAAGCTAAATTAGACATAATAATATTAATTTATTATCAACTGTTGGATATAGATCTAACAGTAATTGACCAACACTGACAACAAAATTTATTGACCACTTGATTAGGATTGTTATAGTCACAATAACTAAATAAAAAACATACCATCGAGTCATTGTTATGAGCCACATGACAAAATGTTGAGACTTTATAATCTTACAATAATCCATCTATCCACACAATATAAAACCATAACACAATGAAATACTACAAAATGAGGAAATCGAGCTTAGTTGCGATTGACTGTAGTAAGGCAAGACTTCAGATGCACTGGTCTCGAGTCAATTTGGGAATTTAGGGTTAGATCTCTAAACTCTAAGCTTTTATATTTCTAAAAGAAAAAAAATTAAAAATTAAAAAATTAAAAAATTAAAAATTAAAAATATATATATAATCTGATCCGCCTAGGTCTGCCTAGAAGGGGGGAAAAATTTTCTGCCAATTTTGAGACAAATTCAACGATTGGCGACCGCCTAACGCTTAGGCCCTTTTTTAGAACAGTGGAAAAAAGTCACTCCTAAGGTTGATCTGAACTTTTTTCGATGCATTAATATGATGTCTGAACCTCAAAAACTATCAAAGTGGTGCTTAAACTCTCAAACTACATGTTCTTGATGTCTAAAGCCATTTTCTCTCACATCACCGTTTATAAGAATGCAGTGGCATTATTTTTTCCAAAAGAGAGGAAAAATATTGAATACCCTTCCGATTTTTATTTTTTAATTAATTTTCTTTTATTTTTTAATTTAATTTTAATTTAAAAAAAAAAGTAGATACGTAAGTAGATGGATCTAAAACTGTACTTTATTCATTGATAGATGATCTTATATTGACATTACAATATGTTACAATCAATATCATATCCCTAATTAAGGATGTAATGAATATTTATTCCTGTAATAATTAGAACAAGACACACACCAAGATACTAGGAGCATAATATCCTAATTCACTCCCCCTTGTGTCGCGATTCAAATGAATGATGAATTACATGTTGCCTCACTAAAAACCTTGTCAAGCAAACAAAACACCTCTTGGGTAAAAAAAAAGCTTGGTCTAAGAGAAAAAGAGTACAACGCATCAATTATAAAAGCGACCACATGTGATGTAGACTCCTCCTGATGTCTTCAAAATGAACTCCCCCTAATCAGTAATTCAATCTTAGAGTTCAGACAAACTTCGTATACTAATGCGTCTCACATGCTTTGTAAATATTATATTTGGTTAAGGACTTGGTAAACAAGTCTGCAGCATTATCCACCAAACCAATCTGGTTCACCCAGATAATCAATAACTGCTGTCATTGCTGATTGTATGAGTACTTTTAGGAAATGAGTTAAGTATGACCATCCTTAATGTAACTCAACTTCATTTGTTCAATGCAAACCGCATTATTCTCAAAGATACAAGTTGGTGTTGTCATAGTAGATGGTAATCCACTAGATACTCGAATTTGGTGTAATATTGTCCTAAACTAAACACACTTATTAACTGCTTCATTCAAAGCTATACTTCTAGAAAGTAGCAACAAGGGTTTACTTTGTTGGTCTTCAAGTAATCTCCATGTTCTCCATGGTGAATACAAAATCTGTCACGCCCCGGTTTTCGACCGCCGGCTGGACTCTGCGATCTGCCTTGGGTGCCGTAGTCGAGGTGTGAGCGTGAAAAAGTAAAAGATAGAATGAAAAACGGTAAAATCAACTCGGTTCTTATTTACGAAGTAGAAATTCTATTACAAGCTACTAAAATAACAACAACTCCACTAGGCTCATCGTTCTATGCTCGGCTAATCATTTCGATTCTCGGACCCAACCTGCAAAATCTATATAGGGGTGAGCTTAACCTGACAGCTCAGTAGAGACGTAAAACCTCCTCATGGATAATCGATGAGAACACATGATCACATATTTAAAAATATAAAAATAATATCAAACTATGATGCAATGTAATTCCATTTATCTATCGGATAATCCATATATTAAAATACAAGGAGCCTATATGTCACATACCATATATTTTACCCTTTTGAGGTGACTACAGATGTCTTAACATATAAACTAACACTCTTCCCAATCCATGATCCCTTTCTGCTAGTCCTCTTATTCAACTTCGATCTCCAATTTTGAACAACTCTACTAGCCCACCTGAAATTTGGTCCTTATGAATTGAACTCAACTACAAAAAAAATATATCCTACAATTCTCGGTACCATAACTATCACACCAACTCCACCATACTCGCTATAACTACCGAATAAAATATAAATATACACAAAATCACGTTTATCGATAAATATACTAACACATGAGTTCATGTAATATATCTAGAAAAAATAGAACAAACAATCGAAAACACAACATAAATTAACATACAATAATATAGAGGTTTCCCAAGAATTTTCCTACTGTTTCTACTAAAATCTAATTAAGTAATTAATAGAAGTGCAATAGTAAGTTATAGACTTTAGTCCCAGGGCGTTCCAGTCTGGAGTAGGCTGAACGTTGTTCTATTCCCTGCAATACACTAAAACCTTCTGGATTAGAGGTCTAGACGGGGTTTCCCGCCTTCGACACTCCAATGCCTAAGTCAGAACAGTCTTAGTTTGGAATAAGGAATGAACAGTTGAGTCCAAAGTAGTCTTACCTTAGGTATAGAGTAAATGCTACCTCTTATAGGTGTTTAAGGGATGCATGTTTGGATTTCGATGTGGGATTATGTGTTATTCCCATTTTGGTGTAAGCTGGTATAAGGGCAAGGGCATGGCCTGGTAATTGGCTGCCTTGCATTAGCCTGTTGGTGACCTTACGCGCTGAGTGGGCCGCCACAAGCCGCGCATGCCACGTCTAGGCGTTGTGTGAAGTGACAAGTTTGTCTCTGTCAGCTCCCTTATTAGCCAGTTATAGAGTTGCTTCTTGTTCGTTGCTGAAACAAGCTAGCTCTACTTGGGTTTAGCACGTGGTGTACTAACAACTCCCCCAAGTCCCCGAGACAAGGGCAACAGTCTTGATTTGGGAGTTGAAAAATAAAACACTAAGTCTAATAGAGCGTTCTCTTTCAGCAACGGTCTGTTGAGGGCAGCGTGCGTGGCTTACCCTATAGTTCCCTCAACTTTTGGATAAAGGCCGGTGCCCTTGGATCGCAGGGCATGTGAGGTATAATTAGGCCTCTTACGCAATAAACCGGCTAGATGTTAATGCAACTTGGGATTCCTGACGGGAAATAATTACGATAGAGCTTTTTTGGGCCGGAGGGGAGTTTAAATCCCCGGGTAGCCAATGCTATTGAAGTTAATATTCCTCATATGGGATATTCTTAGGATGATCAGTCGCTAGGAATGTCTGTAAGGGTGGTTGGTCATTGTGCTGGGCAGCGACCGCCCTTGGCCTAAGGAGGCAACATGGTAAGCAGTCATCAGACAGGGCGGTTGGGGAAAAATATTCGAGTCCCTCAATTTTCGGTGATAGTTGATGAGTCACGAAGCCAGGTGGGGACTACGTTATTGGGGGGATCAACTGCCAGAAGAGTCCCCGAGTTATTTTCATAGGGTTAGGCCGGAGAGGCTAGTTTTAAGTATTCTCAACGCGGCTGGCGTTATCCGCAACGGCTATGTGGCACGGTTTTCACATGGATAGGCCATGTGAGAGAACCGTTTGGGATGATTTGACTGCATGTGTGCCATGTGGTGGGTAGCGCGCAGTTGGAAGGGTCATGTTACACTTGCTTTAAAGGCGTAATGATTACGAGTTACTGAAGGGACGGTTTCCGTTTGAAATTTGAACATCGAGTGGGGCATGTGTCAGTGATCCACGGTAAGGAAGGGTTAATTGAGGATGGCTAGGATGTGTCCATCTAATTCCTGTTTAATATAAAGGGAGGGGGGATGTTCTTCCCTCTAGTGAGAATCTTTTAGCAATTTCATAAAGAGAAAAGTTACTAAGAAAGGAACGAAGCAGTTGTAGAGAGTGCTCTGTTGTGCTACTATCATTCATCGTTGAAGACATTGTTCCTCAGTTGTAGAGGTAATTCTCACTCCACCATTTTGTTTCCTCTTTGTTACTGTTATTGAGTTTGTGATTTTTTGTTATTGTTGAAATTGGGAGTAGAGAGGTAGGCCTCAATATACTAGGTAAACTAAGAAATCAGAATCTAGGGGCAGGAATGGGTCTCGCCGGAGACTCGATGAATCAACTTTTGGTTGTAGATTTTAAGTGTGCAGTTGCTGGGAGTAACTGGTTCCATGTACCTAGAGCGGCCGAGGTGTTGATGATATTACTGTTTTGTCTTTTATAGGTTGGCCGCTCTTGAGTTATGAGCCCAGAGGGACCCATTGAGTTGTCTAGTGATGAAGCGTCCTATAGGATAGTGGACGGTAGGAAACGTCGTCTCAGGGAACATGTTCATATGAGTCAAATGTCTCGTGAGTTGGGGATACCCATGTCGTCTTTTAGCATTAGCCAAACGTCTGATTCTTTGAGTGATTGTGGGGTAGATTCTGGGAATTCGGTGCTTAGCCCGAAATCGCTTAGCCGTGTGTTTCCTGACGCTCCACTTCTTTTGTTGACTACAACATCTGCTATGGAGCCATCAAATGAAGTTGAGGTGGGAGCATCAGGTGTGTCGAAGCGGCAACGGAGCGGAACTGTTGCATCTACTTCGTCCAACCGTTGTGAAGATAATCGGAAAAGGTCGTAAGGTAACTGGAAAGAAAGAGCAAAACTGGTAGGTCGTGAAGTATTTTGGCAAGCAAGCCATTAAGGAGACAGGGGCGAGGGAGCAGTGCAATGTTCCTGACACCGTTCTCTTAAGACCGTTGGGCAAGGGAGAAAGCTTTGTAGATCCACCAGCTGGTTTTACTTGTAGGTCTGAATGGCATCTGAGGAACAGTATCAATTATCCTCTGCATCACTTTATTCAATTCGCACTAGCTCACCTCAACATCTTGTTGGGGCAATGTGGGCCAAAGTCGGAGAGGATGCTGATGATCTTTTACAACATGTTTAAGATGTCTCGCTTGGAGCGGCCAACGATGGCGGAGTTGGTGACGTTCTGGAAGGTCACCTATGCTGACCGCAAGTGGGATAATAGTACTGTGACCGTCCTATCGAGGCCTAAGCGATATAAGTGGTGGCTGCACGAAGTGGATAATTCTTTCAGTATTTGGAGACAGAAAGCCTTTTTGGTAGGGGGAACTGGGAATTTAAGGATAAGGAAGGAGTGGAGGGATTCCTTAGGATGCCTACGTCGTTCTAGCCCCTAGGTTTGACTAGTAACTGTAGTTTCTAACAGTTTTGTGTCGTGGTCATCCTCATGATTTAAATGTTTCATTATGTGTATTGACAAGGCGGTTTAACACCTCTCAAAGATACCCTATTCACAACCTGGATATATCAATGTAGTAAAATAAATAGGGGTTATCGAACTCAAGGAATTGGTGAAACTAAATCCTAACACACTACTATGTTGACAGACTCGACTACAGAACACTAATGGCTATCGAACCTAAGCTAGACAGACTCAAATGCAGCGAGATTTTGACACAATAAACTAGACTCAGCGGTGGACTACCACACAAAATTTGAGGGTATTCGGAGTTGATTTGGTCACCGAAATAAATCGGCTAAGCTACAGCTAATGCAGAAATCAGTAAATTGCAGAAAATAAATTGCTGAAAGTAAATTGTTGTAGATAACTAATGAGATATGAATGTTAAGAACTTCTATCCACCCTAGACATTCTTACAACCTCCCCAATATAATTGAACTAACCATGGATGAATACTCTCCACACAAGAGCTTTGGTTAAGTCATCTTATGTATTACACTCTCTTACTTGGCATGAAAGAGGGAGGGACAATCCGCTCGATCTTGATCCTCACTTAACCGACTTATACATATGGTGGTGTAAGCCTAGAGAACTGAAGTCATTACGTTCTAAGAGTGTTTGAAGAATAACATAGCTTCAAGGGTTGATAAGGTGGTCACCCTTTCATCACTAAGGCTTGTTTCACACAAATTCATGTTTGTCTCTAGAGAATATGCAATGATAAGGTGGTCATATACATAATCAAGACTATAGATCCTAAGCCATGCATCTAAGCGTGCACTCAAAGAAACATGAACATAGAAAACATACGGTGAGAAAACAGTGAAACAAAACTCATCCAAATAATTAATAGAATCAAAAGGGGTTCAAAATCGTAAGCATATCTAGGGCTTCAATCAGCCCCTAACAATGGAAATTTAGCTACTCATAGTTATAAATAAAAACATCAAAGAGTTCATAAAAAGACAGACAAAAGATGGAGAAGGAAGAACTCTTGGCGATGTCGATATCGAACTAGCTTTCATGCATGCGAGTTTCTTCTTCTCCCTTAGCTCTGTTTTGTCTTTTCTTCTTAATCCTCCAGCCGTACGTAACTTGTTCTTTTCTCTAGCGTACGTCGATGATCCTCTTTCCAGCCCCCACTTGCTATATATATATATGTCTAGGTTGATTAACCTAGCAAGTGGAGCACGTGCTAGCACAGTCCACATTGTACTTGGACTCCTTCTTAATCTCAAGTTGCAAATATAAATATATAAATATCCACATGCAAACATTCTCTTCTTTCAACAACTTTGCTCGATGGCTCTACGTACGTAATCCCACTTGCAAAATATATCCACATGCATGCAAGCAATATCACGTGCCAAGTACTTCCTCGCCAAGGACTTCATTATATATGTATCAAATTCCAAGTCCACTTCTTCTCGCTGGCACCAACGTACGTAATCACCTCGCCAAGGCATATATATATGATTGCAGTCATTAAACCCATCGAGCTCGCTAGGCACTTCCTCGCCAGACAGTTCCTCGCCAAGAAACTTCCAAAACATATTATTTAATCTCCTTTTCTCCATTAATCTCCAAAACACCTAAAAACAAATAAACATAATTAATTCACTCGATTAATAACAATAAACTAAATATAGGGAACAAATTAAATACCAAATAGATGCATAAATATGCAACTATCATGTATGCAATGAATTATCGCTTCGAGCTAACCGCAGAACAACAACGACGCCTAACCCGTTTCCATTACGTGTGGGAGGTAGAAGAAGCATGCAGGAATTATTGGGCTTGGATTCACCCGGACGTCAACGAGTTAACCAGGATATTCACTCATCCTGGTGAGTTCTCATGTCTTGGGTGCAGGGCCCAGGTTTGATGATGTGATTATTTATGGTATTCATATATTTGTTTTGATTTTCCTTGTGTGTTTTAGCTAAAATTGCCACCCACGCGACCGAATAGAGAATGGATAAAGCTAGAGCATACTTGGGCGATCTGATTACAGAGGCCCTGGAAAGTGGTGGTGTTGGTAAGGGGATAGAAGGAGGTTTCAAAATTACTGTTACTGCCCATAACTCTGAGGTCGTTACTGCCAGGGAGATTGTGGCCGTGGACACAGTTCCAGAAAAGGAAGAGGGGCCAGTGAGGGAGGTCTATAGGAGGTCGGTGGGGAAGAAGACGAAGAAGAGGAGAGAGAGGGAAAAAGAGACTATCGGTGCTGATGGTGTGGAGAAACTGCAGCCAAAAAAGGCCAAGGTCACCGCGCTAAAATAGCCTACGCTGTCCCAGAAAGGGAGGGGGAAAGAATGACAGGTGGTTTACGCCGTTCTCAGTCGGGAGGATGATGAATGTTCAGGGGATGGACTTGACGATGTCGAGAAGGAAGAGGCCCATCCACAGTCTAATTTACAAGACGGGCAAGAGACCAGTCTTGATACTGGCGACCGAGAGCCCGAGCAGAGTCAGTAGGGAAGTCATGAAGGAGAGGGGAGTTGCGAGCAAATTGTGGACTGCCCTCCCTCTCCTATTGAGCAAGAGGATATGCCCAGGCAAGAGATTATAGAATTCATCGATTGCACGTCCTCTCCGAATGTGGATGAAGAGGTTGTTGTGACAATGTGACAACCCGAACCGAAAATGGTACGTTTATCGACTTGATTTGCGAGTTTCGCGATTAGTCGCGATTTTGTCGTAATTCATCAATATGGCGGGCTTGTTAACGACTAAATTATCGGACAAGAATTTGATTTGAGATCCTTCACAAAAGTTGTAGAGAATTTAATTTCGAGCTCGTGGGAACTTCCGGAGGATTATTTCGAGTTACGAAGAATAAATTATGAATATTTTCGGTCGTTGGATTTTGTTGTATATATCCGTTTGGGTTCTGATACGTGTACGGTATAAATACGGGCGAATACGTGATGAATTGGGAAAGTTTCCAAAATGGAAAAGCTGGTGTTGACCCGCGTTGACCGCGGGTGGGTTTCGACCCGTTTGAGGCCGAACGGTTCTCGCCGTCGTGGAGCTCGATTCCGGCCACGGTTGGCCATGGTCCCTTGACAAGAATTGTTGGTCTCGTGCTCTTCTTCAGATTGGTAGGTGGATCGTCCTCTATGGTGGCTGGAGGAGAGAGAATCGACGCGGCAAAGATGGAGGAATTCCGACCGATTTCGGTGGCCGTGGGTGGCGGCGATGGCGGCCGAGATGGTGGTTGTACCTATAGGGGTTTTGTAGCCCATGGAGAGGTGAGTGGAACCCAAGTGGTCTTGCACCTTGCCGTGGCCGGAGGAGGGAGATCGGAGGTGGAGAATTTCGGCGAGGGTTTTTGTCTTCAAGGTGAGATTTGGATCATTTTCGGTCAAAATTGGGCTTAACTTTGAACTAGAAAGTCGTTGGAAATGTCGAGATCTTCAAATCCATGTATAGATCAAATTTTTCTGGGCCGATGATATTTTTCGGCGGCGGCGGCGGCGGCTAAATCCATGTATAGGTCAAATCCATGCTGACCCCGTGGGCGTTTGTGGGGACGGCTAGACGCCCCTTAATCATCCGGCCTCCTCGACGAAGACCCCGGCTTGGACACCCCCGCACCTCCATGCTGACGGAGGGGAAAGAGCTCGAACGAACTCTTGGAGGAGACTGTCTTGGCCGGTGAGTGGGACTTGCTCCGAGAGTGGGAGCGCGGTCGACCTTCACTCTGGCGTTTGTCCCCGCGGTCGATCCAGCGCTCACGATGCTTCTTACTCCGCACATCCTTCTCTCGACGGAGGCGGTCCTTTTGGGCTTGTTCACCCTCTTCCTCTCGACGAGTGTTGAGAGTCGCCCCCTCCACCCAATCTTCGGGAGTAGCGGCCCGTATAACCGGAGCTCCGGCAGCGGCACCCACGGCCTCCAATTCTTCAGCCTCGGAAACAGAGTCAAGATACTGGTTGCAGTCAAGAGGGTGAAACACGATCTGAGGAGTGTCGCCCTGGACTGGGTTGCCATTCCCATCCTCCATTACCATACGGGCCTACCTGGCCTTCTCCATCAGCACCAGCATACATTGCTGGGCCGCATCTTGCTTGGCGAAGGAACGAGACTTCTTCATTTTTTCTACAAAAAAGAGAAAGAATGTTAGTCCGAAAGCCATACAAATGGCAAAAGCAAACACACGAAATAGAAAGGTCACGAACATACCAGCAGGGCACGAAAGACCACACCGTTCAACTAACTCCCATTGGTTGGCTGCTCAGAAGTTCCTCGCAAACCACACTGGCCCAACGTGATGCTGAAGAGGGCGAGGGAATATTGGAAGAATGGGTGGAGAGGCAGCTTCAGTCCAGCCTTGAGCTGGAACTCACTCAAGCAAACATTATCGAAAGGAGGACGCATGAACGATTCGCCTTCACGGAGGGCCCTCAGCTTCACTGTTCGAGGAATGTGGTAATCCCAGTACCACCGCTCGATCTTGCATATAGACAAGGACCCCTCCGGGTCTTGAACCGTCTGCCCTTCTGTAAGATGCCAAAGTACGGGCCCGCCTCCGGGGAGTACGGCGAGAGTAGCCCCTGACGCCTGGCCACCACGGGGGAGGATTATGTAACCCTGCGAACTCCCGGAAGAAGAGGTCGACACTTCCCACTGGGCACCATAGATGCACCCAAACGATCGGATCAGACCACGACAGACCCGCTCTGCTCCATATTCGGGGTGGATAACCTACACAAAGCACCACCAGCGTGAACGGACTGAGGGGAGACACTCAGTACGTAATCGGACGAAGAGTCTGAAACACTATTGGTAGGACTGTTTGATTCTATACAGAACCTAGGGGTTTGTGGAAGGGACTCATTGCTTGAAACTGCTACAAATTCCATGATCCTAAGAGAAAAGAAAATGGGAGAATGAGGCAAACGAAAAACGCGTGGAGTATGTAACGACCCCAGTTCTTCAAACAGCACAAATAGCTACCCACCATTTTGCAATACCCAAAAACAGATCAAAAGCCCGAAAAGAAACAAAAACCTCAAGAACAAGATTGTTCTTCGTAACGTACCCAGAAAACCCAGAAAGCAACAAACCCATAAATTATTTTTTGAGCAAGAAAACAGAGAAACACAGTATCTTACCTAGCTAGACGTACTCTACACTAGCAAAACCACAACACATACCACAAAAACCCATAAATTACCATAACAGTACCATAAACAATAACGAAAACGAGTGCAAACGCACCAGGCCAACAAGAATCACACATTTTTCAAGCAAAAAGGGCAAGAAACTACCTTTAAAGATGAGAGGAAGATTCACGAGACGGCTAAAACTCCAAATTGATCACAAAGATCTTCGGGAAGGTGTTTCGGCAGAGTTTCAGTTGAGAAGCAAAAGTGTAAAAAAGTGAAAATGAAAGCCAAGCTATTTATAGGCAGCGAAACTAACCCTAGGCGAACGCGTACTGTTTATTTCCAGTGCTTCTTACCGCAGGATTACAACATGTGTCCCACGCGTCCCACGCGCTCCCTCCAAAACTAAATACCCTACCGCTCCAAATTCTGTGCACCACGCGTCACACATGCAGCAAACAACGGTTAAAATGTCCCTGACACACGAGCATGTCAAACGACAGGTAATCATTACGAAGCTGAAAGCTCAGAATGCGAAAAGACAGAGGGGACCCACCCTGATAGTCGAACAGCAACAATGTTCGCACTATCGTGGGAGGAGTAGCAACAGCACTTGTTGCCACGAAAGCAGCTCCAAATAGCAACATCAAATTTTAGTGTCCACCCCGATAGTCGAAAAACAACAACGTTCGCACTATCGTGGGACGAGTATCAACATCACTTGTCGCCATGAAAGCGGCTCCAAACAGCAACATCAAGTTTCGGAGTCCACCCCAATAGTCGAACAACAACAACGTTCACACTATCGTAGGATGAGTAGCAACATCACTTGTCGCCAAGAAAGCGGCTCCAAACAGCAACATCAAGTTTCAGAGTCCACCCCGATAGTCGAACAGTAACAATGTTTGCATTATCATGGGACAAGTAGCAACATCACTTGTCGCCATGAAAGCGGCTCCAAACAGCAACATCAAAGTTTCAGAGTCCAATCAGATAGCCGCAGGGCAAGAACATTCGACATCCGATGAATCAAACTCACCAGCAAGAGCCCGACCTCGGACCAGCTCTTCATCGGAGAGTTGGGGGACTTGGGAGTATCGGGGCGCGGACCCCTCCCCGAGTGACCATGTGTGCGCAAATGGAAAAAATCTTTACAACTCCCCAATCAAGAGTTGATTCCCTTGACTTGGGGACTTGTTAGTATGTGATCCTGTAACACACAAATTACCGTACACTTAGTCACTGAAAATGGGTCAACACAGCTTAGACCAAATACAAGGCAGCAATGTAGGCTTCAACTTTAAACAAGGAAACAACGTACATCATCCGAATATCCACGCTTTCGGTACGACAAACGGAAAGCACCAGAGCAGGACATGTACAAGATAGGCAGGATCCCTCATCGAAAGATAGCAACAACCTCCACACTCAACAACCATGATCTCCATTGGATCAGTGGCTTAGGGTTTGCCTACCTATTCATTATGTTTCTTATTATGTGCTGTCATGTGATAGGTTTTAGATTGGTTCTCAATTTTAGTTTCAATGTACATAATATGAGATCGAAAAACATGGTTTGCTTATTTTGTCGTACGTTTCTTTATTCCCACTTAGTAATTTAGGGCTTTAATTTGTTTTGTTTGTTTCTAGCAGAGAAAGATCTGTAGGGGTTGTCGTCAGATAATTGGTACTCAAGACCAAGTGGATGACCACATGGAGAAATTTGAAGGCTGCAAGAACATCGTTGAGGGGAAGTACAAGTTGCATGGGTCGATGAAACGGAGACAGAGGATGGCCATCAAGAAGGAGGAAGTGGCACAAAAGAAGAAACAGGATAAGGCTAGCTCTGCAGGTGATGATGCAAATCAGACTGAGGGTGACACCAAGAAGGGAAGTAAAAACCAGAAGAATAAGAAGGCTGCAACCAAGAAGAGTAAACAGCATCGATAATTCAAACTCAAGAAGTCTGACAATGTTGTGCATCCTGGATGGCGGCGGCGATATCTTGTAATAATGTAGATTGTATATTCTGGTTCTTATTGTTTCAGTACTTGTGCGTATATATGGCATGGCATGGCATGGCATGGTATATTGGCCAATTGCTATGCTTAGGTTACCTCAGCAACTCTTCAATTCATCTGTTGTTGTATGTACGTTTTAGTTGTACGTTTTGGTTCGTTTACTACTCTAGCTACTAGTTAACCAGGCATATAGCCAGGTTTAGTTTGAAGTTTTTATTTGCTGTATTTTTTGTGTGTGTAGACATACTTTCTTATATTCAAGACGTATATTGTTTAATTTGTTCGTCATAGAATGTTTCTTTTATTAACTAAATACATGCATGGAGCTCTAGATTGTTAATCATATCCTAGCCTAGGCTCATCTGCTTAATTTCAGTGGCTTGGAACGTACGGAACTCTTTGTTGACCTTCATGCATAGACACGTACCAACCCGGCCTTCGACGTGCGTCAATGGAACCATCCCTTCATACCATCTCTACAATTTCGATCACTTCTCGATCTCCCTGACTTTCTTGGTTTATATATGCAGCTACCTTGGGCCATCGTTCTTGACAAACGTACTAAACTCTAGAGCTCGGTATATATCGTCTGATCGCGATGGTCTGACCCAACTCCTCGGAGCTTTAGCCTTTGGCCAGCTAGCAAGTTAGCAACTGTTTCTCGATCTGTCACCTTCGAATTCACTTTTCTCAAAGCCCTGTCGGATTCTCGTCTCCTTGACCGCGCGATCCTAATGCGGATAGAACGTACTCCGGTACTCGGATCCCCAAGAGCTTACCGGCCAGCTTTGTGAGGTCTCTAGCTCAGCATATTCTTCCAAGTTCTTTGGCTTTATGGCCTTAGAGCTGCCGCATTAATTTCAGGAAAAGTCAACACCGGTCACACTTGTTATCACCCTGATCGAAGCACTTAGAAATTATGAAGAAGACGAACATTCCCTAGCTCTCTCCCGTAGCTAGAGAACCTTACGTCTTCTTCATGTCGATCACGTACACCGCCCATGTCTCCCATCGACAAGGTCACAGCTTCGATCATTCTCTTCCTCCTTGGCCGTCGGCGCTCTGCCGGTATGTAGGTCGGCTGGTCGGCGGCGCTGTTCGGCGTGTTCCCAAATTTTCCTGCTTTAGCAGTACGTACGGCTGAAAGTGGCTGAGCTTCTCTTGCTTGAGCCCCAAGAGATCGCGGTCCAGTTAGAATATATTCCCACGAAGATATAAGAGGGAGAGCAAATAAGATGGGAGATATACTACTGCGTTATTGCTGCCACGCTGTTGTATCTTTTTTTTTTTTTTTTCTGTTTATACATCTGTTATTTCAAATGGTTATGATTAAAACTGGCTAATTCATCAAATTGATTAATTACGTTTGTGCGATCATATAAAAAGGACTAGTAACATAGACGTACTATACTAATCATGCATCATGCATGGTTGGCCGTCTGTAAGATAATCAATGAAGAAGATTACATGCCCTCATGCTGTATGCACGTACCCAAGATTTTAAGAATATTTAGCAAAGAGGCCCATACTTATTAGATTAAAGACGTACCACATAATAATACGGCAAAAATGGTAAAACGAAGAAGAAAGAGAGTAAAGGTGTTGCAAAATGCTACTTTGTATAGTCCAGAAACGAAAAGGAATTCCTAGTCTGTTAGGGATTAGAGTCACAATCCTTAGAGTAAAGGAGTCTTACAGTACGATAACTAGCCTATCTATAAATAGAAGGACGACCACTATATGATAGAAAAACAAAGACAAACCCCAACTCTAAGAAGAAGAAACAGAAGCTCCCCACTCACATATACGGTTTCATATAAGAAGGTAATTATATACCAAAAGTTTCGGATCTCTGTTGTTCTGCCGTATTAGCTAGAGACCCGTAAGCTAGTTTGATCGATTTCGGAGATCGATCTATTAGTCACTCGATGAATATTTCTGCAAGCTTTCATGATTGGTCAGAGCTGCCTGATCATCTATTGGAATTAGTTGCTGGGAAATTGGAGTTCCTAGGAGATCGTTTGTGCTTCAGTGCTGTGTGCAAGTCATGGAATCGCGTACAAAAGGATAATGAAGACAAACTTCATCCTCGTCCAATGCTCTTGGTAAACCCTGATGGAGTCGGGAAATGGAAGGTGTACGACGTCAGTGACGACAAGATACTTGATTTGGAATTGCGAGTGCCGAATCGTCGATTATGTGGTTCTTCAAAAGGATGGTTGGTATTTGTGGAAGAAAACTATGCGGTAACTCTGGTAAATCCCGCTTTAAGAGTAGAAGGGAGGCGAGAGAGAGAAAATTCAAGCATCCAGCTTCCTCAACTGCCAATACTCCCTTCAACGGCGGATCGATTTCTTCGGAGACGATTTGATCATTATGTGCACAAGGCTATCATTTCAGCGGATCCGATATTGAATCCACAAGACTGCATAATTGTCATCATTGTTCAACCATTTTGGGTGTTGGCTTTCTTTAGACTCCATAAAGACACAACTTGGACTTACGTCGATGAACGTGTATGTGGCCGTGGATTTTACGACCTTATTTTTTTCGAAGATAAGGTATATGGTGTTCAAAGTGATGCTAGACTTTTATCTTTTGAGATTAATAATCTTTGCAACTCCAAGCTACAAGTAGCCGCACGCAGTATTCAAGCTACTCCCCACACGAAGAAGACATATTTGTTTACAATTGAGAAAGAGTTGTGGTTGGTCGAGAGGTCTTTTACCTTTGATCGTGAGCCTTTCATCATGCGGACCACGGTGAATTTTGTAGTTTATAAGATGGATTCCGGTAAAAGAAGGTGGATCAAGAGAAACAATGTAGGGGGTGTAACTCTTTTTCTTGGTGATAACTCTCTATTTACGGTGCCGGCTTCAAGCTTCCCTGGATGTTTAGCGGATTGCATATATTTCACTCATGATTATGATGCTATACATTTTGAATTTGGGCCGCTTGGTCCTAATGATTTCGGTGCATATGATGTCAAACACAGATGCTTTCTTCCAGTTGACACTAAACATATTTCAACGCTTGTCAAGATGAGCGTTCAACCACCAATATGGATTTTACCAACGTTTTAGTTGTAACCCAGTAATATATAAATTATTTTTAAGCTCGAATATATATTTTTACTTTCATCAGTCTTTGTCCAACTCTGATTTGTGTATATACAGTAAACCTCAAAATAGTTATATGGTTGGAAGTCTTGGAACCGACATAATTTATTCTTATATAAAGTGTTATTACTCAATAAAGTATTCTTATATCGAAATTTTACTGTATACGCATGATAGTAAGGTGTAGATTAGAAGAATTATATTTCAGGAAGAATTCGATGATTTCATTCATCATAATTTTGGGGTTAATAAAAATGTACAAGTGGTATCCTAATAAGAAATGATATTTTACATTTTTATCACGTCTATACAACTTTAATTCTAATTAAAAATGAATATTTATCATAATACTTTCCAACTCTCCCCCTCAAGTTGGTGCATAGATGTCAATCATGCCCAACTTGTCAATCCATCTAGCAAATGCATGGTGTGACAACCCCTTAGTGAGTACATTCGCTAACTGCTATTCAGACGTTACAAAAAAAACGAATATTCCTCTTATCAATGTGATCCCTCATGAAATGTCAATCAATTTCTACATGTTTGGTTCGATCATGCTGTACAGGATTATGAGTAATTTCAATTGCAACAGTATTATCACAATGCAAATTCATTGGCCTTATGGAGCTTGAAACCTAACTCCTTCAATACATTACGAATCCATAACAGTTTACACACTCCATTTGTCATTCCTCGGTATTCAACTTCAGCACTGGAACGGGCAATCACATTTTACTTCTTACTGTACCAGGTTACTAAACTCCCACCAATAAAGGTGAAATAACCAGAAGTATATGTCCTATCTCCTACCCAGTCTGCATCAGAATAACCTGTAACTCCAAACTCACAATCCTTTGAAAATAGGAGGCATTTACTTGGTGCAGACTTCAAATATCTGAGAATACGCATCACAGCATCCATATGTTTTTCACTTGCATCATGCATGAACTGACTCACAACACTTACAACATATGCAATATCAAGCCTAGTATGTGACGAATAGATAAATCTTTCTACTGACCTCTGGTACCTACCTTTGTTTGTTGGAACTTGACCAGGACACAACTCCAACGTGTGGTTCATCTCAATAAGAGTCTTAGCAGGTTTACATTCCAGTATTCATGTTTCAGCAAGAAGATCAAGCACATACTTCCATTGAGACATGTTGATTCCCAACTTGGATCTTCCAACTTCAATTCCCAAAAAATACTTCAGTGGACCCAAATCCTTCATCTCAAATTCTTGGGACAAACGCTTCTTCAAATTTTCCATTTCAGCTAGATCTTCACCTATAACAACCATATCATCTACATATACAATCAGAGAAGTTATCTTACCACCCATGTGTTTAATGAACAAGGTATGATCAGAGTTGCTCAGTCGATATCTAAACTTCTTCATTGCTCCAAAAAATCTCTCAAACCACACTCTAGAAGACTGCATCAATCCATACAGTGACTTCTTCAATCTGCAAACTTTTCTAACATCACATGACTTACAGATAACACCTGGAGAAATATCCATATACACCTCTTCTTCTAAATCTCCATTGAGGAATGCATTCTTCACAACAAATTGGTGCAATGGCCAGTCAAGTCGAGTTGCTAAGGCTATAAGGATGCGTAGAGTAATAATTTTTGCTACTGGAGTGAATGTCTCTTGATAATCCACTCTATATTGCTGAGTGTACCCTTTTACAACTAGGCAGGCTTTATATCGATCAATGTTTCCATCTGCTTTTCGTTTCGCTGCATATACACATCTGCATCCAACTGTCTTCTTTCCAGGTGGGGCAGGAACAAATTCCCACGTTCCATTCTTCTGTAGAGCTTCTAATTCTTCATCCATTGTTTGCTTCCACTTTGAATCTGCCAAGGCATCCTGCACATTACTGGGAATAGCTAATGTAGATAATTGATTGACAACAAGTGCATGTGATTCAGACAACCTATAGTGGGATACAAAGCTAGCAATAGAATATTTGGTTTTTGCTTCTATGGTTGGTTCATATTATTTCTTTGGAATCCCTTTTGTTTCCCGTTGTGACCTCCTAGACACACTAATTTCTATACTACCCAACTCATTTGTATCAATATATACCTTAGGAGAGACATTCTGGGAAGACTCTTCAGTTGATGGAGGAGAAGGGGGGACTTCATGGGACACTGCTTTAGAAGAGGATTGAACTTCAGGTAATATTGTCTCAGACTCTCAGTTATAGTCCTCGACGGGTCGAGGATTTCTTCATGTATTTCTCTCGACGGGTCGAGGGGAGCAAACTGTTATGTCTCATAATCTTTCCTCGAAGGGTCGAGGGAAGCAAACTATCCAGTTTCAGTCACTATTTTCGACGGGTCAAGAGAAATTTTTGATCGATTGAAAATTCCTAGTATACCTTCTTTCGCTTGATTTCCTCCAAGTTGTTCCTCCAACCTCTCTAAGTCCTCAAATTCATCCAAATTTAGAGGATTGCCTTCATGTATATTCCTCTCCCCCTGAAGGGAATACTCTAAAACTCCTCCTAAGTAATAAGGGTCAGATTCACGGAAAGAAACATCTACAGACACGTGCATCTTGTTCAGAACTGGATCATAACAGCGGTAACCTTTCTGGAATTCAGCATAACCAACAAACACACACTTCACAACACGTGGATCAAGCTTTCCTCATAACTTTTTGTTGATATGAACATACATAGTACATGCAAAAACTCTTGATTCCAGATTTGGCAAAGATGGCGCTTGTAACAGATCATGCAACTTTTGATATGGGTTTTGGAACTCAATCACACGAGAGGGGGTGTGATTGATTAAGTATGCAGCAGAACACAAGGCTTCTCTCCATAGATTTATAGGGACATTCATACCAAATAAGGAAGCACGAACAACCTCCATCAACTGTCTATTCTTTCTTTCAGCTAATTCATTTTATTGAGAAGTATAGGCAATGGAAGTTTGATGCCTAATTCCATGAACACCTAAATATGCTGACATATCTCCATTCACATACTTTCCACCATTGTCATATTGAAAGACTTGAATTGGCTTCTGGTATTGAGTTGTCACCATCTCGTGAAATTCAACAAATCGTGCATATACTTCACTCTTACACTTCACCAAGGAGACCCAAGTTATTCTGGTGCATTCATCAATAAAAGTTACAAAGTATCAAAATCCAAAACGGGAAGAAGTTCTTGCAGGGTCCCAAACATTCGAATGAATTTTCATGAAGGGAACATAACTTTTATTCAAACTTGGAGAATACGTAATACGATGGCTCTTGGCGAGTTCACATACATCACACTTAAAATCTGATTGATCAACAACTGAAAATAATTGAAGTTGCAATTTTCTAAGATATCCAAAATTCAAATGGCCTAAGCGATGATGCTATAACCACACTGCTTCCTTGGCTTTATTCAGGCTACCGGTTATGTTTGCTTGACTAATCTACTGCTTGTCAACTCTAGATAGTATAATTTCTCCCTTATAACACCATAACCAAGAGTCCTCCTTGTCAGAATGTCCTAAAAAATGCAGAAATCAGGATAAAAGGTTACAGAGCAAGAGAGGGGCCATAGTGATCTAACTAATAGATAAGAGGTTATAAGCAAGAGATGGAACAATAAGAACAGAATTAAGAGTGAGTTCACGAGAGAGTTGTACAGATCCTTCATTAAGAACAGGGGAAGAAGAACCATCAGCAGTAGACACAACATGTTCATGAGAAGTTTTAATGGTATCAACTACACTAGGACTAATTGTCATATAATCAGTATCACCTGTATCAAATTCAAGATCTATCCGCAGATAATATGGTAAAAGAAAATGTCTTACCCCTGTTACTTGTTTCAACGACGAGTGTAGCTGGTTGAGCAGGAGGTTCAGTGGTGGTTACAGCTGCTTTCAGGGTGGTCTTGCGAGGCCTTTTAGTAAAATTCCACCATTCAGGATATCCAACAAGCTTATGGCACCGTTCCTTTGTATGACCAACCTCCTTACAATGGGTGCATGTAAAGTGAGGGTTTTAGGATGAGGTTTTCCACCAAAACGAGGGGGGTTAGAAAATCCAGGTGGAGAACCCTGACGGGGCCGGGACTGAGCTGTGTTGGCTATTGAAGAAGAGGAAGCCGCCATGACAGAGGCTTCACACAGAGGAGGTGTAGAGAGGGTGGTTCGATTGTTGTGGAAGCGTTGGACATGGGCATATATTTGTTCTAGATCCAACTTTTGTTCTCTCCTCACCAGCACTTCATTGACTTGATTGAATTCAGCATCAAGTTTCATCAAAAACATGTATACTCGTTGACTGGTCAGGTAGGGAGATTCATTCACAACACCATCATCAGTTTCTTGATAGTGCGTCATGCGGTGATCCATTTCATCGAGCCATTCAACAAGCTCGTTGTAGTATGTGGAGAGGGGTCTTCCATTCTACTTTTTCGTATAACACAAACGATGAACCTCAAAAATTCGAGTTTCATCAAATTCATCATAGTAGGTTATGTATAGGGCATCTCAAATTGCTTTGGCTGTTGGTAATCTAAGATACTGTTTTCGCAATCCAGAAGAGATATTCTCAATAAGCCATCACTTCACCTTGCCATTGTCGGTAGTCCATGTTGAATGCTCGGCAGCGGTAGCGGCATGAGGGTCTTTGGTTTCAGTGAGGAGTTCGCCGATGGAAAAATCGGAGTTGTCTTGAATGATGTTGTAGAAGTGATTGTGAATGATCGAGTTGCATGGCGACTGTTCCATTGTTGGGGATGAGTGCTCCATCATTATTAGCAAAAATATTTTCTTCATTCACGTTCACGTTTGCCATCTCTTCAATTCAGGTTTCACGTTCAGATGCAGCGAAAGGAAAAAATTTGATGGTGGTAATTCAGGGTTTCAATTCAATTTAGAATTTTTCATAATCCAGGAATTCGGCTCTGATACCAAGAAGAATTATTTTTCAGAGAAAATTTGATAATTTCATTCATCACAATTTTTGGGTTAATAAAGATGTACAACTAATAAGAAAATATATTTACATTCCTATCACATCTATACAACTTTAATTCTAATTACAAAAGAATATTTACCATAATACTTTTTAACATAATTAACTTATCAGTATATATAAAAACGATTAATTAATGGCACGGTTTGACTTAGGGTTTAGGGAGGTCTCAACCCCGCACTCTAAACACAGTTGATAAGAAATAATGAAATATTGTAGACCCTTTAAAAAAATTGTTGATTGAGTAGATCGATCCTTTTTGACACGATTAAATATAATGCTGATTATCGATCTGGTTGCTTTCATCTTTCATTTCATTTCTGGATACTCTTGATTATATAGAACATGCATATGCTAGACATAAATATTATATTTAACTAACCCTAAGTATTGCCAAACGGTGAAGTTGATCCTAAGTATTGCACTTGTAACTACTGTCATGCAAAAGTGTTGTGCCTCACAGAGAAGAATTGGACTAGCTCCATGAAACACCATAGCAAGAAATGCCAACTACACCCCTTGTTTCAAAATACTGATCTCGCACAGGCAAGGCTGAATTGGGATAATTGATATAGAAGTTCTCGTAAAGAAATCTTTCATAACAATGTTTGGAAGAAAGTTGGAGATGCATGACTTGCTGCAAGAATTGGGTCGAGAAATTGTTCGTCAAGAATGTCGTGAAGAGCCTAGAAAACGTAGCATGTTGTGGCTTTCCAATGAAATCATCCATGTACTTGGTCGGAGTAAGGTAATGATCGAAACCAGTCTTAGTGCTGAAACTCATCCATTCTTTTTTCACTATGGTCTATCATATGCAATAACTAATTCTTTATTCTTTCTTATCAGATTGCTCACTCATGTTTGACATTTTCGTTCAGATTAGTCAATTTGTCCATTTTTTTATGTTAAAACGAACATATTTATTTATTTGTAACATGCATATAAATCAATTTATTAGCATGATGATGACAAAAGGATGCATTTAAGTAAAGCACGTGTGTTTACATATGTTATTTTTAACTTCCAAAACGGACAAAGTGACTCATCTAAATGAAAATGTGAAACATGAGTGATCAATCCCGTCTTAATTGTCAAACATATTTGACAAATATCGGATTGCTCACTCAATGCAAGTTTAAAATTTTCGTTCAGATTAGCACTTTATCCATTTTTTATGTTAAAAAGAACATATTTTTTTATTTGCAACATGCATATAAGTCAATTTATTAGTATGATAATGACAAAAAATGTATTTAAATAAAGTACGTGTGTTTACATATGTAGGTTTTAACTTCCAAAACGGACAAAGTGACTGATCTGAATGAAAATATCAAACATAAGTGATTAATCCATCTTAGCTGTCAAACATGACTCACATGTTCAGCAAATTTCTAAATCTGAAATTTGGAATCACAAATATTAATGTGTTGTAACTATTTTAATCATCTTTCAAATTGCACCAGGGATGGAGAATGCTACGGCATATCGATCTGAGTGGTTCACAATACTTGATGTCTACTCCAGACTTCACGGAGGTTCCAGAGCTTGAGACATTGGTTATTGAAGATTGCACAAACTTGGTGGAGATGCACCCGTCTCTTGGATATCTAAAGAAACTTGACTATTTGAATTTGAGAAATTGCAAGTCTATTGAGAGCCTTCCACCTTTCACTACCTAGGAATCCCTTCAAATTTAAGGCTTTCACTCTGTTCAGGACTGAAGAAGTTTCCAGAAATTGAAGGAAATATGAAAAGCCTGTTGGAGCTTCATTTGGATGGGACCAGCATTGAGGAATTGCCTCCTTCAACTGAACGCTTGACTCGTCTTACCATGTTGAATCTAACAGACTGTAAGAACCTTTTGTATCTTCCTGATACCATTCGGTGCTTGAGATCGTTAAAATGTCTCTATCTAACAGGTTGCTCTAAAATTGTTGAGATACCAAATCTGAATGGTATGGAATGTCTGGAGAGGCTTTTCATCGGTGGAACTTTCGTAAGGATGCTATCTCTCATTGCGGGCTTGAAGAATTTACTGTATCTATCCTGCCAAGGTTGTAAATGTCTAGTTTCAGAACCATGCAAAGGTCTAGCTCCTTTACCGAGTTTGATAACGCTAGACTTGAGTTATTGCAATCTGATGAATGGAGCATTTCTCAAGGATCTTACCAGCATAATCTCCTTAAGAGAGTTAGAATTAAGTGGTAGTTGCTTTGTGCGGTTAGCTGAAAATATCTCAATATTCTCAAACCTGGAGATTCTGTACTTGAATAATTCTGTACTTGAATAATATTCTCAATATTATCATTTTCTATACATCTATTTCGGAGGGCAAGCTGATGAGAAGAGACAGTTCCACAGTGGCAGTTTCTTCAATAAGGAGGGCAAGCTGATGAGCAAAGTGAAGAAGGAGTACATGAAGAGTCTTGAGGTGACAAATCAGGCCATGAAGATGAAGAGATCTGCTGCCAATTACTCTTCCAGTCTCTTCAAGAAGCCAAGAAGCCTCCAAGCCATCGTCGCGTTCTGATTTCAAGAACCATCATCAATCTCGGTGCTTCAATAATCTGTATATATTTTCACATCTTAGTTAGAAAGATCAACAATGATATCGATTTGCTGTAATATATTTTAAGATCAGATAGAAAACATGGAGAGAAATCAACCAGTAAGTTTTGTTCTTCATCAATCTTTCTTAGATAGCTTGATTTCCGTAAATATTCCTCGGGGGTAAAGGTCTTATGTGCAGTCTTTGGTTATGAATGTGTTATCGATCTATTTCTTCGCATGTTATACATTCTTGGAACAGATCGAACCAAATGTTGGAAAATAGGCAGCAGAAGTTAATATTGGAAAAGATGTACAGATTGCACATCCCATTTTCAACTAAAATATGTACCACAACGTAACCCTTCATGTTGCGTAAAGATTGAAATTTTGTCTTCTTTAAAGATGGCAATTAAGTTACGGATGAGAAAGTACTAGCATACAACATTAAACAAAGTATGAGATAGATCCTCTCAAGTGCTCCACCAGGCACTGTTTCTACAAATCCAATAGCAATATCAATTTATCATGGTGCAGTTCTGTTCTAATTTCCAAGTACTTGTTAACGGTGAGGTAAGCGCTTTTAACAGTGCCAATCAAACAGCCAATGAAACAAGCTGAACTGATGGAATGTAAGTATATGGAATTATGGATGGATCATATATAACGTATACATTTTGAAATTTGAACATTGTATGCTTTGAAGAACAACAATCACCATCTACAATCCAGGAGATTTGTGTACAAACTACACAGAAGTGACAGGATTCACACTGCACACTATTAATTAGTACAAACACAGACTGAAGTCGCAAACACAAGTTTAACTGAAGGGTAGTGCTGAATACTAATACAAAGCAGATACTATCCTCTACAAAATCATCTAAATATTTGCTTGAAGATTGCTAATAATGTACTTGTCCATCTGGAAAGCCTTGGCCAGAACATCTTCTGAGATTGAAGGATTGGATCCAAATACTGAATTAGCAATAGTGATTACTCCAGGGTTTTGGTTGCTCAGAGAAGATTGTGAAATGGCGGTTCCGGATCCTAGATTTTGCTGAAAATGAACTAGTCCAACAGGGAACACAAAAACATCACCCTTCTTAAGCACCTTTGAGATGAGCTTATTCTCAGGGTTGGATGTCACAAAGCCAACATAGATCTTGCCTTTCACGACTGTCAAAATCTCGGCAGCACGTGGATGAGTATGGGGAGGGGTTACACCCCCTGGTGCATAGTCAATTCGCGCCAGTGAGATGCCGAGGGTGTTCAGTCCTGGAATTTGTGCCACATTGACTGGAGTAATTTTCACGCCAATAGGGTTTGAGGTGTTTCCGGGGATGTTAAAACCTTCAAAGGAGAAATCATCTGCTTCCGCTAGCTTGGAGTCCAAGTAAGGTAGACCATTCACTCTTATTGCTATACACAGATTCATCAAATACTAAAAGTTTAAGTAAATAAATTTCAAATGCAAATGAAATTAAGTTTATTGCAGCTCAAAGAATTTGATACGTACATTTTGACACAAACAAACCTGTGCTAGTAGGATCAGCAATGCAGAAATCTTGTAATGGACTAGGCTCGAAAGCAATGACCAGAGAGCATGTCATGGCTATAGCTAGGATTGCCAGAAACACAATTTTGTTTGCCATCTTGGCTAGTTTATGAGACAATGGATATATATGCAGTAATTTGCCAGTGAAAAAATGAAAAAGATCGAGAGAGTTGTGATGCAGTTGGTCATCCACCTTAGTATAAACATAATAATATTGACGAAGTAATTCAACGAGCCAGATTCCAGGACAAGCAAGATAAATGTTTCAGAACAAAATAATTTGAGTGTAGACTACGCAACTTGAACTAGATGAACAAATCAACAAAAAGTGCCACGATGAGCAATTTGGCAATAACTTGATCATACAAAATATGATACTCATATATGTAGTTTTAACTTCATAATTCATACCTACAGCATAGAGCTACAAACTTCATACAATATAGAGAGGCATTATCAAAAATCAGTTATGAGTTATGGATGCTACAAAATAGGTCTTAACGATGCAGATGTCTAATCTCATCATATTAAGCAGATTGTTAATGAATTTAGAAGAAAACAAAATTTATTTATTAACCATATTGCCTAACAATCAACTTTATACTGACACAAAGTAGAAGCCGCATATGATGTCTAGGTGGTATTTCTCAGTTGAAAATGCTCAACAGTAACCTTTCCAAGATTAATAAATTTTCTTATCATACTAAACACCATGGGTTTGCACAACGATTAGTGATCAAGTAGTGCTAATCATACATTCATACCTGTAGCTGATGACCAGAGAGTTTCTCTAACATTTCAGATGCATTTTCTGTTTTTCCCATATGTAAATGAAGTTAAGGAGAAGCCCATACTGTTACATAAACGGACTCTACAGACAATTCTTCTACATCCAGCCTCATAAGCCCAGCAATATTGATTGAATAACCATCCTGTAACAGCCACACGGAAATAATATAAGCCACCAATTCATATGACACATTCTACAAATCTGTAACTTATGATCTCTTCTGAAAGGACCATTTCATAGAGAAAGTCAACTGTTGTCTTCACCTACTGCCTACTGTATATGAGAGGGGCCGGAAACCGGTATATCACATTTGCTCACTGTTTCTCGTCCATGCCTAGATTTTCTAAGAATCTCAGTCGGCATAATATTCTCATATAGACTGATTCCGCACAGCTGAGGTCTCTTAAAGAGGATTGTAGGAATATCAGGTTTAGGATCCCAAGATCAAGGAGAAACTTAACAGTTGGTTTTATTTTTCCTTCCAAACTGTAGTAGGCAAAAGATGGAAATCTGCGGGCAATACCTTTTATTTGATCAAGATCCATTCCAAGATCTAGAAGGTATAGAATGTGAGGTGGGAGCTGCCCTGCTGGGCCTATCTCACTTGTGGCCAATGCCGGAGAACACCTGCCCTGCTGTGTTGTTGCTGATCACGTAAACTGCTCGCTGCACCTTGGCAAGATCACTCCCAGGTACAACTGTTGGAGGCTGATAGCTAATACCGCACTGGAAAGCCATTTAGGCACCTCAAGAATCCAACCACAAAATTCAATACATATTTTTATTCAGACACAAAATTTCTAATAACTTCATTATTCTGAACAGAGGCATTGTTCTTACCGGTCAACAAACTGAACAGTCAGTCCTCTTTGTGTTGATTGTCGCAACAGCATTGTTAACATCCTTACGAACAACATCGGATCACACTTGGCCATCATGCTTGAAGCTCAAAAACTGCAATCGTGATCTCAGGAACAGATATTCGCTCATGGTACGCCTTTGCAGCTGCGATAACAGGAGCATATGAGGAAAGCATCAATCCGATACGGGAATAAGCACAGAATTTCCTTACTCCAACTACAGGGAACAAACAACAACTGTTGCAGCAACAAGAGTAGTATACCATCTGCAACCATATTACACTCCGATCCCAGTAAATATGTTTCAGATTAAAGATTGAAATTGAGCACTACCCAGAATACACAGACCCATTAACCCATAATCAAGCTAGTTTACAACAACTAGAACAATCCATTCGTCAAGAGCTAATATACCTAAAACAATTTATACACAGAATTCGCATAAATCACAGTTTCATTTCTAAATTCATAAATCCCCAATAAAATCCCAAACACATTCATTATAATTATCACCACAAATTTCCAGCTTCAAACAATTATTCAGCAAGGCATTAAGCATCGACCGTTGAAAACACATAAGAACGAAAAACAACTACATCCCGAAAATCACCCAATGTATAATCCAACCTTTAAAACGACGACGTTGCCAAAAATTGCTTTCCCTCGATCAAATTCGATTCGATTAGCCCCAATTCCCTCCTCCCCAAATTGAAATCCAGATAAGAATAAAAGATCCCCCATTGTTTCTCCAAACGACGACGTAGCGTAGCCCAGAGGGTAGCGATTTCTCAACCACACGTGCCTAGTCTCCACCTCACCTCACCCTTCCCACACGTGCGCTCGTATCCACCGACTTCCGATTTCACACGTGCCGCTGAATAGAAACACATTACTCGGTCACACTTCACTTACCCCCATAAGTTCTTACCCACATTTTTCTCTGTACAAAGGAAAAGTAACAGAGCCAAGAACTTCACCTTCTTCGAGATAACCAGAGAGAGAGAGAGAGACGAACCAAGGTTCAGCCATGGGGAGAAACAAAAAGAAAGACCGAGAGGAAGAGGAGGTACTACTAAGCTCCTAATTGGTTAATTACTTCTGCTCCTACTATCTACATTTCTTGCACAAGTCCTTAGTATGCAATTCGATTAAGGCTAGGGTTTCGTTTATGCGTTATCTTTTCTTTCATTGTTTGACTACATGATATGTGCGTGGTTCCTACTAGCTTCCTAGACATCCATGCGTATATCATGATCTCCATGCATTGGATCAGTGGCTTAGGGTTTGCCTACCTATTCATTATGTTTCTTATTTTGTGCTGTCATGTGATAGGTTTTAGATTGGTTCTCAATTTTAGTTTCAATGTACATAATTTGAGATCGAAAAACATGGTTTGCTTATTTTGTCGTACGTTTCTTTATTCCCACTTAGTAATTTAGGGCTTTAATTTGTTTTGTTTGTTTCTAGCAGAGAAAGATCTGTAGGGGTTGTCGTCTGGTAATTGGTACTCAAGACCAAGTGGATGACCACATGGAGGAACTTCCAGGCTGCAAGAACATCGTTGAGGGGAAGTACAAGTTGCATGGGTCGATGGAACGGAGACAGAGGATGGCCATCAAGAAGGAGGAAGAGGCACAAAAGAAGAAACAGGATAAGGCTAGCTCTGCAGGTGATGATGCAAATCAGACTGAGGGTGACACCAAGAAGGGAAGTAAAAACCAGAAGAATAAGAAGGCTGCAACCAAGAAGAGTAAACAGCATCGATAATTCAAACTCAAGAAGTATGACAATGTTGTGCATCCTGGATGGCGGCGGCGATATCTTGTAATAATGTAGATTGTATATTTTGGTTCTTATTGTTTCAGTACTTGTGCATATGGCATGGCATGGCATGGCATGGTATATTGGCCAATTGCTATGCTTAGGTTACCTCAGCAACTCTTCAATTCATCTGTTGTTGTATGTACGTTTTAGTTGTACGTTTTGGTTCGTTTACTACTCTAGCTACTAGTTAACAAGGCATATAGCCAGGTTTAGTTTGAAGTTTTTATTTGCTGTATTTTTTGTGTGTGTAGACATACTTTCTTATATTCAAGACGTATATTGTTTAATTTGTTCGTCATAGAATGTTTCTTTTATTAACTAAATACATGCATGGAGCTCTAGATTGTTAATCATATCCTAGCCTAGGCTCATCCGCTTAATTTCATTGGCTTGGAACGTACGGAACTCTTTGTTGACCTTCATGCATAGACACGTACCAACCCGGCCTTCGACGTACGTCAATGGAACCATCCCTTCATACCATCTCTACAATTTCGATCACTTCTCGATCTCCCTGACTTTCTTGGTTTATATATGCAGCTACCTTGGGCCATCGTTCTTGACAAACGTACTAAACTCTAGAGCTCGGTATATATGGTCTGATCGCGATGGTCTGACCCAACTCCTCGGAGCTTTAGCCTTTGGCCAGCTAGCTAGTTAGCAACTGTTTCTCGATCTGTCACCTTCGAATTCACTTTTCTCAAAGCCCTGTCGGATTCTCGTCTCCTTGACCGCGCGATCCTAATGCGGATAGAACGTACTCCGGTACTCGGATCCCCAAGAGCTTACCGGCCAGCTTTGTGAGGTCTCTAGCTCAGCATATTCTTCCAAGTTCTTTGGCTTTATGGCCTTAGAGCTGCCGCATTAATTTCAGGAAAAGTCAACACCGGTCACACTTGTTATCACCCTGATCGAAGCACTTAGAAATTATGAAGAAGACGAACATTCCCTAGCTCTCTCCCGTAGCTAGAGAACCTTACGTCTTCTTCATGTCGATCACGTACACCGCCCATGTCTCCCATCGACAAGGTCACAGCTTCGATCATTCTCTTCCTCCTTGGCCGTCGGCGCTCTGCCGGTATGTAGGTCGGCTGGTCGGCGGCGCTGGTCGGCGTGTTCCCAAATTTTCCTGCTTTAGCAGTACGTACGGCTGAAAGTGGCTGAGCTTCTCTTGCTTGAGCCCCAAGAGATCGCGGTCCAGTTAGAATATATTCCCACGAAGATATAAGAGGGAGAGCAAATAAGATGGGAGATATACTACTGCGTTATTGCTGCCACGCTGTTGTATCTTTTTTTTTCTTTTTCTGTTTATACATCTGTTATTTCAAATGGTTATGATTAAAACTGGCTAATTCATCAAATTGATTAATTACGTTTGTGCGATCATATAAAAAGGACTAGTAACATAGACGTACTATACTAATCATGCATCATGCATGGTTGGCCGTCTGTAAGATAATCAATGAAGAAGATTACATGCCCTCATGCTGTATGCACGTACCCAAGATTTTAAGAATATTTAGCAAAGAGGCCCATACTTATTAGATTAAAGACGTACCACATAATAATACGGCAAAAATGGTAAAACGAAGAAGAAAGAGAGTAAAGGTGTTGCAAAATGCTACTTTGTATAGTCCAGAAAAGAAAAGGAATTCCTAGTCTGTTAGGGATTAGAGTCACAATCCTTAGAGTAAAGGAGTCTTACAGTACGATAACTAGCCTATCTATAAATAGAAGGACGACCACTATATGATAGAAAAACAAAGACAAACCCCAACTCTAAGAAGAAGAAACAGAAGCTCCCCACTCACATATACGGTTTCATATAAGAAGGTAATTATATACCAAAAGTTTCGGATCTCTGTTGTTCAGCCGTATTAGCTAGAGACCCGTAAGCTAGTTTGATCGATTTCGGAGATCGATCTATTAGTCACTCGATGAATATTTCTGCAAGCTTTCATGATTGGTCAGAGTTGCCTGATCATCTATTGGAATTAGTTGCTGGGAAATTGGAGTTCCTAGGAGATCGTTTGTGCTTCAGTGCTGTGTGCAAGTCATGGAATCGCGTACAAAAGGATAATGAAGACAAACTTCATCCTCGTCCAATGCTCTTGGTAAACCCTGATGGAGTCGGGAAATGGAAGGTGTACGACGTCAGTGACGACAAGATACTTGATTTGGAATTGCGAGTGCCGAATCGTCGATTATGTGGTTCTTCAAAAGGATGGTTGGTATTTGTGGAAGAAAACTATGCGGTAACTCTGGTAAATCCCGCTTTAAGAGTAGAAGGGAGGCGAGAGAGAGAAAATTCAAGCATCCAGCTTCCTCAACTGCCAATACTCCCTTCAACGGCGGATCGATTTCTTCGGAGACGATTTGATCATTATGTGCACAAGGCTATCATTTCAGCGGATCCGATATTGAATCCACAAGACTGCATAATTGTCATCATTGTTCAACCATTTTGGGTGTTGGCTTTCTTTAGACTCCATAAAGACACAACTTGGACTTACGTCGATGAACGTGTATGTGGCCGTGGATTTTACGACCTTATTTTTTTCGAAGATAAGGTATATGGTGTTCAAAGTGATGCTAGACTTTTATCTTTTGAGATTAATATTCTTTGCAACTCCAAGCTACAAGTAGCCGCACGCAGTATTCAAGCTACTCCCCACACGAAGAAGACATATTTGTTTACAATTGAGAAAGAGTTGTGGTTGGTCGAGAGGTCTATTACCTTTGATCGTGAGCCTTTCATCAAGCGGACCACGGTGAATTTTGTAGTTTATAAGATGGATTCCGGTAAAAGAAGGTGGATCAAGAGAAACAATGTAGGGGGTGTAACTCTTTTTCTTGGTGATAACTCTCTATTTACGGTGCCGGCTTCAAGCTTCCCTGGATGTTTAGCGGATTGCATATATTTCACTCATGATTATGATGCTATACATGTTGAATTTGGGCCGCTTGGTCCTAATGATTTCGGTGCATATGATGTCAAACACAGATGCTTTCTTCCAGTTGACACTAGACATATTTCAACGCTTGTCAAGATGAGCGTTCAACCACCAATATGGATTTTACCAACGTTTTAGTTGTAACCCAGTAATATATAAATTATTTTTAAGCTCGAATATATATTTTTACTTTCATCAGTCTTTGTCCAACTCTGATTTGTGTATATACAGTAAACCTCTAAATAGTTATATGGTTGGAAGTCTTGGAACCGGCATAATTTATTCTTATATAAAGTGTTATTACTCAATAAAGTATTCTTATATCGAAATTTTACTGTATACGCATGATAGTAAGGTGTAGATTAGAAGAATTATATTTCAGGAAGAATTCGATGATTTCATTCATCATAATTTTGGGGTTAATAAAGATGTACAAGTGGTATCCTAATAAGAAATGATATTTTACATTTTTATCACATCTATACAACTTTAATTATAATTAAAAATGAATATTTATCATAATACTTTCCAACTCTCCCCCTCAAGTTGGTGCATATATGTCAATCATGCCCAACTTGTCAATTCATCTAGCAAATGCATGGTGTGACAACCCCTTAGTGAGTACATTCGCCAACTGCTATTCAGACGTTACAAAAAAAACGAATATTCCTCTTATCAATGTGATCCCTCATGAAATGTCAATCAATTTCTACATGCTTGGTTCGATCATGCTGTACAGGATTATGAGTAATTTCAATTGCAACAGTATTATCACAATGCAAATTCATTGGCCTTATGGAGCTTGAAACCTAACTCCTTCAATACATTACGAATCCATAACAGTTTACACACTCCATTTGCCATTCCTCGGTATTCAACTTCAGCACTGGAACGGGCAATCACATTTTACTTCTTACTGTACCAGGTTACTAAACTCCCACCAATAAAGGTGAAATAACCAGAAGTATATGTCCTATTAGTCTTATCTCCTACCCAGTCTGCATCAGAATAACCTGTAACTCCAAACTCACAATCCTTTGAAAATAGGAGGCATTTACTTGGTGCAGACTTCAAATATCTGAGAATACGCATCACAGCATCCATATGTTCTTCACTTGCATCATGCATGAACTGACTCACAACACTTACAACATATGCAATATCAAGCCTAGTATGTGACGAATAGATCAATCTTTCTACTGACCTCTGGTACCTACCTTTGTTTGTTGGAACTTGACCAGGACACAACTCCAACGTGTGGTTCATCTCAATAAGAGTCTTAGCAGGTTTACATTCCAGTATTCATGTTTCAGCAAGAAGATCAAGCACATACTTCCATTGAGACATGTTGATTCACAACTTGGATCTTCCAACTTCAATTCCCAAAAAATACTTCAGTGGACCCAAATTCTTTATCTCAAATTCTTGGGACAAACGCTTCTTCAAATTTTTCATTTCAGCTAGATCTTCACCTATAACAACCATATCATCTACATATACAATCAGAGCAGTTATCTTACCACCCATGTGTTTAATGAACAAGGTATGATCAGAGTTGCTCAGTAGATATCTAAACTTCTTCATTGCTCCAAAAAATCTCCCAAACCACACTCTAGAAGACTGCTTCAATCCATACAGTGACTTCTTCAATCTGCAAACTTTTCCAACATCACATGACTTACAGATAACACCTGGAGAAATATCCATATACACCTCTTCTTCTAAATCTCCATTGAGGAATGCATTCTTCACAACAAATTGGTGCAATGGCCAGTTAAGTCGAGTTGCTAAGGCTATAAGGATGCGTAGAGTAATAATTTTTGCTACTGGAGTGAATGTCTCTTGATAATCCACTCTATATTGCTGAGTGTAGCCTTTTACAACTAGGCAGGCTTTATATCGATCAATGTTTTCATCTGCTTTTAGTTTCGCTGCATATACACATCTACATCCAACTGTCTTCTTTCCAGGTGGGGCATGAACAAATTCCCACGTTCTATTCTTCTGTAGAGCTTCTAATTCTTCATCCATTGTTTGCTTCCACTTTGAATCTGCCAAGGCATCCTGCACATTACTGGGAATAGCTAATGTAGATAATTGATTGACAACAAGTGCATGTGATCCAGACAACCTATAGTGGGATACAAAGCTAGCAATAGAATATTTGGTTTTTGCTTCTATGGTTGTTCATATTATTTCTTTGGAATCCCTTTTGTTTCCCGTTGTGACCTCCTAGACACACTAATTTCTATACTACCCAACTCATTTGTATCAATATATACCTTAGGAGAGACATTCTGGGAAGACTCTTCAGTTGATGGAGGAGAAGGGGGGACTTCATGAGACACTGCTTTAGAAGAGGATTGAACTTCAGGTAATATTGTCTCAGACTCTCAGTTATAGTCCTCGACGGGTCGAGGATTTCTTCATGTATTTCTCTCGACGGGTCGAGGGGAGCAAACTGTTATGTCTCAGAATCTTTCCTCGAAGGGTCGAGGGAAGCAAACTATCCAGTTTCAGTAACTATTTTCGACGGGTCAAGAGAAATTTTTGATCGATTGAAAATTCCTAGTATACCTTCTTTCGCTTGATTTCCTCCAAGTTGTTCCTCCAACCTCTCTAAGTCCTCAAATTCATCCAAATTTAGAGGATTGCCTTCATGTATATTCCTCTCCCCCTGAAGGGAATACTCTAAAACTCCTCCTGAGTAATAAGGGTCAGATTCACGGAAAGAAACATCTAGAGACACGTGCATCTTGTTCAGAACTGGATCATAACAGCGGTAACCTTTCTGGAATTCAGCATAACCAACAAACATACACTTCACAACACGTGGATCAAGCTTTCCTCATAACTTTTTGTTGATATGAACATACATAGTACATGCAAAAACTCTTGATTCCAGATTTGGCAAAGATGGCGCCTGTAACAGATCATGTAACTTTTGATATGGGTTTTGGAACTCAATCACACGAGAGGGGGTGTGATTGATTAAGTATGCAGCAGAACACATGGCTTCTCTCCATGGATTTATAGGGACATTCATACCAAATAAGGAAGCACGAACAACCTCCATCAATTGTCTATTCTTTCTTTCAGCTAATTCATTTTATTGAGAAGTATAGGCAATGGAAGTTTGATGCCTAATTCCATGAACACCTAAATATGCTGACATATCTCCATTCACATACTTTCCACCATTGTCATATTGAAAGACTTGAATTGGCTTCTGGTATTGAGTTGTCACCATCTCGTGAAATTCAACAAATCGTGCATATACTTCACTCTTACACTTCACCAAGGAGACCCAAGTTATTCTGGTGCATTCATCAATAAAAGTTACAAAGTATCAAAATCCAAAACGGGAAGAAGTTCTTGCAGGGTCCCAAACATTCGAATGAATTTTCATGAAGGGAACATAACTTTTATTCAAACTTGGAGAATACGTAATACGATGACTCTTGGCAAGTTCACATACATCACACTTAAAATCTGATTGATCAACAACTGAAAATAATTGAAGTTGCAATTTTCTAAGATATCCAAAATTCAAATGGCCTAAGCAATGATGCTATAACCACACTGCTTCCTTGGCTTTATTCAGGCTACCGGTTATGTTTGCTTGACTAATCTACTGCTTGTCAACTCTAGATAGTATAATTTCTCCCTTATAACACCATAACCAAGAGTCCTCCTTGTCAGAATGTCCTAAAAAATGCAGAAATCAGGATAAAAGGTTACAGAGCAAGAGAGGGGTCATAGTGATCTAACTAATAGATAAGAAGTTATAAGCAAGAGAGGGAACAATAAGAACAGAATCAAGAGTGAGTTCACGAGAGAGTTGTACAGATCCTTCATTAAGAACAGGGAAAGAAGAACCATCAGCAGTAGACACAACATGTTCATGAGAAGTTTTAATGGTATCAACTACACTAGGACTATTTGTCATATAATCAGTATCACCTGTATCAAATTCAAGATCTATCCGCAGATAATATGGTAAAAGAAAATGTCTTACCCCTGTTACTTGTTTCAACGACGAGTGTAGCTGGTTGAGCAGGAGGTTCAGTGGTGGTTACAGCTGCTTTCAGGGTGGTCTTGCGAGGCCTTTTAGTAAAATTCCACCATTCAGGATATCCAACAAGCTTATGCCACCGTTCCTTTGTATGACCAACCTCCTTACAATGGGTACATGTAAAGTGAGGGTTTTAGGATGAGGTTTTCCACCAGAACGAGGGGGGGTTAGAAAATCCAGGTGGAGTACCCTGACGGGGCCGGGACTGAGCTGTGTTGGCTATTGAAGAAGAGGAAGCCGCCATGACAGAGGCTTCACACAGAGGAGGTGTAGAGAGGGTGGTTCGATTGTTGTGGAAGCGTTGGATATGGGCATATATTTGTTCTAGATCCAACTTTTGTTCTCTCCTCAACAGCTCTTCATAGACTTGATTGAATTCAGCATCAAGTCTCATCAAAAACATGTAGACTCGTCGACTGGTCAGGTAGGGAGATTCATTCACAACACCATCATCAGTTTCTTGATAGTGCGTCATGCGGTGATCCATTTCATCGAGCCATTCAACAAGCTCGTTGTAGTATGTGGAGAGGGGTCTTCCATTCTACTTTTTCGTATAACACAAACGATGAACCTCAAAAATTCGAGTTTCATCAAATTCATCATAGTAGGTTATGTATAGGGCATCTCAAATTGCTTTGGCTGTTGGTAATCTAAGATACTGTTTTCGCAATCCAGAAGAGATATTCTCAATGAGCCATCATTTCACCTTGCCATTGTCGGTAGTCCATGTTGAATGCTCGGTAGCGGTAGCGGCATGAGGGTCTTTGGTTTCAGTGAGGAGTTCGCCGATGGAAAAATCGGAGTTGTCTTGAATGGTGTTGTGGAAGTGATTGTGAATGATCGAGTTGTATGGCGACTGTTCCATTGTTGGGGATGAGTGCTCCATCATTATTAGCAAAAATATTTTCTTCATTCACGTTCACGTTTGCCATCTCTTCAATTCAGGTTTCACGTTCAGATGCAGCGAAAGGAAAAAATTTGATGGTGGTAATTCAGGGTTTCAATTCAATTTAGGATTTTTCATAATTCAGGAATTCGGTTCTGATACCAAGAAGAATTATATTTTAGAGAAAATTTGATAATTTCATTCATCACAAGTTTGGGGTTAATAAAGATGTACAACTAATAAAAAAGGATATTTACATTCTTATCACATCTATACAACTTTAATTCTGATTACAAAAAAATATTTATCATAATACTTTTTAACATAATTAACTTATCAGTATATATAAAAACGATTAATTAACGGCACGGTTTGACTTAGGGTTTAGGGAGGTCTCAACCCCGCACTCTAAACACAGTTGATAAGAAATAATGAAATATTGTAGACCCTTTAAAAAAAATTGTTGATTGAGTAGATCGATCCTTTTTGACACGATTAAATATAATGCTGATTATCGATCTGGTCGCTTTCATCTTTCATTTCATTTCTGGATACTCTTGAATCTTGATTATATAGAACATGCATATGCTAGACATAAATATTATATTTAACTAACCCTAATTATCTGGGGTCAGCACATATGTCATCAGATAATTAACTTGGGTCCCAAGAATCTCATCGTAGCCGCCCTTTTTCTCTTTACATGATGATGTTCAATTGTTCATAAAATTAGTTAATTGATCGAGTACGTAATATATACAAGTTTCCTTCAGGCCGGCCGGCTAGTTAATGTGGTGTACGTTACACCTTACGTAATACGAACAGATTCCAAATGAGAGGAAATTTCGTAATATAGTGTGCCAGGGTAGGAGAAATATGTACAACATCGCCATGTGAACATCATAGACAAATTAAGGGTTTAGACGAGAATTCTATATAGCTCTTGTAATGACCATATTGCCCGTTCTCAAAATATATATAAAAAAAACATAATCTTCCCCTAAATCCTCTAAGCATATATATATACTTTTACACTAACTAATTACTGCATGATCGAATCTCATATACCTAGCTAGCTAGCTTGCACTCTTTCTCGATATATGATCTACATATCTCTCTCAGCCTCATCAAACGTTGCTTTTCTTTTGAGACTCACATGCAATCACTTCCCACTAATTGTACGTAGTACTCCTCCCCGAAACCAAATGTAACAAGGCGATATTCTAATCAAGCTTCTAAAAGGAAAGTTTGATTCACCAAAGCAATAGCTAGCTTGGTACGTGCATGGTGCGTTGGTTTGGTTTCGAATTTCCACCATGCATGACTTATATCCACACAATCATGATTGCAAACACTAATACTTGGAAAGCCTTTAACGCATACATGCATGTGATTCTCGAGTCACCATAGTACTCAGATTGACTGTTTTCATTGTGTATTTTCTCATTTGGAAAACTTACTTTGTATTATAGTACATAATTACCTAAATAAACCCAATTTTATCAAGTCAACAATTTGTGGCAACATCGTCATTTTTCCAAAATAAACAAAATGGAATATTATATTCCCTCTATAGCTAGCTAAGTTATTTTTCTAGAAAGACTGGTTGCGGTTTCCGATTCCATTACTTGGAAGTTGGAACTTTCAATAAAAAAGTCATTGGTCAAATGGTGTTATCTTATATGTTCTTATTGTTCAAGCCACCAAAAACAAGTCCAAATTTCTCAACACCCTCTTCGGAAGCATCTGGACCTCATTAATCAGTATCAACTATAATTAAAAAGTCCTAAGCCCCTCTCTACCTTCATGCTTTAAAAACCCCTTCTCATTTGCCACCCCTTTCCATCGATCTCTTCCTTCACCTTCGAGCCCTTAAACAACAGCTACTTTCGATCACACAATACTACTCCAATATTATGGGTACTTTGATAGGGCATGTAGTACCAGGCTTTGGGTTTGCTCTAATTGGATTATGGCACCTCCTAAACCACATCAAGCTCCATATTCATCAACCAAACTCCTACGTAGCTCCACCGTGGTTTCCCGCCTCCAAATTCAAGTACATGGAGCTCTTGTTAATAATCCTAGGCTCATCTGCCTCCATTGCCATGGAACTCTTCATTGCACCCTCTAGACACCAACCATTCGACGACGACGGAACCATCCCTTCATACCATCTCCACAACTTCGAGCACGCCTCGATCTCCCTGGGTTTCTTAGTCTACGCAGCCATGGCCATCGTTCTCGACAAATTGAACCTTAGGGCTCGGTACGGCCTGACCCAACTCCTCGGAGCCTTGGCCTTCGGGCAGCAACTGCTTCTCTTTCACCTTCACTCTTCTGACCACAAAGGTCCCGAGGGCCATTACCACTTGCTTTTACAGCTCGTGATTTTCGTCTCGTTGACTACAACCCTAATGGGAATAGGGCTCCCCAAGAGCTTCCTGGTCAGCTTCGTGAGGTCTCTCAGCATTTTCTTTCAAGGTCTTTGGCTTCTGGTCATGGGGTTCATGCTTTGGACGCCGGAGTTGGTCCCCAAAGGCTGTCACATCAACTATGAAGAGGGTCACAAAGTTGTTAGGTGCCAAAGCGAGGAGGCGCATCACAGAGCCATAGCCCTAGTGAACCTTGAGTTCAGTTGGTTCTTGATTGGCGTCGCAGTTTTTGGGGTCATTTTCTACGTGGTTTTGGTTGAGATTTACGGCGAAAAGGTAGAGTACTTCACAATTAGTAGTGATCACGAAGAAGAAGATGATGATGTGGAATCTCAGAAGAAAAGCAAGGTTGGAGGAGAATCAACTAGTTTTGTGGATCATATGGGAAAACCGGCCTTTGTGACAATGGACATGGAAAGGTAGAAATAAAAGAAATTAGGTGCAAGGTAGATAAGGAATTTAAGTGTTGAATTAAAACTTAGGTTCATGGTGCCAAATTTTTTAATTAGGGGAGAGATTTGTGAATGGAAGTCAAGTATGTGTATATATATGTGTGTGTTTAATTAATCAGAGGTGGAGCCAAAATTTGGTGTGGGGATATCATTTGGTTTGCATATGTTGGATATTGATAGGTCCTTTGTGTAGTGCGTACTTGAATTGTACATTAAAATTGCCACTTGTTTTACTATACAAATTGCATTGTCTTCAAGAATGAGTGATCGTGACCATTAGTTTTGTTCTTGGTAAATTCTGTATGTACGTAGCTTAAGAGATTGAGACACGTATATACGTATAGTATCAAAAGGAATAATGAACATGTTTCAAATGTTATCCACATTTACATGACTATCGTAATTTGTAAAGTCTAGACATAACATATATCGATCTATCTAACTATTATTATAAAAAATTATAGATGTAAAATCTCTCTAAATTTAAAGTCTGTACGTACTAATTAATCTTAAAGTTTGATAATAATAATAATAATAATAATAATAGATATAATGTTGTTAAGTTCTTAGAAAAATCAATAAGATACTAAGGTCAAAGTAAAAGGAATGATCGAGAATATATGGATTTCAACATCAATATCCATAACTCTTCTTTGCCTTTGACTGCAACTCAAAACACGTGTAATTTCGAAATTATATATACATACATCAACTTTGCTAATTACTTGACGTGTGGAAAATTAAGGACCAATTAATTAAGAACAAAAGTATGAACAAACTAATAACTAGAGACGTTGATGTTGATGTTGGCTATATATGACACTTCGATCTGTTTTAACAAAGCAAGTGGATCATCGGCATGTTATGTACATGATCCTCCAACTACTTCACTCCTGACTTGACTTGAATTGGATGGAGCAGTTAAATTTGATTTTGGCCACGTACTCCTCGATCATACACATAATATGACCAGATGGAAACATATATTTGAATATGATCAGATCGCGGAGTCAAGAAATTTATTGTAATTCAGATTAATCGTAACTCGTTAATATTGTGCAAAACAAAATAAAATTTTCGATAATTAAACATTATCAAAGTCAAAGTTAAATATAGATTGTTTTGTATAAGTAATAAATCTGTAAGTTTGCAAAAAGATCGTATAATTTTGGTGAGGAAGAAATAAGTGGTCACCGTGTGAAGGAAGCATGAAGAAGTAAAGTGCACGAATGGAAGAAAAAAAAATTATTGCATGAAGTAGCTTATGAAATAGAAAATTACATGTATGATATGGTGCATATTATCGCTAGCTTTGACTAAAATAATAAACGAAACTTGATATAGTATCAAAAATTTGACGTAAAAGTATATATATAATTTTCTTTTTTAAAGGTCAAATTTAATAATTTTGTCTATCAAAATTTTTACTAGGGCTTGAACCTGGGGAGCCAGTGGCTGGCTCCGCCTGTGGTTACTGAGGTTATTGACTTCATCTTTGTTCAACCTTAAGCCAAAACCTTGTTAATAAATAACCTAACCAAAATCCCTCAAATCTATAATAATATCACATCATCGTCATGAAAATATAATAACTCATAACTACCAGAAAAGTTCACTTAACCGACACACCAATGGCGTCGGCTAGGAAAGCTTTTGTGTCGGCTAAGTACTTCCTCGACAGTAATGGCGTCGACTTAGATCCGTCGAGTTACTGCCTTTGGAGAAATACTTAACCGATGATAAATTAGCACGTTGTCGCTGTAGTTCACACTACAACGACACAATATGTTACCGTCGTCTAACTACTTTGACGACGCAAATGGTGAGGCTGACCGACGCAAAAAAGTGTCGCTGCAGTAATATACCCCAACGCAAATGTTGTGTCGCATCATCTTCATCAACGCAAATGTTGTGTCGTTTAACACTTTCTACAACGACGCAGAGACATTTTTTGGGTCATTGTAGTCATCTTCATCGACACAAATGTTGTGTCGTTTAACACTTTCTACAACGACGCAGAGGCATTTTTTGCCTCATTGTAGTCATTTTTTAGTTTAATAAACAAATAGTATATAATTATATAAATTAATAAATTCATTTAAAAATAATATATTATATATTGAATTGATCGATGGATCGATCTGATCAAAAATGTACACAAAATTCTAATCGAAATGTACACAAAAAATGATTGAAAGTACTAAACTATATGTACACAATCCTAATCCGAGCTAAACGCCAAAAAAATATACACAAAATCTGATCGAAATGTACTAAACTATATATTTACACAATCCTAAAAATTTTGTCATAGTATTCTCTAAAAATGGAGGAAACCAATAACCTGCACGAAAACCACATACACCAAAAATACCATTTCCAATTCGCATTTAATTTCTCAAGCTCATTTACAGCCTAATGCAATACTTGTTTCACATTACAAATCAATCGAAATCAAGGAGTAAAATATCGGGTATCGATGATATATCGACAGTCCAAAATTTGGATATATCGACGGAAATATCGACAAAATATCGATCCACTGAAAATTCTGACGGAAATGACGGAAACTAATAAAAATATATGAAAATTTGTAATGAAACTTTTGGAGGTTGTTATATGATCAATTACCTACCTTATGTGAAAAGAAAATATTGATCAAACATCAAAACATATGAATTTGTTATATTACTATATGAATTAGTACGTGTTAAGTGCTGATAACTATTAAAATATAATTTACTAGTTCTATTTTTATTTTTTTGATGGCTAAACTTTAATGGGAGGCTAGACCATCACATTTTTGTACAATATGTTACACATCACACATTACAAAATCAAATATATAAATAATTCAAAACCACATAGAGGACCTATGAGGTTCGAAATTCACACTATTTTCCTCATCTCTCTGTGCAGAATCATGTGTGTATTGTGAAGAGTACTCATTAAATTAATGATTGTTCTCCCATGTAATTCTGCACGTATTGACTTACATGCCAACCATATGGGTCAGGGGGCGGTCTTTGAAGATTTTGGAGCTCGTAGTATGAACCAGGCATTGCTCGACTTTCTTCATTGCTATCATCATTTGAGGCATTTGTTTGTGATTGTAACGATGAGTTATCACTTGTTGGAAGACCATAAGGCATGATATATGAAGGATAAGGCATTGCAAAATTTTGACAAGCTTTTAATTTTGTTAAATTAAAAAAGTTACTGAAAATTTCAAAAATTCCGGTAAATATCGGAAAATATCGGAAATATCGGGGATATATCGGAAAGTTTCGGAAAATTTCGGAAAATTTGGAGATATATTCACGGATTTTTCAGGTAAGTTCAAAAAACCGAAATATCGGCGAAATATCGGCGATAATTTCGATTTTGCATTCCTTGATCGAAATATATAGTCAAGTCTAAAAATTAACTTCAACACATGTTTTTATTTAGCTAACTAAACCAAAATTGATGTCCTAATTAATTATGATCCAAATTCTTTAAATTCACTTAATTCAAGAAAAATATTTACTTACAGCAAGAAGATAGACACTCTTAAACTTCTCACTGAAACCTCTCTCAACCCTATGACACCGCCGCTTCTCGATGGCGTACAGAGAGTACTGGCGCGTAACTACAAAATAAAGACGAGTAAGACAGGAGAACGCCACAACAAAACTAGAAGAGAAGAACGTCGAGATAGAAGGGTCACCTCGGGCCCGAAATCGAGTGGGCACACGGTTATTGGGGAAGGACGACCACCCGCTGGCAAAGAAGTGCTCACTCCTCCAGTCCGGGCATGAACTCGCGAAGTCCGTAAGCCCCAGCGAACTCCTACGCCACTGACGCAACAAGAGCATACCACCACAACCCTTCTTCGTCGAGTAGGCGACATCGAAGAAGTATAGCACTTCATTACGTGTGGGGTAGTCCAGGCCAGCCAGCTTCCACAGCGTGAACATGGCGCTCAAGACCTGAAGCATCAACGACGAAACTTGCCCCACGGCACAGCCCAGCTCCCCAAAGATGTACTCATGGAAGGGATGCAGAGGCAGGCGAACGCCGTAACGCAGTTGGGCGCGATCGAGAGCGATGAAACCCTTGGACGGCCTAGAAAAAACCTCCCTAGGCGCAGGGGACTTCAGCACAACACCGGCACCAATATGAAACTCGGACCTCACTTTATCAAGCTCCGTCATCGATATCGCCTTGGATGGCTCATCAACCTCCTGGACATCTCGTAGAGTCCACAACAAAGGCCCGTCCAGCCCTAATCGACGAGCTCCAGAACTAGCACCAGTATTGGTGTCGGGACGCGATGAGGATGACATGTCACCTGCGAAACAGCCACGGATAATGTCAAAACCTAGCGGTTCGCCGATATCGGAGCACCAGTCCGCAACTAGCTTCCCAGGCGACATACCCCCCCCAGCAACACAGACACAAGCGAGAAAGAAAACGTGAAAGCAAAAACAACAAAATCGCAAAAATTACCAAGTATGGTGGGATACCGGTGGTCGCCCAGAAAAACAAAACACCAGCACATTGCAACAAACATAAAATCTAAAACCTAGAAAAACCCAGAAATCCAAAGGAAAGAGGAGGAGAGAGAGGAGGAGCAGGCGACGACGCCTTACCTGAAAAGGAACGAGGATGAAGATGAAGATGAGCAACGGTGGCGCAACACCAGTAACACAGCAACGGCACGACGGAGGCGAAAGGAAAACGGAGAAATCTGTTAACTTAGAGAGGAAAAGCGAAAATTCTTTCAAGCAGCAATAAGAAGAGTACGAAGAAAACAGAAGCGAAGATTATATATAAGCACACTGGCGAGATCGCAACCGTTGGAACAAACACGTCAATATAGGGGATAGCAACATGTGGCCACCAGAATCAGAAAGGTCTGGAACGAGAACCGGTACGCACCGTTTTGAGAGGGCGCGACCCTAAAAAAGAATACAATCATCACGCTTTATGGCTACGACAGGACGTTTGGGAACTCCGAGACGCTCTACGCAGACACGTGGCAACATAATAAAAGACGACATTTAATGACCAGAGAGTAGATACACCAACCACACCGGCTGAAGAAAACCCATATCGCTGACCAAACATACACAACACACAAAGCGATACCGCTCGCCAGCATAAGCGCTGCAGACACTCTCCATCACCGATAACGATCTAGACACTACCAAAAGCCGCTAGGAGGAACGGACTCGGGGACTTAAGGGTTACCAATTCAAACGAGCTCCCCCTGCCATAGAGCCCCCAACGGTTTGAGCTACGCGCAATAGAGAAAAACAGCTACCGGCTTGGGCAGGACCGAGTGTTTGGGCGCCATCGAGCGACCCCCTCCGTCAATACAGTCTAAACCGCTCAACAGAAAGGAAACTTAGTTACCGTCACCCAAGATACTTCGGCAGAACGGTGAATTAGCTACTCACCGATCTCGCCCCTAACCAATTAAATAAATATTAATCACACATACATGTACAGGTACACCTATCACCAAGAATCACAACCTAGGTCGCCGAGTTAGGGGACTGCATGGCATGATACCCGGCTCCAACAAAGGTAACATCGCTGTTAAGCACGTACCCGTAATTTCGCCGGTATCACTTCTTTCAACTCACCAACCAAGGTTGATCTCCTTGGCTGAGCGAGTTGGGGGACTTGTACATATACCTGGCTAAATCGCCTCTAAGTACGTACTTAATGGCTTGAGTATAAATTATAAATATGTCTCACCACCACCATGACAAGAACCACCGCCGGGAAGGCTCCAACTCCGATGACCAACATCGCGCGATACTCGATCAAGATAGCGCTCACGCGCCAAACAAAAGACCAGTCGGACAACACCTCAGCAAAAGAGTATGCACACCAGTCTCACATCGAAGATAGAATAGGAGCCCGAGCTCCAACCACCAATATATACCGGTCAACTCAGCATTAAATGGGATGCATTCAATACTCAATTATGCCGTTACTATATATAACTTGTATATCGCTTCTGACTTAGGCATCAGAGGGTTGAAGGCAGGCCATCCCCGTCTCTCCTTAACCGTTGTTAATCTTAGCAGCGACAACGCGTTAGATTCGGAGGAAAGTAAAGAGCCATATTGAAAGCAGTTCGATACCGATATCCCAACACTGATCCTTCAATAAGCATCACTGATATACAATCTTGTTCAATATCCGATATCCATACCAGTAACGGATATTAACAACAAACGTACATTATTGATGGGTCTTTTTACTGTTTTTAGAGTGCAGCAGGTTGTGGTGGTATCAAAGCTAGGTTGCGTAAGAGATGATACATGTAATTGTGTAGCTTGCATTGTGCGATCCTTCATGTTTCTTGGACGTTGCAGAAGAGACACTGCAGGGTTATGATAGCTATTTATCATAGTTGGAGGGAGGTGGAGTCGAGAGTGATTATATGTATAGAGCTCTGTTTCTGGGGTCGAACGCATTTTGGAGGATTGTAAGAGATACGAGGTTTCTTTTGATTTTGTTAACTATAGTGTGTCATGTACCTCGTGAGCTAATAATTTTGCTCATAGATTAGCAGATTATTGAGTTATGATTAGATAAGATGTATGTGATTATTTAGAAAATTTGTTATGAGAATTTACATATTGCTGATTAAAGTAAACATACTATGTCCTGCTCAGATGATTGTAATGTTTTTTTCATCAATTTTATCTGACTTATTAAAACAATAGAGTTATTTTACGATAAACTAGATATGATCCAATCGTACCCAAAAATTGATCTCTCAGTCGTATGGATTCAAAAGCCCGAACTAGAGGTCGGAAGTGGGTTGGGCTGAGTTTTTTCGTCACGTCTCCAAAATTTGGGTAAGGCAGATTGGGTTCTTTTTGAAAATTTGAAGTCCATGATCGCTTATGAGCTTTTTGGGCCAGGACGTTATCAGGCCTTTTGGGCCGGACCAGACTAAGTGCATAAAATTTTTGGGGACCCGCCCATCCCATTGGACCCCAAGTTTTGGTTCTTCATATTTTTCATTGCACACCGAAAAACAATTTATACTTTTAATCTAATAATAACTGCAAAGTTTCCGGCGATTTCTGGTTTCCTCAGCTCACTTCGTTTCGCTCCCTGAATGGAGCTCTAATGGTGCCCTTGTTTCCTTAAAACAAAAACAGAGACGGGGTTCTGTTCTTAAATGGAAAACAATTCAGACTCGGATGAGCCAGTGAAGAAGAAGAGACCTCATTTGAACTCCTCGCTTTCCAACGCCATGGCCCGTAGCTCTAACCCATCTCCGCCTGAGGACAACCACAGTGTAATCTAATCTCTGCCCTTCTAATTTTGAAAGCTTAAATCTTTAATTCTTGGGTCTGATAAAGTTTTGAACTTTGATATAGTTAGTGTGATGAAATTGTGATTGAAGTTATTGGGCTTTTTTTTTTAATGGTTGGTTATGTGGTTTTGGGATTGATGGGTATTGTTTTAAGCTATGGAAGTTGGGAGTTTACTATCACTAATTTTGAAAGTGATTGTAGAAGAAGCTTAAATCTTTTTATGGGGTATGTTAAAGTTTTGAACTTTGATATAGTTAGTGTGATAGAATTGTGATTGGAGTTATTGGGCTCTTTTTTGGGATTGATGGGTATTGTTTTATGATATGGAAGTTGGGGAGTGTAGGAAAAAGGTTTAATCTTGTTTGAGTTTACTGTGGTAGAATGGAGTTGTGTTTTCTGATTTGAATGTGTTATTGTCATTGGAAGTAATGTGCTTTTGAGAATAGAAATCGAAGTTTAGGGTATAAGGGTGTGAGAAAAAAGGTTCATTCTTGTTTGAGTTTACTTTCATAGAATGGTAATTAGAGGTATTGGGTGTTTTATTTTCTGATTTGAATGTGTTTCTTTTTAACTGTTGATATTGTGCTTTGCTTGGTTTGGTTGAGGAAAGTGTAGGAAGGGGAATAGAAACTGAAGTTTTGGGTCGAAGGGTCTGAATTAGGGTCATTTAGTTTAGATTACTGGAGTCATTCGGTGTTTCCTTTTTTTGATTTTGATGTGCGACTGTGGTTGTTAGTATTGTGTTTTACTCTTTTGGTTGGAGAAGTTAAGGAAAAAAGAATCGAATTTGAATTTATGAGATAGAATGAAAATGGTTTCAAATTAGTTTTTTGATCGACCTTATATGCACATTGGTAAATGGTAGGTTTCTAAGTCGAGTAAAACCTATTCTGGAGCTAATATGGATATATTTGTATGCATGTGTAGACTACTGAGTTGCTTGTAGTTCAGTGCAGTTCATTTACACTTCAATTATTTACACACTGTAAATATTCGATAGAAGGTGAGATGGTGTTTGTATGTGTGTCCAGGTTGATGCTGCAGTTCTCCAGTACCAGAACCAGATGATGCATCAGCAAAAAGAGAAACAGAAGCATGAATTGCAAGATGTTGAAGCAAAAATCAAAGAAATGAAGGCCAAGCAAGTTTCTTATGATGGCATGTTAATTGCGGTGAATCAGCTTTGGAACCAGGTTATCATGAATCTTTTGTTTGGTATCTTTTCCATCTGTCGTCTGAGTTTTCTCTGAACATCAATTATCTGATGGGATATCGTTTTTTGCTGCTTAGTTAGTTGATGATTTAGCTCTTCTTGGAATGTGTGCTGGAGCTGGCCAAAATGCTTTGCAAATGTTGGATTCCGCTGATTATGCTCGCGGTATATTGCATCACTTGTTTTTATTTTTATTTTTTATCCATCTCTGATCTTTTCTCTAATTCTTTCTGTTGACAAAGTTGAAGAATCCATAGCTTTTTAGATTCCTGAACTGAAGCACCTTTCAGGTTCAATTCCATCATGCCCTGCGGAGGAAATGTTTCTTTGTAGAGTCCTACAAAGAGATTCCATAGAAACTAACAACAGTGATGAAGTTGTTAACCATGTCGAAGAAGCTCTCACTTTGCGTCATACATCAACTAAGGAGTTGATGAGACTCTTGGAACATACAATTGCTATGGAGAGGGAAAAGACGGAGAATATAGCCCGCACGTTAAATGGAAAGATATCTTCAGAAGGTGGGAATATGTGATATTCAATAAAGTGTTTACTTTTCTAACTTAATTCGTATGATTGAGTTTTGATTCCTATCCTATAGGTCTTCAAGTGCAACTGCATTATGTGACATGTAGCTTACTTTTTCTTTTGTGTGATTCTCAGATGCTATCATTGAATTATCCAAGATTGATAATATGATTGAAAAGGAGGCCAACAATCTACGTCAAGTTATTGATATCCTTCATTTGAAGCATAAAGAGTATGCTGATGTCATTCAATCTCACAATAGTGGCGATTCAACAGATCAGTCTGAAATTAGACGAATTACAGGTTCCTAATATGGTTATTTCCACAAGTCTTTTTGTTTATACACTTGATAACTGATGTCACACATCTAATATTTACCCGTAACTTAGGAAACTTGAAGCGAGGAAACAGATTTATAGATCAAACAGATATTTTAATACCTGTAGACATTAAGAAGTATGCTAACTTTCGGCAAATATTGAAATTTACTTTAATGATTCCACCTGGAGTGTCGTATCTTGATGTTTACATGTTCTGTTATGGGTGACAGGTGATGTCGATGACAGCATGGCTGAACTAGAGGAGAGTAGGAGAAAACTAGTCAATCTTAAAATGCAAAAGGATGTCGCATCTGGGATGCATAATCATACTTCTAATGTAGTGAATGGGAATTTGTCACCTGAAAAATCAACAGAAAGGACTATAAGCTTGCAGGAGCTGAAAACTTCAATTGAAGAAACAAAGGTATACTTATGTAGGCAAACCTCTTTTAGATGAATCCTCCTTCCCTATCCTTCCATCTCTCTCCCTGAAATGTTTTGAGCAAATGTTGCAGATACTTGCAGCCAGCCGCCTTTCTGAGTTTCAAGAATCACAGAATGAAAATCTAGCTTTGTCAAAACAACTGCAAGACTTTCAGGTTTCTAGTGTTGATTTATTTATTTATTTTTTGTACCCAAAATTTGTTGCTTTATTTTATTTAATAAAGCATCTATATTTACCGCAGAATGAAGTGAAGGATGATAAATATGTACACGCATCTAGACTGTACACTATGGTTAATGATCAACTCCAGCATTGGCTTACAGAACTGGAGAGATACAAAGCATTGACTGATTCTTTGCAGGTAGGCTTTCTTTATTAATATTGTATGTGTTTGCTGATGCTTTGATTACTTGTTCGTCGAGTTATGTCTTTCTGAAATGTGCATTTTCAGGCTGACAGGGCTGTTGTCGCCAGACGGGAGAAGGAACTAAATCTCAAAGTAGAGTCAGCAGAGGCAGTTAGGAATGTAAATGATAATGTTGATTCTAGGATTGAGGAGCTAGAGCATCAGCTGCAGAAGTGCTTAATTGAAAAGAATGAATTAGAGATAAATATGGAGGAAGCTGTCCAGGATTCAGGTAAAATGTATGCATGAGTTTGATATCCTTTTTATATGTGTGTGCGCGTGGTGCAATTTTTATTTGCCCGGTGGTACTTCAAAAATGTTTTGTGCTGCAGGAAGAAAGGACATAATATCAGAATTTCGTGTGATGTCTGCCTCTTTGTCGAAGGAGATGGGAATGATGGAAACTCAGTTGAAGCAGTGGAAGGAAACGGCTCACGAAACACTTTCCTTGCGTGAGAGATCCCAGTCTTTAAAAGCTTCATTAAGTACGAAGGTTTACTTCCATTCCCAGATACTCTCACTCATATCATTCATAATTTATTGGTTTGTGGTTTAATATCTATTATACATACTTGTGTGATTACCATTCTGAAAAATCATACGTTTCGGTGGTATGCATGATTTATAGGATACATGAGTAAATCAAGTTCATAAACAGGCACATCAGACAGTTCTCCTTTCATTTCTTTTTTTATTAAATGCAAGTTCCCTTCTTTTTATTTTCCAACGAGGCGTTAGTATGAAAGGTCAGGGAATGGTTTACTCCCTTGTTGTCAGGGGTTCAAACCCTCTCTTGGTACCTACCTAGCTAATTCCTACTATTTCCTGCCCCCTTAAGTGTAGGCTCAGCAGGAGGTCTTATTTTCTACCTGGGTTCCCTGAAGTGGGTCTGAGACATCTGAGTATTAGAAAAGAAATAAAACTGCATTTTTTCGGAGAACTAATTTGTGAACTTCATTACCAAAAGAAGTCAAAGAAATGACATCAAACAATGCATTGGAAACATAGCAAACTTAAGCGAACTTATTTGAAAGACATTGAGGATGTCTTATGATTTATGCCGTTGATTTGGATAGTTAATGTCTCTTAGCATTGTTATCGTACTATTTGTAGATGTTATTCAAACTTGCCTAGTGATTAAACAAATCATTCTGAAATTTGGTGAATCACTGATTCCCTTGTCACAAAAGTCATTGGGTTTCATTGCAAATTGGGTAGTTGCACATAAAATGTCACGCTTGATTACTGACACCACATTTTAATATCTTTCCATTACATATAGTAAAACTTACTGTTGAGTTCAGTCTAATATCTTAGCTAGTTTATTCTTACTATTGATGAGTATTGAATTGTGGAATAGTCTCTAACTTCAATCTTTTGTTTTTGGAAGACAAATGAGAGGGACAGCTTAGCAAACAAATGCGATGAACAGCTGATTGAGATCAAGTCTCTTAGGGCATTGGTGAGACTCTCTTGTCTTGATTATGGTTTCCTTTGCATCAGAATTCAGATGGATCGTGTTTATAGATATTGTTGATCTTTTACATGTAGGATAATACTTAAAGTGCTATCTAAATATACCTTTACATGTGTCAGTTTTATCAACTCCTCTACATGCATGTTTTTACACATATCAATATGTGCTTTTTAGTTTAAGGTTTATCCAATTTAAGAACTCAGTTAGGCTTGTGGCTTAGCTTGTGCTTCTCTGTTAGATCATATATGTTAACTTGTCTGTCTGTTGTAAAGGTTTCATATTATTTTTTATACCCCCATTTGGAATGCTGTAGTGCGATCTTCATGGCATTAAGCCAAAGCTCACGGTTTCCGTGGAGGCAATATTTGAAAATTTCTTAAAGGTAGTTGGTTCAGTATTATCATGATATTACTGGTTTGGTACTATTGGGAGGTTTCTTTATGATATGGTCATGAAGGTAATACAATGCATATGTGGAGCTATTTCGGTATTTCCTATTGGGAGAGAAAGATGTGTGTACATATTCGTACCGAACTCCGATTTATTGATACATTTCTACCGTATTGTTTGATTTTTTAAGTTTGAAGGATGTTGACCGAGTTTAATGTGTTGATTGCAGATTGACAAGTTGCGGAAGGAGAAACTGGAACTTCAGATATTCTTGGACTTGTATGCACAGGAAAGCTATGGAAACAGGTATGTCTGTTTATTTAGGTGCTACATTCGGTTGTACAGGCCTTGTGGTCAGAACATAAGCTACAAACTATTGGTTTTCTTGTTGCTCCATTTTCTTTTCGGGAGCAAATGCAGAAACCTATATTCTTTACTAATTATTCTCAGAGATATTCAACAAGGTCTGAAAATTAGGAATTAAGAGCGGATTTTAAAGAACTGGCTACTTACCATTGCACTTCTGAACAATTTTTCCGTGGTTATGTTGTCTGCTTAATTATGTCTAATTCAACATAAACTTAGCACAATGTTGGTTTTGGCTGTATGCTCGTATCTTCTGTGTTGATTATGGATGTAGCTGTTTCTTATTTACGATACTTTTCTTTGTTGGCGGGAAATTCTTTGGTCTGAATTTCTGATATTGTATCTGAAATCAGTACATTAATATGGAAGCCGGATTAATGTGATATTTTTCTTCCTTTTTTTGTTATATGAACTTTTCTTTTGTAAAAGTAGATCTTTGGTAACTTTTCCCTGTACATTCAAGGTTTGCTTTTTTCACTTTAGAGACATGATGGAAATCAAGGAATCAGAACGTAGAGCTCACTCCCAAGCTGAAATGTTCAGAAATGCATTAGATGACCATAGTCTAGAGTTGAGGGTAAAAGCAGCCAACGAAGCTGAAGCTGCTTGTCAACAAAGGCTTGCAGCCACAGAAACCGAAATAACTGAAGCAAGGGCCAAAATAGATGCTTCTGAGAGGTTTGTTTATTCTTAGTCTAATTTGACATAAATGTAGCTTGAGCATGTAGAGATCAAATCTATGAAGTATACGGGAAACTTGTAACCCTCTGCTTTCACTTCATCTGCAGGGATGTTTTGGAGCTAACTGAGGCCATCAAAATTAAAGACAAGGAGGCAGAAGCTTATATATCTGAAATTGAGGTGCCTTGTTAATGCGTGTCTTCCGTTTAATATCTGCAATTTTCTGGTCCTTAATGATTGACCAATGATTCTGTTCTCCCTTTTCTGCTTCTACGTCTTTCTGATTAATTTATCTTGACCATGCAGACCATTGGTCAGGCATATGAAGATATGCAGACGCAAAATCAGCATTTGTTGCAGCTGGTGACCGAGAGGGATGATTATAATATCAAGGTCTGTATCATTGTGTCCCAGGAAATTTGTTGTCTGTGTTTCCATTTATTAGTTTCTTTGGTTCGATTGGATGCTAGGTGCTTGTCCTTAGTTTTCATTAAGATCATTTTGCATGCAGCTCGTTTCAGAGAGTGTGAAGACAAAGCAAACACAGAACTTTCTACTCTCAGAGAAGCAGGCATTGGCAAAACAACTTCAACAAGTAAATACATCAATGGAATCTGTAAAGATGAGAATTTCACAAGGTGAAGAACAGGTATGGTTTCTCCCATGCAGTCAAAGTTACTGCTTATGTTAACATCTTCTGAAGCACAATTTGATCCTGCAGATGAAAGCCGTCTTGGTAGAAGCCTTGAAATCTACCGAGGAAGACAGACACCTTTCAGTCAATCTAGAAGCTGGAAAGTGGGAATTGACTGATGCCGAGAAGGAGTTACAGTGGCTTAAATATGCCACCACTTCATCTGAAAAGGAAAACACACGTATTAAACAGGATATTGAGGATATCCAATTGGATTTAGACAATGAGAGGTAATGTACACACAAGTTTACATACAAGGATGTAATGCGACTTTCCTGGATGCAATTTATACTATATCCTTTCTCGATATTTTTTTTGGTTTGGTTGAACTTTTTTGTGTACCTGGTTATTAAATTTACTTCTGACAAGTTGGCCACTGGGTTTCTAGGAGCTTGAGGAAGAATGTTGAGGAAGAGCTCTCAGAATGGAATGATAGGATTGCGAAGATATGTTCTGAAACTGGAGAAGCTGCAATACAGAAACTCCAATCAGAAATTAAATTTTTCAAGAATGTTCTGCAGTGTAGTGTTTGTACTGATAGACCGAAGGAGGTAAGCATTTTATATATCTTTTTACCTGAGCAGTTTTGAGATATTCCCTTGGCTAAATCGTATTATGAACTGATCGTTTCTGGTGCCATACTATCCATTTTTCCAGGTGGTAATCGTGAAGTGCTTTCATCTATTTTGCAATTACTGTGTTCAAAAGAATCTAGAGATCCGTCACCGGAAGTGTCCTGCTTGTGGAACTCCGTTTGGTCAGAGTGACATACGGTTTGTAAAAATATGAAAGCATCGTCCTGTATCAAGATGCCCCTCATTTTTTGGTTAGCCAGTATATAGTACACGGTATTGATCATAGATTTATAGTAGTTGTGACAATTATCCAGGCTGTGATTTTGTATAGTTTCTTTTCATCCTTTTCTGTTGTTGTAAATGATTATTTGTCCTTAGAAACAGGAAAACAATAAGTTAAAGGTAAAGATTTTGACCATGATTGCTGTACTTGATCTTTAGGCAATTCTATCTGGGATGACTATTCCTCACATGAAGTAAATAATAAGATTTTTTTTATCAATTATCCATGAAAGCCTCGCCATAAAGAGTTTCATATATTTTGCCAGCAGTTTGAGTACTTATTCTGTAGTTTGTGAAGCTTTTTGATAGTGCCAGCTGATCTATCTATCTCTATGATTTTGCAATCATTGTTGTTATATATTGCTGGTGTGCAACTGAGAAGTGTAACTGGTCAAGCTCAATAGCATCCGCCCCTTATATCTTGTTTCAAACTTTGAATATAACATTTCCTTGCATGACAACTGCAACTTCAATATCAGTTGAAATCGCATGGCCAAAGCATAGCTTCCCCTCAGCACTTCAAACAATCAAACATAGACTGCAGCAAGCCTCAAGAGTGATTCTACAATGTGTCGTAACACAAATGTGCAAAGGAGAAAACTACGGTTTTTTGCTCGTGCACTATTCATCTAAGTTTAATGCCCGTGAGAAGCGTAATGTAATTTGTAATAATCTAGATTCCTTGTTTAACTAGGAAACTAAGAAGTTAGGTATTGGTTTAACATACAATAAATCCCAAAATAGAATGGATTAGGCTTTTTTTATCGCTACTTGCAGTCTTTATACATGTGTATATAATCCTCCCATTGGAGAAGACACTATGATTTCAATCATTGTTATACAACAATGGATATTGCTATCAAGAAGCTACATTACCACTCCTTGATTTCGAAAGTCATTACGGAACTCGAAACCAACCTAGGGCATCAGTATGGGGACAAAGCCCTAGCAGAGTTCATAATCGACATGGGTCGCAACTGCAAGAACATGGAGGAGTTCAATGCCAAGTTGATCGAATTCGACGCCAAGATCCCGGAGTACTTTGTTCGTAGTCTTCTCACCATCATTCATGGAGTCCTTCCTCCCAAGAAGAAGAACCAGAGCTCTTCTAAAGTAGAAGAAAACAAGCCTATAGATAGAGGTAGGGTTAGGGTTCGAGAGAACAGTTCGGATGAACCTGAGTTGTATGAGGTTTACAAGGGCAGAGTTACGAAAGTGATGGATACAGGTTGCTTCGTTGAGTTGAGTTGTTTCAGAAACAAGGTTGAGGGTTTGGTTCATGTTTCGGAGATGGCGAAGAGACGAATTACTAATGCAAAAGATGTAGTGAAGAGGGAGGACCGAGTTTATGTGAAGGTGGTTTCGATTTCGGGTCACAAGTTGAGTCTTTCGATGAAGTACGTTGATCAGAAGACAGGGAAGGACTTGCTTCCTTTGAAAAACAAGAGCAGCAGTAGTACTCCTAGTTCGACTAGGAGTCCTAGGTCGACTAGGACTACTGGTCTTTCAGGGATTAAGGTTGTGGAAGCAGATGATGTGCATAGGCCAAGGAGGAAGAGAATGACGTCTCCGGAGAGATGGGAAATCAAACAGTTGATTGCTGCTGGTGTCATGAGTGCTAAAGACTATCCTATGCTGTATGAAGATGGTGAAGTAAACCAGATTAGGCTCTATGAAGACGAAGGGGCCGAGGAAGAGCTTGAGATAGAGCTCAATGAGGAAGCACCGGCCTTTTTGCAAGGGCATGACATGTACTCTATGGACATGTCACCTGTTAAGATTGTCAAGAATCCAGAAGGGTCACTCAGCCGAGCGGCTGCGGTTCAATCTGCGCTGACGAAAGAGCGAAAAGAGCTCCGTGATCAGCACCAAAGATCGGTGCTGGACTCAATCACTAAAGATCTGAACCGTCCGTGGGAAGATCCAATGCCGGAGAATGGCGAGAGGCATCTTGCTCAGGAGCTGAGAGGTGTAGGCTTGTCGGCGCGTGAAGTCCCGGAATGGAAGCAAAATGCTTATGGCAAGACCATCAGCTTCGGCAAGAGGACAAACATGTCGATTCAGGAGCAAAGAAAGAGCTTGCCTATCTACAAATTGAGACAAAATCTCATAGATGCAGTGAAGGAGAATCAAGTACTTATTGTCATAGGCGAGACTGGTTCGGGCAAGACAACTCAGCTGACTCAGTATCTAGCAGAAGAGGGATACACTACAAAGGGGAGGATCGGTTGCACACAGCCGCGTAGGGTGGCGGCAATGTCTGTGGCGAAAAGGGTGGCCGAGGAATTCGGTTGTAGATTAGGTGAGGAAGTCGGTTACGCCATTCGGTTTGAAGACTGCACCGGACCGGATACTGTCATCAAGTACATGACGGATGGTATGCTTCTCAGGGAGATTTTGCTTGACGAGAATCTGTCACAGTACTCGGTGATCATGCTCGACGAGGCTCACGAGAGGACTGTCCATACCGATGTTCTCTTCGGGTTACTAAAGCAACTAGTGAAGCGTAGGCCGGAGATACGTTTGATTGTTACTTCTGCTACATTGGAAGCAGAGAAGTTTTCGAGTTATTTCTTCGACTGTAAGCTATTTACTATCCCCGGGAGGACTTTCGAGATTAAGTATTTCTACACCAAGGAGCCCGAAAGTGATTATCTTGATGCAGCTATACTCACCGTGTTACAAGTCCATGCGACAGAACCGGAGGGTGACATACTTGTGTTCTTGACTGGACAAGAAGAGATTGATTATGCATGTCAGGTATTGTATGAGAGGATGAAAGCTCTTGATAAAAATGTGGCCGAGTTGATTATCTTACCGGTGTATAGTGCTCTTCCTAGCGAAATGCAGTCGAGGATTTTCGATCCAGCTCCACCGGGGAAGAGGAAAGTAGTAGTGGCTACAAATATAGCCGAAGCTTCGTTGACTATTGATGGTATATATTATGTCATTGATCCTGGATTTGCAAAGCAAAATGTGTACAATCCGAAGCTGGGGATAGACTCGCTTGTTATAACTCCGATTTCGCAAGCGTCGGCCAGGCAACGAGCAGGGCGCGCAGGGCGTACAGGCGAGGGGAAATGTTACAGACTCTACACTGAGAGTGCTTTCTTGAATGAGATGCCGCCTACTTCGATGCCTGAAATTCAGAGGACTAATCTCGGGTCCACAGTGCTTGCGATGAAAGCAATGGGGATCAATGATGTGTTGTCTTTTGATTTCATGGATCCTCCTGCGCCGCAAGCGCTCATTTCAGCCATGGAGCAGCTCTACAGTTTAGGAGCACTAGATGAAGAGGGTCTCCTAACCAGACTAGGAAGGAAAATGGCCGAGTTTCCTCTGGAGCCACCCTTGTCGAAGATGCTCCTGGCCAGTGTAGACCTCGGGTGTAGCGACGAGATCTTGACAATCATAGCTATGATTCAGACAGGCAATGTCTTTTACAGGCCTCGCGAGAAACAGGACCGCGCTGATCAGAAGAGGACCAAGTTTTTCCAGCCAGAAGGTGACCATCTCACTCTACTTGAAGTCTACCAAGCTTGGAAAGCGACAAATTATTCGACACCATGGTGTTTCGAGAACTTCATTCTGTCTCGATCCTTGAGGAGGGCACAGGATGTTAGGAAACAGCTCATGAGCATCATGGACAAGCATAAGCTTGATGTTGTGAGTGCAGGAAAGAATTGCACAAAAATCACAAAGGCAATTACTGCCGGCTTTTTCTTCCATGTTGCTAGAAAGGATCCACAGGAAGGTTACAAGACCTTAGTTGAGAACCAGCCAGTGTACATCCACCCTAGCAGTGCTCTCTTCCAGAAGCAACCATGTTGGGTCATCTACAATGAGCTGGTCATGACTACAAAGGAGTACATGCGCGAGGTGACAGCCGTCGATCCCAAATGGCTTGTCGAATTGGCACCTAGGTTCTTCAAAGCGGCAGATCCTAGCAAGATGACCAAGCGCAAGCGTCAACAACGTATAGAACCGTTGTATGACAGATACAACGAACCTAACTCTTGGCGCCTAAGTAGGCGCCGTGCTTGATTTCTGTTTCTAACTTTCATGTCACAGTCACATTACATCTGTATTCAATCTTTGTATTAGTGAATTCCTTATATAATGTAGACTAGTATATATCTTAAGTGAGTAAGATCCTGGAAAATTATGTATGTGTATCTTGTTCTCCAAGTGTTATATTTAGCTGCACAACAGATACAGGTTCTGTAGACTGTACGTAGTACTTGAATCCTAGTCTGTCAGCTTAGAGCACTCAAATTCAATCCATATCAAGTGTTCTTTATTTCCTTAAAAGTTTTATACACAACCAAAGTCTGTCAGCTTAGAGCACTTAAATTCGAAAGTCTGATAGGAACTGGAAACCAATCTATGGCTGGCATCAGTATGGAAACCAAGACCTAGCAGAGTTCATAATTAATCGACATGCAAAAAGAACGTGGAGTTGTTCAATTCCAAGTTGATCGAATTCCACGCCAAGATGCCAGAGACCCTATTTTGTACGTAGTCTTCTCACGTACTAATGATTCATGCATGGAGTCCTAGTTTGCACTCAAGAAGAAGAACGTACATACCAGAGAGATCTTGTTGAAGAAAACAAGCCTATAGATAGAGATAGAGATAATATATAGTAACAGGGTTCGAGAGTACATTTTTGATGAACCTGATCGAGTTGTATGAGGTTTATAAGGGTAGGGTTACGAAAGTAATGATGGATATATAAAGGTTGCTTCGTTGAGTTGAGTACGTACGTAACGTACGTACGTTCTTTCAGAAAGCAAGGTTGAAGGTTAATTGGTTCAGGTTTCGCAGATCGCCAAGAGACGAATTAGTGATGCATGCATGCTCGAACGTACCCCAAAACCCTAGACCACCGATTCGGTTCGTATATACTTCTTATTGTAGAACGTACGTTGTTAATTTGAGTTTCGAAATAGCTTAGTTCGATCAAATTATTGCATGTCTAGTTATATGTGAGTTGAATTTTTGTAAGCCATTGCTCTAGAAGATCTGCTCAAGGAAAAGATTTTTATATATATATACACACACACCGATCAAATCATTGCTTGCATATGTATCGAGCATGCATGCATATATTATTCAATAATATTCAAAGTGTCATATTATATATGGAGAAAAACAGCAAAAGAAAACTTGTTAAATACAACAAACTTAATCAACTTATTATTTAGACAACGATTGTGCCTAAAATTCAAAACGTAGTATTAGTGAACTCAACCTCTTAAACACAACACAATTACGATATTATCTTCCTATATATAAAACAAAGGGAAAATTGCTCGGATGATCACTCATGTATGATATGTCTTAAAATTTGTTTATTCATGTATGACAAATATCACTTTACTCACTATTGAATTACACTTTTACTCACTTTGATCATTCCGAACAGGAGAAATTGGCGGCTCCACTTCATTTTTCGGTGAATTAGAGCTCAATATGTACGAAATCAGCCCAACAACAATTTTCTCAATTACACCTAAGTCCAATTTATCATGGAAGTGGTTGAATTAACCTTTGAAGTCAAGAACACCCAAAACTTTAAATGTTCGATTCTCCCTCCTCGGGTTGAATTGAGGCTCGAACTTGGTATGAAAAGACTTACAAAGAAGAGAGTTACAAAGAGTGTATTTTCCATCAAAACGAGTCACACGACACAGAAAAGTGCCACGACATAAAAAAGACGGTAGAGGCACAGCTAGAAAAAGGCAACCTATCAACATTCAGAGAAGGAGACCACGCCCCACCAGAGAGGACGGTAGCAAACATCGACAGCATCAGAAGGATCAACGCCATCACGGGCGGCAAGTCCAAAACAGAACAAAGAAACGAGCGAGCGATATGCAGCCTACGACAGGGCCTGGCCAAGGCCGCCAGGATCGGATGGGGATCCATCACGTTCTACGAATCGGAGGAACACAAGAGACCACAGATGTCAGAAGACTACCCCTTCTTGGTCGGCGCCGTCATCGACCTATGCAGCGTCGGACGATGTCTCATAGATACAGGCTCATCGGTCAACGTCATATTCCGCCCGGCATACGAGGCACTCGAGCGACTTCCATCCAAACTCAAGAAGGACCACCATCCACTAGTAAGCTTCTCCGGCGATCAAATCCAACCACTGGGAAGCGACTACCTCAGAATCGCGTTGGGACAGTAAGGCTGCAGCGCCAAAACACACATCGAATTCCTAGTCATCGACGCCCCATCATTCTACAACGCCATCATCGGATGCAATACCCTAAACAGAATCAACGCTATCGTATCACAACGAATGTTAGCAATGAAATTCCCAACGCCCAACGGAGTATGCACCATCAGGGGAACAACTCCCACACTACCAGGGTCTCAGACCAACGCCAACTACCCGGCACGGGAAGTATGTGTACTAAAAAGTAACAGATCGGAAGAAACCCCGGACGACCCAAGAGGAGAACCGCTGACGGCTCGCCCCGTAGGCGAGGAATCAACAAAACAGGTCCCAATATCGGACGAACACCCTGAGCGAACAATCAAGATAGGAACCAACCTAGACTCAGCAACCGAAATCGCCCCCATCAATATTCTCAGGGAGTGCGGCACCGTATTCACATGGTCTTACGCCGACATGCCAGGAGTATCAACAGAAATCGTCTCACACAAACTAGAAAATATCGCCAGACATCATGCCAAAAAAAACAAAAACGACGAGCATACAACGAAGAGCAGTACACCGCGATGCAAGATGAAGTAACCAAGCTACTCGACATAGGATTCATCAGAAAAGTTCACTACCCGGCGTGGGTCTTAAACGTCGTCATGGTCAAGAAAAGTAGCAACAAGTGGAGAATGTGTGTGGACTACACCGACGTCAACAAAGCCTGCCCAAAAGACTCCTTCCTGTTACCACGAATCGACCAACTCGCAGACGCCACCAGTGGCCACGAACTCCTATCAACAATGGACTGCTACTCCGGGTACAACCAAATCAAAATGAACCCAGCAGACACAGAGGCAACGTGTTTTATCACCGACCGAGGACTATACTGTTATAACATCATGCCATTTGGAATGAAAAACGCGGGAGCAACATACCAAAGATTCATGACAGAGCTATTCACCCCGCTAGACAGCGACACAGTTGCAGTTTACGTCGACGACCTCATAGTCAAAAGCAGACACCGGGAAAACCACGTCAAAAATCTCAAAGCAGCACTGGACACACTCATCAATACCAGTATGAGGCTCAACCCGGCGAAATGCATCTTCGGAGTAACGACAGCCAAATTTTTGGGATACATGGTGAGCCAACGAGGAATAGAGGCCAACCCGGGAAAGGTCCAGGCCATCCTAGACATAACACGGCCGATAACGAAGAAAGAACTCCATGCGCTAACTGGGAAACTAGCATCACTAGCTCGATTCATCTCGCGATACACAGACAAATACGACCCATTCTTCAAGGCAATCAGGGTCACGAAGAGAAAAGCGGTCGAGTAGACTGACGAGTGCTAAACAACGCTATCTGCCATCAAGCAATATCTCGCTCACATTCCATTCCTCTCTGCCCCAGTGCCAGGAGAAATCCTATACATTTACCTAGCCTTCTCGCTAACCGCCGTTAGCTCTGACTTGGTCAGACGAGAGGCCGACACAGAAATGCCAATGTTCTTCACAGGAAAAGGACTGGACAAGGCAGAAATGAAATACCCAGCGCTAGAACAACTGGCCTTAGCACTCATAATAGCGGCAAGACGCTTGAGACCATACTTCCAATCACACATCATACACGTTCAAACAGACCAACCACTACGTCAAGTACTAGCAAGCCCTGACCACTCGGGGAGACTAACCAAGTGGGCAATAGAACTAAGCGAGTTCGACATCAAGTACCAACCAAGAGGGGTGATAAAGGGACAAACAATAGAATACTTCATAGCGGAATTCACTCCGGCGACAAACGACCAGCCACACCCAACAACCTGCACACTGCCTCTTACACCACCGACGCCAACAACCCAACCAGAAACACCATCGCACTGGAACCTATACGTAGACGGGTCAAGAACGACGATCGCAGCAGGAGCAGGAGCAATCCTAACCGGCCCCGGCAGAACCTACGCCGAGTACGCCCTACGATTTACATTCCCAGCATCCAACAACGAGGCCGAATACGAAGCTCTGATTGCCGGACTACAGCTCGCCCTAGACGCAGGGGCCAAAGACATCAACATATTCAGCGACTCCCAACTAACGGTAAATCACGTAACAATGGACTTCGAAGCACGAGGAGCACAGATGTCGGCATACCTAGGATACGTAAAAGCACTATTGGGTAACCTCACACATGGAACATAGAGCACATCCGATTTTGCCACCAGTAAAATAGGTTCCAAGTACTATCGCAATTACGGCGTTAAGTAGATTTTTGCATCATACCGGGGACTAGCCTCACCCAGACAAGCGGTACCGCCACCGATGAAACAAAAATTCTTCAGACCTTTGTCATAAAAAACAAAACGCTCTCGGGCCACAATACTTGTAAAAACCAAGAGGTGACAAGGCGGTTTAACACCTCTCAAAGATACCCTATTCACAACCTGGATATATCAGTGTAGTAAGATAAATAGGGGTTATCGAATACGAGGAATTGGTGAAACTAAATCCTAACACACTACTATGCTGACAGACTCGACTACGGAACACTAATGGTTATCGAACCCTAGCTAGACAGACCCAAATGCAGCGAGATTTTGACACAATAAACTAGACACAGTGGCGGACTACCACACAAAATTTGAGGGTATTCGGAGTTGATTTGGTTACCGAAATAAATCGGCGAAGTTACAGCTAATGCAGAAAATAATTGCTGAAAGTAAATATGCTAATGAATGCAAATGGATTTAAACTATATGATTAAAGAGTTAAGAGGTATGCAATCCACCACCGTCATTCCATCTATCTAACACATACTTAATCTAATGCACATATCCAATGAATGAAAGTTCCCAGGAAGAGTTGATCGTTACAACCACATCCTATTACCTAATCCTTATGCCTATGCAGGTTTGTCATGGTCATCCCCTACATCTATCCCTCTATTGAACCCATAGTCATGGACCCCAAGGTTTACAAAGAAGAAAGCATTAAGTTCTAGAAAAGGTTTGAGAAGCTACAAGGGTTCACAAGTACACTATGGGTGTGTCTCGCTAGACCTATGGATTTCAATCTCCCGACGGTAAAATCGGTGTATCACTATAGAGAATCCGGTGGAAGAAATTATCTTCAGTCGCCCGTATCTCATGAAACTAGAACCCTAGCATGCATACTAAGTTGCGCACCAAAGCAAACATACAAGAATTCATACGGTGATCATTCAGAGAAAGAAACCTCATTCATAAAATATGCAAAACTAGATTAAAGTGTATGTATTAAAAAGACTTCATGTACGGGGCTTCAAGCAGCCCCTTAACAAAGGAAAATTAGCTACTCATAGTCATAACTAAAAACATCAAAGAATTCATGAAAGATAAATAAAAGATGGGGAAAGAAGAACTCTTGACGACGTCGAGATCGTGCTCGCTTGAATCCTCTGTTTTGTCTCTTGTTCTTCTTTTCCAGCGTCCGTAACTTCAGCCCCCCACTTGCTATATATATATATGTTTAAGCTAGGTTAATTGACCTAGCAAGTGGACCACGTGCTAGCACAGTCCACATTGTACTTGGACTCCTTCTTAATCTCAAGTTGCAAATATAAATATATATAAATATTCACATGCAAACCTTCTCTTCTTTCAACAACTTTGCTCGCTGGCTCTACGTACGTAAGCCCACTTGCAAAATATATCCACATGCATGCAAGCAATATCACGTGCCAAGTACTTCCTTGCCAAGGACTTCATTATATATGTATCAAATTCCAAGTCCACTTCTTCTCGCTGGCACCAACGTACGTAATCACCTCGCCAAGGCATATATGATTGCAGTCATTAAACCCATCGAGCTCGCTAGGCACTTCCTCGCCAGACAGTTCCTCGCTAAGAAACTTCCAAAACATATTATTTAATCTCCTTTTCTCCATTAATCTCCAAAACACCTAAAAACAAATAAACATAATTAATTCACTCGATTAATAACAATAAACTAAATATAGGGAACAAATTAAATATCAAATAGATGCATAAATATGCAACTATCAAGAGGCATAGTAAAGCCCAGCGAGGCACAAGTGGAGTAGCCAAATTGGTGAACCACTATAAACACTTGTCTTATTTACTTATGGCTACTTAGTCTCTCTCGCCTCATATCTCAAATACCTTTACCTTTACTTATAAACACTTGGCCGCTAAGTACATTTACCTTTTCTTATCGTTTAAACATCACTACTTATCACCACTAAGTCGCTCTTGGTCGTTATCTTGGATACCAGTTATTCTCGATAATCACTTAGCCACTTAAAAGATGCAACAGACAAACGATTTTTTTTTTCATATCTTTCATCGATCGGCGATACCAAACCACACTTAGAAAAAATCTTTCATCCATTAAAAAAGCCATTACGGCAAGAGTACAAAAAACGCTATATATCTGAACTAAGCAAAAACGACAAAAGGCTACATATACAAAAAAAAAAGGACCATACACTTGCACTAAAGGTTTCATTGTTATTATTCTAATATAAATATTAGACAATTTTCGTAGTCCTTAAATTACACAAGACTATAATTGATATTTACTTATTTTGATGTGGCAATATTTATTAATGAATTAAACAATATCTTTATGTTGAATGCTACATATATAAGATGTAAGGCCACAAATTCAGGCCTCCCATAAAGCCACAAATCATTTTCCTTTTAATCTTTACATGTTATTTAACCAAAAGTATACTATTGACAAACTAAAAATGTCCTCAAAATTGTACAAAATTTGTCGATTTAGAAGTAAATAACAAACTAATTAAGTTAAGTGATCGATATCGATGTTTTAGCTATATATGAAGAAGAAAGACTCATGTTTTAGCTATGAAGACCAATGCAATGTATAAAGTGATGTTCTATCGACTTTTGTTAAATTGGACTATATAATGCAAGGGGTTTGAACTTTGATTCTTTAAAGGCTACTTGCCAAACCTTTTCAAAAAAATAAAAAAGGCTACTTGCTAAAATTAAAATTAAAATGGAAATTACAAGATAGCATATATATAAGTTATTAATGTAGTGAGGTCAACGAAATGACTCCATTACACTATAAAATCACCATGAAAATTCAGACCAAGGAAACCCATTTGAGGTATACGCATGTGTAGCTAGTACCAACATGGCAGGTTCAGATGTTGGTCAGACAGACAAATATCGATCTTACTTGTATGGTGATGGAGAGAAGAACACACAATGGAGATTTGGCCCTCCTAACTACGACGTTGTTAATAAGCTCTTCGAAGAAGGCAGAACCAAGGTCTCTCTCTCTCTCTCTCTCTCTCTCTCTCTCTCTCTCTCTCTCTCTCTCTCTCTCTCTCTCTCTAATCATCTGTAATGATGATACGAAGATATGGCCACCCGGATCACTGGAAGAAATGGTACAGAACCTTTTGAAGACATTTGAAATGGAGTTCTTCCACAAAGCAAACCCTGCGGACTTCAAATCAATTGATCCAAAAGAGCTCACTTTCAGTGTGAATGGTAACATTCTCTCTTTCTCTCTTATTATTTCAATTTACGTTTTACTGTGTTTTTTTTTACCTTAATCCATACACGTACGTACTACTTATACATATAGGGACAGAAGCACTGAATTTGGAAGGTATCAAGAAGCTTGGGGGAGGCTATAATCCATTGCTGCAAAGCTCTATGCCTGAGGAGTTTCAGATCTACAAACCAGCTGAAGAAACAGCCGAGTCATCCCACAGGGTTTTCACCACTACTTTCCCACGTGGTTTTGCAATCGAGGTGGTCGAGGTCTACTCCGGTCCACCGGTGATCGTCTACAAGTTCCGGCACTGGGCTTACATGGAAGGTCCTTTTAAAGGGCATGCTCCTACTGGAGAATTGATTCAATTCTACGGCATTGCTATTTTTGGGGTATTGCTCTTGATCATTTGTTCCTATATATCTTTACAAGCTAGTGGTAATATGTTACATTATATTACTAGCTTAGTCAAACTATCTTGTTTGTTATTTTTCTATATATTGATGCGATAAACAGGTGGATGAGCAGATGCGAGTGGTAAGGGTGGAGTACTATTACGACCCTGGAGAACTTCTTGGAGGGTTGATGAAGGGTGCCAAAATCGAAAACTATGTAAGAGATGGTGCAACGGCAAGTAGTTGCCCTATCCTCAGAAACACAGGATAGCATATATAGAGCTAAATATATAGCGGAACACTGCTATAAAAACCGTGTTTGTTTTTGTAATTTGAATAAAATTAGGCAGCATTGAAGAGCTGTCTTATGAAGTTTGTGTTAAATTAATGATAAGAAGATCTATATGTACTATCCAAATAAAATCTTTATTGATCTTTAAACACAGATCTGATCTTGTTCTTTTGTTGAGGGCAAGGAGAAGCTTATTTAGTTTCTGTTTAATTATTTCTTCGTGATTTCTTGTGTCACGTGTGGAGTGTGGAGTTGGTTATAGAGATTGAAATCGAAATGTAAAATTTAGGGACTAAAGTGATATATGTTATATGTAGAGAACCAAAATTTATAATATGTCATACATGGAGGACCAAAATTTATAAGATGTCAACTATTCCAGATATTTTCTTTGGCGTGATATCTCTGGCTCCGGCAACATCGGGTTTGAAAGGATTGCAGAAGACCGTTTTGTCTGCAAACTTCAATCGAAAGCCAATTGTCGGAGGGCTGTCATGCATGGTCCGTGTTATCACCATGCAAGTGGTGGTTGAAGGCTTTGACGACATGGCTGATCCGTTTACCATCCTGGCAGCCAAATGTACTGCATGAATTTTTGTCTGACCGGTCACGGGTCGATTTGCAGCGGGAGTGTTGCAGCTTAAATGGCTGAAGTGAATGGATAATGCTCACGGTGGCTATTGGGATCATGACCGACTATTGTTGACTCGCTAATCGAAAATCAAGATTTAGATCGATCTGAATTTCTTGCGACCTCTTGTGGTAAACACATCATTTCACATTTCTGGTACCTATTATGTGGATGTTGTTGTGGAATTAATATGAGTGTTTAAAGGTTTTTGTGGCGATTGTGGTGCTAAGCATGGCAATGCGGGCTATCCACGGCTAGCAGCGGTTCTTCCTTAGGGGACAGAGAGCTTAGCGGGTGTAGTGAGCAGTCATCTAGCCCACGTTGGGATGCGAGCCCGGTACTAGGAGAGCCTCTAACTATTTTGGGTGGTCTACTGAACCTGAAACCTATGGGTGTGCCAACTCAGAAACCGGAGGAGAAGAGGCACCCTCGACCGGGAGGATCCACTACTAACAATGATATTGTTTTGTAGATGAGTACTCCGACGGCTGAGGATTCTGATCAACAGGTGTAGAGGACGGCTAAGACCAATGTCGTTAGAGATGTTCCACCATCTCATTTTAATACACCTGTAGGTACTACTACCATGTCCGCATGTGTTATTATTGTGTCTACGGGTGCTTCTATCATGTCAGTTGGGGATTAAAGGTCTGGTGGAGGTTCCACTGTCCCATTTCATGAGCCTTGCTAGGATATGGTGGTCGATACACTAGACAGTGCTGCAAACTCATGAAGTAGTCACTAGACACTATAGGAGTGTCATGACTTACAGGGGAGGATCCAGGATTTTAAAAGATGGTGGGCTGTATAAAATTGTGCAACGCACAATTTTTTTTTGGAAATCTCATGAGACTAGAAGACACAGCTTAGACAACGAAATGAATTAATATTTTTGTTATAAAAAATGAAAAGAACATACATCGAAGGAATTTTTTTTTAACTCATATGCATATTTGATTACTACTACATCAGAAACGAAAACATTAACTCATGCAACAACCAGTAAGCAGTTAGGGGTCAAATTTAACATTCAATAATTTTATAACATAATAAATGACTCCCCAAAAAAGTTGAAGCTATAAAAGAACATAAAAAATAGAGGAAAACAAATGCAGAGAGCACCCGATAGTGCGATGACGGAGAAAGAAAACTCCTATATGAGGGAGAAAGATGAACGAAGGTTGAGTAATCGAGACTGCAGAGGCAAGAAAGTTATAAGAAGATACGTGATAGGCAAGAGATTAATTATAAATATATACATAATTTTTATTTTTAAAAATATCCCAAAAATCTGGGTGGGCTGCAGCCCACCTTGCCCTTCACTTGCATCCGCCCCTGATGACTTACGTCACATGCATTATAATATAGTAGTACATGCATGTATCGGTATAAAATCCCCAAGTAGCTCAAGAAACCAATAACTGCCCGATCTCTCGGCTAAATAGTAGCACATTAACTGCCCGATCTCTCGGCTAAAAAGCCAATGAGTACAGGCCAGATTCGAACTTGGGTGGGCTTTAATTACAATCTAAGGACTAACACTAACATTAAGAAACTTTTTAAGCTTAAACATACATACTAAACTTTTTAAGCTTAAACATACATACTAGTAGATATATATGCTATCAAATTATTTGAATATAAGAACATATAGTAAACTTTTTTATCAAAATTTTGTCTCCTTCGACATTTCTTTCATATTTTTATTGAAATAGTCATATTTCAAACTATCGATATATTTTTGAAATTTATAGCCGACGTATCCTAGCAAGGCTATTTTTGAAATATTTTATTGAAATAGTCATATTTCAAACTATCGATATATTTTTATTGAAATAGTCATATTTCAAACATCTGGTGGAGTTTTTTTCTTCAGATCTGGGACTATAGCCGACGAAATTCATATACAATGTCATCAGCTACAGTTTCTCCATTCAAAAAATTTGGCCGGAGGAGAAACTATGGCCGACAAATTTGTCGTCGGTTATAGTCCAACTATAGCCGACGACGTGCAAATGATCGTCGGTTATAATATGGCCGACGACGTTATAGTCGTCGGCTATAAGTATAGCCGCGTCGACGAAAATAGTGAACATGCTGACGATTTTTGGTCGTCGGCTATAATACTTATGATGGTAGTGCTAGCTGTCTAAATGTTTTTGGCTTAATTTTTTGTTTTTGTTTTCTTGTATATATTAGGTTAATTACTTTCTTTTTATTTTGTAGAAATTGTATATAATATTTTTCAAGAGAAATATTGTTCACTGTAAAGAAGAGTTTCCAAAAGATTACAAACTTCAAATAAAAAAATCGTCTGCTCCACAGTAAATTATAACCCACTGGATTATCAAATCCTGATTTCGATCTACTCATAGACATATCATTACCGGCCATGCCAGTTAATAAAGATTTCGTGCTTGATCAAGAGTGGCCTTCTGATTCGTTTTTCCTTTTGATCAATGCATAAAATATCTTACCAGCTAGCGCTAGCTGTTTCTCATCACGATCGATAGAAATGCATGTGCATGATATTAATTAATGTTTAATTTTTTGATTAGTTCTTTGGTGGTGATTAATTAATTGTTGTATATATATTTTTAGAGCTGGTAAAGCAGTCCGGCGGTGGCTTAATTCTAATTTGCCTAAGATGGTGGTTGTTCTTCCATCAGAATGAAGCAACCGCAGCCTACGTCGTAGGTCGTCGATCTGAAAGACTGAAACCCTAGTATGTGCATGCATGCTAGCTGTGTCGGATGGGCTGGACAATGAAGGATGGCTTGGGCTTTTTGGTCCATTCACTCTCGCTCCAGAGTTTTGGCCTTTACAGAACTTTATCACCTTTTGGAATATTCGTTGGGTATCACTATCCCAACGAGACCTAATTCCGTTTTTCGCACCAGTGTTTTTAAAAGCGTTTATAGGGCGCGCTTTTAGGCACGATTTGGAGCGACTTGCTCAAGAAACGCCCAGAGGTGTTGTTTGGGGGGCGTGTGCCTGTGAGTTTCACTTTCTTCTAGTTTTCTGACTAGAATTCCTGGGCTCTTCTATGATTTTAGTTGTTTTTGAATACCTCTTGTTGTGCTTATCTTGATCTCATCTACGTACTTTATTGCCATAAAACTAATTAAATCAGTAGCTAGGCTGAATTTCATAGAACTACGTACTGTATTCTGAGAAAAGATATCAGAGTATTTGATTAGAACTTGAAGTGTGAAAGAATATAAAGACAGATGTGGAACTGTACGTGGTAATATAAAAGAGGCTAATTAAGTGTAGTTATTTACTACTTTAAAGAGAAAATTAAATTATAAATATTTTCTTAAATAGAAATCATCTATTTTTTTATAAAAATAATCATTAGTTTGTGTAAAATCTTAGATAAAAATATATATTTTACGCCTTTGACATACGTCAAAAACTTACGCTTTTATGTCTTGAGTCTTATGTCTCGCCTCAATAGACCTAATACGTCTCGCTTTGCGCTTTTTGGCTTTAAAAATGCATTTCGCACATAATGAGAGTGAGAGTTTTTTCTAGTGCTTATAACTGGAAGTCAAGATTACACTAGCTATGCTGGAGCTGATTGTTTTAAACGTATTGCCTCGATCAATCTTCTGCGGCGAGCCAGATCGATAAAGACATAAAAATCTGCTACGAGCTAGATATAAAATCGGCGGATATATATATATATATATATATATATATATATATAGAGCCATTTTCAGGTGCGGACGTCCGTACCGTGCGGACGTCCGCTTCTCCGGCCTTTTCCGGCCACTTCCCGGCCGAATTTGGGTAAACTTCCTTCTAGACATATGTACATACACCTGTGTAGATCATTTGTCTAGAAGAAACTTTTGGCTAATTCGATCTCTAAGACCCTCAAAATCGCGTTTCAAAAAAACTGTACATAAACCGGCATAAACCGGTCCGATTTATGTCCAGTTTTTTTGAAACGCGATTTTGAGGGCCTCAGAGATCGAATTAGCCAAAAGTTTCTTCTAGACAAATGATCTACACAGGTGTATGTACATATGTCTAGAATGAAGTTTACCCAAATTCGGCCGGGAAGTGGCCGGAAAAGGCCGGAGAAGCCGACGTCCGCACGGTACGGACGTCCGCACCTGATCCGGACTGATATAGAGCCATTTTCAGGTGCGGACGTCCGTACCGTGCGGACATCCGCTTCTCCGGCCTTTTATATATATATATATATATGTTCTAACTTGAATAATCGCATTACTGGGAAAATAAAGCATATATCGATATGCTCCATATATATATATAATAATTAAATCTCAAACTCGAACAAACACAAAAAAAACCTATAATTATCTTATTTATTTCAAACTAAAAGGATTAATTTCTGGAAGTTGTGATGGAGATAATTACATATTGCAAGTTTACCCCATTTTGAAATAGTGCAACTCCTTTTGAAGACGAAGATCTACAAAGACACCAGTCTCATAATTACTCAGTTTCTGAGACGAGGTAAACCACAACGATGATAACTCCTCCGACCTTATTTAAAAAAAAAACTCAGCAGACACGTTCACCGCAGTAATGAGGAGCCTATAATTGTCCCCTGCTACAATCTGTATCTCGGCTCGGACAACGTTCCGGAAGACCAATCGAAGATTCTTGGAATGTTGGGATTGAAGCTTGGCGTTGTATTCAGACACCGCAAGCTCTGCAGGACTCTCAAGTTGGGGTCGTTAATGTCCTCAATAGGGTTAAAGCCACAGGGGAAGTCCACTGTGTGGATCATTTCACGGTCGTGCTGGTCGTGGTGCCATCGTATTAATCATACTGCAGACAATGAGATATGCGATGTATTGGCATGTTAATATTGACATGTTTCTAATTAATCAAAAAATATGGATCAATTAAACTATGCAAAGATTATCATTATCCAAATCAATAATTAAGTAATGGATTATCAAGCAAATTGATCAATATTACAAGACATTTGTCAAGATTATATTTAAGACAAGTTAATCATTGCTAATAAAGGTAAAATACATGCACTTGCATATCATGGCTACTTTGTCCAAAAATCTTTCTCAAAACAATAGATTGCTTTGTTTACAAGTTTCATCATTGACATTTCGGTAGGAACAAAATGAGAAAATATTTTTTAAGCATGTGTTTGGTCTTGGCATGTCACTTCCCCACTTCATGGAAATATTTTTTACTCAACTTTCATTCCCTACAAATTTCGGTAGGTATAGAAGTTAGTATTTCTTTTCCTTGATTCAAGGAATGATGTTTTCTTCCATGCTTATTTCTCTTTGTTGTCCCAGTTGGACATAATCAAAGAAAAACCAAACTTTCTCTCTTTTGGGTAGGTATATAGAAGTAGGTGAAGTAGGTATCTCTCCTCCTTGTTTCCTAGATTAATATTTTTCTCCAAAGCCTTCTTCCCCTTGCTGTCCCGGTTGGACAAAATCAAGAAAAAGAAAAGTTTTTCCTCATTTTAAGGGGAACCCTTTGATTCATCTTTTTGATGAATGACCAAGATTGACTTTTGAGTCTCCACTTGCAACACTTTATGATATAAATACCACCTCAAATGAAGGCATTATGTACTTGAAAAAATTAGGAACAGATAGAGTGTTGGTCACTTCCTTTCAAGTCATTTTATACTCTTGCATTTGTTAAGAGTCACCTTGTTTTCAAAGAGGTTTTCGATTTTCGGTTTTCCAAAACTAGCATAAAAACTCTTCTTTGCTCCTACATTTTCTATGACGCTTTTTAAAAAACAAGATTTTCATTCTTGAGATTTTATATCTCCATAGAAAAGCACACAAAAACCATCTTCAAAACACACACATTTTCGTATTGCATATCATGGGTTGAAATGATTGTGCAATCTCATCGGAAGCATTCTTGAGAGAATTAGTTTTTCGAGTACTAAGTTCTAGGAGAAGTTTTATACCCACTGATGTTGTAAACACTTGTTCTGGCAAAAAGAGAGATAGATCTTGGACTAGTTATGTGAATACCAGTAAGAATAGAAGAACGTCTTTGTATCCTGAGAGCTACTGTCTTGTAAAGAAATGTGTTTTACATAGGGATTAAAAACACTTGTTCTGGCGAGAAGAGAGATAGATCTTAGACTAGTTGTGTGAATACTAGTAAGGATAGAAGATCGTTTTTGTATCTTGAGAGCTACTTTCTTGTAAAGAAAAGTGTTTTACATAGTGAAAATGTATGTCCCTCAAGAGTTAGGGGCATACAATTTTTTACCTGGTACAGGGTTTATGCGTACGTTAAAGAAAAACATTCATGTGTTATTTATCGCTTTCCTACTTATTACATTTTGACCAACTTCGTTACTGGCAATTCGGGATAGAATCACTCTCTACTATCCTCGAATTAACACTTCAACGATTTTTTTTATAAAATCGCCTATTCACCCCCTCCTTAGGACCTTCAATTGGTATCAGAGTGGGCACTAACTTTTGTTAGTGAGATCCTCTATATCCTAGAATGGATTGTAATAGAGCCATTTCTATTAACGTTCCTCCTTTTTTTGTGAAAGAAACGACTACTTCCAATGGAAGATCATGATGTCGACATTATTCATCTCTCAAGACGATGGAAAGTAATGGACTATGGTCGAGGATGGATACATCCCTCCCATAATCCCATCTCCTGAAGATGATAAAGTGCGCATCCCCAAAGAAAGAAGCACATGGACTGATGCCGAAAAGGCAAACTCAAAAATGAACACAAAAGCTCTAAACAACTTATTTTTTGCCCTCTCAGAAAGGGAACGAATAAGAATTTTTCATTGTCTAATGGCAAAAGAAGCTTGGGACTCTATCACCACTACTCATGAAGGTAATATCAAGGTAAGATCGAGATCAAAAACTTCAAAGTTTAACCTCTGAATTGAACAAATTAGAATGAGTGGAAATGAGACCATTGATGATTTTCATAGTCGTCTCCTTAACATTACAAATCAATGTCAAGGTCTAGGTCATCCTATTGAGTCAAAAGTTATTGTTCAAAAAATGTTTAGATCGATCACTTCCTATTTTGAGCCCAAACAAATTGCAATAGAAGAGTCACATGATATGTCTACATATTCTCTTGACGAATTAGTTGGGAATCTTAAGACCTATGAGGCAAAAAAAAATTAAATCTTAAGAAAGAGAAGACAATTGCTTTTAGCTCAATAAACCAGGAAGAAGACGATGATGAACCTACTAAAATCTCTTCCGAAGAATATGCTTTTCTAACAAAACAATTTAGAAAATTTCTCAAAAATAGAAAAGCTTTTTCTAGGATTTTTTTTAAGGGATCTGGCACCCAAAATCTAAACTCAAATAATTTTAGAAATAAGGAGAGTTCAAATGTCAAAACTTTCAAACCAAAATCCTCTCTAAAGTCTGATGATGATAAACTAAAGTATTTTTAGTGTTTTGGTTTTGGACACAAAGCTGCAGATTGAGCAAATAGAAAGTCTAAATCACATAAGGTCTTGAAAGCCACTTGGAGCGATAGCAAGTCAGAAGATGATTCTGATAAAGAAGATGAAATGATTGCCTTCATTGCTTTGATTCTTTGGACGAGTCTCTCGAGGATGAAAAAGATGAGGACAACTTGGATGCAAAATATTTGGATATGTGTACTTCATCTGCTTTCATGCGGACTAAAATTGAAACCCTCACAAATGAGTTATCAAGGTGTGAGGAAACACAACTTATCTTTCAAGAAAAAAATTTACTTCTAAAGAAAAACTGGAAGCAAGAAAAAGCTTGTCTTGAGGAACATGTTAAGATTCTTCAAGAAAAGTTAGATTGTCAAAATTATCTTGTCTCCTCTTTGACAAAAGAAAAGTCTGGTCTTGAATTTGCTTTAGAAAAATCAAATCTGTTTTTAAACAATTCTCTCTCGGGTCAAAAAAACTAACCAAAATGTGGCATTGGCAAGACTGACAAAGATAAAGCAGGGATAGGATATGAAGTTGGCAAAAGCTCCAAGCAACCAACCAGATTTGTCAAAAGTCAAAAAGAGAATTCTATAGCCTCTTTGAAACCCCAAAGATCTTTTGTTCCTACCTGCCACCATTGTGGAATCATTGGTCACTTACGACCTAACTGCAAAAAACTGGGGAAAAATCAAAATACTTATCATAAGAATAGACTTATCTCTTTTCAATTATCTCTTGAGAAAATCCTTGATAAACTTTCTAAAATAACCAAGAGTCTTTATGTCAAATCTTATGTGCCCCAGAGAATGAGATTATTTAGGAACAACAAGAAAAAATCCAAAGGTTAGGCAAACTTGAATCCCATCCAACAAAAACATTGGGATCTTTGTGGCAATAGTTCTGATGATGAAAATTTCGTAGGCAATTTTACTTGCATTGACAGTATATCAAATGGGAAAAGTGACATAGTGGCTTTTTGCAATGTCGCTTTTACTGCTCTTACTCCAAGAGATTCTGATTCCTGGTACATGGACAGTGGTTGTTCAAAACACATGACTGGGAATAAAACTGTTTTTCGTCCATGAATGATACACACCCATCGGTAAGGTTGCATTTGGTAATCGTGCTCAAGCCAACATAATTGGATGTGAAACTGTGAAACACCAGGTCTTCCTAATCTCAAAGATGTCTTGTTGGTTAAAAGACTTAAAGTAAACTTGCTTAGTGTTAGTCAAATTATTGACGAATATGAATCTGTTATTTTCGACCATGCGAAATGCCTGGTTTTGGATGGAAAAGGTAAAAGTCTCATAAAAGGAGAAACAATTAAAAATTATAGTTATTGTGTTCCTGCTGACCAAAAATTTTCATATGAGATTTGTTTCAGGTCACAAGTTTCTATCAATGCCCTAGAATTATGGCACAAAAGAATGTGTCACCTTAATCATCAAGACATAGTAAAGTTATCCTCCAAGGATTGTATGAGAGGACTTCCTAAACTCACAGGTAAGCCAGAAGGTATGTGTGGTGATTGCAAAATTGGTAAGCTCACCCGTACTTCATATTCCTCACTTAATGCTAAACCAATATCTCAGTGTCTAGAATTACTTCATCTTGATTTTGTTGGTCCAGTAGAAACTGAAAGCATAATTGAAAAAATTTATGCACTTGTGGTCGTTGATGATATTTTGCGTTTTACATGGATAAAATTCTTGGTAAACAAATCAGAAACGTTTGATGAATTTTTTAGTCTGGCTAAAAGAACTACAAATGAAAAACTTTCTGAAATTAAAGCCATTATAAGAATCAGATCCGATCATGAAACTGAATTTGAAAATTCATCTTTTGCTGACTACTACGATAAGTTTGGTGTGTTTCATGAATTTCCTGCTCCCATTACTCCCCAACAAAATGGAATCGTTGAGAGAGAAAATTGGGTTCTTGTTGAAATGGGAAAAGTCATGCTCAACTCTGCTAATCTTCCTCACTCTTTCTGGGAAGAAGTTGTGGCTAATGCCTGCTATACTTTGAACAAAGTCATTCTCAGACCCGGGACGAACAAAACTCCATACGAATTCTGGAGAGTAAGAAAGCCAAATATTTCACATCTCAAGGCTTTTGGAAGCATATGTTTCATCTACAAAGATTTCCAATATCTAACCAAATTTGAAGCCAAATGCGATCGAGGATGTTTTCTTGGATATGCCACAAATAGTCGGGCTTATCGAGTGTACAACAAGAGGACTTGCAGAATTATGGAAAATGTAAATGTTGCAATTGATGATGCTCCTATTTTTCATCATATAACTCCTCCTATTTTTAATGATCAGGTTAATGCTGAGAGACTTCCTCTATCAGAAGTAGAAACTCCCGTGAACAATGGTTCCAGTGAAATTTTTGATCGTGTCGAGTAATCCAGTGAAATTTTATACTGTTACCAACATTTTTGATGAAAATCATATGAGTTAATGGAAAAAATGTGAACAACCGTGACTACATTTTTTTAGCACTCTTCATCACAGATGGTACGTATGATATGTTTCTAGATAGTTATATGCATTTATGCTTAACGCAATCACACTTCAATTGAATCGGAGACTCAGTTTAGTCCAACACAATTATTATTCAATCATATGAGTTAATAAAAACATTGTGATAAATGTGAACAACCGTGACTATATTGATTGATTTCAATCTTTACTAGTTAATTCAAAAATTAATCGTTGATGATGTGTTTACGGTTGATCGTGTAATATTATTATACAACTTCTGTTGGTTTTCAATAAAGTATCGTTCAAAAAAATGTTTCAACTCTTCAACATTATTGTCGATTATGATATTCAGGTGAGATATGACCAAGCTACATTGCTAGTTTGTTACACATTTTTTTTTGTTCGATAGGCTAGGCTAGTTTGTTACATTAAATTACAACAGGTTTGTGAGTTTGTTTTTTTTGCTAAGAAAAGTGGCCGATTCTAAAACAATGCCCAGAGAGAACTTAGAGAAACCAATCACGCCATATTTGTACGTTCATACCTCCATTACCACACTTTGACTCATTTTGTTTTATTTGGAGCAAAAGACATTTGGTGGTGCTTGATTTTTAATTTTAACTCGCTCCTTCTCCATTTCTCTCATTTCTAGCTCTGCCTTCTCTCTCTCACTCTCTCAAAAAAAACCAGTCTTGCTCACTATCATGGTATCATATATTGGTATGTCTATACATCTATGTTTCATTCTTTCTTTATATGAGTTATATATGTATATATGTTCATCAAAGAGATTCAAAATATTATTTTTTTGTGGGTTTGGTTTGAAGGTTGTTGTGTTTCTTTTTTGGGTTTCGGGGTTTGGTTTGAAGCTTTCTATGTAGTTAAAAGAAATGTTTTGAGGTAGAATTGCAAGACTCAAACTGAGTCCGTATTTATATTGATTGTGATATAAAATAGAATGGTAATTAACAAGAATCAAGCACAATGAGAATTAAAGGCTTAAAATTTACAAAAGTTAGAGCCTTGGTTTACTACATGGACTTATTTTCTAAAAATGGATTGCGAAAAGTCAGCTCTTAGACGAACATATATATATATATATATATATATATATGTAGTAAGTATTGTATGCTTGGGTGGTTTCCTTTAAGAGGACTTAGTTAAAGCCTTGATTTACTCTATATAATCACATTTATTGGCTGGAAGGAGAATCCTTGATTGATGATGATTCCTTGATAGATGAGGACTGATTAACAATAGTAAATTGCCCAAATAAACATTCTATTTTCTATTGATTTAGCCGTCATGTTTGTTGTGTTTCTTATAGGCTCAAGCACTGATTCACGAATTTAAGGGAAAACTACACTATGTGTAAGTGCCCTCAGTTGTCCAATTCAGCAAAATCTTAACAAGACTGTCCAATATGAATGAAGACCAGCAAACCAGCATCTCCTTGTACAAGAAGATGGTGCAAGTTAATGTTGTTCCAGACTGACTAGCGCTGAATATGTTACTCAACAGCTACAACAAGATGAATATGATTGATTTGTGTGGACACGATGTGTCTCAATTCATCAAGAGAGGACATCAACTCAATGTGATTTCTTACACCATAGTCCTTCATGGATACTCAAACTCAGGACAGTTGCACAAAGCTGCTAAGGTTTTGGAGAATATAAATAGCACAAACATGCAACCTTCATTTTGTGACAATGGGGTTGTCACCAAAGCTTATTGCAAGGCAGGAAACCATATGGAAGCTCTGAACATGTTGCATATGATGGACACAGAGGCTGATGTTAGAGCTTATACGAATGTCATCAATTGTCTATGCAAGAAGGGCATGTGGAAGGAAAACTTCCAGCTATTTTCTAAGATGATGAAGACAGGCATAACGACAAATGTGTTTACTTACACATCATTGATACATGGTGCCTCAATCCTTAGCAAATGGGATGATACCTTGTATCTAATTTCAGATATGGTAGCCTATCGAATTATGCCCAATTGTGTGACGTTTAATGGCTTCATTGACCAACTATGCAAGGCAGGAAGAATTAAAGATGATGAGATAGTAATATCTAAGATGACTAATGTAGGCCACCAACTCTCCCCTGATTCTTACACTTATTGTTCTATGGTGGATGACTATTCTAAGCAAGGAACGTGCGAGAAGATAGAGGATACTTTTGAATTGATGAAGACCAAAGGGATGGCAAATATCTGCAGCTCTAACATTTGCTTAGAAGCTATCTTTAAGAGCATGGATCTGGATAGAGTAGAGGAATTTTTCAACACCATGAAGGAATTTGGGTTAACCTCTTATGAGAAGACTAACTATTATGATCGATTGGTTTCAAGAATTTGGCAAAACCACAAAACAAAGGCAGTTTGGAAGTTTTTGAAGATGAGACAGAAGTTGAGGAATTGCAAGAAGAAGTATTTTCTTGGATAGTTACATATCGCTTGCTGTTAACTGGTCTCATCTTTCCAAATTGAAGATCACTTTGGTTATCCATACTAGAAGAAGTAGGATAATTATTGTGACACTCTACTGTATCTTTTTGTTTTGGCAGCTCTTTTGACTCTCTATGATTTCACCTACTTGGAATTCTGTTTAAATTGCTATGTAATTTGAAATTTCTAAACTTCGGCTTTTGGCAGTATTGGACTTCACCACCAACTACAACCCTAGTCCTCTTCCCTTAGACTCTGAAAGTTTGAGGAGACGTGGTGTCCACCAGCCGCCAATCCATGCATAAAAACCATACACAACCTGCTATGATCTTAGTTTATAATAATTATCATTTGTGATTTTTTTCATTTAGAGCCAATTAGCATATTTGAGGTATCAAATAAAAAAAAACTACTCCAACTACATTACGCTTTTGAGTTAATGGAAAATTTTCAAAAAATGTGAACAACTGTGACTATTCGATCATTTAAACCTTTATGAATAATCGGAAAATAAATCGTTGATGATTTGTTTTAGATAGATTGTGCAATATTATTCTACAATATTATTGGAAGATAGACTGATATTTTAACATTAATCGAAGACATGATGACTTGTAATATTTTGCCCAACATTGTGACATTTAATTGCTTGATCCATCGATTGTCTAAGGTGTGACAAATTGACAGTCCATAGACAATAGTTGCTAAGATTATAAATGTAGGTGGTCATCTGCTACTTAATTCTTATACATTATGCTCTCTAATGAATGAATTGGATATGGGTATGTTGGAAGGACAGTGGTGGGAGGTAAATTATATGTTTGGAGAGATGAAAATTAGATAGTCAGAAAATGTATGGAGTCACAACATGTGCATTGATGCATATTTTAAGGCCTTGAAAGTGAATACAACAAATGAGCTATTTAAGAATATGTTGGAATTTGGGCCTAAACCAGATGAAGTGACTCTAACCATTATGATTAATCATGATTAGTGTTAATCATTTGGAAAAACACAGGTTATTAAGAAGTTGGTGAAAATGCGAAGGAGATGATAAATCAAAAAACATACAAATCAATGAAAAATGTAGAGCTAAGATGGTATGTTTCTTCATAATATTATGTTCTAACTTTGCCCTCTCCCAGTCTCTCAAGCCACTCTCATGCACTGTCCTCCTCTTCATTTGAGATGTATGTTTCTAGCTAAGTATGTGTATTTATGCTTAAAAATTGTGTCTCTTTGTTTAGCCTTCTTCATCACAAATGGTATGGCCGGTATATTTTTAGCTAGTTATGTGCATTTCTACCTTATCTATTTTTTTTTTCTATTTACAAACTGAGTTTTATTTCCATATCTAAAATATGGAGCCGGACAGATCTCGGTAGCGAGTATCTACCCCGGCCGAATAAATGAATCGAGAGAGGAATGATAATAGAGAGGGAGAGGTGGGACGAGCTCTATATTATTACTAGATCGATTTTTTGGAGTTCAATAACTACGACTAATTAAGAGATGTGGACACTAGTTAAGATTCTATTTTAGTAATCATGAATGCATGATTGATCACGTACAAAGTCCATTAGATTGCCTGATTATATTTCTCAATACATGTACAATGAAATGGCATCATTTAGTTTCGTGAAAATATCTCATGTGATCCACTCTAGTTAATGACGTGGAGTTTAAGTAACTAATAGCTAGGTTTTCCGTTCAAGAACAACACCACCATAACTAGCCAGCTAGCTCTAAGTTGCATGGTAACTAGGATAAATCATGGCCATGAGAGGACTTCAAAAATAAAAAATTGGTCATTTCCTTCATATATATACATTGTTCTCGGTAATACACGAGTTGAACAAAACATGACTAGGTCTTCTTGACTGGTCTCCATATATCTCTAAAGAGATGTAAGCTTATATTTTCTTCGAGTTCTCTTCATGCTAACTTTTATGATCTATCTATTTTGGTTGGATCGGGGACCCTCTTTCCTTCAACGCAATCATAATTCGGTCATGAGTTAACTTTTAAGGTATGGTCAGCAAAATCCAGTGTTTTATTTTCGTGGCGTAGCGAATCAAGTGTTGCCAGTCAATTGTTGTTGAAAATTGACATCTGGGTATATATGGAAACATATTGAATAGGTGTGCATTAACTAATTTTGGATCATCCTTGGCCTATAGTTTTTTGTTTAGGTGAAGATAGAAATTGTATAGATCTGATAGGTTACATATATAGGAGAACACTTGTGACCGGCTCGATAGATGAACTCCCATGGGTGCAGAAATTTTCCTAGGGAACCATAACCCAATCCTCCACTTCTGATCACAGAGACCCAACATGTCTCGCCAGCGTGCCCCGCCGTAATTTGCCAGCGTCGCCCCGCCACGTCTCGAGCTCCCGACCTAAGCTCTATGGTCATGCACGGGCAAGGCCAAAGCCTAAGGCATCCGCCCTCGGCCCCATCCGCAGACTCTACCTCCCGCGCCACTTGCCAATCCGTTCAAGGTTGCGAGGAAGAGTCCGACACAAACTTCGTACAACCCTGGAAAAAGAAAATGACACCTCAACAATTCAACACTTCGTTAGGGGCAGATGCTGCCGGCAATGAACAAAAACCTAGATACGCTAGGGTCCTGGTCGCTTCACGAGAATCTTGGAGCAAGAGAGGACAATTTTTCTCACACACGTTTAGCTTAAATTTAGGTGGAGGTTTAGTTTTGACAATAACTTTCTAGTTTTGTTTAGTTGGACTCTCTTCCTTAGATTCTTTATCATCGTCCTAAATTTTATTTTCATTACAATTAATATCTCATACTATGTGGTCATTGTGATGCACTCTTTGCTTCTGTGTTTAATACATATGCCTCAATCCACCTAGCTCTTAGTCTGCCAAAATAAAGATCGATCATATATATAAATGAATATGCATGCATGGTTGATAGAAGACAAAGTTGGAACCAATTAGTATAATATATGCAAAGTTCATTCAAGTACAACTCATATTGCCCTTATTCCAAAGGTTTGGAATCCCCAATCTGCTAACCAATTTCGCTCGATTGGTCTCTGCAAATTTTCCTATAAGATTCTGGAAAAAGTGTTAGTCAACAGCCTAAAACCCTTTATGCCTTCTTTGATCTCAGAGAACCACTCAGCTTTTGTCCCGGGTCGCCAGATTCAAGATAATATTATTGTGGCTCACAAATTTTCCATTATCAGAAACTTCAAAAGTCAAGTAAGATAGGAGCTTTCGCTATGAAAATGGATATGAACAATGCCTATGACCATGTGGAATGGTCATTCTTAGAAGCTATGATGTTACGCATAGGATTTTCTCCTTTATGGGTCAACCTCATTATGCAGTGCGTCCAAATGGTTTCAATGGTTGTGCTTATTAATGGCAAACTAGGTTCTTCCTTTAAACCGTCCAGGGATCTTCGTCAAGGAGATCAACTTTCTCCCTATCTCTTCCTGTTTGTGAATGATGTTCCGTCCACAATAATTCGAAAGCTTTCCTCTATTATTATCATTCAAGCTATTTGTGTCAAAGATCCAGGGCCTTTCGTGAGTCATCTGTTCTTCACCGATGACTCTCTGTTTTTCCTCGAAGCTTCTAACCATATCTGTGAAATTCTCTCTGATGTATTGTTCTACTACTTCTCAGCATCTGGCCAATTGATAAATAAACAGAAGTCATCCCTACTCTTCTCACCCAACACCCCTCCCAAGATTGTTGCTTTACTCTGTTTTATCCTTGAAATGTCGATTCTTCGCGATCCTGGAAACTATTTAGGGCTTCTAACCATTTGGCAACAGTCTAAGGTGTCCGTTTTGAACTTTATAATGGAAGCGGTGGCCTGGAAGCTGCAAAATTAGAAACAAGGTCTATTATCTTTTGCCTGCAAGGAAGTTCTCATTAAATTAGTTTCTTTTGCAATCCCCGCGTATCCCATGCAATGTTTTAAATTCCCAAAATCTCTTTGTCGTCAATTAAATTCTGCCATGGCTGACTTTTGGTAGAAAACTAGTATCTGGTAAAGGCATGCATTGGAAACAGTGGTCTAACTTAGCAACTTCCAAAAGTGTGGGGGTCTAGGTTTTCGTGATCTAGAATCTTATAACGATGCTCTTCTAACTAAACAGGCTTGGAGAATTATTCATAATCCAAATTCTCTCTGGGTACAATTATTAAAGACGAGATACTTTCCTAATTGCTCATTTTTGGGCGCCTCTCGAGGTTCTCGTTCCTCTTGGATCTGGTCTAGTCTAATTAACATCCATTCAACTCTTCGTCAAGGTCGATTTTTTGTCAGACATTCAATCTGAGACAAGTGATTGACTTCAGCAATTCTTGATGGGATCTTTCTCCTGTTGACCCCCTGTTATCTGCAGAGGAACGAAGTGATATACTTGCCATCCCCCTTCCTTTGCACCCTTGTCATGATCATGTTTGTCAGTTCCCAGACAATCAGGGTCTTTACTCAGTCAAATCTGGTTATCACTTCTTGCACTCGCTCAAGCATCAACGCCTTATTCAGGAAGCTCTATCTACGTCATCGCTAATTCATCCCTCCACCTGGAAGTGGTTATGGAAATTAGTCACTCTTCCAAAAATTAAGCTATTCATTTGGCGTGCTCTTCATAACATTCTGCCGACAAAGGCTTCCTTATATAGTAGACGTCTCAAGGTTGAACCCATATGCTATTTATGTTCCTAAGAAGCTGAAATAGTCTAACATTGCCTTTTTGTCTGCCCTTGGGCCTTGCAAGTTTGGTTTGTGCACCCGTTTGGTTACAAGATCGATCATCGGAAGTTGTCTTCTTTGCATCTTTGGATCAATACTTTTCTGCGGCATTTTCCTACGGGTCATCTTCACACCTCTCGATTGCTACTCACGTCTCATTCCTTTTGTGGCAGATTTGGAAACATTGCTGCAAATGTCATTTCCAGTCCTCTCGTCCTAACCCGCTCTTAGTCACGAAAGAAGCATATGCAGCAGCTGAGGAATTTATGGCCGCGTAGGGAAAGCCCTCTCTTTCCAAAGCTCCTGACCTGACCCTGTCTTTGGGTCTCGGCCCTCACAGGCTCTTGTTTGAAAATCAACACTGATGCTACTTGGAATCATTCTTCCATATCCTGCAAGTTAGCTGCCCTGATGCTAAATGCAGAGGGGTCTCTTTTATATGGTACAATGTCCATTTCCTCTGCTATTTCTGCCAAAGCCGCTGAAGCTCAAGTGGTGATTTTAGGAACCTAGCGCATTGGTATCTTCTTTCTCTTATGTGAACTGGCTATGGGCTAGTAGATCCGCTAATGGAGTTGCAGAGTGTGCAACCAACCTAGCAGTTAGTTTGGAGAACTCTCCAAATTGGATCCACAACCTCTCGTCCCCTCTTCATCACGTTTTATTGGCAAATGCTGTTTCCCCTGTCCCATGAACTTGGCGAGCCCTCTCCTTGTGTTTGTTCTGTTTGTTTTGTTATCCTTCTTTGTTTTCCTTTTAAGTTTGTTCTCACCCCCAAAAAAACTCGGGTACAACAACAGCCCTTTTTAGTTCATGATAAAGACGAGGACCATGGCAATGGCCCTAGAGCATAGACAAAGTTAAGGCTCGATCACTAACAACATCACAACAATACATAGAACTATTACTCATATAATTTTGGACAACTCGATGATTATTCAATCATATGAGTCAATGAAAAAATTGTGTTAAATATGAACAGTCGTGACTAATTGATTTCAACCTTTACGAGTTAATGAGAAAAATAAATGGTCGATAATGTGCTTAGGATTGATCGTGCAATATTATTATACAACCTATGTTGATTTTCAATGAAGTACTCTTTAACGTTGGTTGTCGTCGTGGATTACTGCTCTTCTACTCACTCCAACCAACAAATTACTACATTGCTTCATTTGCTCTTAATCATGCCATGTGTCGGATTATTATTGGCATTATATTTTCAACGTTTTTTTAAATTCTGACTGAGCTTACGATAAGCTCGAGGTATTCAATTTTTCTTTCTCTCCCTCTGTTTTCGTCTTTTCCTGGTTTTTCTGCGAACTTGTCTAGGCACACAACCAAAATTCAGGTTCGTCCTTCTCTCTCTCGAAGCTTCTCCGATCCAAAATCTTTCGTCTTTTAATCTCTATTCTATCCACTGTAGTCTTATTACAATCTCTGTTTTGAATTTTTTTGATCTGTAATAATAATAGGGATTTTTCAGTTACCAAAAATACTCATCCGAATTTCTAATCTAAATTTCATTATTCAAACTGTAATACAGTACCCAAATTTGATCTTCAAAACTTTAATCTAGTGTGATTTTCAGTACTAAATTTCATGTTCGGACTGTAATGTAATGTAGTGTCTTCCAGCCAAGATAACGCGGCGAGATGGAGGAGGAGGAGGGCGGTGGCAGTGGTTGTGTGTAAGGTGGTGTGATCCACCACAAATAGGCTAATTGTAAAAATTAGTCTCGGTTTGGTTGGGGTTAATTTAGTAGTGCCCAATGGCTCAGCCTTCATTGGTTTTGTACTATTTGTCTCAACGGCGTATACCCAGAAGCTTTTTCTTCATACCCACAAGCTTAGCTTTAGTAACTTGTCTTCTCATTCTCTTTTACATTTCCACCACTTCCAATATCTTCTTCACTCGCCATTCCACCCATTTTCAACCTCCTCCTCCTCCTCCTCCTCATGTTGATCTCGAAGAGGCCGCAACAAGTCAACAACACCCACCACCACCACCATCGATCTTGGCAACAAAATCAAGAGGTATGTTGAGACATTTTGTAACAATTTTTTCTGTTAATATATGCAGCATTAATCTATTGGGTTTTGCATATCGTAAATTTAAGGTCTTGTGCTTAAGTGGAATATGGAGGTCCTAATTAAAATGTTTTGTTTCAGTTTCGTTAATGTATTGGGTATTGATTGACATACAAGTTGGGTGTGTGAGAAGTTGGAGAAAGATTCAGTAAACATGTGGAAATTTGTGGTTTTATTTTTATTTTTTATGGTTCAGGAAACCAAGAGGTGTTCCATGATAGACATATCTTTCTGCAAGACTATAAAGAAATGAAAAGGAGCTTTAAGATATATGTTTATCCTCACAGGAAAAGGGATCCTTTTGCAAATGCACTTTTGCCTGTGGATTTTGAACCTGCCGGTAATTACGCCAGTGAAAGTTACTTCAAGAAGGTCTTGTTGAAAAGCCATTTCATTACACCAGAACCAAACGAGGCAGATCTTTTCTTTCTACCTTTCTCTATTGCAAGGTTGCGGCACGATCCTAGAATTGGTGTCGAAGGTATCCAAGATTTTATTAGAGACTACATCTTCAATATTAGTCGCAAGTACCAATATTGGAACCGGACTGGTGGAGCAGATCATTTTTATGTTGCTTGTCACTCCATTGGACGGTCCGCCATGGGAAAAGCACCCGAAGTCAAATTTAACGCCATTCAAGTTGTCTGCTCGTCAAGTTACTTTCTACCTGGATACATCACTCACAAAGATGCATGTCTACCACAAATATGGCCCAGGAAGGGAGAGCCCCCTAATCTTCTATCCTCAAATAGGTGAATATAAATACACATAGTTTTTTCATTGAAATTTCTATTCATGGGGCTCAAATTGGAAAGTTTTTTTGTGTTTATAGTAAAATAGGCTCATCGCAGTAACAAACAACAATTGGGGTCATTTGATTGCATGCTTTTGAATATGGGGCTTTTTTGTTGACTTGTATATATGATCTGCTTGTCTCTTTGCATGACAACTCTGCTTATATTGAGAGTTTGCCTTCTGTGTGAGGATAGTAGGTATATGCATCCCATATTTGAAACTCTTTGTATTAGAAAGTGCTATCTACTTAACTAATGCAATGGTGCGTTTGATGTCTCTCATTAGCTATTTTAGGTTCTTTGTTTTCCAGTTTTAGGTGGTCGTTGACCGAAAGTAAGTTTATACCTGTACGGTATGAGCAGAAGTAAGGTTTGTCTGTTTGGTAGAAGCACTTCTTGGTTAGCCAAATGAGCATTCCCTCTTGCAGCACAGGATGGAATTACATGTTTGGTTTATGACTTTTCATGTTTTTATGTGAAATTTCAAATGGCTCAATTTTTCTTCATCATCAGTGTACTCTGTAAGGTTATGACTTAGCGAATACAGAAACAAAAGCATGTTCATTTATAGGGTTTGAAAGTTCTGGATATGAACAAAGGATAAGAAGTCAAGAACAGTACTTTCCTCTAGGCTTTGTATTTTCTGTGCATTCCTTTTGTAAAGCTATATATCACTTTGCATACAGAACCGAGATTTATAACAACACTATTCCAGTGTTGACGAAAAGGAAAACTGAAACTCAACATTACTTCAATTTGCCTAAAAGAAGGAAGTAACCTATGAGAAGTGAATTTTACATTATTGGACAAGTAGACACTTGCAAAATTAAGTAGCTCTTTTTGTTCGAGTAGGTTTTGATTATGTTATTGTCCCCTGTACTTGCAAGAAATAGGACTCAATTTTTCCCTTTGATGCAGAACGAAGCTCGCTTTTTTTGCCGGAGGAATTAACTCCCCAGTACGGGAAAGACTTCTTCAAGTATGGAGAAATGATTCTGAGATTTTTGTGCACTATGGACGGCTTAAAACACCATATGCTGATGAGCTGCTTGGTAGCAAGTTCTGTCTGCACGTTAAAGGCTTTGAAGTAAATACAGCTCGTATTGCAGATTCATTGTATTATGGCTGCGTCCCGGTGATAATTGCCAATTACTATGATTTACCATTTGCAGACATACTAAACTGGAGGAGCTTCTCAATCGTTGTTGCCACCTTGGATATCCCAATGCTCAAGAAAATCCTTAAAGGGATCAGCTCCGATGAATACACATCGTTGCAAAAAAATGTGCTGACGGTGCGCAAACATTTCCAATGGCACCTTTCACCGATCGATTTTGATGTTTTTTTCATGGTGATGTATGAGTTGTGGCTCCGCCGGAGTTCTCTTCAGCAATTTGAAGATTTTAATTCAACGAATATTTTTACATGACCTTTGTCCAGGTTGACAGGATAATGTTATGTTTCTTGGAGTTGTATTCTTTCTTATTGTAAAGGGTAGCTTGACAATTTCTAGCTGCTTTATATTTCACTTGATAACATGAAACGACATGGCTAAGGAATCTGCCTTTATGGTATTGTTTCAAGTGTAGCCCTGCGCTTCTTATAAAATGAATGGGATTGGACACTAATCAATGCATTGTCTCTACCTGGGAATAGTACTAGGTAGACCAATTGAGGGCATTGATGTAGATGACAAGGAAAGCCAAGAGGTAGATGACAGTGATGATCAAATCCCATGGTTTCATGTATCTGTTGCACTTGGTATTCATTGTCGGATTCTAGGAATCTGTGGTTCTTAATAAGAAGTGGAGATATGCATACTATCAGTTCTTAGAAAGTGTAAAATATAAGCTCTATGAAGAGGTTGTGGTTGGGTCCTCTGATTTCCAAGAAGGTCGTTTGTTATTACAAAATCCTCTCTAAGTTGATGCTAATCGCCTAAAGTGCATCCTCCCTGTTCTAATTTCAGTCAATCAGAATGCTTTTGTCAGTTTGTGCCTTCTAGACTGATCCAGGACAATATTTTCCTGGCTCATGAGACATTTCATTACTTGAAGCTCAAGAAAATGGGTGAGACGCATGAGTTTGGCTTAAAGCTTGACATGAATAAGACGTATGACCACGTAGAATGAGACTTTCTTGAAGAATGATAGGGGTTGGATCAAACTTGTCATGAATTGTTTATCCATCGTCTCTTTCTCGGTGGTCTTGAATGGGTCCGCCGGTGTGTCCAACCCATATCTTATCTCCAATTGAAAATTGGGGATTTGCAACTTGCATTGACATAAACCTCAGGCATCTAATTAGGCCTGCCAGAGATCTAATTCAAACAATCAAACCCAATACATAAGTAACACATAAAGACAAACACAATTGAAGCTAAAACCAAATAATCAAAGTCAAGTGTCGATGAAAACCTGGAGGAAGGAGTGAAGGCTAAGACGACGCAGAGGGCGAAAGATGGTGAACGGGAGGCTGAGTTGTTGAGGCGGAAAACGGTTTAATTGAGCGGATCATGATCAGATTCATGGGTGGCGCAGGCCTATATCTAATGCACAACTAATGTTCAAAAAGACGTTAGGCGGTATTAGATGGTAGAGTTATTGTCTAGGGCATTGTCATCTAGGTGAAGATTAATTGTATTCTAGGCATATTATTATTTTTATATTTTTAATTAATTATATAATTATTTAATATATTATATGTAGATATATATTATGAATAATATAAAAAAATAATAATAAGGAATATCATCAAAACACATTGTCTTCAAATTATCTAATTTATTTTTTTATGAACTAACATATCCAATCTAAAATAAGTCAAAAATTAAAATGCAAAGGTTTAAATTTTGTCCGATTTTTAGTTAAACGGCTACCTAAATAGTCACTGAGCGGAGGACTGCCTAATAAAAGGTTAGGGCAAAATTTAAGTGTTTATACAATTTTCGGTTTCTAGTTTCGAACCGTATGCGCAACCAACAATAGCAACTTTTGTGCTATACACTCCTATGCTTGTTCAATGTTAGTACCAATGCACGAAGGAACACATGCACTCTTCCAGAAATAATTGACTCTCGGTCCAGGCCAAAAGACCTTTGACCCACATTTTCTACCATTTGTCGGTTTGGAAAATTCGAAAACGACTTGGAGTAATTGGTGGACTACTTTATGTCATTACAAAAATTAGGAGACTTGGACTGTCGGATCGACCTAATTCATGTGGTGTTAATTGCTCTGAAGTAAATCCAACTTTGCGGCTAGCTTTGGATTTTATTCCAACCACCTTCAATTTTTCTTGCTAAAGTACTCTATGTTTCCTGAACCAAAAGAAAATTACATTACTTATGTAAAGCTTTGCGAACTACACTACACTTCCAATGGCTATTATCAATGGCTTCCTCTTCGTCCTCTTACTCTCTTCCCTTGTATCAACCAACACTCATGCTTGCAACCCAAGAGAGCGCAGCTCTCTTCTATCCTTTGCCCTCATCGATCTCGAGATCTCTTCGCCTTTCTTGAACTGGACTTCAAGTAATTGCTGCCACTGGGAAGGCATCATTTGCAATCAAGACGGTTTGGTCTCCCATCTGAGCTTACCTTCCAAGGGACTAAGCCTCAAAGAAGGTATCTTTCCTTCATCATTATCATCCCTTGCAAATCTCACTCATCTCACTCACTTGAATCTTTCACACAATTCTATTCAATGTTCTTTGGCTCAACTTGGTTTCTTCTCCTCTTTGCGTCGTCTTGAGGTCCTCGATTTGAGCTATAACCTACTTTTCGGAGAGCTCAAGCACTCTTCTCCGCTATCGCCTATTATCCGGGTGGTGGATCTGTCCAACAATCACTTCCATGGTGCAATTCCTTCTTCATTGTTTCATCAAGCTAGAAACTTGACTAGCTTTAGTGTTGGCAACAACACCTTCTCAGGTTCTATTCCATCCACTATATGTTCTAGTACTTCTTCTCCCTTCATTAGGCTATTGGATTTTTCCCTCAATAAATTCAACGGCAGTCTCCTAGGTGGACTAGGAAAGTGTTCCAAACTACAAGTTTTTCGAGCAGGCTACAATAACCTCTCAGGATCAGTCCCTGATGATCTTTACAATGCCACCACACTTGAGGAAATTGAATTACACGTCAATTTTCTTCATGGATCTCTGAGTAATAGCATTGGGAATCTCACCAACCTCAAAGTCCTGGACTTTTCTTCAAACCGATTCACAGGTGTGCTCCCTCTCCAATTTGGGAAGCTTGCAAAGCTGAAAATCATGTACCTTAGTTTCAACAACATAAAAGGTAGTCTTCCCTTAACTCTGGTGAATTGCACGAACCTTGAAGAACTACGAATGGAGGACAATAACTTGGAAGGAGATATCTCTGCTTTCGACTTCTCCAAACTTGGTCAGCTTAGGAAACTTGACTTCATGAACAATTTCTTTACTGGTACATTGCCAACAAGCCTATACTCATGCAAGTCCCTAACAGCGATTCGGTTCAGCTCCAACTTCCTAGAGGGACAAATCCAGCCCGAGATTCTTTCGCTGAAATCGTTGTCCTTCCTCTCGCTTAGTTACAACAGACTCACCAATATCACGGGGGCGGTGAACATATTAGCAAGTTTCAGAAGTCTCACAACACTCCTGATGTTGAATAGTACATCTCAAGGTGAAGAAATGACAACCATCGACGGCATGGTGGATGTGGACGGATTTCAAAACATTCGGGTATTGTCTCTCGGTAGCTGCAAGCTCACTGGTCCAATACCTACATGGTTATCCAATCTCAAAACCCTAGATATCTTGGATCTGTCGTATAACGCATTCACCGGACCACTTCCTAGTTGGTTGGGGAATCTTCCGAGGCTGTTTGCAATAAACATGGGGTTCAATAAACTTTCAGGTGAATTTCCAACAGAGCTTTGTGGACTACAAATGTTGGTGTCCGAAAAGACTGCAACTCAAGTTAGCCATGAAAATAATCGACTGGAACTCCCTATATTCCTTTCTCGTGAAGCAAATTTACAGTACAACTATCTATTTAATATTCCAACAGCAATACTCCTGAATAATAATCAGCTCAACGGAACCATACCTACCGAGATTGGCCAGTTGAAGCTTCTCCGATATCTAAATCTCGGCAACAACAACTTCTCTGGTAACATTCCGGACCAGATATCCAACCTCAAGAACATGAATTTTTTGAACCTCGCCATGAATCATTTATCAGGAAAGATTCCATCTTCATTGCCAAGTCTTAACTTCTTGGCATCATGTAATGTATCCTACAATGATCTGGAAGGAGCAATACCTACCGGCACGCAACTTCAGAGCTTCGGCGCCTCAGCATACGAGGGGAATCCCAAGCTTTGTGGCGCTCCACTCCGAAATGAGTGTAGACCGATTGAGGGCAATAATGTAGATGACAAGGAAAGCCAAGAGGTAGATGATGATGACAGTGATGATCAAATTGCATGGTTTCCTATTGAACTTGGATTCATCATCGGATTCTGGGGAGTCTGTGGTTCTTTAGTTGTTAATAAGACGTGGAGAGATGCATACTATCAGTTCTTTGAAAGTGTACGATATAAGCTCCATGTTGATATGACTAGGTTGAAGATATGGCTCAGAAGCTATAAATGTTTATAGGAGATGATTGATTAATTAGACAAATTGGTCACCAGGAGTCGGAGGAGAATCAAAATATATTACTGAAATAAAGAACAAAGCCATTTTAGTGGCATATGACCAAAGACGACGATGCCATTACTACAAATCGGCCATTACAAATTGTTAATGGCTAATGTCTTTCACCAAGTTGGCAATAGAATAGTAAACAGTATTAGCTTTCGGTTGGGCTCAAGACAAAAGCATATTTTTGTAAGACTAAATTAGTTGGATACTGTCTCGATTTTGGTTACCTACGCAGTGTGATAATCAAACTTACAAAATTATGAATGTGGTACTCAGATCGATCTCAATCCACCGGCCGATCTCTCTTGCTTTTCTCTGTTGCCCTCATACAGGTTCGGACCTGAATAGTGTCCCACGAGGCACCAACTCGGGTCCAAAATTTTGGGAGCACATTAGACTTATTCAATTTCTTGGTTAGGCAATGCCTAAAGCATGAAGAGGAAGATCATCTATAACATCATTTCTATTGAGGCATCATTGGGGTAGAGTAGTCTAGGTCAACACTAGAATAAGAGCGTGAGACTATACATAAAAAAAAGTTGCATTAATTTGAAGTCCAAGCAAGAAACGTCGTCGTTTCATCACTACATATCCTCGTCATAACGTGCGAAGTCCCTGAAAGCCCTGAACTGATCTTCATCACAGTCTTCTCCACTCTCTCTAATCCTAGAAATGCTTCTCTCTCTTGTTCAAAGCACCATCACATCATCACCACCTTTCCAATCCTCATCAAACTTCAAGACTCTAAGCCCCACTACTAATACTACTACTACTACTAACCCAACTGAGCTTTTACCCAAAAGCCTCTTCCTTGGCTTTGGAATTCAACAACAACCCACCACAAATGGCCTACAAAGTTTTCTCCTTTTCACCCAAAGATCACATTTTGGCGATTTTGCTAACAAACCCAGAAGGCCCTCCATCCATGCTTCTCTGATTGAAGCACCAGTGTTGTGGGCTGGTAGGCTTTGTGTCTTTTATGCTCTATTGAAGACTGGTTTAGCTGGATCTCAAGCCAATCCAATCATCTCAGGTCTAGTGCCTTTACTTAGACCCCATTTGTTGTTGATAAAGTTTTGATTTTGTTGAGTAAAGTTTTGATTTTTATTTTTCAGATATGGGGAAGAGTGATGGTGATGGTGTTGGAATTGTGTCTGAAGATTTGGGCTTTTCTAAGTGGCTGAATAGCATACAAGGAAAACCAGGTTTGTGGTGTTGCTTTGAATTGTTCTGTTGCAGTGTTGCATTGTTAAGTTAGAGTGCAAAGTTAGTTTTAGAGCTTTAGATATGAAAGAGGATGTAGGGAAAATATTAGCTTATAATGCTGCTTATTAAGTAAATATGGCTAGTTGCTAGTTTGAGGTGTATAGGATTTCTGAGCTAGTGGTAGGAAAGCTTGGATTACTCGAGGTCTCGAGTAAACTAAAGGCCAAGTGTATTAGCGGTATGGAGTCTGTGTCTTTGCTTTGAATTAGCATAGGGTGGTCATTGGTCAATGTTGGGTATTTATACTGAAACTAGCGTGTTCAAATGCTCTGTGTTAATGGGACTCAATTTCCAAGGGACATCCTAGCATCAATGTGGCAACTGACCCTTTAGATGAGATTTCCGAGGCTTATTTGCTAAGGGTTATATTATTGTCTGGAAATGCTTAATTTGGTTGTTGTACCAATCCCCTTGGCATTTTTTAGCTTCTGCTATACATAGACGATACTTACTGAAAAAGTAAAAAGGAAATCGATGGAATAAAATGAGATATAGGTTGTCATTTATCTTGCTAAGGTAGAAGGCAGTAGAGATATGTGTTTTATAATATTTGCATATTGATGTGACAATGAATGAAGAGTAATGAATATCATGGTTTTCTCTCCTTGATACAAATGAGGAGCAGCGGTGAGAATACTGTTAGGATATATATGATATTGCTGTAGTTGTTGTTTAAGGTCCAAACCACAACAGAAGAAATTCTTTGTCGAATGATGTTTTCTGTGATGCACAAAATCTACTCTAGCTCTAAAATGATTTGTTTGATGGACAGATGGAACAGCTGTTTTGCTTATATCACCTCCTGATTTCATACTGATTAAGTGTTTGGATGTGTCCCAAAAACAAAAGTTTTACTTCTTCGTGGATAGTGAGATACTGAGATACTTTACTTTGTATTTGCTTCACAGATTTACTTGTTCGTAAAGTAGCTCTACTTTACCTTAACGGTTTTGCATTTCCTTTTAACAAAATTTAACCTCGGTGCTTGATTTTTCTTATCAGTGAAAGATGCAGCTGATAGAAGGAAATTAGTGAGTAAATGGCATCCTACCACAAAGGGCACACTCAGAAGGAACTACAGGGTACCATCTAAATCTGAAGGGCGGCGTGTTCTAAAAGCCATTGCCTCATTATTGTCGGATGATGATCACTTTGTAGATGCCACCTCCCACAAGGTATTTCAACTCTTTCTCTCTTGAACCGTTTTGATTCATCTCCGTTGATTAAAACTTTAGTTGTGCAATAGCCAGAAAGCCATGTGTTCTGACTTGTCAAACTTTCACAGGGTTGTCAGATTAGAAGGGAATCTGCTCATGGAGAAAGTGTGTGTTGCAACAACGTGAGGGCTCTGTTTGATGAGCTCCCAACTCCCCACGTAGTTGTGGAAATCACACCTTTTCCTGCTGGTTCGCTTACGGAAACGGATTACACCAAAGCCGAGAAATTAGAGAGGGTGCTCAGATCTGGTCCTTCTGTTTGAGCCAATCTTAGACTTTCATGCTTTCATTTGGTCTGTAGACTCACTCTTGACTTTGTACATAGCAAAATATCAAATCAAGTTTGGTTTCATAACTACATTATCTTTAGATTTTTCCTTGCCTCACAAGTTTCGATCTCCTAAGTAAGATAGTATTCGTTAGGATGATAAGTTTCCATGTTCAAAGTTCATAATGATGTGAAGGCTCTTTTCCGATAAAAAAAAGAAGTCATAATGATGTTTTCATCAATGGCAACATATGAACAGATAACTTAGAATTCAGAGGTTTATATTGATAAATAATATATACTATATACAATTGATTGACTAGACGGACCGACAAACTTTGACGGATCTTGACGAGCCAGACTTTTTTGGACTCATGGGTTTTGAAACTTCGGTCTGAATTTGGTCTTATACTCATAGACCGCGCTTTATTGAACCTAAATTTGAATCGGACCGGACTTTGACTTTTCGAGCTCGAGCTGTCCCCATACTTTTTGGGCTTTGTGCAAAATGGTGACCCTATTTAGAGCGACTACGCTACACCAGCTAATTTAATTGCGTGTACGTGTGTAATGCTTGTCGAGGTATTTTGCCTATGGAGCCCAATCAACACAGGGTGATCCGGTTTAGAATGTTGTGGATTATTTCGGTTCAAGGTAATGCTTGGTGAGATGGGACAAGTTTTTTCCTTGTCTCACAAATTTCGATCTCCTAACCCTAGCTCTACAGTCACTTTATATTCAGATATGGTTTCGTGTACTCAAGCATTAATATTCTTGCCATGATACAAACTTCGCATTAAGTAAGAAAAATGCATTGAAGAAATGAGTAATGGCCTCAGTTACAAACAAAAATTGAAGTGAATACTATTAATGCAGCTTGCTATACAACAAATCTAAGGTATGAAACAATGCTAAAGGAACACAAAAATTGGAAACCTAGTTAGTTCGATCACTTGCATTGTAAGGCTTTGACCGTCTTTGTGGACAGATCAAAAGCTATGGTGCAGTCCATATTGGCAGACTTCTTTTTCTTCATAATGAGCATCAACTCAACCTTTCCGGTCAATTTGGCTTGGCTGCTTAGCGTCAAGACTCCACTATTTAATTCACTGCCAAGAGTAGAAGAACTACTTGGCAATCCGTTGGTATTCAAATTCACTGTTACGGTTATCTTCTTCGTGGCACGCATTCCAGCCTTGCTCTTTGGAATAGTAACTTGTCCAACTGCCACGCCTTGGTACAAAAAAGTTGCAGTGCTTGCGTCGAACTTATAACTACCCCAGTTTGTGTTCTTGACCCTAATCTGGGTAGTGAAGCTTGTGTCGAAAGATGGTGTTGCAGGAACTGAGTTGAGGGTTTGAATTTCAATGGCCCCCAATCTCACCTTAGGAGTCTTGACTTTCATGACAGTGAGACCAAACACAGTCATCACAATGATCTGAAAGATGATGAAAATACCAATGTATGCAAACAACTTGATTCTCTTCTGGCGTTTGAGCTGATCATCTTCGGAGACCAAAGATTCTCCATCACTTCTGGTGTAACCATTTGCCTGGTGTGTCTTCTCGGCCATCTCTCAATGTAAATATATTCGAAAAGAAAGCAAATCTCTCTGTCTTTGTGGGTTTGTTTCTTTAGGGATGAATAACAATTTGTAACTAAGGAAGTGAAGGGAGCTGTGTTGTGGTGATGATGGAAATATGAAAAGAGTATAATTATGTGTGTCTATATATAGTATTTGGAATTAAGGGAATGATCGAGCTTCCTAGCTAGAACATGTGAGTTAGGGGTGAAGTATTTTAATGCAGACACCAATTCAAACGCGTCCAAAGCTGGGAATATATTCTCGACCTCTAGATGGTCAATGGCTTTGGTTAGACTGTAGCTATCAGAAGGACTTTGTAGACCAAAATTTTCTACCTGAAGTTTACTCAGTACTTCACTTGTGAATATATCAACTTTGGCGGCTGATAAGAAGTACAGAATACTAGACCGCTATTAAACCAATGCTAGCTTGCTCATAATAGTTGAGTCAATGCATGACCAAATCTTTGAAGACTTAACCTAGAATACAAACAAAAGGATTAATTTTTTTTGACAGTCAAAGGAGAGGCATTCTATTGATAGAAAGTAAACGATGTTACACAGTAGACACTCATAAGGCGTGCTCGAGAGAATTGATTACTATCAAGCTAATCTAGGAAACCTAAACTAGCCCACGAACAATGTTCTGGATCAGAGCACAAAAGTAACCAGGATCATGCCTGTCGTCCAATGACGAACACCAACACGGATAAACCAAAGTAATGTTCGCCTAACAAACGTTACAAACTAGCAAGACGCCACAGTATGCGACACCTCACTGCAAGAGGCCCAAGCCCCGGGCACCCAGCCTACCACCAGGATCCCATATTCGGAACGAAAAATGAACTAACCTAGGTCTAGGACCAAAAGCCCAGACCCAATCACCATTTTGGCCCGAAAGGACAACCAATTGCCAGACCCAATATTTGCCCCAGCCTGTACGGGGAACACAAGAACCACTCCCCACCGTCTCCAGCACCACGCCGCCGAACAGAGACTCCGACCCTCAGACCACAACGACCAGTTCTCAACCAACTAACATGGACCACCCTTAGTCACCATGAACTGACCAGAAGCTCGCACCACTACCCTCTGAAGTCGAAGCAACCCTAACCTGAACAGAAATCGACGAATTCCATTCACCAAAAAGAGGCCACTAATGGCACATCGATTTGCCTTGCTTTTAAGTAGGGCGGGTATCGGCCTCAACCCATGCCGCTAAGAACTTTCGCCCACCGAACCCCTCTGCCTAACGAGAAAACAAAGCACTATCGATGAGAGCCCACAGATAGACAACTTTGGTGCGACGCCAGCATGGAAAGGCGTCCAGGATGCCGTGTCTAAAGAACTCTATTGACATTACAATGTTGGCACTCTCTCAAAAAATATGGATGACATGCATTAGCAACATTAACAAGCTAAGCAATATGGGCATTTCTCTTCTTAATCATTGAGAAAGGTAAAAACATGCATCATCATAACCCTTGCTTGTTTCTTCATCCAAAACTTTTATAAAGGGAGTTGGTAAAATCTTAACTTACAAGTTTTGGTTCTTCAAAACTCTTTCCTATCTACTTTTCGGTAGGTGAAAGAAGTAGGTTGTCCCTCCTTATTTTCATGGAGCAACATTGTTTCCAAAACCTCTCTACTCCCTTGCATGTCCCGGTTGGACAAAACCAAATCAAAAGAAAAGCCATACCTTCTCTCTTTAGGGTAGGTGTCTCTCACTCTTGTGTCATGGAGTCAAGGTTTTTCAATGCTCTTTTCTTCTCCTTGCTGTCCCGATTTGGTATAAATCAGCATGGCATTTCCTCCATTTAAGGAGAACCATTTTATTCATCTTTTTGATGAATGGCTAAGATTAACTCTTGAGTCTCCACTTGCAACACCTTGTGCCTATAAATACCACATCAATTGAAGCCATTCGGTACTTGAAATATTTAGGAAGAGTGAGAGTGTTGTTCTCTTCATTTCAAGTCATTTTATCTCTTGCATTTTCTAAGAGTCATCTTGTTTTCCAAAGAGTGTTTCGGTTTGTCAAAACAAGTATGAAAACTCTCTTTTGCTCCTACAATTGCTAGGAGGTTTATAAAACAAGATTTTTCCTTCTTGAGATTTTACATCTCCATAGGAAAGCATATAAAACCACTTTCAAACTTGCATATTTTCATATTGCATATCATAGGTTGAAATGATGGTTCAATTTCGTTGGAAGCATTCTAGAGAGAATTAGTCGTTCGAGTACTAAGTTCTAGGAGAAACTTCATTGCCACTGATATTGCAAACACTTGTTCTGGCGAGAAGAGAGTTAATTAGATCTTAGACTAGTTGCGTGAATACTATTAAGGATAGATGAGTGTCTTTGTATCCTGAGAGCTACTGTCTTATAAAGAAAAGTGTTTTACATATATAGGGATTGTAAGCACTTGTTCTGGCGAGAAGATAGATAGGTCTTAGTCTAGTTGTGCGAATACTAGCAATGATAGAAGAGCGTCTTTGTATCCCGAGAGCTGTTGTCTTGTAAATAAAAGTGTTTTTACATAGTGGAAATGTTTTTCCCTAAAGAGTTAGGAGCACACAGTTTTTTCCCTATTGCAGGGTTTTTGCGTTAAAAAAAATATTCAGGTGTTATTTATCGCTTTCCTTCTTTTTGCATTTTATCAAGTTCGTTATTGGTTATTCGAGGATAGAAACACTCTCTACTATCCTCGAATTAACATTCCAACGAAATTTTTTATAAAAAGCCCATTCACATTGAAGAAATGAGTAATGGCCTCAGTTACAAACAAAATTGAATTGAATACTATTAATGCAGCTTGCTATACAACAAATCTAAGGTATGAAACAATGCTAAAGGAACACAAAAATTGGAAACCTAGTTAGTTCGATCACTTGCATTGTAAGGCTTTGACCGTCTTTGTGGACAGATCAAAAGCTATGGTGCAGTCCATATTGGCAGACTTCTTTTTCTTCATAATGAGCATCAACTCAACCTTTCCGGTCAATTTGGCTTGGCTGCTTAGCGTCAAGACTCCACTATTTAATTCACTGCCAAGAGTAGAAGAACTACTTGGCAATCCGTTGGTATTCAAATTCACTGTTACGGTTATCTTCTTCGTGGCACGCATTCCAGCCTTGCTCTTTGGAATAGTAACTTGTCCAACTGCCACGCCTTGGTACAAAAAAGTTGCAGTGCTTGCGTCGAACTTATAACTACCCCAGTTTGTGTTCTTGACCCTAATCTGGGTAGTGAAGCTTGTGTCGAAAGATGGTGTTGCAGGAACTGAGTTGAGGGTTTGAATTTCAATGGCCCCCAATCTCACCTTAGGAGTCTTGACTTTCATGACAGTGAGACCAAACACAGTCATCACAATGATCTGAAAGATGATGAAAATACCAATGTATGCAAACAACTTGATTCTCTTCTGGCGTTTGAGCTGATCATCTTCGGAGACCAAAGATTCTCCATCACTTCTGGTGTAACCATTTGCCTGGTGTGTCTTCTCGGCCATCTCTCAATGTAAATATATTCGAAAAGAAAGCAAATCTCTCTGTCTTTGTGGGTTTGTTTCTTTAGGGATGAATAACAATTTGTAACTAAGGAAGTGAAGGGAGCTGTGTTGTGGTGATGATGGAAATATGAAAAGAGTATAATTATGTGTGTCTATATATAGTATTTGGAATTAAGGGAATGATCGAGCTTCCTAGCTAGAACATGTGAGTTAGGGGTGAAGTATTTTAATGCAGACACCAATTCAAACGCGTCCAAAGCTGGGAATATATTCTCGACCTCTAGATGGTCAATGGCTTTGGTTAGACTGTAGCTATCAGAAGGACTTTGTAGACCAAAATTTTCTACCTGAAGTTTACTCAGTACTTCACTTGTGAATATATCAACTTTGGCGGCTGATGAGAAGTACAGAATACTAGACCGCTATTAAACCAATGCTAGCTTGCTCATAATAGTTGAGTCAATGCATGACCAAATCTTTGAAGACTTAACCTAGAATACAAACAAAAGGATTAATTTTTTTTGACAGTCAAAGGAGAGGCATTCTATTGATAGAAAGTAAACGATGTTACACAGTAGACACTCATAAGGCGTGCTCGAGAGAATTGATTACTATCAAGCTAATCTAGGAAATCTAAACTAGCCCACGAACAATGTTCTGGATCAGAGCACAAAAGTAACCAGGATCATGCCTGTCGTCCAATGACGAACACCAACACGGATAAACCAAAGTAATGTTCGCCTAACAAACGTTACAAACTAGCAAGACGCCACAGTATGCGACACCTCACTGCTCGAGGCCCAAGCCCCGGGCACCCAGCCTACCACCAGGATCCCATATTCGGAACGAAAAATGGACTAACCTAGGTCTAGGACCAAAAGCCCAGACCCAATCACCATTTTGGCCCGAAAGGACAACCAATTGCCAGACCCAATATTTGCCCCAGCCTGTACGGGGAACACAAGAACCACTCCCCACCGTCTCCAGCACCACGCCGCCGAACAGAGACTCCGACCCTCAGACCACAACGACCAGTTCTCAACCAACTAACATGGACCACCCTTAGTCACCATGAACTGACCAGAAGCTCGCACCACTACCCTCTGAAGTCGAAGCAACCCTAACCTGAACAGAAATCGACGAATTCCATTCACCAAAAAGAGGCCACTAATGGCACATCGATTTGCCTTGCTTTTAAGTAGGGCGGGTATCGGCCTCAACCCATGCCGCTAAGAACTTTCGCCCACCGAACCCCTCTGCCTAACGAGAAAACAAAGCACTATCGATGAGAGCCCACAGATAGACAACTTTGGTGCGACGCCAGCATGGAAAGGCGTCCAGGATGCCGTGTCTAAAGAACTCTATTGACATTACAATGTTGGCACTCTCTCAAAAAATATGGATGACATGCATTAGTAACATTAACAAGCTAAGCAATATGGGCATTTCTCTTCTTAATCATTGAGAAAGGTAAAAACATGCATCATCATAACCCTTGCTTGTTTCTTCATCCAAAACTTTTATAAAGGGAGTTGGTAAAATCTTAACTTACAAGTTTTGGTTCTTCAAAACTCTTTCCTCTCTACTTTTCTGTAGGTGAAAGAAGTAGGTTGTCCCTCCTTATTTTCATGGAGCAACATTGTTTCCAAAACCTCTCTACTCCCTTGCATGTCCCGGTTGGACAAAACCAAATCAAAAGAAAAGCCATACCTTCTCTCTTTAGGGTAGGTGTCTCTCACTCTTGTGTCATGGAGTCAAGGTTTTTCAATGCTCTTTTCTTCTCCTTGCTGTCCCGATTTGGTATAAATCAGCATGGCATTTCCTCCATTTAAGGAGAACCATTTTATTCATCTTTTTGATGAATGGCTAAGATTAACTCTTGAGTCTCCACTTGCAACACCTTGTGCCTATAAATACCACATCAATTGAAGCCATTCGGTACTTGAAATATTTAGGAAGAGTGAGAGTGTTGTTCTCTTCATTTCAAGTCATTTTATCTCTTGCATTTTCTAAGAGTCATCTTGTTTTCCAAAGAGTGTTTCGGTTTGTCAAAACAAGTATGAAAACTCTCTTTTGCTCCTACAATTGCTAGGAGGTTTATAAAACAAGATTTTTCCTTCTTGAGATTTTACATCTCCATAGGAAAGCATATAAAACCACTTTCAAACTTGCATATTTTCATATTGCATATCATAGGTTGAAATGATGGTTCAATTTCGTTGGAAGCATTCTAGAGAGAATTAGTCGTTCGAGTACTAAGTTCTAGGAGAAACTTCATTGCCACTGATATTGCAAACACTTGTTCTGGCGAGAAGAGAGTTAATTAGATCTTAGACTAGTTGCGTGAATACTATTAAGGATAGATGAGTGTCTTTGTATCCTGAGAGCTACTGTCTTATAAAGAAAAGTGTTTTACATATATAGGGATTGTAAGCACTTGTTCTGGCGAGAAGATAGATAGGTCTTAGTCTAGTTGTGCGAATACTAGCAATGATAGAAGAGCGTCTTTGTATCCCGAGAGCTGTTGTCTTGTAAATAAAAGTGTTTTTACATAGTGGAAATGTTTTTCCCTAAAGAGTTAGGAGCACACAGTTTTTTCCCTATTGCAGGGTTTTTGCGTTAAAAAAAATATTCAGGTGTTATTTATCGCTTTCCTTCTTTTTGCATTTTATCAAGTTCGTTATTGGTTATTCGAGGATAGAAACACTCTCTACTATCCTCGAATTAACATTCCAACGAAATTTTTTATAAAAAGCCCATTCACATTGAAGAAATGAGTAATGGCCTCAGTTACAAACAAAATTGAATTGAATACTATTAATGCAGCTTGCTATACAACAAATCTAAGGTATGAAACAATGCTAAAGGAACACAAAAATTGGAAACCTAGTTAGTTCGATCACTTGCATTGTAAGGCTTTGACCGTCTTTGTGGACAGATCAAAAGCTATGGTGCAGTCCATATTGGCAGACTTCTTTTTCTTCATAATGAGCATCAACTCAACCTTTCCGGTCAATTTGGCTTGGCTGCTTAGCGTCAAGACTCCACTATTTAATTCACTGCCAAGAGTAGAAGAACTACTTGGCAATCCGTTGGTATTCAAATTCACTGTTACGGTTATCTTCTTCGTGGCACGCATTCCAGCCTTGCTCTTTGGAATAGTAACTTGTCCAACTGCCACGCCTTGGTACAAAAAAGTTGCAGTGCTTGCGTCCAACTTATAACTACCCCAGTTTGTGTTCTTGACCCTAATCTGGGTAGTGAAGCTTGTGTCGAAAGATGGTGTTGCAGGAACTGAGTTGAGGGTTTGAATTTCAATGGCCCCCAATCTCACCTTAGGAGTCTTGACTTTCATGACAGTGAGACCAAACACAGTCATCACAATGATCTGAAAGATGATGAAAATACCAATGTATGCAAACAACTTGATTCTCTTCTGGCGTTTGAGCTGATCATCTTCGGAGACCAAAGATTCTCCATCACTTCTGGTGTAACCATTTGCCTGGTGTGTCTTCTCGGCCATCTCTCAATGTAAATATATTCGAAAAGAAAGCAAATCTCTCTGTCTTTGTGGGTTTGTTTCTTTAGGGATGAATAACAATTTGTAACTAAGGAAGTGAAGGGAGCTGTGTTGTGGTGATGATGGAAATATGAAAAGAGTATAATTATGTGTGTCTATATATAGTATTTGGAATTAAGGGAATGATCGAGCTTCCTAGCTAGAACATGTGAGTTAGGGGTGAAGTATTTTAATGCAGACACCAATTCAAACGCGTCCAAAGCTGGGAATATATTCTCGACCTCTAGATGGTCAATGGCTTTGGTTAGACTGTAGCTATCAGAAGGACTTTGTAGACCAAAATTTTCTACCTGAAGTTTACTCAGTACTTCACTTGTGAATATATCAACTTTGGCGGCTGATGAGAAGTACAGAATACTAGACCGCTATTAAACCAATGCTAGCTTGCTCATAATAGTTGAGTCAATGCATGACCAAATCTTTGAAGACTTAACCTAGAATACAAACAAAAGGATTAATTTTTTTTGACAGTCAAAGGAGAGGCATTCTATTGATAGAAAGTAAACGATGTTACACAGTAGACATTCATAAGGCGTGCTCGAGAGAATTGATTACTATCAAGCTAATCTAGGAAACCTAAACTAGCCCACGAACAATGTTCTGGATCAGAGCACAAAAGTAACCAGGATCATGCCTGTCGTCCAATGACGAACACCAACACGGATAAACCAAAGTAATGTTCGCCTAACAAACGTTACAAACTAGCAAGACGCCACAGTATGCGACACCTCACTGCTCGAGGCCCAAGCCCCGGGCACCCAGCCTACCACCAGGATCCCATATTCGGAACGAAAAATGGACTAACCTAGGTCTAGGACCAAAAGCCCAGACCCAATCACCATTTTGGCCCGAAAGGACAACCAATTACCAGACCCAATATTTGCCCCAGCCTGTACGGGGAACACAAGAACCACTCCCCACCGTCTCCAGCACCACGCCGCCGAACAGAGACTCCGACCCTCAGACCACAACGACCAGTTCTCAACCAACTAACATGGACCACCCTTAGTCACCATGAACTGACCAGAAGCTCGCACCACTACCCTCTGAAGTCGAAGCAACCCTAACCTGAACAGAAATCGACGAATTCCATTCACCAAAAAGAGGCCACTAATGGCACATCGATTTGCCTTGCTTTTAAGTAGGGCGGGTATCGGCCTCAACCCATGCCGCTAAGAACTTTCGCCCACCGAACCCCTCTGCCTAACGAGAAAACAAAGCACTATCGATGAGAGCCCACAGATAGACAACTTTGGTGCGACGCCAGCATGGAAAGGCGTCCAGGATGCCGTGTCTAAAGAACTCTATTGACATTACAATGTTGGCACTCTCTCAAAAAATATGGATGACATGCATTAGCAACATTAACAAGCTAAGCAATATGGGCATTTCTCTTCTTAATCATTGAGAAAGGTAAAAACATGCATCATCATAACCCTTGCTTGTTTCTTCATCCAAAACTTTTATAAAGGGAGTTGGTAAAATCTTAACTTACAAGTTTTGGTTCTTCAAAACTCTTTCCTATCTACTTTTCGGTAGGTGAAAGAAGTAGGTTGTCCCTCCTTATTTTCATGGAGCAACATTGTTTCCAAAACCTCTCTACTCCCTTGCATGTCCCGGTTGGACAAAACCAAATCAAAAGAAAAGCCATACCTTCTCTCTTTAGGGTAGGTGTCTCTCACTCTTGTGTCATGGAGTCAAGGTTTTTCAATGCTCTTTTCTTCTCCTTGCTGTCCCGATTTGGTATAAATCAGCATGGCATTTCCTCCATTTAAGGAGAACCATTTTATTCATCTTTTTGATGAATGGCTAAGATTAACTCTTGAGTCTCCACTTGCAACACCTTGTGCCTATAAATACCACATCAATTGAAGCCATTCGGTACTTGAAATATTTAGGAAGAGTGAGAGTGTTGTTCTCTTCATTTCAAGTCATTTTATCTCTTGCATTTTCTAAGAGTCATCTTGTTTTCCAAAGAGTGTTTCGGTTTGTCAAAACAAGTATGAAAACTCTCTTTTGCTCCTACAATTGCTAGGAGGTTTATAAAACAAGATTTTTCCTTCTTGAGATTTTACATCTCCATAGGAAAGCATATAAAACCACTTTCAAACTTGCATATTTTCATATTGCATATCATAGGTTGAAATGATGGTTCAATTTCGTTGGAAGCATTCTAGAGAGAATTAGTCGTTCGAGTACTAAGTTCTAGGAGAAACTTCATTGCCACTGATATTGCAAACACTTGTTCTGGCGAGAAGAGAGTTAATTAGATCTTAGACTAGTTGCGTGAATACTATTAAGGATAGATGAGTGTCTTTGTATCCTGAGAGCTACTGTCTTATAAAGAAAAGTGTTTTACATATATAGGGATTGTAAGCACTTGTTTTGGCGAGAAGATAGATAGGTCTTAGTCTAGTTGTGCGAATACTAGCAATGATAGAAGAGCGTCTTTGTATCCCGAGAGCTGTTGTCTTGTAAATAAAAGTGTTTTTACATAGTGGAAATGTTTTTCCCTAAAGAGTTAGGAGCACACAGTTTTTTCCCTATTGCAGGGTTTTTGCGTTAAAAAAAATATTCAGGTGTTATTTATCGCTTTCCTTCTTTTTGCATTTTATCAAGTTCGTTATTGGTTATTCGAGGATAGAAACACTCTCTACTATCCTCGAATTAACATTCCAACGAAATTTTTTATAAAAAGCCCATTCACATTGAAGAAATGAGTAATGGCCTCAGTTACAAACAAAATTGAATTGAATACTATTAATGCAGCTTGCTATACAACAAATCTAAGGTATGAAACAATGCTAAAGGAACACAAAAATTGGAAACCTAGTTAGTTCGATCACTTGCATTGTAAGGCTTTGACCGTCTTTGTGGACAGATCAAAAGCTATGGTGCAGTCCATATTGGCAGACTTCTTTTTCTTCATAATGAGCATCAACTCAACCTTTCCGGTCAATTTGGCTTGGCTGCTTAGCGTCAAGACTCCACTATTTAATTCACTGCCAAGAGTAGAAGAACTACTTGGCAATCCGTTGGTATTCAAATTCACTGTTACGGTTATCTTCTTCGTGGCACGCATTCCAGCCTTGCTCTTTGGAATAGTAACTTGTCCAACTGCCACGCCTTGGTACAAAAAAGTTGCAGTGCTTGCGTCCAACTTATAACTACCCCAGTTTGTGTTCTTGACCCTAATCTGGGTAGTGAAGCTTGTGTCGAAAGATGGTGTTGCAGGAACTGAGTTGAGGGTTTGAATTTCAATGGCCCCCAATCTCACCTTAGGAGTCTTGACTTTCATGACAGTGAGACCAAACACAGTCATCACAATGATCTGAAAGATGATGAAAATACCAATGTATGCAAACAACTTGATTCTCTTCTGGCGTTTGAGCTGATCATCTTCGGAGACCAAAGATTCTCCATCACTTCTGGTGTAACCATTTGCCTGGTGTGTCTTCTCGGCCATCTCTCAATGTAAATATATTCGAAAAGAAAGCAAATCTCTCTGTCTTTGTGGGTTTGTTTCTTTAGGGATGAATAACAATTTGTAACTAAGGAAGTGAAGGGAGCTGTGTTGTGGTGATGATGGAAATATGAAAAGAGTATAATTATGTGTGTCTATATATAGTATTTGGAATTAAGGGAATGATCGAGCTTCCTAGCTAGAACATGTGAGTTAGGGGTGAAGTATTTTAATGCAGACACCAATTCAAACGCGTCCAAAGCTGGGAATATATTCTCGACCTCTAGATGGTCAATGGCTTTGGTTAGACTGTAGCTATCAGAAGGACTTTGTAGACCAAAATTTTCTACCTGAAGTTTACTCAGTACTTCACTTGTGAATATATCAACTTTGGCGGCTGATAAGAAGTACAGAATACTAGACCGCTATTAAACCAATGCTAGCTTGCTCATAATAGTTGAGTCAATGCATGACCAAATCTTTGAAGACTTAACCTAGAATACAAACAAAAGGATTAATTTTTTTTGACAGTCAAAGGAGAGGCATTCTATTGATAGAAAGTAAACGATGTTACACAGTAGACACTCATAAGGCGTGCTCGAGAGAATTGATTACTATCAAGCTAATCTAGGAAATCTAAACTAGCCCACGAACAATGTTCTGGATCAGAGCACAAAAGTAACCAGGATCATGCCTGTCGTCCAATGACGAACACCAACACGGATAAACCAAAGTAATGTTCGCCTAACAAACGTTACAAACTAGCAAGACGCCACAGTATGCGACACCTCACTGCTCGAGGCCCAAGCCCCGGGCACCCAGCCTACCACCAGGATCCCATATTCGGAACGAAAAATGGACTAACCTAGGTCTAGGACCAAAAGCCCAGACCCAATCACCATTTTGGCCCGAAAGGACAACCAATTGCCAGACCCAATATTTGCCCCAGCCTGTACGGGGAACACAAGAACCACTCCCCACCGTCTCCAGCACCACGCCGCCGAACAGAGACTCCGACCCTCAGACCACAACGACCAGTTCTCAACCAACTAACATGGACCACCCTTAGTCACCATGAACTGACCAGAAGCTCGCACCACTACCCTCTGAAGTCGAAGCAACCCTAACCTGAACAGAAATCGACGAATTCCATTCACCAAAAAGAGGCCACTAATGGCACATCGATTTGCCTTGCTTTTAAGTAGGGCGGGTATCGGCCTCAACCCATGCCGCTAAGAACTTTCGCCCACCGAACCCCTCTGCCTAACGAGAAAACAAAGCACTATCGATGAGAGCCCACAGATAGACAACTTTGGTGCGACGCCAGCATGGAAAGGCGTCCAGGATGCCGTGTCTAAAGAACTCTATTGACATTACAATGTTGGCACTCTCTCAAAAAATATGGATGACATGCATTAGTAACATTAACAAGCTAAGCAATATGGGCATTTCTCTTCTTAATCATTGAGAAAGGTAAAAGCATGCATCATCATAACCCTTGCTTGTTTCTTCATCCAAAACTTTTATAAAGGGAGTTGGTAAAATCTTAACTTACAAGTTTTGGTTCTTCAAAACTCTTTCCTCTCTACTTTTCTGTAGGTGAAAGAAGTAGGTTGTCCCTCCTTATTTTCATGGAGCAACATTGTTTCCAAAACCTCTCTACTCCCTTGCATGTCCCGGTTGGACAAAACCAAATCAAAAGAAAAGCCATACCTTCTCTCTTTAGGGTAGGTGTCTCTCACTCTTGTGTCATGGAGTCAAGGTTTTTCAATGCTCTTTTCTTCTCCTTGCTGTCCCGATTTGGTATAAATCAGCATGGCATTTCCTCCATTTAAGGAGAACCATTTTATTCATCTTTTTGATGAATGGCTAAGATTAACTCTTGAGTCTCCACTTGCAACACCTTGTGCCTATAAATACCACATCAATTGAAGCCATTCGGTACTTGAAATATTTAGGAAGAGTGAGAGTGTTGTTCTCTTCATTTCAAGTCATTTTATCTCTTGCATTTTCTAAGAGTCATCTTGTTTTCCAAAGAGTGTTTCGGTTTGTCAAAACAAGTATGAAAACTCTCTTTTGCTCCTACAATTGCTAGGAGGTTTATAAAACAAGATTTTTCCTTCTTGAGATTTTACATCTCCATAGGAAAGCATATAAAACCACTTTCAAACTTGCATATTTTCATATTGCATATCATAGGTTGAAATGATGGTTCAATTTCGTTGGAAGCATTCTAGAGAGAATTAGTCGTTCGAGTACTAAGTTCTAGGAGAAACTGCATTGCCACTGATATTGCAAACACTTGTTCTGGCGAGAAGAGAGTTAATTAGATCTTAGACTAGTTGCGTGAATACTATTAAGGATAGATGAGTGTCTTTGTATCCTGAGAGCTATTGTCTTGTAAAGAAAAGTGTTTTACATATATAGGGATTGTAAGCACTTGTTTTGGCGAGAAGATAGATAGGTCTTAGTCTAGTTGTGCGAATACTAGCAATGATAGAAGAGCGTCTTTGTATCCTGAGAGCTTTTGTCTTGTAAAGAAAAGTGTTTTTACATAGTGGAAATGTTTTTCCCTAAAGAGTTAGGAGCACACAGTTTTTTCCCTATTGCAGGGTTTCTGCGTTAAAAAAAATATTCAGGTGTTATTTATCGCTTTCCTTCTTTTTGCATTTTATCAAGTTCGTTATTGGTTATTCGAGGATAGAAACACTCTCTACTATCCTCGAATTAACATTCCAACGAAATTTTTTATAAAAAGCCCATTCAACCCCCCCCCCCCCCCTAATTAAGGTCGCATCACTCGCATGGAGTTCTAGAAGATGTACAATAATCTCTAAACCAGGTGTGTTTTTTTTTTTGGTCAAAGAGTGACATTCATTTAAAAAACTCGAAGGGAAAACCATACCGAGCAAGAGCCCCAACAACCTAAATATAAGGTAAAACTACATAGGAAGCACCTCGAACCTAAACCATAAACAATCAGGACAAATAGGACAAACCTAAAAATAAAATAAAATATCCTAAAATTAAACTATTACTATCATTGTCTCTGTAATGTCGCATAAGCAGAACTTATCATGCAAAGACCACTGAGTAAAGCATCAATAGAACCAAGTTCAAAGAATACAATATGTGCCGACGCTAAACCAATCTCAGCACACACATCAACAGATAACCAACACTAACAACAGTGATCTTTCTACCACCAAGACCAAGGAGAAGCTCTAGCTGCTGATCAAGATCAAAGATCCAAATCAAATGAAACAAGGACAACAACGTAACCAGAGCCGATAGAAAATGGGAGGTGAAAAATCCATGCGCGAGCTCTCACAATCGCCAAGGTAAGATGTTTGCACCAACAAGTGGGAAGTCACTTTCAGGTGGCAACCATAAGCACCATCGGTCAGTCCTCTCATTTCATTGAGGTTGGGGATAAATAGAACTAAACTGGTGTACAATTGACTAATCAAATATATGAAAACATTTAAAAAAATTCGACGATAATTAAACCTAAAACAAGACGTGTGAAACATGCTTGTTCAGTTATTATATATGCATGCATGGTTCATTGTGCTTTTGTTTTCTTTCTTTTGCTTGATTGTTTTTCTTCTTCTAAGAAACAACGTACAACAGTATTTGCCGAGAAATATAGGGAGGTTTAACCTATCTATCAGGAAATGCATAGCAACCTAATTCCATAGGTATAAAATGATCATATATCTCCATTAGTAAATTCGTAAATTATTCGTGAATTGACGAATTTTTGAAAGAAAAATAACATCCGTTTCCCAAATTATTGGCAAAGATTAGGAAAAAAACGCATTTTTTTCAACCTGGCCAAATTATTCGCGAATAATTTACGAACTTTATTATTATTATTATTATTATTATTATTATTATTATTATTTTATTGGAGTTCCCTAGAACTCTTCCTCTAAAAAAATAAAAAAATATTATGGCAAAATTTTTATGAATTTTATTCATATAAAATTACCGAATTATACACATACATATTTTTTACGTATAATTTACGTACGTTGTATCATTTACTATAATGTGAAGTGGTTGTATTCAAAAATTCAAGAGGATTGCCCAATATATTTTAATGTGTAAAAATGAAAAAGAAGAAAGAGTTTGAAGTGTAGAGTCTCTTGTAATTACTCTGCATCTTTTCCAAGTCTCAGCTGTCTTTTAACTAGTTTTTGTTCATACACGATCTGTCATATATTCTAGATAACCCATTAAACTAAAATATGCAAAGAATGTCAATGACCATATATATATTCTAGATAACCCATTTGTACATAGAAATTTGACTTGGTGTCCCTTTCATAATTATGATTTTCAGTTGGGAAAATTGTTAGTTTGGTTATTCATGTTTAACAGATGAGACGATATGGTCATTCATGTTTGATAAATATTATTTTGATCATCCATATTTTACTTTGCAGTCAGAATGATCACTTTGTTCATTTTAGATGTTAAAACCACATATGTGACACACATGCTTTACTTATTTTGATATTTTTGTCATTGTCAAGTTAATAAACATACTTGTATGTACCTTACAAATAAATACATATATTTTTTTAATGTTTAAAATAGACAAAGTGGCCAATATGAATGATAAAGTAAAACATAAGTGACCAATCTGATATTTGTTAAGCATGAGTGACTAATATGTCTCAATTGTCAAACATGAGTGACCAAACCAACAATTTTCCTTTTCTAGTTTAGACTCCGACAGTAACGATTTTCTTCTCGGCTGCTTTGATCTGTTGGCATAACCCCATTATACTGATGACATGAAAATGAACAAAGTAGGCTCCAGAAGTTTAAAGAGATACAAATGATTAATAAGATTCACATGTTCTGTAACGAAGCCTAGTAGTACATTACAATCATGCAAGGTTCATAAATTTTAGCAAGTTATATACATATACGAAAGCAAATAGGAACAAGAGCCAAGCATGTGTGGTATTTATTCAGTTCCTTGCTCAAGGACATAGCTATTACACATCAAAACAAAACCTCACTCATCAAGCCTTGAACTCAGAAGTTCAAGGTCGACAAAGGGTATTTAAAAATCTGAAGTAGGCGTATCTCCAAGAACTCTTCAGCATTAAACTCCCACAGACTATCCAAAATCCAGAGACGAATCCCAAAACCATACTGATAAAGAATCCCAGGCTAATGAGTCCATCATCATCATCATCCTCGACCTGTTTATTGTTCTCACTTTCACTGCCTCTTGTGCCATCATCGTCTCCTGGGCAAATGTCTGTCAGCGGCAGTCCACAGAGTCCACCGTTTTCAGCATATGAAGAAGCATTGAAACTCTGAAGCTGTGTGCCCAGTGGAATTCTTCCTGACAAATTGTTGTGCGACAAGTCCAAGACTTGAAGAAAATTCAAGCTAGAAAAACTTGATGGAATCCCACCAGAAAGATTGTTTCTTGAGAAATCAAGAGATTCCAACATCTTCAAGTTACCAAAGTTTTCAGGAAGGTTTCCCGTCAAACTGTTTCTTGACAAGTTGAAAGAAATCAACTCGGTCATACCCGTTACACTATCCGGAATTTCCCCAACCAAATCATTTCTTGACATGTCGATATATCTCAATCCCCTCACATTTAGCCCAAACTCGACCACTATTCTCTTCCACTCTAATTCCACAGACACAGAAGCATTTCGGGTATTACCAGCCAAAGCTGTTATGTTACCGAAACAATATGGCAAGACTCCTGATATGTTGTTTCCAGAAAGGTCTAGAACATGAACTGTGGCTAGACTACATAGAGACAAGGGTATGATTCCACTCAACTGATTGTTCCGTAAGCGTAGATAGCGCAAGTTAGTTAGGCTAGGCCCTATCCCTGCCGGTATGTTTCCCGATAAGCTATTGTCTCCAAGGTCAAGAACCGTTAATTCTGTACAGTTCTCTAAAGATGGCAGCTCTCCAATAAAATTATTATTTTGCAACATCAAAAACCAAAGTGACTGTAAACCTCCTAACCAGCTTATTGGTACTTTCCCATATAACTTATTCTTTCCCAGATTCAGAGACAACATGCTTTGAAATACCATCCAACAATCGGGAAGCTCCCCTGAGAGATTATTATTAGAGAAGTTGACAATCCACAAGTCACGAGGCGGCTGCGATTCACACAACGAAGACAGGGGTCCTGAAAACTTATTATTCGAGAGACTCAGCGTTACGAGAGTTGGAGGAAATGATGGCAATGCACCAGAAAACAGGTTGGAAGACAAGTCAGCATAAACTAAGCTGGTTGTGGACAAGTTCGGCATTGTCCCGTGAATTTGATTCTCCTGAAGAAATAAATACTCTAGGTGGTGAAATGGATCCCAAAATCTATCAGGTATTGAATCTAATATAGCAGCATTGGACATATACAACTCGGTAAGATTTGTCTGCGTTTGAATCCATTTGGGAAATTCTTGGCTAGCGCTCCCGCTGTAATTGGACATGCCTAAAGATTCCAGGTGAAATGGTGGACTCCAATCTGAGCTCAGGTTGATGGAGTAGTGATTCCCAGAAATGTCTAAATAATGTAAACGAGAGAGGTTTGAAAAGTGAGCTTCTTTTATGACACCACTCAAAGAGTTGCTGCGAAGATCTAAATCTTCAAGGCTAGAAAGTTGCCCAACACTCTCCGGTAGAGACCCATTTAGTTGATTATTGGAAAGTCTCAACTCTCTTAACTTGGAAAATCCAGTAAAATCTGACACTGACCCCCAAAACTGGTTATGGCTCAAGTCCAAGCTCTCAAGTGTGTTCTTAGAGCAAGACAAGGTTTCTAAAGTGTGCTCAATGTTTTCAGACAACTGGTTTGCACCTAATACCAATGAGCCTAGGCTGCAGAGGTTTTGAAAAGATTTTGGTATGCCACCTTCAAGTTGGTTAAGAGAGAGATCCAACGATACAAGAGAAACCATGTTTGTGAAGACATCTGGAATGGAACCTTGTAACATGTTGTTGTTGCTGCCAAAAGACTGAGAAGAGAGGTCTATATGAACAAAGTTGCTGCTGAGATTGGCTATCCAATAAAAGATAGAGGAGTTGAGAGAATTACCAGAGAGGTCGAGGATTTGAAGAGAGGTGGACGAATTGATATAGGAAAATGATCCTAGATTGACATCAGGAAGGTCACAATAAGATAGTTGAAGCTCTATCAAAGAAGGGTGCTTGCTTAGAGATTGTGGCCAATTCATAACCCCAGACAAATCCAAACTTGTAAGATTCAGATATCTCAGGGAAGAAAGATGAGATAACCACTCAAGATTTTGACAATGAACACCATGATTCTCCGAAAGATCAAGAGTGTACAAATTGGATAGATTTCCGAGTTGGGGAGGAACAGGTCCACTAAAATTAGCATATACGATTTTGAGTTGTTTCAGCTGACTCATAGAGCCAATGAACTTGGGAATCAAGGTTCCTCCAAAATCATTAAAACTGAGGTCCAAGTAGGTTAAATATCGCAACTCAAGAAGTGAAGGACCAACTTCACCCCTTAAAGGAACATCAGTAGAAATGAGATTACCAACCTCACCTCTTAAAGGAATAATATCAGTAATGGAGAGATCTAAAGTGATAACATGACCTGTTTGATTGTTGCATGCTATTCCTCTCCACTGGCAGCAATCTGTGTCTGTTTTCCAAGAGGCAAGAGCCTTGGATTCGTCGACGAGCCCTTGTTTGAACTGAAGAAGAGCATCACTTTCGCCGAGTAAGCACATAATCTTGGAGCTTCCAACAGTACTACTCGAGCAACAAAAGGCAGAAGCAAGGATGATGACAAGCCATAGAGACCTGCCATTCATTATAGTGGACAATGGCATCATGGTTAGATGATCAGGCATGCATATTCTATTTGCAAACCAATCAAATATATTATTCTAGTTTGAGTAGTTTCTAGCTAATTGCCTGATTGTTTGGAATTGTATACCATATGAAAAATCAAAAATCTTGGTCACTTTCGTACTCACAGAGTCAAGTCAGTCAACCCTGTAAGTACAAAGTAATCCTGCATTTCTTGACTAACAATCCTTGCATCGTAACCATAGATGTAAGCATTGTTGAATAAAGCATAACTGATGGACTATTTAGTGGCATGATTTTGCTCATAACTGATAGACCATTTTTGATATGATTGTACAAATTGTAATAGCAAGAATTAAGCAAAATCTTAGGTGAGGGTCTGAGATATACTTGAGGAAGCCTATTATATGTAAGCAGAAGAGTGTGATTGCTTCTGATGTAGTTTACAACCGATGTTTCTGAAGCACATCATGCTGCCTGCTCTCATGTGCTCATTATCTGCTCCGCAATGGCAGCATCAGTAGCCAAAGGCGAGCATAATGAGCACTTGGGTACAGGCAGTTTGAGGTGATTCAACTGCTAATGTGGAATGCAGGTAAACCATATAGGCATATACATTATGCAACTCAGCTTAACGAAGTAAACAGAAGCACAATGAACTACTAATGAGGTAAGAATACATGGTTCAAAGGAAGTTCTGTCTATCAGATTTTGGAGTACATTATACGAATAACGATCTCTATAGACTACAAAAGTGAAATTCACCTCTCGGTGCATTCAAGACATCCCTGTGGAACAGATATCTGTTTTACATAATCCTAAGCCAACCAAAGCTGACAAGTTTGTTAGTACGGATCATTATCATGCTTTCCCCCATCTGTGCTGGACTACCTCCTTCCTGTTGAGTCCGAGGTGGGCGAGAATGGATCATAAAGTAGGTGTCCTCCAGGATTAGATGCCGGCTTACCAGAGGCGTATTGATTATTGATGAACTGCTGATTTGAACCCATATGAGCTGGATAACCGTGTTGAATTTGGATGTGATTTCCAGCCCTTGGAGGCAAAGGACCGGGCAGATTGTGCATTTGGTGAGCCGGATTGTAGTTCCCTGGTCTCATTGGCAAGAGCGGCGCCCTAGGTGCAACAGGATTGGTGCCTAGAAATGTCGGAAGTCTGGGAGGAACTGAGATGGCAGTTGAGTTTCTGCCAAACTGAACGGCAGACATATGAGCTGAATGTGCACTCATCTGATTGCTGGGCTGAGCCATATTTTGCAAAGCCATCTGGAAAGATGGTGGCGCCTGAGGTCGTCCCATTGGTCCAGCGGGGTGTGCACTATGAGCTGGAAAATGATTGCTTTGTCGAAGAACTGTTTGAAAGGCTTGATTTTGTGGCCGGTGAGGCTGAAAAGTGAAATCACCAGGACTTGGAGGTGTCACCACAGGTGGTTTTATAGGATTGAAATTTGGCACACTTCCAGACACAGAACTATGGATTCTTGGCTGAGATGTGGAAACTGACATGGGGTTCATATATGGGTTGGGTTGCGGCACAGAAGTATAAGCTGGAGATGCATTGAGATGATTAGGACTAGACATAGGCTGAGGAAAAGAAGGGGCAAATGGATCTGTGATAGAGGTTTGGCCCATTGGAGGGGGTCGATTTCCAAAGAATGTAGCTGGAGCTGAGCTATTAGTTTGAGCTGATGGAGGCTGAGGAGTCATCATAGAAAGATTTCTCGGTGGGCCAAGAGAACTGGGACTGGTCTGAGGCATATATGTATGCTGCAAAACCGGTGGTGATAGGTGTTGTTGTCTTGGGGAAAAAAGAGGCGGTGGAGGCCCAAAAAATGAAGGCTGGTTTGTAGAGTTGAAAGATGATGTTGATAGATGAGTAGGATTATCAAGAACTGGCCTTGAAGAATTCATTGGCGTGAAGCCAGGTAGATTCATCAGACTGCCGGATTGGCCCGAGGAGAAAAATGGACCAGGGTACTGAAACTGCCCATTTTCCGGAGTTTGTGTAAGTCCTCTTGCTGCTTGCACCAGTCCTTGGTCTACCATAGCAGTTGGAACCATATCCGAGGTGGATGTGTCCTGGCCTTGACTGGTAACCGATGCCAGATTTCCCTATCAATAATGACCAGTAGAAATGATCATAAAGTCGTATATAAGAAGATGCATAAAAAATTAGTGTATCACAAGGCTCCCGATAAAAATTTCTAAGTAATACTGAAACTCACAGATAATGAGGTGACTAGCAGTTCGATTACAGCAACAGCTGCATCTACTTTCTCATATGTGTCAGCTGAAACATGAACATATAACTTTTCATATTCACCCTGGATGTCACTCCCAGCATATTGTTTTATTTCAATCTGCATATAAGGTAACAAACAAGACATCAATGAGAGGATTGTGTGACATATTGGCACAACCAGTCCATGGAGATATTGCTGTTTAGATTAATGTGTATGAATGACTATTGCATACCTTCTCTCCTGTCTCTGTTTTGGTACCATAAACTTGAATCTTGGCTCCTGTTTCCTGAATTGCATTCTTCAGTTAAAAGATAATATAAAGATATAACGTACAACACAAAGATCATCGACACGTGCTCATGGTATACATGAAAGTGGTTCATAGTAGCCCGCTTGAGCATTTCCACGAACTTTCTCACCTTTTCTAGTTGCTTCTGATTGTCACCTCCTGGCCCATATATCAGCGCAACAAAGTTGTATCTAGGGTACTCGTTGGCCTGAAAAAGAATTACTACATGTCAGCGTCATAAAGCTAATACTTGGGCTTCCTTCACACAGAAAACCGAAATTTTGGGGAGAAGGTTTTAGAAAAGGAAAAAAAAAATATTAACAACGATTAACCTCTGAAATGTAACAATCCTATCTACCCCAAAAGACCGAGATGTCTGGAAAAGTTTGACATGGAACTGAAAACAAGATGATAAGCTTACAGGAATGGGAACTGTTGCCTCCTTCAACAAAGGTTTGTAATCAGATGGAGCCTTGTAACTTGGATTCAACTTCAATATTTCACCTGTAAATACGCAAGATCAAATCAAGTAATGCATAACATAAGCACCAGGATGGTAGAATCTGGAGACATTATACCTATGATTTCCCGCTTTTCAAGTTCCAATTGTTCTGCGGCCTACATCAATGAAGTTCATAGTCAGTGCTAAAGAGCATACCATATAGCCAGAACGTACACAAGAGAACGATGAAAGAAAATAAGATGCCAATACTAGGGAATCATGAAATTGAAGAAAACTGCACCTCTTTGTCAACTTGATGCCTAGAGGATATGTGATCTGGATTCTGGTGTGTTGATGGCATGTTCTCATCGTGTCCAACATCCGATATTCCATATTTCAACTGTTGTGTAATTTGATCCACCCGAGTCTGCTCAAAATAGTACCACCAAACAGGCAGTAATATCACTTAGTGGCACCTGGAACGGGAGTATTCAATGTGAACCATTCACACAGAAGACACCGACCAAACTTTTATTACCGATTGGGAAAAGGTAAAAACTCAATTTTCACTAGCTGACCATGATTCACTTCCCACACAAACTGTGGCTACATATGCTTAAAATCATCGAAGTTCTTAATACTAGTACTGTATGGGAATAAGTAATCACAGAAAGTTGGCATCATAAAATCAGGAAAATAAATTCACATCACAAGAAAGATAACAAGAGCAGGATTAGCTTGCAGAAAATCCATACAATACCTGATAGGCTAAGGCTCTTAACTTTCTAACAGAAGCATCTTGAGTCAGATCAGCACCCCATTTTGTTTTCCTCTGAGCCTGCTTCTTTTTATCTCCGCTACTACCATGATCACCGGCTCCAACGTTCTTATCTCTCCGAAAAACGGGCACGAGAGAACCCGACAACTTGTTTTTCGGTATAACAAACCCCGACTTAACAGCAAACTTGGACACCCTTTGGCTACTACTTGATGAACCAGAGGCAGTATCAACCTTTGCACTCATCCTGTTCTTCAATCTATGTAAACAAAAACCACCACATACATATCAAACACTTTAAAAGTATCAAACTTTAGTCTATCAAAAAGTAAAACAACAACAACAATGCACCAAATAGTTCAAACTTACTCAGAAATGGTATATCACAAACAAAAACTCAAAGACTAAAACTTTGCTTCACCCTTCAGAAGAAGACTCTATAAATCATGAACCCAGATAAAAATACACAAAACCCAGTTCAAATTAGGTGGTCTCAATCCGAAAGAACTTCTTCAAATCTTGAAGAAAGAGAAAGGTATAATCTTTAGTACAACCCAAGAAAACCCAAATTCCAATGAGAAGATAAGGTGTTTGTTTGTCTCAACTTATAAACGTATCTAGAAACTTAGTGCTGAGAGAACAAGAGAGAGAGAGAGAGAGAGGGAGTACCTTCGTTTTGGGTCAGACTGAACTGGACTGAACTGAAGTATTCCAAGACTCGTTGAAATGTAAAGAGAGCTTTGTTTTCATGGAGTCTCTAAACAGCAGTGGCAAAGAGAACCTAGAGACTTGGCTGGAGCCGGGTCGGGTCGGAAAAGGAGTCGATTTAACTTGAGGTGGGTTGAAGTCCATATTTGATTTTTTTTTTCTTGGGAGGTGTATTTTCATTGATTTTATTAGAAAAAAAAAACTTAGAAAAATATGATTAAGAATTTTGTAATGACTAGAGAATGTTATTGTTTTTTTTTTTACTTCACCATAACATTAAGAATCTTGTAAATCTGGTGCGGGTGAAATAGGTTTACATTAAGAGTATCTCCAACAACTCTTGTATAAAATCTCTATTATACAAGACTAAAACATAAAATTTGTATAATTGTTTGGGGTCAACTCCAACAGCTCTTCTATTCTATTCCTAAAAAATAAATGCTAATCTCTATAATTTAATGAGTATAGGGATATTTCTCAAATCAAGTCAATAAATTGTAGGAGAGAGACAAAAATTGATGTGTTTTTGTTCATATTTTGAGGAGAGAATGTTGAATTGTGTAGGTGAGCAATAAATTTTGAGTTTTCTATAGATATAGGGATTCTCTCTCCTCTTTATCCATTTTCTATAGAATACAAGACAGTTTACAAGAGCTGTTGGAGCCAAAAAGATGTACTTTTTCAATAAAATAGCAATTCTTGTGTTTTTACAAGAGCTGTTGGAGATGCTCTAAGAGCTCCAAACTTGAATAGTACAAACAGAATTTGTAAAAAACTAGCATTATCACTATTTTTTAAGTATAATATGCTAAGCTCGACATTAGTGAAATTTACAGTTTGGCTCAATTTCTCCAACAGGTAGCTGTGACTAGAAAATCACGAACTGTCTCTTTTAATGCTTGTTTGGTGTGCCACTGTCAAGGTAAAATGTCGTCATGCATTGCGTCGTTGATCTTGCTTCTTTACAAGCTATTGGAACGAGAAGAGCATCAACCTCGCTCGATGAATTATTTTTGCCTAAGTGTTTCAAGACTTAGGTTTCGTATCTCGCTATTGATCCATGAAAATCGATACTTTGTGCACTATGTTTGACACAAAGCAGAGCAATCTTCTTGACGAGTGTTGAGAACACTTTGATAGAGGGTGACTTCTTAAACCGCCGAAATCTTCACGCCCTATCTGGTGAAAACTCATTTGATCGTTGTTGTCTGACAAGAGTAAACTGCCGAATCCTCACGCCCTGTCTGGTGAAATTTTGAGTTTGCTATCGTCGGTTGATTCTCGTAGAAAGAGAGATTGTTTGCTGAGAGCGAATTTGCATATGTGTGTAGAGGTCCTTAATTCGTCTTAAATTCATCTATTTATAATGATTAATAACCGCCTCATCAAGCAAAGAAACCGAATCCTAGAAACATTATAGATTTGAGATTCAATCAATCTGCGCCTTCATTATTTCTCCAACAATCTTGCACCATCTAAACATTCATTTTCGCACTAACACATATAAAAACGTGGGCCACAAAAGTAGGCCCATAATAACTTTGGTCCATTAACGAAAATGAATGTTATTTTCATTTTGGGCCAAAAACACTTGCTTATATTTTAAGAAGACTACGTACGAGAAGAATCATAAATGAAATTAGTGTACATCTAAACACTCGGGATTGAGGTAAGTATGCCAAAGACCGATAAATCAAGCAATCTAAACAAGATGCAAATAAGTCGATGACATAAATTATACCAAATTAGAGCCCTAAACAGATAGAACATCTATTGCAATATTATAACCTCGAAAAATAAAACCCAGATCAGACATCATGTCCAAATGACAACCCTTGAAGTGAAAGTAGTTTCCACAAAGATTATCAAACCTTCTTCTCCAACACCTGACCATCTTCGCAATTACCTCTTCTCCTTTCTTGATTAGACATCATGTCCCAACATGTATAGCTATTTGATCCTCCTCTTCGAATCCAAAGGCAACAACACCAACATTACTGAAATTTCCAAACTTCTCAAACAGTCACTAGCCCAAGTCTTAACTCTCTATTATCCTCTAGCGGGAAGAATCCACAACAACTTGTATATAGACTGCAACGATCAAGGCATTCCTTTCCTTGAAGCACACGTCACCAACTACAAACTCTTCGACGCCGTCAACCTCTCCAACTCTGACCACCTCACTAAATTCGTTCCATTTGAGCCCGAGGATGCTGCAAGTATTATTCCCTTAGGTGTTCAGCTCAACGTGTTTGCATGCGGTGGCTTTGCTATTGTTCTATGCATTTCTCACAAGGTTGTCAATGGTACGTCGATGCTCATGCTTAGTAAAACTTGGGCAGACACAACCCGACGAGCACTTCTCGGAGATGACGCTCCTGCCGTTGTCGTTGTCCAAGTCCAAGTCCACCGTCCCGAGTTCGTTTCTGCCACACTCTTTCCTCCCAAACTGTTTGCAAAGACCAGTTTGAAAGTGCTAAAACTAGAATGATAGAAACTAAAAGGCTCAACACATGATGTGTTAACGCAGGAAAAAATTCTAACGAGGATAAAAACCCTACGGGACTTTTAGGAAAAGCACCGAACCAACATCACTAATATCAAATTGTTTATACACTCTAGATGAACAAATTACAATCACAAGCACACTATGCTAAATTGTAATAAGATTATCAATAAAAAACAGTTTGAATCAACTTCTCCTTGTCAAGCTAGAAAACCTCCATGTTTCCTTTACAAGCAGCAAGCTTCTTCTCTCTAACCTTTGCAGCAAACTTGACCTGCACAAACAACAAAGATTGTCAAACACGAAAACATAACTCTAACCACTAGAGTTCACAAAATCAGATCTGATTTGTAGAATCTTTTTCTCTCCAAAACATCCAATTCAACTATCTGAAATACTTCATATATATATGGTTGAGTTTATAATGACCTAATGTCCACATCCCTAGAGTTTAGCTGCAAATCAATTACTTTGATTGCAGAATCTCTCGGATGTGATATTATTTTGGTTCAATAGAAATACTTCTTCCTTATCAGATTAGCAGCGGATCCATATCATTAATTGATATAAAACCTATCAATACTAACCTTAACCAGATAAGGTAACAACACATCCTAACAATTAGGATACCTTACCTTTGCACAAGGTTAGTGTCTTTAGGCTTTGAATTCTGATTGCAGTGTTATAGTTGTGAGTGATTTGCCACAACCATTTACTTACAAACTCCCCCTTGGCAAATCAACCACAACTCCACACTGAATTGACAGTACCTGCAAGCAATCAATTTCATCCCAGCAATACATAACACCAGCAACATGCATGAAATAACAGTCAGGAATCTTCAAAGTTAAACTACACAGTTCATCAATTACCAACACAAAATCTTAACCGATAACCCTAAAAATTAAAAAAAACTAATTTTTTTTTAAAAAAAATGGGTTTATCTGTGCAAAAAGATGGAATCAAAAACTAGCAAAACAAAAGGAAGAGTCAGACTCCCCCTTAGATCATGCATGCAGGTCTACATCTCCCCCTTTATGGTTGATTGGCAAGGCCTAATCTCCACAGCGACGCTTGGCTTGATCCACAACTCGATCCATGTGCCGACTCCACTCTGGAGATGACATCTTACCAGACATTGAGAGCATGTCTGCAACCATACCCAAGAGGCACCCCACATCTTCTCGAACATCCTTCATATCAGGAGCAATCTCTGCAACTTCTTGTCGCAGATGGGTGACATCCTCCTCCAATTGAGCAAGTCGCTCTCAGTTAGTGCGCTCAGGAGGCGAAGACGGTTGCCGATAGAGAAATGATGGCGGTGACAAGTGGTTATTGGAGGCAGAGTCAGAGCGAGCAGAACAAACAACCATAGCAAAACGACGATGCATAAGCTGTTGATGAAGGTAGAGCTCGAAATCAGTAAAACGCTCGTGAGTACAGATACAACGCACCATCATCTTTATAGGATCAATGAGAAGATGAAAAGGAAGGTGGGGAAATGGAAGAACCCTTTCTTGGTAACCGTGCACAGAATCCCAAATATTTTCAGAAGTGGAAAAGATTTTCCCTCCCAGTACACGTATCCGGAATTAATATGGAAGGAAAATTTGAACCGGCCCATTACTATTGGAGCAAGCCCACAATCCTCTGAAGCACAAAAGCCCAATATGCTGAAGAGAACTAAAACCATTCTGCCAAAGATCAAGAAAACTCAAGACAGTATGATTAGTCCTAGTCTTAATATCAAAGTAAGCAAGATTACAGAGAAACATTAAACATCACTCTCACAGAGATGGATCACTAGCTCACACTGATGTATAGTGGTGAATACTAACACTAAGAGAAGTAGTAAGAACAGTTACCAGGTCATATGCTTGCATTCCAATCAGTGATGGGAGATACCAACAGTTAAAATATTTGAATCAAGAGAACTTTGATCAAGGTTATAGTGGGGCTGGGGGGGAAGCACTACCACATTTTAACCCATTGCCGGCGATTTTTAAATCGTCGGCAATGTTTTTTAACATTAGCGGCGATTTTTGCCGGAAAAATCGCCAGTAATGTCTTTTTTTTTTTTAACATTACCGGCGACATAAATGTAGGTCGCCGGCAATGTCCCGTCGGTAATGCAAAAAAAAAAAAACATTACCGGCGATTTTTCCGGCAAAAATCGCCGGTAATGTTAAAAAACATTGCCGGCGATTTAAAAATCGCCGGCAATGGGTTAAAATGTGGTAGTGAAGAATCAGACAGGTGAGAGTGTCCTACAGGGTCTAAGCTGTCTATACTAATACATGTAGAGAGTCATAGTGGTGAATGTGTCCTTACATACTCATGAACTCCTTCTATGAATGTCACAATTTGAAAGTTGGAGTGAGTTGAGACTTGAATGATAGTGAAACTTCTGGTTTTCATTTGTAGTTTGTGATCTTCAGAACAATTTGAAAGGCACTCCTGGTAGGATATTCAATGTCACCCAGGATATTAGTTGTCTGATAGTCTATATTCTGTATCATTTTGTACTTCATCAGGAAGTTTTGTCATTTTGAACTTTTCTTTTCTTCACCATGCAAAGCAGCATATCATCTGAAGAATGTAGAGAAGTAGTGCAATACTTAGTACCATATGTAGATATAACACATTCACCCTGGAAGGAGAAGAGGGATAAGCTACACTACGCTAGCTTTTTGTGAGGGATAAACAAGAAAAGGAAAAATGTAATGGCTCAAAGAGGCTGTTCTTAGTGAAAATCTAACAGGCAGAGTTTCCAAAGGCTTTTAATGCAAGCTTTTCGCGGTAGGCTTTCTAGTGATCTACAAGTCCCTTGCTTGCTCTATAGTTCCTATACCAGTGGTCGCTTGTTCCACACCTGTGGCTAACGACATCACCGCATTTTTCTCCCTTGTCTCGAGATTGTTGGACTTTGGACTTGCCTTTGTCAACAGTGGCACCACCTCTTTGGCTACCTCAGCCACCATGGCCTCCACGGCCTTTGTTGGTGGCTCCCCTCTCATGGTTTTCACTTGATCTGTGGTCCATCTCTGGGCGGTTGTAGGGACCTTGACGTCCCTCACGTTTTCCCTTTCTTCTAGGGTTCCGCTCCTTGCGCCTTGCGCTTCCATAGTTCGCTTCAGGAACTCTGTTTGTCCCCAAAGGTCTTGAACTATTGTTCACAAGTACACTATTCTGCTTCTCTACAACAGAAACAAAATCTATATAATCTGATTGTACGTTGTGATATTCCTGGTACGCACCTCATTACGGTATTGGTTTGCAAGTATCCTTGCAGTGACCTGGAATGTAGAGAGGGTTTTCTCGAGCATATCCGCTTCAGTCACATCCTGATTGCAGTATTGAAGCATGGATCAAAGCTTGAGCATTTCAGCATCAAAATATGCTATGCTCTTGAAGTTTTGGAACCTAATGTGGGTCCACTTGTCCTTCAGATCCGGAAGTAGGGTGTCTACAATATTTCCAAATCTCTCAGCGAGGGCTTCCTACAATGCTCTAGGGTCATTTACTTTCAAGTATTGCCATAACAGTGGCTCCTCTATATGGCATTTCATAATGATGATAGTGTGCGCCTTGGCAGCTAATGTTGGTGGAAACGCGAGATTTGGATTATCTGGTTCAATCGTGGGGAGTATAGACTTTGATGTCAACGCATTCTTGACATCTCCACACCAACGATGATACTTGATGCCTCTTTGGTCCAATTTACCAAAATTGAGTTTTGTTTCAGACATCCTGAAAATAAACAGAAGATGTATTAGTTTCGCAGTCGTAAAAGACTTCATGGCCGGACAACTAATTCGTTTTCCAATCATCTCTGGATTAGTACTTCACTTTGAAGTAAGTGGTCTCGCGAATAATCTTTTTTCGTCTTAATCGATGTTTTTCTTTATGAACACTCATAGTTCAAATCGATTATATGAGCGCTCTTAGTTCACTCATGAACACTCTTAGTTCACTCATGAATGCTCTTAGTTCATGTGGGAACGCTCTTAGTTCCATAAATGCCCACCTTCAAGAAATGTGCGGTGTAGAAAGGAAGGATGGGATGTTATCCCGAAATCTCTATGGAAAAATCTAAATTTTCCAAAAGAGTAAGTTATTTTGAAAAAGACAAAGTTGAGTTTGTAAAAACTTACTCGTTGTTTTATTACAAAACAATTCTTTTTCTTCCTCTTTTTCTCTTTGGGATCACAGCGGCGGTGGAGTCAGCGGCGGTGCTCGATTTAGGGTTTCGTACTGATAACGTGTTTTAGGAATTAAGAATGTAGAGAGAATGATATGAAGCAATAAATTGTGTAACTTTATTAATGAAGAAGCAACTCCTATATATAAGAGAGTACAAGAAGTACAAACACAAAAGTAATCCTATTACATCTCTAGATAAGTTATATTGCCATATCCTGTAATCTTCACCATAACTAGAAACATCAAAAATATCCTACAACACTGCGGATGTTTTATTTTTCATATATTGGCAATATACGGAGAGCCAATGAACCATTTGAAAGGCTAGGCAATGAAACTCAAACTCATCCACCGAAATCAGAACAGGTTGGAAGTTGGAACTGTACCCTATACTTATCCCAAGTTTCCCAACCTAGCTAAACCATCATTCAACCCGTCCATATGGTGAAACGTACCAACCAAATCAATCAAACGCATCGATATATATATATATATATATATATATATATATACAGAGCTCTTCGGTTGCGGACGTCCGCACCGGAGAGTTTCGTGCGGATTCCGGCTTTTCGCCTGCGTCCCGGTCACCGAATCCGATCTTCACCGTTCAGATTATAGGTATACGTGTGTAGATTAATCCTGTAAAATTTCATCCAATTCGGTGATCGTTTGATACCTCAAAATATATATATATATATATATATATATACAGAGCTCTTCGGTTGCGGACATCCGCACCGGAGAGTTTCGTGCGGATTCCGGCTTTTCGCCGGCGTCCCGGTCACCGAATCCGATCTTCACCGTTCAGATTATAGGTATGCGTGTGTAGATTAATCCTGTAAAATTTCATCCAATTCGGTGATCGTTTGATACCTCAAAATCGCGATTTACACGAACGGACAGAAATTAGTAAACCGGAACCGTTCGTATTCCGGTTGGTAAATCATGATTTTGATGTATCAAACGATCGCCGATTTGGATGAAATTTTACAGGGTTAATCTACACACGCATACCTATAATCTGAACGGTGGAGATCGGATTCGGTGACCGGGACACCGGCGAAAAGCCGGAATCCGCACGAAACTCTCCGGTGCGGACATCCGCAACCGAAGAGCTCTGTATATATATATATATATATATATATATATATATATATATATATATATATATACAGTCCTTCTCAAATGCGGACGTCCGCACCATGAACAGTACGTACGGATTTGGCTTTTCCGGCCACTTCCCGGCCGAATTTGGGTAAACTTCCTTCTAGACATATGTACATACACCTGTGTAGATCATTTGTCTAGAAGAAACTTTTGGCTAATTCGATCTCTAAGGCCCTCAAAATCGCGTTTCAAAAAAACTGGACATAAACCGGTCCGATTTATGTCCAGTTTTTTTGAAACGCGATTTTGAGGGCCTTAGAGATCGAATTAGCCAAAAGTTTCTTCTAGACAAATGATCTACACAGGTGTATGTACATATGTCTAGAAGGAAGTTTACCCAAATTCGGCCGGGGAAGTGGCCGGAAAAGCCAAATCCGCACGGTGAACAGTACGTGCGGACGTCCGCATTTGAAAAGGCCCGTATATATATATATACTTTTGGCCGGCGTTCCGGTTTATGTCCAGTTTTTTTGAAACGCGATTTTGAGGGTCTTAGAGATCGAATTAGCCAAAAGTTTCTTCTAGACAAATGATCTACACAGGTGTATGTACATATGTCTAGAAGGAAGTTTACCCAAATTCGGCCGGGAAATGGCCGGAAAAGCCAAATCCGTACGTACTGTTCATGGTGCGGACGTCCGCATTTGAGAAGGACTGTATATATATATATATACGGTCCGGATCAGGTGCGGACGTCCGCACCTACTGTTCATGGTACGGATTTGGCTTTTTTGGCCACTTCCCGGCCAAATTTGGGTAAACTTCCTTCTAGACATATGTACATACACCTGTGTAGATCATTTGTCTAGAAGAAACTTTTGGCTAATTCGATCTCTAAGGCCCTCAAAATCGCGTTTCAAAAAAACTGGACATAAATCGGACCGGTTTATGTCCAGTTTTTTTGAAACGCGATTTTGAGGGCCTTAGAGATCGAATTAGCCAAAAGTTTCTTCTAGACAAATGATCTACACAGGTGTATGTACATATGTCTAGAAGGAAGTTTACCCAAATTCGGCCGGGAAGTGGCCGGAAAAGCCGGAATCCGCACGGTGCGGACGTCCGCACCTGAAAATCCCTCTATATATATATATATATACGGAGCTTTTCAGGTGCGGACGTCCGCACCGTCCGCACCGTACGGATTCCGGCTTTTGGCCGGCGTTCCGGTCACCAAATCCGATCTCCACCGTTCAGATTATAGGTATGCGTGTATAGATCAACCCTGTAAAATTTCATCCAATTCGGTGATCGTTTGAGTCCTCAAAATCGCGATTTACACGAACGGACAGAAATCAGTAAACCGGAACCGTTCGGATTCCGGTTGGTAAATCGCGATTTTGAGGACTCAAACGATCACCGAATTGGATGAAATTTTACAGGGTTGATCTATACACGCATACCTATAATCTGAACGGTGGAGATCGGATTTGGTGATCGGAACACCGGCCAAAAGCCGGAATCCGTACGGGTGCGGACGGTGCGGACGTCCGCACCTGAAACGGACTGTATATATATATATATACACACACCCTCTCTTATAACATGTATGATGCATATCAGCATATCCATGCATGCATGCATACCGTGGCCAAATCATGTACTCAAATTCGTAAAGCTGCTGATCGATCTGGGAGCATTTTTGCTCACCTCCCCCTAGGGAGGTTATATTCACCCCCTCCTAACGTGTTCACATATGTTAAAAATGATCATAAATGCCGATTATGGCTAATTATTTTTTAAAATATTTTTTGTTTAATTTTTTTTGTTAAACTAAAAATGGTTTGCAGCTTTAGTTCGTCGACAAACTCAATTAAAGTGTGCAGCATTAAATTGCTAGACGCTTGCAAAATTTGATCAAATAAATAGTGTGCTCCTCTCTCTCTCTCTTCTACAAATCTGGGCATATATGTAGAACAGTAAAAGTACTGGACTCTGAATTTCATATGAATCGGGTGCTTAAGATATTGACCAGGTAATGAAGAAATCGGTTGGGTGCTTGTAGATCTGGGATTTGGGTGAAGAAGAAAATTATTTATTTTGAGTTTAATTTGATTTGAGATTTAAGGAAGTGATATTTCAATTGATTTAAATTGTTTCTGGATTTTTTTCTGTCTTCGAGCTTCTGATCTTCTAACAATGATGAAATTGACATGGTGATATGAACGGAAAAAGATGATAAAAAAATTATCCAGCATTTTTAATACTTAATTGTCTATATTGGAATTTTTATATTTCTATACTAATTTTAGATATTTAACCATAGTTAAGTGTAAAGTTAAATCGGACAGATGACAACATAATAGGAGGGGGTGAATATAATCTCCCTGGGGAAGGCGAGCAAAAATGCTCCCGATCGATCTGCTTATGTACGCACACTATTTATAGACCTCAAGTTTTTCTGGGGAAGCTTACGAGTTATTATGATTATCTAGCTTGCATCCATGGATATGCACGTAGGCACATGGCTCACAATAACTTCATCGATTGTGTTACAGGTACGGAGATCCAGACATGATCTATATATGCGCATCATCATTCATCAATTATATGTACCTACGTAGCTATCTAGCTAGCTGGCCTTCCTCAAGCTCGATCCAGAATCTAATGCTATTCTAGTTCCAGAACTTCCATATCCTACACGATCCAGTTGGGCAGAAAGTGCCAAATATATATACGTAACTAGCTAGCTATATATAGTTCAAGTTTCGACTACCACCAATACTCCACCATCTTAATTGAACAATAACAGAGCAATGCAGCTCTTCCATCTCAATCTGTTTAGATCAAATTTATTAGAATGGTCACAAGCAAGAGATAGATGAAACCCTTCATGATTAATGGTGGTACCGGTTTATCGATCTAACTCTCCCAAATGCAATGAATATGCTTATTGATTCCTAAAGTTAGATATAGATTAGTAGCTATAGTGTACTTAAATAAGCACATGACTTAGCAAACAGCTAAATGTGAGGTTTCAACTTTCAACAAGGCATTTCTAATAGAGGGAAGATCGATAACACTGTTATACATAACAATCAAGTTTTAAAAGCTATGTTGTGATTTATAACAGAAAATAAATAAATATTGTCTTAATTAGATATCTCTTGTGCATGCATGTGCGCTTCTCCTTCTTTCATGTTCGATACATACAATATATATATATATATATATATATGCAGATGAATAGACCTAAAAACACGAGACCAAAAATATGCAAATGCATTTTGTTATGCAACTTTTTTGCTGGCCACGTACATGATTGTTGTGATATACATTGCACAATTTGAGTCCATCTAGCTCTAGCTATATTCCAATCATGCATGTCATTCAAAGTTTTTTGTCATTCAAAGTTTAAATTTGACGGCAAGAATATTGTAGCTAGGTTTGGAATTATTGCATGCCAATTCAAATATATAAATATATATGACGTACAATATATCCAAAACATTTGAAAGATATTGATCGTTAATTACTATAGATAGAAGTGTTTTATTAGTTCTTGGTTACGTGACATATATAGAAGTGTTTCCTCTTTTTATTTTTTATTTTTTATAATTAGTTAAAAATATAGAAAATCAGTTACAAAAGCTAATTAATAGAAGAGCTATGTATACATACCTAGCTAAATTAAGGATGACGATTGATCATGAATATGGAAACGAACGTACTATATCTAGCTTGCTTTCTCATCACATGCATATATTTAGATTTAGTCGATCACATTGGGGAAGTGACGTGCATGTAACTCTAATTTTCAAAAATTAGAACAAGTCCAAATTAAATTAATATTCTGTACGTCGACTTAATTATATCTACTATCTAATATCAAATGGAAAACTGGTCCTGCATGCCTCACTGCCTCAATCAGTGCCTCCAATTTCCAAAGAATATTACTGCTACGTAGGATATATACTGTATGTTTCGTCTTTCTGCATATCCCTAGCTAGGTAATTCTTGTACTCATGTTGATACTTTTACTATATTCCGATCACGGATGTGCATCGAAATGTTCACGGATCTCGCCGGCCAAAAATCCATCTAATCCATCTTAATTATCACGAGCAACCAAAACAAAGTAGAAGCAAAGATACATAATGTTAATAGTTTTCTGAGCGAAACCCTAATTTAACTATATATGCAGATTGCCTGCAGTACATTGTGTTTTCTGCTGATAGAATATGATTATTTGATTATAGCTAAAGTTCTAAACTATATCTCCTCTAACTATATGTTATCTATTTGCATTAATGAGAGGTCAATGTATATGAAACCTAATCCTTTTTTTACATCCATTTCTTGTTCTCGATCGATTTCTAAAGACTTAATTGCCAATTAATTTGTTATCATAGAAATCACTTTAGTGTCAATTTGCTATCTTAAGAATTTTTCTTGCAATTTGCTACCTTAGGATTTATAAACATGTCAATTTGTTACCTTATTGTGTACTTAGTTGAATTTCGTCAATTTATTCATTAAATTACAAACATTTAATTTTTTTTACTCTAAATTCAGTAATCTATCGATTTGAACAAAAAAAACATGAAATACTATTAAAAAATTTAAACTAGGGTAACAAATTGTCTAAATATTTGTCTGACTAATTTGTTGTATAGATAGCAAATTGGCTAATTTTCAAAATCTAGGATAACAAATTAACAGAAAATAAGATAGCAAATTGACAAATATGTCATTTCTAAACTATGAGAAGTTACCGGCCATGCACACCGGAGACTCTTCACTCATTGATTTTGTTTTTTATACCATAGAAAGTGACTGATCGAGTCGACTTCAATGCCAACTCAGGTCATTTAGAAATTACAGCTACCCGGCCAATTCGTAGCTAGGGTTAAATATTCTGGCAATGACCAGTACGTCCATGTTTCTGTACGTACCATTATGAATGTAAAATTAAATTCCTGTTTACCCTGTGAGCAAGGAAGAGGGATGGTCACTTCATTTGAGGACAAGAACATGTCGACCTTCACATGCGAATAAGCTAAGCTCAGCCCCCCTCGTATATACATATTGCATATATATCAATTATTGCCCTCACCATCCCAACTACCTTCCCATTCGATCACTGAAGAAAGTGTTTCTAATCTCCCAAAACCCAAAAGGGTAGCTGATGAAAGACCACAAATATATATATATATATAAACCAAACACAGATATATATATATATATATATACACACACACACCGTTAACATTCCCTTCATATCTCATCTCTCCTGTTGCTTCAGTACTCTCTCTCTCTCTCTCTGCGCATTACTGCAATGTGTAACTCAGAGAAGTTAAGCGTGGGATTCTCATGCATAGTGGTTTTGGCGATGATGTTAGCCGGTTTTGGAAGCTCGGACATAGAACAAGATAGGGCACAGTGTGCAGACCAGCTCGTAGGACTCGCACCGTGTCTTTCTTACGTGAGTGGTGAAAAAAATGCCAAGACTCCCACCATAGATTGTTGCACCGGTCTTAAACAGGTGGATGCCAAGAGCCACAAGTGCCTCTGCGTCCTCATTAAGGACCATGACGATCCCAAACTCGGCATCACCATCAACGCCACGCTCGCTCTGCAGCTCCCCGGTGCTTGCCATGTACCTGTTAACATAACTAGCTGTGTCGGTAAGCAATTTCAGTCCTATCCCCCCTCTAGATTTGTATACATGTTTAGTAAACTTATTCGGAATTTTTTTTTAGCCCCTCCTCATATTGAAATCCTAGCTTCGCACTTGAGTAATTTGATCGTATTTTGTTTTCAATGTTTGTTGGTGTTTGGATGATCAGATCTCTTAACATAACTAGCTGTGTTGGTAAGCAATTTTAGTATTTCACGGTTACGAAAACAGATTAGACATTCACTGATTTCAAAGGTGAAGCTACGTACACGGGCTACGTTGATTAATAGCCCTCTCTAAATTTTGAAAAGTCTTTCGTAGCTAAATTGTAGTGTCAATTATCAAATTTAGCTTACTCGAAAAAAAAATTAGCCCCTTACTTTGAAATCCTAGCTCCGCCCTGATTGTATTTTTTCGATGTTTGTTGGTGTTTGGATGATCAGATCTCTTGCATTTGGACCCGAAATCGGCAGACGGAAAGATGTTCTTGGATTTTGCAAAGAAGACTAAATCTGCTAATAGTACTAGTACTAGTGCCCCCATTACCAGTGGTAATTAACACCTCATAATCCATATAGTTTTCTTGTTTAATTTTTATATCTAGTATATATGTTTTTTTCTTTGTCTAATTATATACTCTGGTGATTAATTGGTAGGGATTTCGAACTCTACGAGTAGTGGTACAGTTGCTCAAGAGAAGAGTGATGGTTTGAGCCTGGGAAGAGGATTTATGGGAATAATGGAGATGCTTATTGTGACCTTACTGTGCTTTTACATTTCTCACCTAGTTTGATATGTGTGGATTGCTAGCTGCTTCAGTTTTAATATTATGTTCATTTTACACGTACCATTGATGAGTCTCATAATTCATTTCCATTAATGAGACCTTGTGTGGATCAATTGGTGGGTATTTAATCCAAGTGTACGTAGTACAATATTTGACTATGCGTTTCATCAATTTAATTACTCGGATTGAACTACTTTCATCTTCTTAATTTTGTGATCGATTTATAGCAAATTAAAGGAAGCCTCAAATTTAACGTGATCGGGTAGAGTCAAAGTGTCAAACTATATAGATATGGTTGATGCGACCTCTTCACTAACAAAGAGCAAGTCGACCTCGATCATCACTTGTATGATGTATGATTTCTCGATATAAAGTGTATGTTAGATGGTGATGTTATGATTCAATTGATTATTGAAGTATAATATGTTTCACAAAAAGGTTAAGTTGACGTTAACACGTAGGTGTTAGAAATTTCATTAAAAATAATGTATGTGCGTCAATGTATTTATACAAGTGTTTATATATCTTACATTAACCGATTTTATTAGTCTGAGAATTTCAAAATAAGTTAATATAACTTTTGTAATCACGCGCAATTAAGCAGTATATATCAGTATGAAATTATAACTCGATCGAGGCAAAATCTGTTAAAAGATGTTTGTGTTTGTAACATAAAATGGAATCATGGATGATCCTCTTTCAGATTCTTCTTGCTTACCACAATTAGCTTTTTGAATCCTTTGATCACAAATTCAAAATCACCAAAAGAAAAGTCAAAGAGGTCTCCAAAATCAAGACCCACCTTCCTTTTATATAACAAATCAAAACCCACAAAACCTCCCAAACCAAAATCCTCTTCAAAACAACACAAGGTCTCTCTCTCTCTCTCTCTCTCTCTCTCTCCGAACCCGACCCGAATAAACATGGCTCCATTTCCAAACCCCCATCCGGGTCTAATCCCACTCCTCCTCCTCTTCATCTCCGCCGCCTCCGCCGCCTCCGCCGCCTCCTCCTCCAACGAATCAGTTTTCGAGATTCTTCCCAAATACGGACTCCCAAGTGGGCTCTTACCCTCTTCCGTCCAAAACTACACACTCTCCTCCGACGGAGAATTCGTCGTGGCTTTGTCAAAGCCATGTTACATTCAGTTCGAGTACTTAGTCTACTACGAGACGACCATCACCGGAAAGCTCAGCTACGGCGCCATCACGGACCTCACGGGCATTCAGGTCCAAAGAATCTTCTTTTGGTTCGATGTTGATGAGATCAGGGTCGATTTGCCGCCGTCGGATTCTATCTACTTCACTGTTGGGATCATCAATAAGAAACTTGATGTGGATCAGTTCCAGGAAGTCCATACTTGCCGTGATAATTCTTGCCGGCGGGGCATTCAGGTAATTTAAACTCATCCTTGATCAAAGTTTGAAGCTTTTAATCTTTTATCTTTCTGGGTTTTTGTTATTGTTCATGGTTGAGCTAAAAAAGCAAACTTCAAGTTTAGGGTAGTGTTAAAGTTTGAAGCTTTATCTTTGTTGGGTTTATTGTTATTGTTCGTGTTTGAGCTGAATGTGATAGAGTTGTAATAGTAGTGAAGTGTTTAGCTCATTGTTGATCAAAGTTTGAAGCTTGATCTTTGTGGGTTTATTGTTATTGTTCATGTTTGAGGTGAATGTGATATGTAATAGTAGTGAAGTGTTTAGCTCACGGTTAATCAAAGTTTGAAGCTTTAGCTTTCTGGGTTATTGTTATTTTTTTTTATCATGTTTGAGCTAAAGACTAAAGAAAGAGTAGAGTGTTATAGTAGTAGTAGTAGTGAAATGTTTAGGTGGAAAGAAGCAAACTTTTGAGCTAAAGATTACACTGTTTATCAAAAAGGTGCAAACTTTAAGTTTAGTGTAGTGTTAAAGTTTGAAGCTTCATCGTTGCGGGTTTATTAATATTGTTCATATTTGAGGTGAATATGATAGAGTGTAATAGTAGTGAAGTGTTTATTGGAAGAAAGAAGCAAACTTTTATGCTTAAAGTAGTGTTATACTAATCTGCATTGCATGTAGTTTGATATGTTAGCTAATTGTTGATCAAAGTTTGAAGCTTTTATCTTTCTGGGTTTATTGTTATTGTTTATGTTTGAGCTAAATAATACAGTGTTTATTGGAAAGAAGCAAAGTTTAAGTTTAGATTAGTGTAAAAAGTTTGAAGCTTTATCTTTGTGGGTTTAGTGTTATTGTTCTTGTTTGAGGTGAATTTGATAGTGTAAATGTGTAATAGTAGTGAAGTTCTATACTAGTCTGCATTGCATGTAGTTTGATATGATTAATCTGCATTTCAGGTAATTTAGCTCAGTGTTGATTAAAGTTTGAAGCTTTATCTTTCTGGGTTGTTGTTGTTTTTTCATGTTTGAGCTATAGACAGAAGAAAGAGTAGAGTGTTGTAGTGGTGAAGTGTTTAGGTGGAAAGAAGCAAACTTTTATGTTTGAAGTAGTTATGTACTTATCTGCCTTGCGTGTAGTTTGATGCGCTGAGTTGAGTGGATTACGCATTGTTATTCTGAGGAGTGAGGTTATGGTGGGTTTGAAGAAGGTGTTCAAACTCGTGGAATGTGATTGCATGTGTTTTGGTTTAGGAATATAGGCTGGAGAAGTTATCGGAACCAAAGAAGTATATGTCACTGGATTGCTCTATGCTTAGCCAGTTTGTATGGTAAAAGAAGATGTAGGTATAGCTGATTAAGGACTCAATGAAGCAATTTACTCTGCTGGGGTTGGTGGCAGCGATGAGGATAAGGTGTTGAATGTTTTAGTGCCTTGTGGCACCCTGGAGATGGACTTTAAAAAACCAATGCACTTTACCGTTTGAGTACCTATGAGAAAGAAGCATCTCTGTGTGTGTATTAAATAGAAGGTTTATTTAGGCAACATCTTTGAGAAGCTTCTCTAATGTGTGTAGTAAACATGGGGGTTGTGGTTTGATTTATTAGGCATAGTTGATACTGAGTGTTTCTAAATGTAAATTATCCAGCTCCTCATTGCCAATGTCACATGTTTCACCTACTTGGGTTCCCACAGTCGCCAAATACATGATCAACTTTGTGTGTGTTCCGAATAGAGGGAGTAGGGTCAACCATATGAATCTCTCTCTAAGCATTTGCTATGTCATGTTTTGGATAAATATTCTTCAGAGTGTAATCATATAGTTATATTTTGGTTTCTTGCTGTAGTTATAGGTGGATTGTTTTTCAGAGATACATATAAGTATCTGTGGTTACTCGGTGATATCTGCTGTCCTCACTGTGCAGAACAAATTAGTTAGACTTATACTCTTTCATCTGCCTCTAAATTGTGTTGTGCACTTGTTACAGTATTTAACATGTTTCTCCTTCCTGTTGAGATTTTGCAGCTTCCATCTCCAAAGGAAGAAGATATTAAGATGCTACTTACTGAGTAGCTGACACCAACAAGTGCTTATGTTGTTTATAGCGGCTGAGCCTCTTCAAAGTCCTACTCAGACATGTTTGAGACTCAAGGCTAGACTCACAAGCAGTTGAGTTTGATTTTAGTAAAATCAAGTGTAATGTACCCTACTGGACATGTCTCATAGTTGTTTTCCCACGTGGGTCTTGCTAGTATTACTGTTTGTGTCTGCGTAGTTTGTATCGAAAATACTGCCTGCCATATATGAAGGACTTAAATCTTGTATATATACTTGAATTCCTGCTAATGTCACTTGATGTTGTTCAAGAGTTGGTGAATCTGAGGCCAAAAGGTTTTACTTCTCTTTCTAAATTGTGCTGTAATATAAGCTAGTATCAGAGCTACTATTTGAAACTTGACATAATGAGCCACTTATATTATATGTAGTAGATCTTATACATAAGTCTCCACAAAACATACACAGAATCAACCCATTTCAGTCAATGACTGATCATCCAGACATGATCTATAGATACTTGACATAATGAGCCTCTGCAGATAACGAAAGCTATGAACATCTAGCTTCTAAGCCAGATCTTCAACCTAGTCATGGAAACATAGAGCTTATCTTGTCCACTTTCTAAGAACTGATAATGTGCATATCTCCACTTTTTATTAAGAACTAGAGAACCACAGACTCCCCAGAATCCGAAAATGAATCCAAGTGCAACAGATATATGAAACCATGGAATTTGATCCTCACTGTCATCATCTACCTCTTGGCTTTCCTTGTCATCTACATCACTACCCTCAATCGGTCGACACTCATTTCGGAGTGGAGCGCCACAAAGCTTGGGATTCCCCTCGTATGCTGAGGCACCGAAGCTCTGAAGTTGCGTGCCTGAAGGTATTTCTCCTTCCAGATTATTGTAGGATACATTGCATGATGCCAAGAAGTTAAGACTTGACAATGAAGATGGGATTTCTCCTGACAAATGATTCATGGCAAGGTTCAACAAATTCATGTTCTTGAGGTTGGATATCTGGTCCGGAATGTTACCAGAGAAGTTGTTGTTGCCGAGGTTCAGATATCGGACAAGCTTCAACTGGCCAATCTCCGCAGGTATGCTTCCATTGAGTTGATTATTGTTTAGGAGTATTACTGGTGGAAAATATAGTAGATAGTTGTACTGCAGGTCTCTTGTATTCGCTTCACGAGAAACGAATATAGGCAGTTCCAGGTGATTATTTTCATGAATAACTTGTGCTGCAGTCTTTTCAGACACCAACATTGGTAGTCCACAAAGCTCCTTTGGAAATTCACCTGATATTAGGTTGAATCCCAAGCTTAAAGCAAATAGCCTTGGAAGATTTCCCAACCAAGTAGGAAGTGATCCGGTAATTCTGTTATACGACAGATCCAAGATCTCTAGCTTTTTGAGATTGGATAACCATGTAGGTATTGGACCAGTGATCTTACAGCCACCGAGAGACAATATCCGAAGGTTCTGAAATCCATTGACATCCACAATGCCTTGGATGGTTGTCATTTCTTCACCTTGAGATGTACTATTCAACATGAGGAGTGTTGTGAGACTTCTGCAATTTGATAAGATGTTCACCGCTCCTGTGATATTGGTGAGTCTGTTGTAACTAAGCGAGAGGAAGGACAAAGATTTCAGCGAAAGAATCTCGGGCTGGATTTGTCCCTCTAGGAAGTTGGAACTGAACCGAATGGCTGTTAGGGACTTGCATGAGTATAGGCTTGTTGGCAATGTACCGGTGAAGAAATTGTCCATTAAGTCAAGTTTCCTAAGCTGACCAAGTTTGGAGAAGTTGAAAGCGGAGATATCTCCTTCCAAGTTGTTGTCCCCCATTCGCAGTTCTTCGAGGTTCGTGCAATTCACCAGAGTTAAGGGAAGACTACCTTTTATGTTGTTGAAACTAAGGTACATGAGTTTCAGCTTTGCAAGCTTCCCAAATTGGAGAGGGAGCACACCTGTGAATCGGTTTAGAGAAAAGTCGAGTATTTTGAGGTTGGTGAGATTCCCAATGCTATTACTCAGAGATCCATGAAGAAAATTGACGTGTAATTCAATTTCCTCAAGTGTGGTGGCATTGTAAAGATCATCAGGGACTGATCCTGAGAGGTTATTGTAGCCTGCTCGAAAAACTTGTAGTTTGGAACACTTTCCTAGTCCACCTAGGAGACTGCCGTTGAATTTATTGAGGGAAAAATCCAATAGCCTAATGAAGGGAGAAGAAGAACATATAGTGGATGGAATAGAACCTGAGAAGGTGTTGTTGCCAACACTAAAGCTAGTCAAGTTTCTAGCTTGATGAAACAATGAAGAAGGAATTGCACCATGGAAGTGATTGTTGGACAGATCCACCACCCGGATAATAGGCGATAGCGGAGAAGAGTGCTTGAGCTCTCCGAAAAGAAGGTTATATCTCAAATCGAGGACCTCAAGACGACGCAAAGAGGAGAAGAAACCAAGTTGAGCCAAAGAACATTGAATAGAATTGTGTGAAAGATTCAAGTGGGTGAGATGAGTGAGATTTGAGAGGGATGATAATGATGAAGGAAAGATACCTTCTTTGAGGCTTAGTCCTTTGGAGGGTAAGCTCAGATGGGAGACCAAACCGTCTTGATTGCAAATGATGCCTTCCCAGTGACAGCAATCACTTGAAGTCCAGTTCAAGAAAGGCGATAAGCTCGAGAGATTGACGAGGGCAAAGGATAGAAGAGAGCTGCGTTCTCTTGGGTTGCAAGCATGAGTGTTAGTTGATACAAGGGAAGAGAGTAAGAGGAAGAAGAGGAAGAAGAGGAAGCCATTGATAGTAGCCATTGGAAGTGAAGTGTAAGCTAGCTAGAGTTGTTGAAAGCAAAGCTTGACATAAGTATTGTAGTTTTCTTTTGGTTCAGGAAGCATAGTACTTCAGCTAGAAAAAATCGAAGGTTGGAACAAAATCCAAAGCCGCAAAGTTGGATTTAATTCAGAGCAATTAACACCACATAAATGAGGTCGATCCGACAATCCAAGTCGCCTAATTTGTAAAGTAGTCGACCATTGACTCCAAGTTTTGAAATCATTAGATCATATCGGATCACAGCTAAACAATAAAACAAAGTCCAAGCCTGGAGACTCTGGTGACTCTTTTTTCCGTTGAATTGAACATGTTTCTTTCTTGTTCAAATTTTGTGACACAAATCATATAAACACAAATGATCATATGCAGAATAAAGGAAGCCCTTGGGACATCTAGCGTACTAGCGTACGTAGAGCTCCCAAACTTATGTGGTGTGACTGCTGTGATACGTCATTTTTTAAGGTGAAAGATAGAATATATTCGCGTTAATAAGTTACAAAGGAGAACACCGGTTTCCGGCTCAATAGAAAGAAATTCCAACAGTAACATATATTACATCGTGCTCATCACAACGCTACCAATATTACAAAACTAGACAACCTAGACATAGGAAAAGACTAAAAAAATCAGGATCCCACATTCTATCTAGTTATGCACCCAAAAAAGTTACGACACTATGAGGTACCGCCCATCGGCCTTCACAAATCCCAGTGAGACCGAAAATATTAGTGCGGGGTTACACAAAACGCCATCTTGACGACTGATGCCTGATTTCCAAATTCGGAACCAACAATGCACTGCAGTTGGTCCATTCCACCTATCAGTAGAAGCCCAAGACCATCTGCTAACATAATTCAGCTGCAGCCCAAAAACCCTATCAAGCCCAGTCCCCAAGCCCAAGGGTCTGCAAGTTACCCTAGTATTCCGTTGACCAGGTTGACCGAGTAGGTAGTGCCACCACCCTCCCAACTGAGTTGTCGGATCGGGGTAGAAATCGAGTCGGAGCCGCAGCCGCCACCTGGTCGTCACTGTTATCAATTCAGCCACCAGATCCGTCGCCCTCTTCCACTCTCGTCGCCCAATCAATATCGGCCAGTACCAATAGTAGGATCGGGACCAACAAGCCAGATCATTGTCGGATAAAGGGCACCAGTGACTTGGGCTATCACCTTCGTTCACAGTCTCACCCGCGATGGCCTCTGCTCAAGTCGGACTCTCATCTGCGTCCGCCACCAGGTCCTTCTCGTAGGCCAGCTATTTTCTCTCTCGGTCCAGCCATCTCCTCCCCCCGAACACCACGTCAGTATCATCAACACAACACAAAATCATCTCAACATAGTTGCCGGCCTCCTGAAACTCCCGGCCACTCCTAGGTCGGAGCCATCGTTGAGTAGCCCTGTTTGACGATGTCGATAAACTCTGCATCTGGTCTGTGTTTGAAGCTTGAGAGTCTATACATGATGAATTTTTTAACCAACAAGTTGCTTCTGAAGCAACGTCTTTTTGGTTTGCGTACGCAAGAAGGTGCGCCTCTGAGAGATCACCTAGATCAGTTGAACACAATTCTGTTAGAGTTGTGTAATATTGATGTTAAAATCAATGATGAGGATGCTGCCCTAATTCTATTGGTATCTTTACCGTTATCATATGAGAATTTTGTGTAATCTTATATCGTTGGGAATGATACAGTGACTCTTGAGGAGGTTAGATCGTCTCTTCATACCAGAGAATTGCGCCATAAGGCGACTGGTACAAGTACAGATAACCAGGTTGCTGGGTTAGTAGTCAGTGGAAGTAAAGGACAGGGAAACACGGAGGAGAAGAAATTCAAGAAACCAGGTTTCAAGGGTCCTAAATCCAATGATGTCTGTAATTACTGTAAAGAAATGGGGCATTGGAAAAGGGAATGTCCAAAGTGGAAGCAGCATGAGAAACCATCAGGAATTGCTGCTGTAGCAGAAGATGACACCAATTCAGAAGAGGATACTGCCCTAGTTGCTCATGAACATACACATCACATTGATGTGTGAGTTCTAGATTCCGGGACGTCTTATCATATATGTCCGCGCAGGAAGTGGTTCACAACCTATGAGCAGGTAAATGGAAGCAATGTTTCTATGTCCAACAGTGTTGCTTGCAAAGTGGTTGGAATAGGCTCAATTAAAATACGAACACATGATGGTAAATTTTGTACATTGAACAAGGTTAGGCATGTTCCACGCATGACTAAGAATTTGATATCTCTGAGTTATTTGGACAAGAAGAGGTTCAGTTTCAAAGGAGAAGGCAGAGTTCTACGTATCTACAAGGGTTCTAATGTGGTTCTGAAAGGTGTCAAGCGAGGTACTTTGTATATTCTGCAAGGTTCTACGCTGTCAGGTTTTGCTGATGAATGAGTGAATGATTCCGATTTTATAGAAGATCAAAATTGATATTCGAAGATAAGAACGTACACGTGGTAGATAACGTAATCTCATCATCCAATTACACGATGACACGTGTTGCGACATCTAGTTCGACGATAAGAACTTACACGCGGCAGATAATGTAATCTCATCATCCAATTACACGATGACACGTGTGAAACATCATGATATACCATTTCGAAATTTTGAAATTATCCTTGAAAAATGCATATATCGGTCAAAAATTATTATAATTAATATTTATCGGTCAAAAATTATCAAATTAAAATGTCCCAATGTTGAATAATCCATGTATCGGTCAAAAATTATTATAATTAATATTTATTATACATAATAATATTGTATAAAAATAAATTAGTCATTAAAAATAACATAAAATAAATATATTTACAATATAGGACTTCACCATTGGAGATGAGTGAAGTCCTAAATCATAAGTCCTAAATTAAGGTCCTAAATATAGATATAACACCCCATTTTAGATCCTCTCATTGGAGATGTCCTAAATATATTTTAACTGGGTAACAATTCTGCTCAGGCATGAAAGACCTCAAGTAAAACAAACTTACTTTACATGAAATCATCTTTTTATGAGAAGTGATGTGATAAAGTTGGTAAGTATGGCCAAGATCCATCGGCATAAGCTCAATGGGGACAAGAAATGGAGAAGGTTCAACAAGAGTTTTATGTTGAATTTACAAAGAGTGATGAGTTGGGTTGTTGGGGTTAGTTCTAAAATGTTATTTAGGGTTTGAAATTTTTATTTATTATTCATTGGTCTATATTTTTTTCTTTTTCAAATCTTTTTTTCCAATGGGTGAAATGGTTTGATAATGAACTATCACTAACTTCTCTCTTTTTTACTTATTCGATGGGAATTTTTTTTTTGTTAACTTTATCTATTAGCTTGTACAATTTTATTATCCACCACACATTTTCAACTACTCAAATAAGTCATGTATATAAAAAAATGTTGAAAGAAAAAATATTTTTAGTTGATCACGTACAAAAATATAAAATGTGACCTCACAAGCCTCACACATTTATTCGTCTTCTCCAATGAGAAAATGAAGAGGAGCCGAAAAATCGACTATAGATAGTCAATATTTTTTTTTGCTCACCTAAGTTTCGGACACTGGATCCGCCATTGTCTCATAAACCTCTAGAGCAGCCTGGAAAGTTTGCAATGGATCCATATTTCCATTATCTTCGCATTCTGGATTTGACATTTTGTAACCTTGCAGGTCAAATTCCATCATGGCTATCCAAGCTTAAGAGACTAGAGATCTTGGATATGAGTCACAACAGAATCACAGGCTCATTTCCTAGTTGGATTGGGAAACTTCCCAAGCTCTATTCTGCATTACTAACTAGTCTTAATTTTCTGTCAAGGTTTAATGTCTCCTACAACAATTTTGAAGGCCTAATACTATCAAGCACTCAGCTTCAAGGCTTCGACACCTCAGCGTATCAAGGGAATACAAAACTCTGTGGTCCTCCGCTTACAACGGAGTGTCAGAATTCCGATGGCAGTGATGCATCTGATAAGAAAAACCAAGACGCAGACACGAAAGAGCATTGAATTCCCTGGTTCTATGGTTCTGTTATTCTGGGGTTCATTGTTGGATTTTTGGGAGTCTGTGGTCCTTAAGTGCTTATAAAGAAGTGGAGGTATGCATATTACCAATTCCTAGAAAATGCACAGGACAAGTTCTATGTGAAGATAACAAAGCTTATGGCCAGAATCAAGAGAAGGTTTACTTAGATGTCAATTAACTAGAAAAAATCATAGAAAAAATCACAAGTTCAATCGTGTGCAGTGGGTGTTTTTTCTAGTAGTATAAACCTTTCATCCGCAAGTATGAGATATACACATATTGAAGCATAAATCATAAGTTGTACCAGTGCCTGTAGATGACACACAATATATAACAGTAGATTATATCTTTGTGTAGCTCCTAACAAGAAATTAATATACACATCTATCTGCTCCTTTAGGCCATTTGTGTTTAGGGAACTGAAGATGAACAAAGCAAAGAATTATATCTGCACGCTGGCCTTATCCTTCTTCAATCACCAGACTCCAATTGAGTTTTTTTGTTACCTGCAACACATCAATTATAATTCAAGGATTAGGGTAATTTAGACTGCGAGCAATTAGTTGAGGTTTAACTTGGGTAGAAACACTACTAGAAAAAAAACTTTCATCAACTTTTAAATTTATGTCCCTATAGCGGGTCATCAACAACACTTAATAGTTCCTAAAGAGCATTAAGAACAGTGCATGGACATTTAGTCCATGTGTATATATTGTTGGAGTTTCCGATGCTCATAAGAGACTTGAGAGCGCGCAATTGTCCCCATCTTTTTTGTAGTTTTTATATAAATCTTTGTAAGTCAATATTAAAGAATACATTTTACAAATACAATACTCGATATAAACTCATATCAGTCCCCATCTTCAAACAAATTAAACAAAAAAAAAGCTCAGCAACCCAGCCAACAAAGGGATGGACAAATGTCCATCTGGAAAGTTAAAATACCAAAAGAAAAATGCAAAACAAAAAATTGTTTTCCTATGAGATTTACAAACGTCTCCAACCCTTAATTAGGTACTGTAAAGTGTAACCCACCGATACATCTTTCAATTATAAGACTGTTATTAGTCTCCATGAGCAAAAGAGACCAAAATTGGTCCCAAAAACAAGTCCCTAAAGGGGATTTTTCTAGTATTTAAAGCAAGTCCAGCTTGAAATTATTAGTGTACAATAAAGCATTTCATTCAAGGAAAACACACATATGAAGATCATAGAGGACATAGGACCCAAACGCAGATTTTTTTTCAGACAGAAAACGCATCGCTTAGAAGTTACAAGAGCCTTTGACACGCAGAAAACAACGATAAGATACAGAAGGATTAGGCTTTTAGAGGGTAAAATTGCAGAGTTGATAGCTCCATTATAGTTTCAATGAAAAGGACAAAGGAAAATGCAATATCACTTTCAAAGTCTAAACTAGTGAAGAGCTGATGCTGGGACACATAACTTTTGTTATATTTTGGAGCAAGATAAAATGATCCATGGCCAGATCACCAATGGCCACACACACTCAAGTTTAGTGCAAGAAGCCGAGAAGTGGTACATCTCAGAAAACCAAGAATATGGCCATTGTTATCACCCTCATAATTAAGCTCATTATATGTACAATGACCCATTCTTTACCAAAAGATACAAATTCTTCCAGCTTTAACTCAAAAGTAAAAGTAATCATTGACTGTGATTGTAGTTAATTAATCTCTGCCCAATTCTCAAAAGTTCACAAGAATCTCAGAAACAAACAAATCAACTTTGCCCTATATAAACCACACAATCACCATGAAAAAACCTCTAAAATTCATCACTATATGTACAATAACACATTCTCTACACAAAGACATGAGGTAACATCATTAAAAACCTCCAAACTCACGTGTACAATAACACATTCTCTTTTAACCTTAACTTGAGGTAAATGTAAACAAAGGCTGTTGTTTCTCAGTTACTATTCAGTAAAAGTAAACATTGACTGTTGTTTCTAGCACAAAAAATCCAATCTTTCTCAGTTACTATTTAGTAAAAAGTAAAAAAAAGAAGAAAAAAAACGTACAAACCTTGATCACCACATTGTTTACAGCACAAAAATCCGATCTTTCTCAATTACTATTCAGTGAAAAGTAAAAAAAGAACAAACTTGATCACCACATTGAGTCAACAGACCTGACACATTCTCTACACAAGGCTATGAACTTTTAACCTTAACTTGAGGTAAAAGTTAACAATGACTTGTTTCTAGCACAAATTCAGTAAAAAGTAAAAAAAAAAAAACAAAACAAACAAACCTTGATGATCACGTTGAGTCAACAGAACTGACCCATTCTCTACACAAAGCTACGATCTTTTAACCTTAACTTGAGGTAAAAGTAAACATTGACTGTTGTTTCTAGCACAAAAAAATCCTATCTTTCTCAATTACTATTCAGTAAAAAGTAAAAAAAGAACAAACCTTTCATGATGGTCACATTGAGTCAACAGAACTGGTTGTTGTTCCTTGGCAAGCCTTGCTCATACAAACAGGAATCTCCTCGAACTGTTTGATCGGCAAACTCTCCGACAAAGCACCAACAAAGAACTCAACATAATCCGATCCTTCTTCCCTACGCAACTTCGTCACCGAAGCCCAAATAAACAGCTTCTTGGCCTGAATCCCCGACACGTTTGAAACAGAGCCATAGCTCAGCTTCCCTTTGATGTTCTTGTTGTAGTAGACAAGTTGATCGAAGTGAACATAACACGGATTCTCCAGAAGGATCTCGAAGGTTCCGTCGTCGGAGAGCGTGTAGGAGACTACGTTGTTTGGTATGAGACCCTTTGGGAGGTTGTACTTGGGGAGGAGGTCGTGGACGTCTGTGATTGGATTGGATGGACGCTTGGGATTGGTTTTGAGGTTTCTGAGGGATTGGGAGAGATGGGTTTGTGAGAGGAGAGTGAGTAGAAGGAGAAGGAGGTAGAGAGAGAGATGCGCCATTGATGAAGAGCTTAGAGAAAATTGACTTTGGGGTGGAGGACGAAAAAGAGAGTCGAGTAATTTAGATGAGTAGGGAAGGGTATAATGGGAAGAAAATTTGTTTCATGATTGGTTGCCAATGGCAAAGTTTGGTGGGCAGTTCTTGTTGGAGGGAATAACTTCCGATGTAGCTTTCGTTTGTTTAGTTTAATTTGGCACGAGTAATCTAAACAAATCCACTTGCGTAAGGATTAGCCTTTGCGTTGATGTACAACTTGGGTTGAGAGCTACATTATGATTTGTTGTTATGTTACTAAAATACTAATACGAATGAATCATGGTTACTAATACCTAATACCTAATGTCATATGGTCTATGAATAATTCTATAATGTGCTAAACATAAATGTGAAAGAGGGATAATCTAGGTCTATGTTCTCTCCTACAATGTTCTCCCACGGTTGAGAACACGTCTTCTCCAAAGCAATGACATGCTTAAATCAGTCCCTGCCGCTGGAGATCAGTGTATGTTTTCTTATTGTAGATGTTACCCTCTCTGTCTTCGTATTCTTCTTCAACATCTGGGTTCCACTTGTTCACCCCTTGCCGTGCTTGTACCTTCTTCCACAATTCTTTTGCTTCCTCAATTGATGTGATCTCATTGAAGTTCTTGGTGTTAGGTATGCCAAGGCAACGCATTCCATACTGATGGCGCCATTCCTTTTTAAAGTGCCGCTCAAAAGCTCTACGCCCCCAGTAACTCTGATTCCCACATATCTCACACTTGAATTCCTGACCAAGACCATGAAGCTTATAGAGCCAGTAAGGTATAGGCTTCCCATCCCAACCCATTGGCAATTTGAGAGGATTATAGATCTGCTGCTTGTCATCGTCATCACTTTCAGTATCAGCCTCTTGTGTCTCTTCATCCTCACGTTCTGCTTCAATTTCTTCATAGGTTAAAGCCTGCTTCTTCACAATATTATCTTTTGTTCTTTCAATAACCTCATTCAGCAAGTCGCATAACTTTTTCAATTTGGCTTCCAACAAAGCAATTTCTTTTAACATTCCTTTAGCAAAATGCTTCTTGTCGAGCTTTTCCAGAGGTGTGTCCTTTGTAAGTAAAAGCCTCTCTGCACGGTGCTCAACGGTACCGCCTGTCTTGAGTCCCATTGAAGCCAATGCCTCCTTTAGCTTTTCAGGACCCAATTCCATCACTTCTTCCACTGTGCTATAATAGTCAAGATCAATAACAGTCTCTTGATGAGCATGTCCATTTTCTCCGTCTTCCACCCTAAACCCTAACCCTAAAAACTGTTCTTCAAATTCAGATTCAACCTTGGCAAATATGCTTTCAAGGTCTTGCAATGGCTCTGTTCGGTGGAAGAAATATATCAGATACTGAACCAGATTTTCAATATATTCCTTGTACTGCCTTGTACACTTGAGCTTCCGAAGAATCTTATTTGGTTGTGAAAAGATATCAAGATAAGCAGAGTACTCTATCGGCTCTCCAAATTTACAATTGATATACTGATTGTAGAGTTCATGTAAATCCAGATACTTTCCATAAGCTTCCTCTCCACTGAACTCTACTTTTTGAGGCTCCTCATTAAGCAGTGCTTCGTGTTCCTCACTAGGATCAATAACCAGTTCTTCATGGATGTCTTTCAATCTATCGTAGAATGCACTGAAGACATTGGTTCCGGTGGCAGTCTGGCCTCCGAGCGCAGCAATCTCGTCCTTCCTCGCATTATCCTTGTCCTCATAGATCTCAATGAGTCTTTCGGTGGTGGAGGAGATGGTGTCGATCATGAGGCGCACACGGTGGCTCTGAGCCAAGCGGTCCTTGGGGTTGGTCTGCTCGTTCTGGAAGTCCTTCACTATCAACCGCTCCATTCGCTCAACCTCCTCGTGAGCTCCACGCGTCACCTCCAGAAGCGTCGACGACATCTGATACCACTTGTGATTTCTGGTCAGAAACAGTAAATATGCACAACAGTCAAGAGAAATACACACTAAGATAAGAACACAAGAACACAAAATTTAACGTGATTCAGCAAATTTTGCCTACGTCTTATCTCTCTACGGGCAAAAGTTTCCACTAAATTTATAATGGGTATACAGAAAGAATAAGAAAACAAAGATTTTCTCTACTCTTCTTATCTCTCTCTCCTCTCTTCTAATCCCACAACTCACTCTCTAACCTGAGAATGGAATACACTTGCTCTCTGTCTCTGTGATACATAAACTAGAGCAGAACTTCTCCTTATATAGATATAAGGAACTCCAAAACTACATAAGAACAGATTTTCCTACTAATGTTAGCCTTCTCGTAATCAGTATGGATTACAAATCCTACGTCAATAAGGATCAAAGACTTCCTTATTAGAACCAATATTCATCCAGACAATAATCCATATTGACTTGGGTATCCTTGTGGGTTGGAAAAACCCCACAACATCTTCTTCTTCTTCTTCTCCCCTAATTTACAGTTAGGGCTTTTGCTTCTCTCTCGCTCCCTCGCTCTGTGCTCTTACAAAGTTGTGGGTAATTCTTGTTGGACGGAAACTTCCTATATAGTTTTCGTTTGTTTTATTAGTATTTGTATTGATGTACAACTTTGTGTTGAGAGCTACATTATGATTTGTTATTATGTTACTAAATACTAATACGAATCAATCATGGTTACTAATACTTTATCCCATATGATCTATGAGTGATTCTACAATGTGCAGAACACAAATGTGGAAAGGGATAATCTACAGTCTATGTTCTCTCCTACAATATTCATCTAACCTCAAAACGGCTTAAAGTTTGACAAGTGTCATGCACACTTATGTTCTGCACACTCTATAGTCTATAGACAATTTGATATTAATGTTTATTTTGTGAAGAGATGACAATCACAAGTTTCACAACATACACATTGATCTAAATCCCTCCTTGAATTGAATTTGGCAAATCTAATTTCAAAGCAAAAGGGAGAGTGAAACCAATTTGGTTTATCTAAATCAAAAGGTCAATTGCTAGTTTCCGTGGCGTACTACAAGTCTACAACAACACAACTATGTTGGCTGCCAATGTTGATCTCTGGAGGAACTGTAGCTCAACAAGATCATGAACAATATCTCAAGCGAAGCCATCTTTGTCAAACCAGAAGATAGAAATGGTTTACAGAAAAATTTGTGGGTCTTTCTTTCCTCCATGAATTTATATATATAAACAAGATGAGTGGAAACTGGAAAATATACTTTGAAACAGAAGTGCTAACCAACCAAGGTCATTATCTGTGATGATATAAACCAACCAGCCAACAACCATGATGTCCGAATGGGAATCAGAATCAAAATCAAAATGACAAAGTCGATGATCTTGTGTTTCTAGTTGGGTTCGTCATAGGATTGTCGGAAGACTGGATCCTGTGCTGCTTAACAAGATATACATATATTGCTATTTTCAGTACCTAGACAATGTTCAATGATAAAAGAGCACATATTAGTGATATTACCAAAATCAAAAAGAAGTTTAACCAGAAGGTATAGCCGAGCTATATTTGTAATGACCCGAACCGAAAATGGAATGTTAATTGGCTTGATTTGTGAGTTTCACGATTAGTCGCAGTTTGTCGTAATTGGTCGATATGGCGGGTTTGCTTACGACTAAATTATCGAGCGAGAATTTGGTATGAGTTTTTTCACGAGAGTTGTAGTGTGCATGATTTCGAACTCGTGGAAGTTTCCGGAGTATTATTTCGAGCTACGTGGAATAAGTTATGAATATTTCCAGCCGTTGGATTTAGTCGTGTTTATCTGGTTTGTTTCGATTCGTTTTGGACCGTTGATCGTTTTGGGTCGCGCGTATAAAGATCGGAATAGTCGTAAAATTGTCAAAAAGTCGCATTTGGGCCGTTTGACCAGCGTTGACCAAGTTTGACCCGCGTTGACCGAGCACCACCATGACCTGTTTCGGGTTTGCCGTCCAACCCGGCATCTCCAGCCATCTCCGGCCACAATTTTGGTATGGCTAGAATCCTCTTGTGATTCTCTATTAGTTTAAGCTTGATTTTGTGAGAATTGGTTGAGAATTGAGGCCGGGAGAACGAACGGGTTAAAGTTTAGGATTTTCGCCGAAAACCGCCAGGTGTCGGGTTGGTGGGGGTTTTGCTTCCCCTCAACCCATAGATGAATTCTGGGTGTTTAATTTTGGTTTTTGGTGAGGTTTGGTGGTGACCCGTGGTGGTGACTGGAGTGGAATTCCGGCGAGACTTTCGGCCGGAATTCCGGCCGGTGTGGGTGGAATTGGAGGAAGGTGATGAAGAGGAAGATGTTGGGCTTGAGGAGAAGATGAGTTCTGGGCTTTTTCCGCCAGAGTTGTTCACCGTTGACGCTGCGCCACCGCCGCTGCCGGCGGTCAACGGCGGAGCTCCGACGAGGGTTGACTTTTTGGGATTTTGGAGATTTTTATACCATTTTGCTCGTAATCGCATCCCGATCGTAGTCGTGAGGTTTTTTAGTTGATTTGAGTATTCTATTTTGGGACGAGGGTTAATTGGGTATATTTTGGAAATTTTGTTATCTTCGTCGATATTTCGAGCGCTACGTCTTTCGAGAACGCGGGGTTCTCGACGTATTAGCTCCGTATGTCGTGCTTCAATATATATTGGTTGTATCCCTGTTATTCAGGTGATCGTGATCGAACTTTTGGCGAGGGATCTTCCGCCGGACCTCATAGTTAGCCTCGTACTGTGAGTGGACATTTATTTACACTATTGTAGCGAGTTCTTGGTTTCAGTATTTGTTTCCAGTCAAATGTTCAGATTATTTATCGTTTTGAAGGTATTATATATTTTATTGGTGATGGCATTTATTTATTTAGCATCGATGCATTGGCTACGCGGCTGATCATCGGTAGTCCATCTATCAGGCTTAAGAGATTCGCTTGATATGCCGACTAGGCTTGAGAGATTCGCCTAGTCTATCACCGTCGGGCTTGAGAGATTCGCCCGACATGCTACTCTGGCAGGGAATTCCGCCGGAGTGGCGACCTTCATCTATTTAAAGAACTCGTATTATTTTTATGAATATATAAAAGCATATGATTATTTTCGTCTACTCACTCTAACGATTTTATTTATCTTTCCCCTGGGCTTTTCGGTTTCCTTTGTCCAGTTTGCAGTTTGGGTTCCAGTGTTGCACGTCGACGGTGGAGGCGTAGAGTTTGGATCACACTTCAGTTTCTGTATGTTCTTTGTTCGACCTACTAGTTGTATATGATATATATAGGCGTCGCTCTGAATACTTATGTTGTGTTTTCAGTTAAGTTTACTCCTGAATGTTTCTGGATTTCTTGTAAACCTTTTGGTTTATTATATATGATGTTGAGAAATTCGGATGGGGAACGGAGCCCCACGGTTTGGCTTTTGTGAAATATTCAAAGTGTGTTTCTTTGCAGGTTCTAATAATGGTTCACGTATTTTAAAGTAAACTTTGGCAAAAAAAATTTAAGATCATGTTTTCGAAGGGGTTTGATTTCGATTTAAGCAACTAAATCAGAGTCGGGTCCTTTTAATATAACTCTACCTACTTTCTGTTTTCAATTGTTGGCTGAATTAAGCCACAGTAACCCACAGTTCGTTCTCATGATACGTTTCTCTAGTGCAATATTTTACGGCTAGGTACTCACTAAGTTAACTGATACTACTATGAAAACAAATGCAGGAAAACGAATATGCAGTGTGTATGCCACCAGTGTGTATGCAGCAAATTCAGGCTTGGCGAAGATGGATGATATATTATCGGTAGTTACTAGTTAGTCATATCATCTGTGAATCGTTTTTGCAATGTATAATGTAAGGTGCACTCACAGTATGTTCTCACAAGTATTCTATACTTCCTGCTGTCGAAACTTTGGAGTAACCACACCAGAAAGGGAACAAATGAAAATATGCATCTGCTGTCCATATTCTGTGCTTTCTTCTACCTGTTAAAGCATCAACATAGCTTCATTAGTACTGTCAAGTGTAAACACTGAGTAAATCTCGACTTGGCGACTACCAAGGTCTAGCTTAGGTCGACACAACCACTCTAATGAAGCAAGTCTACTGTATATGGCTCACATAAATAAAGATGATTGTGAGTAAATGGGATATTCCATTCAAATAGTACACAGAAATAGGGTTTAGGGATATCCCATATGCAAGTTCCTATTGGATGTTATTGAAGCAGACGAGTCTAAAACAAGATTTCACCATTACTTTAGGCCTATAGCTCCACTTCATCTTCATGGCGAAGAAACGGATTCAGGGCAACATTAGTACAAAGAGCATAACAGCACACCAGAAAGTTTTCATTTATAATGTAATTATCCTGTAATAGAAGAGCTCAAGATGGACTACTTGGCTTTCCCAAAAGCCACGATCTTTCTGAAGCATGTAAGAGTTTCAATTAAAACTTCAGAAATCAAGGGTCCAACTTGTGCATATGCATAGTTGTAAGTTCTTACAATAGTACCACTCTACCACAAACCAGGATCTTTCAGGAGCATGAAAGAGTTTCAGCTTTAAAATCAAGCAAAGATAAAAGACGAACCTCATTAATACCATGACCTGTGAAAACTGAAATTAAGCAAAGTCTGCAAAGACATAAGGTAGTTTTCAAGAGGAAACTTCCTAGACATTTCCTATGAAACCGACTACATAGAAGCATTTGATACTGCAATTGTTGGACGAACTAAGCTCACCAATAAATCAACAAATCTGATCACTTCCAAGATCAAGTCCAGTCCAAAAACCAGTCTGTTGCAAGAAATCGTACATTAAGTACCCAGAAATCAAATCCTTCCAAGTTTTTTTTGTAATCAGTAATCACTAATATGCATACTATCAAGGTCCTTGAAGGCTTACTCTCTATCACTCGGCAAATCCCCAGCACCAAAAAAGAAAAAAGAGTCTAACTTGATGGTTGTTTCTCTAGATGCTGAAGTAAAAAGAAACCAACAAACAATAGAACTTTTCTCATGGAATTCACACAAACACAGTTAAACACTACTCAAGAAAAAACAACGATTACCTCACATTGACTCGACGTAATTTCGTTGGCAAAACCCTGGTCTTACATAGATATAGCATGCAATGTAATACACTTTTACAGTCAACTCCAATAACATATAAAGATTCAAACTTTTCATCCTCATAAATACAAGAAACAAGACATAAGCCAGAAGCCATACATTCAGAAATTTAGTACAATGCAAAACCAAAAATGCTCACCCATTCATGGCTAAAGACAACTCTTTTTGTATGATCCCCACATTTTAAAACTGAGACCATACACCTTCATACAAGTCCTCCGAATCCAACTTCACACTCGGCTTACCCCCTTCCCAATCCTTCTCGCGATCCCAAGGCCTCCAAGGATGCTTCCCCACCCACTCCTCCTCCTCCTCTTCCTTCTCCTTACCCCGTTTTCGCTTCTCCTTCTTCCTCTCCTCATCCGAAGCAAGTGATGCCAACACATTCCGCGCTCTCAAGTAATCCCTCTTTGCCTTCCGAGCTCTCTCACTTTCACCTCCTGCTCCTCCCCGCATTGCTCTCAATCTCTCCTCCTCCTTCTCCTTGTCCTCAATTCTATCGTCCACGGCTCTCCGCCTCACCGGATCACTCAGCTCCCTAAATGCCTCATTCACCTTCACAAACGCCTCATTAGCTCTAGGATGTGAGCACTTATCCGGATGCACCAAAAGCGACAGCTTCAAGTACTTCCTCTTGATCTCATCAAACATAATACTACGTCGGTGTTGATGTTGTTGTACTCCTAGAACATCATAACAGTACTTCACATTAACATCATCTGACACCAACAACAAGATTCTTGTCACTTGTTCAAACCTCTCCGGCTGTGTGGGCCCGATCAAACTAGTACCTACCTTGTCTTCTTTGAATTCTTTATCTTGATCTTGTTCTTGTTCTTGTTCAGCTTCCCTCAGCGCCGCCTGTGCCTCTTGCAACTTGGCCGCGGCGGCGAGTAGTTTTTCCGACGGCCTCCCCGGACCCACCACCGGCTTCTTCTTCTTCTCCGGCAAGTCAGGACCCACCACCACCGGTTCTTCTGAGCGCGTGGAAAACACGGATCCGATAAGGTCTAGAGTCAGAGGAGAATCTTGAGGTAGTATAAAAGCTTCTCCTCCGTCGTGGCTGCTCAGCTGGTTGAGGTTTAAAGAGAGGAAGAGTTTTCGGAGAGGGTTGATGAGAGACTTGTGGGATATTGATGTGATGTCGACGGCTTTGCCGGAATCGATGAGGTGTAAGAGATGGTACAAGTCGGAAGCGATGTCGGGAAAGTTGTTTAACAAGTCGAGGACTTGAGCTTGGGGATCATCTTCAATCTCAGAAGCCTTGTTCTTGTTCTTGTTCTTGTTGTGTTTCATTGTCTCTGTTTCTGAAGAGCTTTTGAGGTTCGGTTTTGGCTCATTAAGGTTTCTCTATTTGTAAAGTTTGGACGTGTATTCCTTTCCGTGAGAAACTATACCGTAGATTTTTCCTTTATACATCTGTGTCTTTTGTAGTATTACTCGAGACATTAGTGCATTTACAGAGAAATAAAATTGTGTTTTCGTATATTGTAGAATTATTTGACATTATTAGTACACCATATAGTGTGTCAGATAAACTATATCGTAGATATTTTCTTGGAAAAATGGCTATGGACGTTATTCAAATATTGCACGTTCTAAACTTTGTTCACTTAAGTATGGCAAATACCACTTTGTTCACTATCGAATGATAGTTTACTCACTTTGATTACTCAAATATCACTTTGCTCACTCATGTATGGCCAATTTCTCCGGTTCAGAGTGATCAAAGTGAGTAAAAGTGTCATTCGATAGTGAGCAAAGTGATATTCGATAGTGAGTAAAGTGATATTTTGCTCATTCGATAGTGAGCAAAATGATATTTGTCATACATGAGTGAGCAAAGTTAAAAATGTGTCATACTTGAGTGGCCTTCCTAGCCATTTTTCCTACTTTCTTTGTATATTTTTGTTCCGTACATTGTAGAATTATTTGTGTTTTGCATATTATAGAATTATTTATGTTCCGCACATTGTAGACATTAGTGTACATATAGTATGCAGGACACTTGTTATAATCTCAACCGTGTTAGACGTAGATGAATAGTGCACAGTAGAGAAACTATATCGTCAATTCTTCATCTTCACACATTTGTGTTTCACGAACATTGTAGATTTACTCGGCATTACTATCCCAAATTATTGTTCTTTATATTAAGCTTTAAATTATTGTATCGACGGAGTGTCATCATTTTAAAAATTTGAGTGACAAAGAAACACCAAAATTTTAAATGATCATATTTGTGATATTTGGTCGTAAAGATGTGTTGTTCTTTGCATTATCATTTCATTACAATGCTGCATTCTTTGTAAAGTAAATGGATTAGTTAATGATACAGATTATATATACATTTGCTTTCAGTTCTACTACTCAGAGCTAAATCATGTAGAGACTAGAAATATATATATGTGATTAAGGTGACACTAACATGAAGTATATTTACTATATAACAACGGTGGTTTCCACTGTAACTATTGCATTCACTATTGCATATTGTCCTTTTGGTCATTTTCGAAAAAAACGAGTGTGCGGTGCTTGCGGCTCTCTTCTTCTCCTTTCTCTTCAGATCTCATTCGCTCATCTTCTCCTCCTTTCTCAACTCTCAGACCGATCCCTCATGCGTTCACTACCCACAATCAAAATCCAAACCTCCAAACCACAGCCACAATCTCAATCTCAACCACAACAAGCAGCGGCGGCTGACAACGACGAAGACGAGTGTTACCACACACCCAAGTCGGAATCGAGCAAAATCCCGGCAGTCGACACGTGTCCGACGGCTCCCAGAAAGCCGAGGAGGGCGGCGGGGTCGTGCAAGAGGAAGCTGACGGAGCTGCAATTCTTCGAGGTGGTGAATCGTGACGAAGTCAAAGCCTTTTTCGAATCGACCGGTTTGTTCAGTAAGAAGAGGAGCTGTCGTGCCATGTAAATATATAAAAACATACAAACCAGCTAGCTCCTCCTCATTCACACGGGGTTTTTCCTCTTCTTCTTCTTCTTTTTTCCCTTTTGTTAATTCCTTTTTTACGATATCATTGTTATTACACAGCTTTTATATACATATGTGATCGAAGTCATCGTTCGATCTTCTATATATGTATTACACGGTTCTAAAATTTTTCGGCCGGTCGATCATTTTCAGACAATACGATTGATCTGGGATGTTCCCTAAATTATATATATTTGTATGCCCCTTTTCAACTAGGATCACGAGTTGGTCTGTAAATATGTGTTCTTGTGTTCATTCATGAATTTTGACTATTAGTTTTTGTTCAAACTCAAATTCTTTGTCTGTAAAGATAGAGATTGTGGAGGTAAAGAATCGGAAAGCATGATCTGCAAGATGAGAGAGAGAGAGAGAGAGAGAGAGAGAGAGAGAGAGAGAGAGAGGGAGAAGGGGATAGGGTAGATGAGAGGTTGGTGTGGTCGATCATGGTGGCTATGTGATGAGGATTAAGTAAAGGCTAGGGTAAGCGAAGCAAAGGCTTGAGCTTGATGGGTTGTGTAGTTTAGTGGTTGTTGCGGAATGGTTCATCTGTCTTTTTTTACATTTCTATGCATTGAGTTGTATGAACGATACGGCTTTGAGATCCATTAACTTGATTTAATTTAGTCTTTTATTTTGAGTTTCAAGCTAGAGAGAGAGAGATAACAATAGAGGAGGTAGGGTTTGTTGTTTGATAATCCCAATGATGATGCAATATGGGATGTCATAAACCTGTTATCGTACGGCTGAGTTCGGGTTCAATCAGGTATTAATTGGTTTCTCTTTGACTGGGTTTTGTTATTAGCCCCATGGAAATGTTTGCGTTATTGGAAATGTTTTGTTATTACTATATGGATTTCAACTGGTTCACATTTGTATTGCAGGTTCTGGGTTGTCCTTGATCAAGATGAAATGGATGATGAGGCTTCAGCATCGGAGGAATATCAACTAAGATCTCTTCACCATGTTGTTAACTGTGACAAGAAGGCAAGTTATAAGATCCACATATTCATCAGGTCCATATCATGGTAAGTCGTAACACACTATAAATATATTTATGATATTGCAGGAAGACATTGACGAGGTGGGAGACATTTTCTCCCAAGTCTCTCAAACACATGATGTGATTAGGTAACTTCTCATATTCTTCTACTATATTTTGAAGAAATATTTTGAACTCAAAATTCTTTTCCCTTGAAAATAGTATATATGTACTTGAGTTCATTTCTTTGTATGTGAATGTTTGAAGCTGCTCCAAATCTAACATTTGTAGTAATTTTCAGGAAGCTAGATAAGACAATCTCCTCATTGGAGGTTCAGTTAGCATCAGCTAGAGCTTCCAAATCAAACTATAATGAAGGATCACCAGTTGATGTAAAACTAGGAAGCAAGGAGTGCCAGAAGGTTTTCTGTGATGGGAATCATGACTGCCTTCAGCCGCAGAAAGGGAAGGGATTCAATCAGGGAAACATGGATGCCTGGAGGTTTGAATTAAAAACACTAGTGACTATTGTATTACATCAAAATTAGTTGCTGCTATATTATATCTCTATTGTACTTCTCTAGGTAACGAGTTAAAGAAGTTGGAAACAGAGAAGGGAATTATAATGCGATTTGTTATTGGACTTAGGTAAGTGAACTGGATTTTTTTCTTCTTAGTTCAAAATGATAGTTGGCCAAACTGCCCAAACATAATGGTTATGTTCTTTCTTTTTCGTCCTCGGTGCATCTATGGGTGGTGTTTTGGATCGTGCCATAGAGGCAGAAGATGAGCAACGTAAGGATTTTTTCCGACTGGTAAGTTATCAACTGCTGGCACTAAGGTAGCCTATTATATTTGATCAGTAGTTTGGAGACTCATATGAAGTGTGATGCAGATATAACTTCTTGGGAACCATTCAAAGGAACAAAATCTAAAATCTTTTGTTGGGCTCTTCAGTTCTGTATTCCTTCTTCACTTGTGCTAAACCCTAATGAATTAGCAACATCTTAAAAAAAAATTGCCATGGGATGGGATGTGGTGTCTCTAACAATGTTGGGTTCCTATGGTATTGTTGGAATGGATTCTTATCTTGGTTATTTTCTGTGTTGGATTTCTATATATGAAGTTGAGTACATATATTAGCTAGCGTATATGCCTGCTTTGCTATCGGATCTGTAATTATATGATTTTTAGTTCGTGGAATGCTAAAAGGTTGAGTTTTGTATGAATGTGATTTTGATGAAGTTGGTGTGTTCATGGAACGCTATATGAAATGTGAAAGGGGAACTTTAAGTCGTTATGAATGTCAATGTGGATAGTGTTGATATTGAGGCAACACAAATGAACTACATGTATTTACTGGGTCTGGACTTATATTATTTATTTTCTTGCAGCTGGTTTTTACTAGAGGTATTGTTGGTGCTTTAGCAACAAGGCTATTTTCCGTGCAGCTGGATTGGGTGGTATTGCAGGGGTTGTACTCTCTATAAAGATATTGGGGGTATTTTCCAAGAGAATGTACATTCTTTACCAAAACTTGATATTTAGTTTTCTTTTTTAGTATTTGATTGCTAAAATGAATGTGTGTTATGAGTTATGGTGCAACTAATTTCCTATATAACATTTGTGGGTTTATTGTACATTTTACTGCACATTTTGAGCTTGCGAACCGTGCAGGTCATTCGGGTGTCGCACGCCTCACACGATCCGTACTGTTATCGATAAGATTTTAGATCAGTTTTTCTCGCAAATCCGGTTGATCTCTCTCTCTCAAATTTCTCTCCAGCTTGCAATTTCCAATCTCTCTCTCATACTACCGCTCTTCTCATATTGTCGATCCTCTGCCGTTTTCGATTCCAACACTTGCGTCATATCGCCGTCAATTGCCGATCCTCTACCGCACTGTTTTGTTACTTAATTGCTTTTAGTTTTGTCTTTTCTGCTTGATCTATGTGAGACTTCTATCTATAATCATTTTTCTATTATCAATTTGTTTCTTTTGTTATCGATGTCGGTATGAATTTCGATTTTGTGCTTTTGAGGTTGGGTTAGAGTTTTTATGGTGTGTTTGGTGATGTTATCTGATTGGGTTTAAGCTTGAACTTCATTGATCTTCTTAGTTTTAGCTTGAAACTAACATCTGATTGGGTTGGGGTTTTTATGGAGTTTTAGCTCGAAACTAACATTACCAGCACTTCATTGGGGATTTTTATTGGGTTTAAGCTCGAACTTCATTGATCTTATGTACTAGAGTGGGCTATCGAAATAGGATTATAGTAGCTATATAATGTCAGTTTTTATGGTGCTAAATTTGAAGGAGGAGCACTACTACTTCTATTATATTTTTGGTATCATTTTGTCTCAGCATTTTGATGGCATATATGTATGGTATGGTTATAGTCTAATAGATATTGGATTCATGAACAAAGGACCATAGAGGTAACTAGCTATGTACACGAAGCAAAAATATTGATCAAGAGATCGATCTATGTGTTCCCTGATATATATGATTGATATGAGCATTGTAAAGGATTTATGGTAATAATATTTTGATGAGAAGATGAGATTTCGAGATTGTGTGGCTATTTGCTTGAATTGGGTTTTGAATTCATTTATTCAAAGTTGAATTGAATTGGCTATTAACGATTACATCAAAAAATATATACATTATTATGTAGCTAGCTTGATTCGGATTCTTATTTTTTATTACACAAAAACATTGCCATGTGATGTATTGTTTCCGAATGATGAATGAATTTACTTTATTCTTTTTTCTAAGCTGATAGTAGACTGTGGCAGATTATTTATAAAATCCTTCAAGTTGTTAGAAGTTGAGCTTGGGAAAAATCAATTCTTCAAAGGTAAGCAGTTCAACTTGTTGGGTACTGTCATCATACTCCTCTTTCAGACTTTGTTCATACAAGACTTGCGATGTAGATTCTAATGATTAAAATGAAAATTTCAGTTTTTTCATGGGCTTCCATAGTAAACCTTCATAGCCTTTTCATAATTTCTGGCATGAGTTGTGAGATTAGTTCCAGGACTAGAAATTTGTTAAAATGGTGTATTATATGATGGAAGAGTTAGATTAATCAAAAGAGATTATTTTGTCGATGGTATATTCACTTTTTATAGTCTTAGACTAACCTTAATGTATTCTTATATTTTGCTTTTGTTCTTTGTAATTACTTTTGTGGGTTTGTGTGAATTCGAATTTTTGTTCTTCGCAATAGATTGATGTCAACGAGAAGGTTGAACTCATTTGTTCCTTTTGCTAATATAATTATGCTATGTTTAGGTACTGTTTTTTTTTCTATTTGCAGACTCAAGTGTCTCATTGGAATTATTTTTTAGATAGCAGATACAAGGCTTATTGAAATTGGGGTTTACATAGACTTGGTTAGTGATTTTTATTTTTATCATATGTTAGTAATTGAACTATGTTGGTAATCATCCTAAGAAACTGAGAAGAGAAAGTCGAGTTGGCCACTTTGTTGTATAGAAAGTTTACGGTGTTTTCACTATGTTATTTGCGTAATAATTTTTTTCTGTTTGCAGGTTCAAGTGTTGGAACTTAACTTTTAAGCAGAACAAGGCTTATTGAAATTGAGGTTTAGATACCTCTTCCTTCTCTACTATATGTTTTACCGTTCCTCTACTATTCACGAATCGAGGGCACAACCGACATTTTACATCCCATGTCTAATTAACCCTACTTCCTCTCCTTCACTTTTCTCTGCGCCTATCCTCCCTCTTTTTTGGTTTATGTATCTGCTCCACCATCCATTTCGGATTTCGCATTAGTACAGTTTCAGCGCTTACCATTTCGCAATTAGTTGGGTTTTCATGATCTTTTTTCGATCGATTTCTTTCCTTCAATCAAGTACGTTTGTGTAGTTTGTGTTTGCAATCTGGACAATGAATGTAACAGATTTGATATCTGATTTCGTTTGGTCTGGAATTCTTTGCTGCTATTCTTATGTGCTTATGTAAAGAAGATGTTGGGTTGAAGAAGATGTGATTATGTGTTTCTCTAGTTTCTAATGCAGGTTCTAGTCTCTGATTGCGCAACGATTCATCTACGCACGAATAGTTCATCGTCTCACAATCAAATCGAACCACCAAGGTCGGGCCCAACTCCGCCGCAATCTCGACTCGATACCTTGGTAAGTTTCCCCATTAATTCAGTTTGATTTGTATGAGTTCATGATTAATATTCAAACATGGGAATTTAGTTTATTCAGTTTTATTATGTACTGGATTTGAACGATTTAGTTTTTCTCCTTTGCTCGAGAGAGAAGGGGATTCTAGAGGGCTGTCAGTTTCATAATTGTTATCCAATTCTAACCAATTCTAGGATTCATTGTTTTGATCCGTATGTAATTGATTCTGGCTCTTAGTTTCAGAATTGTTCTTTTTGTTTTTGCTTTTTTCTCATCTTTTGTGATATCATTTCAATCATTTCACTTCGTCGAAAAAGATATGAGTTTTTGATTTCCTACTTTCATGTGAGGTTATGTTTTCTATAGATTACCCTAACTGTGTTTTGTTGTCTTTTCATAGTCTTTCATTATATGTTGATGTTTACATTTGGATGATTGTTTTTTCCAGACCCATACAAAGACTTGTATAATCTAAGAGCAGCAAAAGGATAATGGACAAAAATCTTGTTGCCTTATAACTTTGCTATGTTATAAGGGTTGACAAAAAAGAATTGAATGTTAAACTTAATGTTATTTTATTGACAATATGTTTTTTGTTTGAATTTCAGGACACTTTGGGTATATAGACTTGCTTATACCTATTTATCATCCTAATATCATCAGTAAGCTCATGGTCAAATGCTTGAAAATGAAAATGAACAATGTATGATCTGATTTTGTAATATGGATATTTAGAGATTAGCACACAAGATGATCTTTTGTACATCGTAAACAATGAATGAAATTTTGTTTTAAATTCACTCCTCATCAATTTGTATGTACCTGGAATAACGGAGACAAATATTTTGGATGACAAATATAATATAATATCTATTATATTCTATAAATTCTATTCATATGATTATAACATTTGTTTTCTATTTTTGGACTTTCATATTCTTTATATTCATATCATAATCTCTAATTTTTGTCACATATTTTTTACATATATAATAAAGTTGTTTTAATTAATTATTAATGTATTATGAGACATTATAACAAAATTGAGTGGTCAAACCGCCCACAGGGGCGGACACCCACCTAGTAATGAATAATCTTTAGCAACCCCATGTATATACACAAAGCATCTCAAAGATTACATACTAATATATAAATCTCGGCAGCACAAGACCAAAAAAGGCCTAAGATCAAGATAACAAGATTTACAGAAGTGAAAGCCCCCTCTTTCCTATCTCTATCTCTTCCAGAATGTAAATTTGTAACGATCCGAGCTCATACTGCCGAGAATTCTACTGCCAAAACCAGGAGATGATGACTGCTTTAGGTTTTACTGGTACAACAACAATGCTCCTCATCGCAAGTCTTGCCACACCTCCCACATTGACACAAAAGCGTAAGCGACATGATTGTCAATTCTTACGCTTGGAGCACTTGACAGTGTACAATGTGACTCTTCAAACCATTTCGTCCAGCTATACTCGACCATAAGTTCGAGACAAGAGTTCTGAAATGACCTTTACCAGCAATATTCTCCCAAATGTGAGGGTTGCTTTCGACCTGTTTATCCGGACATGAAATATCAACCAAACTGATGCTCATGTTATTACGAATGATGCAAAGCTTCCCATTAAGGGGAACAAGTGCAGCAGCCTCCAAAGCACGAGAACTGCCAAGATGAAGCTTGCTATCAATAAACTTGTTCCACGAATCAGTTACTCTATCGTAAACCCTAACCTTGCACCCATCACGACAATCAAGTGCGTACAGCTGCCCATTTAAAGATATACTCGGGTTGCGCCAACCAGCAACCAGCCCATCACTAATCGGGCTCCAAGCATTACCTTCAGGAGAATAGGCTTCACTCATTACCTCACGGTGCGACCCTAGTCCTTTTAGAAACCACATTCCATCATGAACAACACCAATAAAGGGGACCATAGCCGTGCTCATATCTGAAATAAAGTTCCACCGGTTCTTGTTAGGGTCATATATTTCAGCAGAACGAAGAGTCCTGTGAATTCCTTCACACTCACCACCTGCCACATAAAGGCAGTTATTAATAACACAAGCACCAAAGAAATGTCGTTTACGAAGCATATCTGGTGCCCTGTGCCATTTATTTGTCCGAGCATTGTAAAAGATAACCCGTCTCATAGATCCCTTCAATGGATCTTTTCCTCCGAATAAGTACAGGTGGCAACCACTAAGAACAGCACAGCCAAAACCAAGAGCTGCAGAATATTCACCAGGAACGGGTGGGAGCGGCTGCCAGAGCTGGTACGTGGGATCAAAAGCATGCCAAGAGATTCGTTCATCACGGTCTCTTTTGATGACATAAACCCACTCTTCTGCCATCCCTAGACTTCTCCTGAGAGAATAAAAGAAGTTACCCGCAAGAAGGCGATACCATCTTTTGCAGACTTGACGTAGTTTTCTATGTTCCACCCGAGGAACTCTAATTAAGCAAGCAATTGCAAGATCATCGGGTAGGCCAGGTAGAAGTGGTGGCTGGATTCTGGTCCTTTCCCTGCGTGAGGTTTTTCCCTTGTGTGCATTTGGATTGATATCAGGCTGGATGCATAGCTTTGATCCTGGGATTCCTGGAACAAACTTTCTTGCCCCTGCAACTGTTTTTAAGCCTGAGTCTACTTTGCAATAGCACGATACAGAGTCAACCTGCATGAATGGCCAAGTAAGATGCTTGACATAACAAGATTTGATGAATAATCAAGTATAGATCTAAGCAAGAACCACCGATGAGAAGAAATGGACATGATACATGTTCTTTAAATTCGTTAGTAATGATGAGAAAAAAGTGTTGGCAAGAATTAGGATCTGTTACACTCAGCTAAATGCCACGGAATAAATTCACATGGCACAGTTCATATTACTTTGATCTATTTAAACTTTCATTTAATTTTTCTATTTATTCAAACTGAAACAAAATAGAAGAAAAAAAGATCTACAGCATCCCGGACTTGCTAAATTCAGTACATTCTCTTCCTGAACCCAATAATGATGATGAGGTCATCATTCGGATCCAGAAACAAACCAAATTTATCTGAAAATACAAGCAAGAAAACAAGAATTATATCTTACTTATCTATACATACACCGGCACTTTAAAAGGTTCATGACTTGTTAAATTCAATATATTCTCTACCTATATCAGAAAGATGATGATGATGACCTACGAAACAATGCAACTCAAAGCTTTGTAGTTCATACACGGACATTAATAGAGCTTGATGGAGCGTATGAAAGCCAATATGAACAACTTGAGCTTGCATATGTAAAACATGAATGGAATCGTAGATGGACTTCGAAGATGTTCCTGAAACACACTTTCTTAATCCCACACAAATCTCAAACACACTTTTGTAGATCCCTATCTACCAAAATGTTAACTTCTGGTTACGGCGAACAAATAATCATTGACAAGAACGTCATAGCTATAAAAACCTTGGTGCTAACCTCCTAAGTCCACCAAAGAAAAATGGAAAACTAATTTGTGAAGATAACCATACAAATTCACTCCGACTCGGTCAGTTATGGAAAACAGCTAAGATGGATGCCATCTATTCAAACAAAATCAAACCAAAAACTTATCTTTCCTAATAACAACCGGAATTTGGTCCTCCTATTACAATTACACAACAAGCGAAATGAATCAAACTTACGAACAATTACAAAGTCTCCCACAGAGAATCACACATTTAGCTAAGGCCAACCTTCTAAGCTTAAATTTCATGAAAGCAAAGAACAATGCATAACGCTAACAATGCAAATCAACCTACCCAAAGTCTCAAACTTTTTACACGAAAACACTAAATTCTCAAATGGGTATCTCTAACACAATGTGAAGTCATCTAAAACATAGTACAAAATATTAGAAACACAAAACAAAAAAGCGGGCTTAGAGATCAGTAAGCAAAACTAACCAGTGGAGCTTGAACTCTGTAACCTCTATGAGACTGTTCACCGTTTGAGATCATCTCTTATAGAACCAACAACAACAATTAAAAAAGGCACCTTTAAGAACCCAGATCGAAACCCAACTTCAATTCCCTGAATCCGATCTCAAAAAAATTAAAGACCCAGAAGCAAATGACAAAGAAAGGTCGAGTCTGGCTCTTTTGGCTATGTGGGTATTCGTTTTTTTCTTTCTAATTCAACTCTGCAAATGCAAACAAAGACTCAAAGAGAAAGAGAAGTCTTGCTCTAACAAATTGTACATCTTTTCTCTCCTCTAACTTCAAACTCGACTCTCTCTCTCTCTCTCTCTCTCTCTCTAGAAGACTTGTGCTATTTTTAGTCACTGTCTTTGTTGTGTCTCTCTTAGCCCCAAGTGTACAGCTGGCTTTTTTCACCAACTTTTGAATTTGTTGTAGTAAAAAAAAGACCACATTTGGTGGAAAGTGAAAGGTAAAAAAAAATATGGGGGAAGAGAAGAAGAAACTTCAGAAAATTTCAACAATTTGGACCAGGCTAATGGAACTTTTTTTAGATGTGGATGTGTGAGAGAGAGAGAATTTAAAATTTCAACAATTTCAGAAAATCTTCTCCATCTTTCACACAAATACAAGTCATGCATTGAAATGGACATTTCTCTCACAATAATAGAAGAATTCTGACTACAAATTTTGATGAGCTCCCACCATTCTAACCACAAATTAATGAGCCTCACCTATCAAGATTTGACCTTTTTTATTTTTTTGAAAGGCCAAAGATTTGAACTTTGATTGTCATTAGTTCTCTTGAGCCTCACCTATTCAAAGATATCGACTTGGCCTAAGAGTACCCATACACAAATGTAAAATTTAAGTCGAATAAACTAATATTATTTTTATAATTTACTCCAACAATATTGTTATTTTAAAGTTTATGTAAACTGAAAAACATGAAGAAAAAAAATTGAGAAGTGAAAGCGGCAAATGAAAATTTTGAGTTAAATTCTTTGACAAATATAATTAAAAATTTAACTATAATATAAATTTAGCTTTTAAATCAGACATCTGTTGGAAACAGTTTTTGTAAACATTTAGACAAATTATAACTTTAATTTTAAAATAGAGTTTCTATTAGAGATGCTTTAATGATGCAAGAGAGAGCTTATGAGTTTTGATTTGTGGAACCAATGGTACTTTGCATTTGATCTAGATTGTACTCATTTGTAGAGCTTGTATCCATCTTAATAGAATTGAATAAGAGAAGTTAAGATTCATCATTTTTGATCTCTCATTGGTTTGTTACCACCATTCTCCTAAGCACAAACACAATTTGTCAACAACAAACTAGTGTTTTTTCTCAACCACTTGTTTCCACTGCCCCATTTCTTCTCATTGCCACCAACTCCATCTAGAACGCAGAGCTCTATTATGCCTTGATTCCATCGAACCAAAAGATATTAAAGACTACTCCTTTTTGTGAAAACATAAATAGTGAAACACTTGCTTAAGCAATGCCAGTTACTATTTCTGTTTAAAACTCAACAATCATTTCTGTATGGAAATGATCGACCTTCGCAATCATGTGCATTCATGAACCAACAGATAAGAGTAAGAACATGCATTGACGTTAAAAGTTGAGGCAATCTTCATAAAATTAAGTAAATAACAAGTGTTCCACGCACAACAATGAATGCCAGTTTCTACTTATTGCAAGGTGTAAAATCCGAAACTTCCGAAAAAGAGCTTTGTATTTATTTCAGTCGCGACCAAAATATTACAAAAGCTCTCTCTACCTGATTTACCAAAACAAAGAGATGAAGAAAATGGGCGGGGGACTAGAACCTCACCGATATAACAAAGATCCAGCCGAAATGGAAAACCCTCTCCTTTCCCCACTAAATAACAAGCCAAGAGTATATAATCATCATACAGAAAAATAAGGAGCCAAAGGAATCCCTACTCTGTTAGTGTACTTTTAATCAAAACCTACCAACATTACAGACCTCTATTCCTGTGGCATCAGACACCAAACATATGTTCGCCTCCCCTCGAAACATTGTTGAGTATTTCTAAAAAAAGTATAAAAAAACATTCATGGCTTAAACCACTATAAAAACCACATGACAGAAACAAAAATATGACCCTTGTAGAGAAGGATTAAGTCTGCAACCATTACCTAGACACTGTAACTGCTCTCAGGAGTTAAAGAGGTTAGTCCCATGCACTTGTCGCCCCAGAACCACCATATCCACCACCACCACTATACCCACCAGAACCCCCGTATCCACCGCCGCCGTATCCGCCACCATATCCACCAGCGCCGTATCCGCCACCATATCCACCACCGCCCCCGCTATTGAACGAGGAATCCCTTCGAAAGTCGCGACCACCAAACCGGCCTCCCCCAGAACGGCGGTTCTTCCCACCACCATAAGATGATCGAGCTGCATACCGTGACAGCCAAGCAGGCACTTCTTGATTTGATTCTTGCATCAAATCTGCTAGAGACTTGGCCATTGACGAGTTGTTCTCGTTGAAGAAGGCAGTTGCCAAACCAGATTTCCCTGCTCGTCCAGTACGACCAATACGGTGAACATAATCATCAATGTCATTTGGAAGATCAAAGTTGACGACATGTGCAACATGAGGGATATCAAGCCCACGTGCCGCAACATCAGTAGCCACCAAAATCGGAGTGTTTCCACTCTTAAAAGACCTCAATGCAAACTCCCTTTCCTACAGACAAGTACAAATAAATAAATCAATACATTAAAGGTAGATGTGTAATAGCAAAGCATAACACTAATCTAAAGACAGCTACAGAAATTCTACATTACATGGCCCCCAGAAACACACAGCATACAATTCATGGTAATGCACACTACATACACCAAGTTAGCACTCCATTAGCATATCAAGAGATAGTTGACAAAAATCCCAACACCAGCAATACTCAATGAGCAATGCTTCGGGAAGTTCAAAGTAACATGCCACTTCAAACTGATATCTCATGGAAAGGGATACTTTTCCAAATTTTGATCTACTAAAAAGGCATGGGTGGGCTTCGACAACACTAATTACCCAGCAAAACAAAAGTTAACTTTCATGAAACATAAAGCCAATCACAAAGAGAACCGGGTAGAAAAACAAACTCACCTGCTGTGTTCTATCGCCATGAATAGTAGTTGCAGGAAAACCATTCATACACAACCAATGCTCCAGGGAATCAGCTCCCTTCTTTGTCTCCACAAAGACTAATGTCAGTGCTTGCTACAAACAAAGATAATGAAAGTGAGTGAGGGAATGAAGAATCACACAAACAAAAACTAATGCAAAGAAATGGGTAAATGGCAAAAGAGTGTATTGTAAAATCACCTTTCCCTGTGTATCGTTGGCCCTTTGTGCATGCAGAAGGTCCATGAGGTGACTGCGCTTATCAGACTCATGAACAAATTCCACTCGTTGATTAATCAAATCAGTACTAGAGCCGACCCTTCCAACAGCCAGAAAGATATACTTTGCAAGAAAATCAGAGGCCAGTCTCTGCATACAGACCACATGATCAAATTAGACACCATTGGGAGACACGTCAGAATATGAGAACAAAAAGACAAAAAAACAACAAGAACACACAAGAACACACAAGTTTCTTTCCTCTACAACATGAGCTTATATGAAAATCTAAACAGATGAGAAGCTATTTGAGACAGCAGCTACTTCAAATTTTCAGTTCCTTACTGTCTTAAAACTTTTCCATAAACAATGATATGATTTGAAGGTTCCCACTGGTTTGCATAAAAGTTAAAAGTCATTTTTAGCAATGCAAGGCTATGCAATATGTATGCTGATATGAGACTAATGTCTACGTGAAACAATGAACATAACATGTGGAGCCAATAAAAGAAAGTTTCAAATTATGAGTTCTTTAGTACATCTAAAACAAGATCACCGGCCAAGACTTTGAAGTGTGGGAGACTAAGTACCTGTATCTCTTTTGGAAAAGTGGCACTGAACAACATGGTCTGTCGCACACCTGGTGGAGGCATGTCCATTTGTTGCACAATTTTCCTAATTTGTGGTTCGAAACCCATGTCCAGCATTCGATCAGCTTCGTCAAGGGCTAAATACCTAATATTCTGCAACGACACTCTAGCTCTCTCCAGCAGATCCACCAATCTTCCAGGTGTTGCCACAAGAATGTCAACACCTCTTTCCAGTTCTCGCAGCTGTCCAATACAATTCATCAGAATTCACTATATTTCTCAATATCACAAGATCACACAACAATAACAATGGATTTTGTCCAAACAAAAAGGAGCAACTGGAAAGAACAAACTTCTAACTGCATTGTAGATATGCTTATTCATATTTTAGATTGCAAGTTTTGGAAACATGAAGACATAAACGAAAAGCTAAATGATATGTTCAACAAGCTCAAAAAAAACAGCATGCACATTTGTGAGGATTAAAAGGGAACTGACATGAAATTTCAAGCACACGGAACCGTATAGAAGATGGAACATTCTTGACATTGAAGTCTAACAATAAATAAACTAGTCCTTATTCACTCATGACAAAACAAAACATAAAGACAAGCCAATTCAGCTAGATTAGGAAAAATAACAGACATATATACACAAGTAAGAAGAGAACCTGTTGGTGAATCGGTGCTCCTCCATAAGCAACAACTGCTCTAACACCTGTTTGATACGAGAACTTCTTTGCTTCCTCGTGTATCTGTAAAAAACAGAGATCAATTTCAACTCTCGTGACATCATATGGACTGCCAGAAAATGTGAGGTAAGATTTAGTTTCTAAAACCTACTTGAGAAGAAAGCTCTCGAGTGGGAGATAATATAAGAGCGAGTGGGCAGGCTGTATGCGAACGAGGGGGTCTCTGCGGCGGCTGTCCCTTCATAATTCCACTAATGATAGGGAAACAGAAAGCAGCTGTCTTGCCCGAACCAGTTTGGGCACAAGCCATCAAGTCTCGTCCGGCAAGCGAGATAGGAATGGCATGCCGCTGCACAGGTGTCGGCTTCACGTACTTGCACCTCTGAATATTTTTATTAAGCGCGTCGCCCAAGTCAATCTCCGCAAACGTAATCACAGGGGGCGGAACATTGTCACCGCTCGTCTCGACAGGAATGTCTTCATAGGCATCAAAGTTGATCCCGCTGTTCTCTTGCTCGTTAAACGGCTGCTCTGTTTCGTCATCATCCTCAAAGGGGTTTACTTCTCGGTCCCTCCCACCCCAACCTCTTCCACCGCCCCATCCACCACCGCGGCCACCGCCACCGTACCCCCCGGACCCTCGGTTTCCGCCGCCGCCGCCGCCACCGCCCCAACGAGGAGCACCACCACCGTACCCACCTCCTCGATCATTCCCTACAGGCGCAGCATCGGCTGAAGGGGGACGGTTGCGGAGATGCGGGGGAACGTAAGTGGAGCGAGACGGAGCGCCGCCGCGGCCGCCCGCCACGGGACCAGAACCTACATTCTCAGCTGCGGAATTCGCAGCCAAATCTGCCCATGAAGCTCGCATAGTCGTCGATAACAACCAACTACAACCAAAATAATCCTCACTCCGAAACACACACACAACCAACAATATCAATCCCCCAACAACAAAAATCAATCAAATTTCAATCTCAAGTCAATCCGAATCAAATTTAAAACCCTGAAAAAAAAAAGAACAAAAAACAAATAAAAAACCACAAATCAAATTACCGAATCTCACAAAACGAAGTAACCTAAATATCAATGCACCTCAAAAATCACAAAAAAAAAATTAAAAATCAAAGCTTTCCGATTACAAAGCAACAGAAACAAAACCTTAATCGGAGCAATTCGACAACAAAATTAACCGATCTATAGATACATATATATATAATAGTAATAATACACACAAAGCAGAAAGCGTGAAATCGAAGCTAATGCTAATGCAATAGAGAGAGATAGAGGAGCAGAGATAATGGTAAGATTTGATGAGATAGATTCTAGAGAGAGAGAGAGAGACAGAGAGATAGGAGGCGACCTGTGCGCGGTTGAAAAACCCTTGAAGAGAAGGAGAAGCGAACACGACGGAGAAGAGAGAATATGAGAAGATCTTTTAAGGAAAAAGGAAAATGGAAAACAAACCCTAATATATATATATATATATATATATATATATTTCAAAGAGTTGTGCATTTGCTATATTGCTTTGTTGGACAACAGAGACCAAGACCAGAGCTTTAAGGCCAACAACAAAATATCTCTCTCTCTCTTTCTCCCAAATTTCCTTCTCTTTTTTATTTATTTGTTATATTTCTTTTATGTTAGGTTGTAATAGACCACGACCTTTCTTCCGTTCCCCTCCATAAGACCGGAAGGAATGAAGAGAGGAATGCGGAAGGACACACCGCCACCGAGTGTGGAGGTATCCAAGTATGAATTCTTGTAGAAAAAGTTGACAACCACTAGTCATTGAGAAGTCGGTTGAAGAGCGTTGTGAAATGCTGTAGTTTGGGATGCATAACTAGATAGAATGTGGGACTCCAAATTTTTTTTAGTCTTTATCATACGTCTAATTCCGTCTAATTATGTTAAGTGACAGTATGTGCTAAGCATGTAATAGTTTATATTACTCTAAGAAATTCTTTCTAACGGGCCATTGACTCAGCGTCTTCCTTATAATCTTTCGGCCACTTAATTCTATCGGTCATCTAAGAAAATAAAATTATCGTTTCACCTCAAAAAAAATTAAATTGTATTTCATAAATGCATTGCATTATATTCTCTTTGTTGAGCAACATCATCATGGACGTTTGAATAATCCTAATCAAAGTGCTCATGCGGTGCCAATGCAATTATCAACATTACGGTAAGAAGCAACCTTTTAAACATCTAAGCAAGTACAAAATGTGCAATTTAATTGAATATAATATTGCGGCTAAAAAAGACTCTGAAAATAATTTGTGACCTTATAAAGCCTAATCCGACAAAGTCCATTCCACGTAAAGCATAACTCAGTGACACCAATGAGACTAAATATAAAATACAAATCTACGTAACATTATTGATGTGTATTTAGTGAAACTTATGTTTGTTGCGTAAATTATCTTCTTAATTTCCTAGTCCTCTCAATCCTAATAACATCAATCTACCTATATAATTAGGGTTTCCTAATCATCGCTTTCCGAAATAAGACTTGATAAAATTATTATTCATTTATTCACGATCTACATCTACATATATAAAGTGAGGGTTCATTTTTCAAATCTTATATAACTTGGGTTTTGTCATCCTCACATAGATGAAATGAAGGACTGACGAGTCCCATTAGAAAGTTCATGACAGCAAAATGCATGCAATCACAAATAGAACTTTAAAACGTGAGCCATTACCAGATGAGCATCTAAACTGGATCTTTAAGGAAAACAAACCCTAATGTTTTTTTTTTGAAGAGTTATAGTTTTATTGCCTGTTGGACACAGAGACAAAGGCCAGAGCTTTAAGGCCACAACAAAATATCTCTCTCCCAAATTTTCACCAATTCTCATTTAATTTTTATTTAATTTTTTTATTTTAGGTTTAATAGAATTTGAATTTGTTCAAGAAACTATATAGGATTGTGGCTTGATCGCCCCATGTTTTTTTCTTCGTTTCAAAGATTTGGTGTCTCTATCATTCTATTATTGTGTTAAGTACGTTTCTATCGACCTTCGCATGTCACGCTCCTTAATTTCGAGAATATATTTATGGCTAAATACGATGAGTGAGTCTTTGTAATGTGTGTCGTAAAATGAGTCATTTTTTTTATGAAATTTGTTAAGTACTGTGCATTACATTTTATTGTTGATACCATCCTAACTATATTGCTCATGTGGGTTCGATTTAGGTAATATATATATGAATCTAAAATTGAGGCCAAAAGAAATCCCGATTTCTAAAACCAAATTCAAGTACTAGACTCCAGCGCCCCAACTCTTTCCAAAACGAGCCACAAAACTCATAGCATGTCTCTTGATTTCCTAGTCCTCTCGATACTCATAACATCGATCATTATGTCCGATACAAACCAATAAAAAAAAAACAAGTCAAAGAACTCGAAGAAAAAATATCACTGATCTACATCTACATATGTTAAAGCAAGGATAACAGTCTTTATACTCCGCGTCTCAAATCCTTATTATATTCCTCAAGCACAATAATTTGGTTTTGTCATCCTCACATAGATCAAATGAATTACTCACCAGTCATGAGTCCCATTAGAAGTTCATCACAACAAAATGCAATCACAAATAGAACTTCAAACAGTACAAGATGGGCAAACAAATTGGATCTAGCATCCTAACAACAGTTTCTTAGGCCTAACTCAGCCTAGTGAACACAAAACTAAAATAGGCTAAATTGGCCCAAATATAATGGAGAGTGATCAACTGATAATCCCACTCACATGTTGTTGTCCTTATCTCACTCTCTTTCAAGTTCATAGTGGCCTCTATCTATGTTTTCTATTTGAACTTTACATATTGACTGATTTTATTGAACAGATATATATGGATATTGATATACTGATTACAGAGCGACTATACTACTGAAAGATCAAATTATGTGTATGAAGCGATTTTGTGTACGCAAAAGGCAACATGAGAAACTTCTTAGCTCTCCCTACATATGCTCTCTTTATCAAGTTATCGTAATCATTTTCCTCGATTGCATCCAATATGTTTCGATATATCAGCAACGATGACCACACCTGCAGAAAAACTTTATGAGTCTTTGTTTATATGTCTGGATCGTGTGAGTTTAGGTAATACGATAAACTAAAGATATCGTTTATCCTTATATTCTAAGAAATAATCTTTTATTTGTTTCTTTCTAGTATTTGGAATGATCTATGATTTGCATTATAAATACTTAATTATATACCTATTGATCGAGGAACATTACCGTGAATGTTTAGTATAATTATAATGACAATATGACAAGAAATCGACTTAAAAAATCTAAGATAATACAAAATAAATAATTTTAAAGTGAATTTAAAATTACGAAATTTGTGGCTAAAAGAGAACTCAAAATCTACTTCCAAATCCGATTACAACACTTTCACAATGAAATTCGGTCTTCTAACCTCATCTAAGACAAAATGTTGGTCTATAAACTACACATCAACATAAACATTTTTACACATTAAAAACGGTCATTCTTCTTTGTTTTGGTTGTCTCTTAATTTCCTAGTCCTCTCAATCCTAATTATACCAATCATCATTCTCTAGTCTTCTCAATCGTAATAATTATTTCGGATACACACCAATAAAAACAAAACCCAATCAGAGAATAATAACCAACGAATTACATCTACATTATATAAAGTGAGGGTTTGTTTTTCAGATCTTATATAACTTGGTTTTGTCATCCTCACATAGATGAAATGAAGGCCTCACGAGTCACGAGTCCCATTAGAAGTTCATGACAACAAAATGCATGCAATCACAAATAGAAACTTCAAAAACGTGAGCCATCATTTTTTTGATGAGAACGTGAGCCGTCATTACCAGATGAGCATCTAAACTGGATCTAGCTAAAGAGAACCTTTCAGCCCAGCCTTCCGAGGCCTAATTCAGCCCATTTTACACAAAGCATGATAAGGCTGGTCAAACAAGTAAATTTACTATATAACATTTGTGAACTTCACCGTTCATTTCACTGTTACTTTCACTGTTCATAGGAGCGTTTTGGTCCAAAGAATTCAAGCATGCCAAGCATGTGAGCCCTGCTAAATAGCTCCTCCCTCTGCTCTCTCTCCCCACCGATCTCAGTTGTTTTCCCATTCAGCATCTTCTCCCCTGATCTCTCTCCCTACCCATGAACAGTATGAACAGTGCAGCCACAAAGGGCGTGCGAAACCGCATGTGCAAAGCTCTCTCCCTTTCCTCTCCAAAGTCAAACCCTCTATGTTTATGCTCTCTCTCTCTCTTTTCTTTCCCGTTCCTCAGCCTCACTTTCTCATCTTCACTAACTCTCCTCTCAAGCCTAATCGCAATTGCAACAACCTCCACTTTTTATTGCAATTGTTTATGGGTTTTGGGTCATGTTTCTTTTGCGCAAGACCGGTGATGGAAGGCCAAGTCGCCCAAGCCAAATCGGCGGCTTCGTCGTCGTCAGCGGCGGAGGTTCGATCGAGTACAATATATTCAGGAGTGATAATCCTACTTACGCTCATCTTTATATTGACTTATCTCACACCATTTCACCCTGCTTATGTATCGACAACTCCAAGCTTTATGTTGTAGTTTTATCTGAAAACTACGCCTCTTCCACATGGTGCTTGAGGGAGTTGGTCAACATTCTGGAATGCCAAGATTTTTTGCATTACTCGAAACCTTTCTCACCATTATTGGTCGGTTTTATACCTTTAACTTGACCAGATTTATGTTGCATGGTTAATAGGTGAGAACTCACAACCTTTTGGTGGTCGGCCATAATGTCATTCTCCATGTCCTCCATATATAAATAGAGGCTCTATCCTTCCTCATTCTTCATTCCATCAGAAAGTAATCTCCTCTTCTGATCACTTCTCTCCATTTCTCAACAGTGAGCAAATCCGGTGATAGAGTAAGGTATTTTTCAGTTCGAAGAGAAGTTCTTATGCTGCGATACAAAACTTTGAAGTTGTTTTATCTTGGGAGAAAAACGTCATACAAGCCTGTGGGCGGCGTAAAAGTTCTTAGGAAAACGTGTGATACATGTGACTCAACTTAGTTCATCTTCTTACCCATAATTTGTTCTTCGTTCGTATGTTTACATTTTATTAATTATTTAATTAATATTTATTATATTTAATTTAATTTAATATCACTCAATTTTTCCTACAATTTCTAGACAGTTGTGGATTCTTTCCCGTCGATGGATTAAAAGTTCTATTGGACAGAGCTCTCATAACTATATCATCGGAGAACGAACTCGACATGCATGATTTATTGCAAGAAATGGGTAGAGAAATCGTCCGCTTACAATCTCTAAAACAACCTGGGATGCCAAGTAGGTTGTGGAATTATGATGATATTATCCCTGTAGTGACTCAAAACCAGCTGAGATACATATATACGTTCAATCATGATCATTGTCAAGCTCTTTTTCATGTCATATGTGTAGCTAATTTAGTGTAGAATGTATTGACTCTGACCAAAATGTCTTTTTAACGTTATATGGCTATATCTGTGTATACGATTGATAGTTTTCATGATAATTTTCACCAGCATTTACATGTATTATTGGTTATGCAGGCTACAGATTCAGTTGAGTGCTTAGTCCTAGACTAGTTAAACTCAAAAGTTGACATATGCATAAATGCTGGGGCCTTCAATGGAATGAAAAACCTACGACTGCTCATGATTCATTATGAACAATTCTCCACATTTGATGATAATTTCAAAAAATTCTCCAATTTCAAATTATATGATCCAATTATGCCAATTGATGGGGACTGCAAACAAAATGTGGAGGACATGGTGTTTCTGTCTCAAGAATTAAGGATACTCATATGGCACCGATGCCCCCTGAAATCTCTCCCATCAGATTTTATACCAACAAATCTTGTTCAACTTGATTTGCGTGATAGTCAAATTCTTCAACTTTGGGAAGGAAAGAAGGTACTATTATTGAACTCCTTACAATTTTATATACGAGCACCTCATATATTTCTAACTAAATCTTGTACTGGTTGTTTTAAATATTTCAGCCCTTGAAAAATTTGAAAGTCATCATCCTAAGTTTTTGCGAATTCCTTATCAAAATGCCTGACTTGACAGAGGCTACAAAGCTTGAGACACTGGGACTTTATGGTTGTTCAAGTTTATTAGAGGTTCATCCATCCATTTATTCTCTTCAGAACCTTGTTGTGTTGTATGACTTGTATCTAGGAAAATGCACAAAACTTAAGATTCTTCCGAGCATCATTGAAAAGTTTCTGCAGATTCCAAAAGTTACGGAGGAGCTAGAATTTCTTGATTTAAGTGGTACTGCAATTATAGAATTGCCCTCCTCAATCAACAATCTCACCGGGCATGTTGATTTGAACTTGAAATGGTGCATAGAACTCAGGACCCTTCCACATAGCATTTATTTCAAATCTCTTCAACATCTTCACCTCCATGACTGCACAAATCTTGAGAAGTTTCCGGAGATTTCAAAAGTTATGGAATAGCTAAGATACCTTGATTTAAGTGGTACTACAATTAAAGAATTGTCCTCCTCAATTAATAATCTCACTGGTCTTGTTGATTTGAATTTGAATGGCTGCACAGAACTCGAGACCCGTCCACATAACCTTTATTTCAAATCTCTTCAACATCTTCACCTCTGCGGCTGCACAGATCTTGAGGAGTTTCCGGAGATTTCAGAAGTTATGGAGGAGCTAAAATACCTTGATTTAAGTGGTACTGCAATAAAAGAATTGCCCTCCTCAATTAATAATCTCACTGGTCTTGTTGATTAGAATTTGAAAGGCTGCACAGAACTCGTGACCCTTCAACATATCATTTATATCAAATCTCTTCAACATCTTCACCTCCGTGGCTGCACAAATTTTGAGGAGTTTCCGGAGATTTCAGAAGTTATGGAGGAGCTAAGATACCTTGATTTAAGTGGTACTGCAATTAAAGAATTGCCCTCCTCAATTAATAATCTCACTGGTTTTGTTGATTTGAATTTGAAAGGCTGCACAGAACTCAGGACCCTTCCACATATCATTTATTTCAAATCTCTTCAACATCTTCACCTCTGTGGCTGCTCAAATCTTGAGAAGTTTCCGGAGATTCCAGAAGTTATAGAGGAGCTAGAATCCCTTGATTTAAGTGGTACTGCTATTAAAGAATTGTCCTCCTCAATTAATAATCTCACTAGTCTTGTTGTTTTGAATTTGAAAGGCTACATAGCACTCGGGATCCGTCCACACGACCTTTATTTCAAATCTCTTCAACATCTTGACCTCCGTGATTGCACAAATTTTGAGAAGTTTCCAGAGATTTCAGAAGTTATGGAGGAGCTAAGATACCTTGATTTAAGTGGTATTGCAATTAAAGAATTGCCCTCCTCAATTAATAATCTCACTAGTCTTGTTGATTTGAATTTGAAAGGCTGCACAGAACTCGGGACCCTTCCACATATCATTTATTTCAAATCTCTTCAACATCTTCACCTCTGCGGCTGCACAAATCTTGAGGAGTTTCCAGAGATTTCAGAAGTTATGGAGGAGCTAAAATACCTTGATTTAAGTGGTACTGCAATAAAAGAATTGCCCTCCTCAATTAATAATCTCACTGGTCTTGTTGATTTGAATTTGAAAGGCTGCACAAAACTCATGACCCTTCCACATATCATTTATTTCAAATCTCTTCAACATCTTCACCTCCATGGCTGCACAAATTTTGAGGAGTTTCCGGAGATTTCAGAAGTTATGGAGTAGCAAAGATACCTTGATTTAAGTGGTACTGCAATTAAAGAATTGCCCTCCTCAATTAATAATCTCACTGGTCTTGTTGACTTGAATTTGAAAGGCTGCACAGAACTCGTGACCCTTCCACATATCATTTATTTCAAATCTCTTCAACATCTTCACCTCCGTGGCTGCACAAATCTTGAGGAGTTTTCGGAGATTTCAGAAGTTATGGAGGAGCTAAGATACCTTGATTTAAGTGGTACTGCAATTAAAGAATTGCCCTCCTTAATTAACAATCTCACCGGCATTTATGGTTTGAAGCTGAAAGGCTGCACAGAACTCAGGACCCTTCCACATAGCATTTATTTCAAATCTCTTGGAATTCTTGATCTCTGTGGCTGCACAAATCTTGAGAAGTTTCCGGAGATTTCAGAAGTTATGGAGAAGCTAGATGTTTGTATAACATTAGTTGTCTGATTAAATATACTTATCCACTTAAACAGGTAATCAATACCTACCAGACCGCCCGAAAGACCACCAGGAAGGCTTCAACTTCACTCACAAGACCGACCTCATCCGAGCGCGCACGCGCCCGTGAGGCGCATACCCGAATGTGCGGATCACACATCAGCAAGAGCACACCAGTCCCACATCGAAGAACACCATCGAACAACAATCTCAACCACCTATATATGCAAAGGTATTTATTATAGGTAACGACATTCTGATCTCAACACCCCAACCTACTTACATACACGCTTGCATGTTCGGTTGATTGTTATATCCAATACACCATCTAACTTAGGCATCGGAGCGTTGAAGGCGGGCCACCTCGTCTCGACCCCTGACCGCCCGTTTGTTGTTGTATTCTTCTAACAGCCATACCCGAACACGCGTACCCGTTCACCCGAAGAGAGAAGAAGCGCCCGACCATCCGAACAGCCCAAGCGTTCGGACGAAGGAGAAGGAAGGAGTACTCGTACTTGCTTCTGCCAGATTACGTCCCGTGCGTAATTCGGTAGAAACAGTTGGCGCCGTCTGTGGGAAGCTTACAAATTGCAAACCTCGTATAAACACCATTATCCAGAAGCCCACATGCTCCATCCGGAAGCTAACAACAGCACCACCCCCGTCAAGGAGACGCCGCCAGACACACAGGAGCGGCAAGTACTTCAGCGCGAAATAAACAATAGCGAGGAACGCGTCAACAACCTAGTTCAAGAGTTACGAGAGGCGGCGCTCGAGAGAGCAGAGGAGCGCCAAATCCGACAGAGGTTGGAGGAGCGGCTGGACGCGCTCGTCAGCCAGCAGCTGGGGCAGCACAAAAGGACCCATGAAACCACCAGCGAGGAGCAACACCCGTTCGGAAGGACCAACGCCCGGACAACCCGAGCGCCCTCGCCAGTGGAGGAATCGGCGCCCCTGATGAACAATACCCTGATCCTTCGGAGGATGGAGGAACTGGCGGAGGAGGTCTCGCGCTTGCGCAATGACAAGTTTGCCGGGTAGGGCGGGACGTTCGCCCCCCGGGTCAGCCCATTCTCGGCGGACATACTGGAAAGGGGAAGAGATCCCCATGCGAAGACGACGAAGATCACCCGGTTCGACGGGAGCGGAGACCCCCGCGCGCACATCGACGAGTTTTGATCCACCATGGACGGGACCCGGTATTCGGACTCGACCCTGTGTTTCCTATTCCAAGAAACGCTGACGGAGGAAGCACAATGCTGGTTCTACGAGATCCCGCCAGGCTCCATACACTCATTCCTCGAGCTGGCGGAGAGCTTCCAGATGCGCTATCGTCTCCAAGGGAAGTACAACACTACGGGTATCCTCCTCAAGGTCCGCCAGGGGATGGACGAAAGCCTGTCCAGCTACATAAACCGGTGGAGGACGCTCGCGAGCACGTGCAGGGACCTTGATAAGCGAGTGGCGAAGGTCGCCCTGATGGACAACATGCTCGCCACCCCGTTCGTAGAGAAGCTGGTGAGAAAAGAGTATCTCGACTACGACGAGATTATGGAACTGATTGTGCAGAAGGCGCTCGTAGAGACGCGAGTGTACGGGTCCACCTCCGAGTCTAGCACCAACAGACCGGAGGGAAGTGCTCAGCCACTTCGACCCTCGGACGACGGAGGGGAGCCAACCGGGGGGCAGAAAGGGAACCGGGACGCGCAGAGACAGAATCACCAGAGGCCATTCTTCCGCAATTACCAGGGCAACCACTACAACCAGGAGAGGGGACCGGTGCCGCAGGGAGCCTGTCTACCGCCAGCACCACAGTATCGACCAGCGAGACAAGAGGTCTATGCGGTCGATCAGCAGTCGAACGAGCAACTGCTCCGCCTACACCGACACCGGATCCCACCACCAAACAACATGACGAAAGCGATGGTCCCGCTCGGCCGAATCCCGAGCATCTGGTGTGAATACCACAACGCCGCCACTCACCATACCAATAAATGCATCATGCTGAAGAAGGCCCTTGAGGACATGAGAAGGGACGATCATGCCACCCCTCCCAGGGCGGAAGGACGACAGCGCGAGGCGAATGTCGAGACCCGTAGGACTATCAGTACGATATCCGGGGGAAAACGCAAGGAGGGAACATCATCGCCCGAACTCCCGGGCAGGGAAGTGCTGACAATCGGGGCAGGAAGAGCGCCCAAGACGGGGAGGAAGGAGCCATCGACCATCTGCTTCACGGCGGAAGATGAGGAAGGAAGCCCGAGGGACAGCACCCTGTCGTTCGTGATCGACGCGATCATCGACCGATTCCTCATGAGGAGGGTGCTGGTTGACAATGGAGCGTCCGTGAACGTGATCTATTTCGACGCGTACACGGCGCTTGGCAGGCCCGCGCACAAGATGACGCAGGATCATGAGTGCGTCGCCAGCTTTACGAGTGAGACATCATATCCGATCGGGAGTGACAGTATCCGGATTGGTATTGGCGCGCCCGACTCCCCGCACAGCGAGATTCGAACGGACTTCATAGTCATGGACACCCCTCCCCCTACAACGCCATACTCGGGAGGCCAGGGATCAATAAATTAAAGTTGATCATCGCAGGACACATGCTCTTGAGACGATTCCCAACCGAGCACGGAGTCAGATACGTTCGGGGGTACAACTATGAAGAGGCGGCGAAACCCCGGGACAGGCAGGAGGTCCTCACCTTGGAACCCGCACCAGGAACGGAAGCGCCAGACGATCCGCGTGACGGGCTGATGGCGGTATCACCTGTCCCCGAGCGCGAAGAGCTGAGGACGATTCAGCTGTCCTCCGAATACCCGGAGACGACGGTCCAGATCGGAGCGTCATTGGCCCCCGCGATAGCCGAACGGCTGATCGCGCTTCTGAAGGAGAAGCAAGATGTGTTCGCATGGTCGTATAAGGACATGCCCGGGATCAACACGAGCACCATATCCCACAGGCTGAGCATCAGCGCCAGCGCCCGGGCAGTAAAGCAGAAAAGACGAGCGTATAAGGCGGAGCATTACGCGGCAATGCACGAGGAGGTGGACTGACTTCTGGGCATCGGGTTCATCCGTAAAGTGGAGTATCCGAAGTGGATCTCCAACGCTGTGATGGTGCAGAAGAGTAACAAGAAGTGGAGGATGTGCATCGACTACAATGATCTTAACAAGGCGTGCCCCAAGGATAGCTTCCCTCTACCGAGGATCGACCAGTTGGTAGACGCGACAGCCGGGCACGAACTCCTGTCGATGATGGACGCGTATTCGGGTTACAACCAGATCTTCATGGACCCAGAGGACCAGGAGGCGACGACTTTTGTCACGGACAAGGGGTTATATTGCTACGTCGTCATGCCATTCGGGTTGAAGAACGCTGGCTCCACGTACCAGAGGCTCATGAACGCGATGTTTCATAGCCTGATCGGCAACATTGTGGACGTGTACGTGGACGACATCTTGGTGAAGAGCGTTCAGGCGGTCGACCACGTCCAGAACTTGGGGACTGTGCTTGACGTCCTCATCAAGAACGACATGAGGTTGAACCCCGCCAAGTGCACGTTCGGGGTCACCATCAGCAAATTCCTTGGGTATATTGTCAGTCAGCGGGGGATCGAAGCCGCACCCGCCAAGGTAAAAGCCATCATCGACATGAAGCCGCCAGTCAAGAGGGTGGACCTGCAGAGCCTCACGGGCAAGCTCGCATCATTGAATCGGTTCATATCTCGCTACTCGGACAGGTGCGCCCCGTTCTTCAAAGCCCTACAAACGACGAACAAGTGCGAGGTTGTGTGGACGCCCGAATGCGAAGCGTCTTTCCTGCAGATCAAGGAATACTTGGCGTCCATCCCACTCCTCTCAAGGCCCATCCGGGGGGAGATATTATACATCTACCTAGCCGCTTCCCTCACAGCCGTCAGTTCTGCCCTCGTCCGCAGGGAAGACTGCACGGAGCTGCCCGTTTTTTTCTCAGGAAAGGGCATGACGGGCGCTGAGACCCGGTATTCAACGATCGAGAAGATGGCGCTCGCACTCGTTACCGCCGCCCGACGGTTGAGGCCATACTTTCAGGCGCACAGCATCCACATCCTCACCAACGTACCTCTGCGTCAGATACTCCAATCGCCCGACCACAGCGGCCGCTTGGCGAAGTGGGCTATTGAACTCAGTGAATTCGACCTCCAATACAAGCCCCACACGGCAATCAAGGGACAGGCTGTGGCGGACTTCATCGCCGAGTACACGGAAGCGGAAGGAACACCGGTCGGCACGGCCGACGACCCGAAGGTAGAGGCGTCCGACAAACCGGAGGTCAAGGAGCGACCGTTGTCGGAGTGGAACCTCTACGTCGACTGTTCATGCACGAAGAAGGTGAGCGGCGCCGGGATCATCCTGACCGGGCCGGGAGGGGTAAACGCGGAGTACGCCCTCAAGTTCGAATTCAAGACAACCAACAACGAGGTTGAGTACGAGGCGCTCATTGCGGGCCTGCAGTTGGCCAAGAACTCGGAGGCGCCCGACCTGAACATATTCAGTGACTCACAGTTGGTGGTGAGCCAGGTCGGAGGAGAGTTCCAAGCGAAAGGGGAGTCCATGATCGCCTATCTAAGGTGCGTGAAGGCGCTGATCGGAGGATTCAAGTACGTCAACATCAACCATATACACAGGGGATTCAACGCGAAGACGGATAGGCTCGCCCGATTGGCCACGGCACCCATACACACGAGACCAGGACAACGCATCGTCGAAGTGTTGCGACAACCAAGCATCCCGGGAGCAGAGCAGGTCCTGGCAATCGAACCACACGAGCACAGCTACATGGACGTGTTCATCGCTTACAAGGCAAGGGGAGAGCTACCAGAGGACAAACGGGAGGCTAGGACCATTGTCGCACGGGCGACCAACTTCAGCGTGCGGGATGGAGCATTGTATCGACAGGGGAGGACTTGGGCGAGCCTCAAGTGCGTCACTCAAACAAGGGGCAACTCGATCTTGAAGGAGATCCATTCGGGCACTTGCAACCACCATGCGGGCGCCAGATCGATCGCACACAAGGCCCTTCGACATGGCTTCTGGTGGCCCACCATCCACGCAGACGCCACGGCGCTGACGAGCAAGTGCCACCAGTGCCAGCTGCACGCACATCACCACCACACGCCCGCCGTCCCACTGTCCATCCTCCTATCGCCCGTTCCATTCGCGCAATGGGGACTGGACCTGATCGGAGAGCTCCCAAAATCGAAGGGGCAATACAGATATCTGATCGTCATCATTGACTACCACACCAAATTCATCGAAGCCCAGCCAATGGCGAAGATAACCACGGAGAAGGTGGAGCGCTTCCTCTGGCGTTTCCTCTTCTGTCGCTATGGGACACCGATCAGCATCATCACGGACAACGGGCCACAATTCAACAACCCCAGACTCGTGGCCTTCTGCAAGCGCCAGGGAATAGACCTCGTATTCGCATCACCAGTGCACCCTCAGACGAACGGGCAGGTGGAGGCAGCCAACAAAATCATCAAGGCCGGTATCAAGAAGAAAATTGAAGATATTGAACCCGGAGATGCCGGTTACGGGCGCTGGCCCGAGGTCGTTCCAGATATTCTGTGGTCCATCCGAACGACCGCCAACGCTTCCACGGGCGAAACCCCGTTCAGCCTGACGTTCGGAACGGAAGCTGTGCTACCCCTGGAAATTACCCATCAGAGCCCACAGATTGAGGGGTACGATCCGCGCACGAACGGCGAGGGGCTACTGATCTACGCATTTTATGCTTGATTCTTAACGTCTTTCTCTTTACATTTAGCTTTGTTTTGACCTTAGTGTTTTCATTTCTTACTTACTTTGTTGTTTTTAGGTTTTGAATAAAGGAGTATAATAAAGGAGGAGTTTTGGAGCTAAAAGCGTATTAAGGAGGAAGTTCCTAATTTCGGAGAAGAAATGGTCCGAGGAATGGTTTTCAAATGGTTACTAAAATGAATTCCCACATGGTGTCAAGAATTGGAAACCAAATGTCAAATGAAATGGATATCAAAATGGTGGACAAGAAGATGAAGACATTTCTCCTGCGCAACCCAGGAAAGAGCAAATATGGCGGAATATATGGAGCATATAATTGACGAATTTTGGGAGGATATTCCATGAAGATAAATACCTTATTTGAGGGCCAAAATATGTGCAAGAATATGGTATATTCGGCCAAGAATTATTGGGGAATAAGGAATGCAAGATTTGAAGATATAAAGATTTCCTTTTCCTTGAAGAAGAAGAAAACTGGGCAGTCAGGTCACTTAACTTCTAAAATCCTTAATAAATTCAATTCAACTCCAAATATGGCGTTCATTATATGGATTTTATAGCCCTTTGAATAAGCTTTCCAACTAATCCAAAATCATAATTTTTTGAGCTGTAGAACTCCCGGAAAAGACGTTTCAAGACAGGCTATTTCCAGCTGGCATTTCTACCCGGGTAAACTAGGAATCCCTAGTTTTGAGAGGAAAGTTGGACTTCTTCACCTATAAATAAGAGGGCTCGGTCTCAAAATCAAGGATCACTCATTCTAGACTTCTAAGCTTGCCAAAGATCAGCTCCTCAACCTCCAAACACTCGGCCACCCCCCCCCAAAATCCGAAACACCACCAACTTCATCCCGTAAACACTCTCCTCCACCTCAAGAAGGACTCTGCTCGCTTTGGCTGGAAATTCTTGGGCTCGTCATCAACTAAGGAGTAGCTACACTTGAAGATTTGCGGTGCGCTTTCACGGAGTCTAAAAGTGTAACATGACCCCTTTTTATTTTGTTTCGGTTTTTGTTTGGATTTCCTTTGTTTGTATTTTGAGAACAAGTTTTGATAAGAGGCTTTTTATTTCTAAATTCTTCTAAGTTTCTTCCATGTGTTTTTAACTTTGATTCGAATACATGTGTGTGCTTATATGTTCTTAATGCTTGAAACTGTTTTTAAGTAGATACTCGCTTTGGTTCTCTTTTAAGCATGTTTCACGAACTAATAACAAAGATAAAATTGGATTAGAGAGTTAGCTCGCTTTGGTTGCTGTCTTGTTCAATTATAAGCATGTGTGTGTGTTTTGATTGAAGTTAGGAATTTCGTTGACACTTAGGGAGTCTAGGTATAAAACGGCAAAGGATGAAAGAATGAGTCGATCACATGTATATAATAGTTTAGTGTTTATTTTCGGTCTAGTAAGCATGTTTAGGGTTCTTTGTTCTTGTGTGTTTTCTACTTGTCTATGAGTGAAGCATGTTAGAACTTAGGATTTCTCTATGTGTTTACTAACCATTTTTCTGTCTTTAAATTCGTAGGAATTAGTAAAAACCAACCTTTTCAAGCCCCCCTTTCAAACCATAGCGTAAATATGCATGCACCCTCAATCCCCGGTTAAGAACGATACCCTATTTACCAATGCTACATCTACAACAAAGGGTTTTAATTGTATGCGTTTTTGTTGAGTGTTAAGTGTTAATTTAATAGTTGCAAATGCGTGTATCAGCTACGTCTCAGCAACGATATGCTGGAAGAATGGAGGGACACAGCGCACCTCCACAACGCCGCGAACAAACAGCGGATCGCCCGGTTGTTCAACCAGCGCATACGGGCTCGCCCAATCCAACTGGGGGACTGGGTGATGAAGGCAATCCAGCAACAGGTCAAGGCGCTCCGCCCGTTGTGGGAAGGCCCGTACGTAGTTGATGAGGTGATAAGCGCCAGCACTTTCTACCTCCGTGATATGCAGGGTCAACGACTACGGCACCCATGGAACATCCAACATTTGAGGAAGTACTTTCATTAAAATTTGTTATGTTGTACTTTTTTGTTATTTGTTAATTAGTGCATTCGTTTGTCCTTACCCCGCCCGCCCAGTACTCGGGGGACTGGGAATAGGCTGTTCGCATAGATGTAACACGGTTAAAATTCCATTCAAAAGCAAAGGGGAAGCGCACGTTCGCACGAGTCATTCAAAAGATGCCAAAAAAAGATGCCAAAAAAAAAACAAGACAAGACAAGGCACATGAACGGAAAGAAAAGGGACTTCATTAATATTCATCAAAGGCACGAAGGCCCGATTACAAAAAAAACTCCTACTCTATTACAAAAAAAAGAGAAGAAAAGCTACTCTACTGCCCCACCATCCTGCTCCGGCTCGACGGATGCCCCACCCGCCTGTGCCTCCAGGTGGGCGCGGTAGCGCACCAAGTCCAGGAAGGGCGACACCGCCTCCTGGAACTCAGCCACCTGACCATCAGCCTCAGCGGCTACCAACTCCAAAAACTTCGAAGAATTCTTGAAGGCAGCAACCGCCTCCGCTTGGGCCTGATGGACGCGCTCCCTCATCCAAGCCTGGCGCTCGGCCTCCATGAGGCGGGACTCCATCTCCACCAGCCGATTGGCCGCTTCAGCCTTTGCATCCTCCACAGCGGCTAGGGCACTGTCACGTTCGGCCTTCAGCAACGCCTCCCACTCAGCAGCCTCACGGAGTTCACGACGCAGGCGGTCCGACACCGCATCCATCTTGGAGAGCTCGTGATGCAGTTTCCTGTGATCCTCATTCAGCCCGCGCAGCTCACCCCTTAGCACCTCCGCCTGGCGGTCATTCGTATGCTGCTGGCGCGCCTGGAAGAGCTTGAATTGCATCAGCGCACATGCATTGTACGCCTGATCCATGGCATCCAGGCCACCTGACATCGGTGGTATCAGCCTATTGACAGACCTGACGGCAACCTCGATGGCGTCCATCATCGGCCCACAGAAGGCGAGCGGACCCTCTGGAGCACCCGTCCTTTGCCGCTTCGACGCAGGCTCTTCATCACCCCGCCGGGAGGATTGTGGAGGACTTGAAGGTGGATCCAAAGACCGAGACGTAACGGGCACACGACTCGAAGACTGGGGCGTACGTGCATCCTCCCGCCTGTCCCTGGTATCATCTCGCTCGGACCGGCACTGATCACGCTCCACCTGGCGCTGCTCCTTCTCGCGCTGGTGTTGATCACGCTCCGCCCGGACCTGGGCCTTGGAACCAGCAGCATTGCCTGGGGGTGGGCGGGGAGCATCCGTTTGTGGCCCTCGGATGGGCGGGGCCAGGTCAGCCATGTTGGGAATCGGGATCTTGGGCTGGGTACTGTCCCCCAGGACGAGTCCGCCACGATCGTCATCCGCCACCCGACGAACCTTCTCGGCGGTGACCAGCAACGCAGCCATCCGGCGCTTGAGCGTCTCATCCTTGTCCGTGGCCTTGGACTTCGTCATCTTAACTGCAGAACACACAAACGGAAGGTTAGCGAACAGATGCAACACTTGGTCACATTATCCTATTCCTATTCCTCGCAGAAAACTACAGCCCATAGACCAGGCGGTCTGGCGAGACGCGTGCGTTCAATAAGCTCCCAATGACACGCGGCCCAGAAATATCTTGACTCGGGCGCGGGGTCGAACACGAACTTGAGGCGAGCCATCCGGGCCTCCTCAATCGGCGTGAGCGGATACTCGTTCGTGTCGAGCATATGGAAAAATTGCGGGACGCGATCGATCCGGTCGGCATTAGCAGCATACGCGGGAGGGAAGGCCCCGAACTCCCAGTCTCCACCCACCAAGCAGTTGATCGTACGCCAGGAGGTTGAAGAGCTCGGTGGGTCCACCAGCCACCACTTCACGCGAGGCTCCACTATGAAGGTCCCCGAGTCCCTCTGGCGTGTGGAGTATCGCAGACGGAAGAAATGGAGGAACTCCGCCCGCGTTGGTTGATCCATCCCGCTCACCCGGAAGATGTTAAACATGGCCACGAGCGTCCGGGTGAGTGTGGGCCCGCATTGGTCGAGAGAAATCCTCAGCAGCGCTAGCATGTATTGAAAGAAGGGATGCAGAGGCAGCTTGATCCCGGCCTTGAGATGGAACTCGCTCAGGCAGACGTGGCCGAGCGGTGGGCGGGTGAACGTGTCTCCCTTGCCGGGGATCCTCAGGCGCACGGAGTTTGGTATGTGGTAATCGCGCTCCCATCTGGCCATGTCTTTCACGGACGGCGCACGCTCCGGCTCATGGACTGGCGTCCCGTCTGGCAGGACCCAGTGGACACGGCCGCCTTCCGCGAACTGGGGAACGGGCTCCTCATGTCGCACGCCTCCCTCACCCCACGGACTAGACCCAGACGAAGACGCGTATGACGCCCCCGACGAGCTCCCCAACCCTGCGGATGCGAGCGCTTGCTTGGGATCCATTGGCTGCACCACAGGAGAAGTGTTAGGGATGTATCGCAGAGGCGCCACACTCAGCACGGACTCATACGAAGACGTACTCGACCCACAACTTAACCACCCTACCCCCGGTATGTATATGCGCTCACGCGATTGCCCGCTTGATATCTCTATCGGCTCCATCCCTAGACGCACGCACGCGCAAACCCATACTTAGCAAAAAAAAACCTACCAGAAACACCAAAAAACCCAAAACCTACCCCAAACCAAAATCAAAACCAGGTACACCCCAAGAACACGTCTTGTCCTTAGGATGCAAACCCAGAAAAAGCAAAACCAAACCCAGAAACCAAAAACGCAAACGACAAAAAGAACCAAAACAGAAAGGACGAGAGCCTCACCAAATTGAAGTTTGTAGGTTGAAAGGTTGCACGTCGAGCAAGTATTCCGGCAAGAAGAGAACACGAACACAGAAAAATCAGAGAAGTAGGTTGCAGAATGAATTTGGCAGCGTTTTGGTAAAATCTGAGAGTGATGAGGAAGACAACAATCAAAGGCCCTATTTATACTAATCAGGCGGGACACGCGAACGAACGCCAGCCGTCCATTTTCGCGTGTCCACCGTCGGATTGCGACACGTGGCCCATGGGCGGTTTACTAAACCTCCTTAGTAACCGCGCCAACTCTTCAGCTTCCCGCCTTGATTTCAAACCCTAGCACGGTCTCCCACGTCTCGACACGTGTCATCCATTCAACAGCCCACGCGCCCACGCGCCTGACACCTACGCTTCGATCAGTTATCACGTCATCAGCATTTAATGCCCAGGGCACGCCAGCATTAAATACGACGGCTAGCATTTAATACGCAACGGTTCCCAAGGAGAAGTCAAAAGGAATGTTACCTCAAACACCTCGTTAGACGGAATCACCCCACCCGAGGCAAGGCAACGCACGCCACGATATCCGCCATTCGTACTAGCGCGCACACCACCCACACAACCAGACGCTCGCGAAACACCATCAGGTTAGTACAAACACCATTCGGGCGCCCCGAAATAGGGTGAACGCCTGAGTTCCCTTTCGGACGCGTACCGCATGCAGAACTTACGCCGTACGGGCATGGGGTTCTTCCCCTCCGTACACGTAAATGTTAGAAAGCAAGCTGGATCAGGCGGCAGAGGCATGGGGTCCGCCCCCTCTTTGCGCGCGCTGAGCCCGATGGGCGGCACGGGTGTGGGGTCCGTCCTCTCCGTGGACGCAACGTTAACGATCGAAGCTCAAGCCGGCTGTCATGACAAAGGCATGGGGCCAACTCCTCTCTGGGCATCCTAAGCCGATGGGCGACACGGGCGTGGGGTGTTGCCCCTCCGTGGGCATAACGTTAACGATCGACTCGCCGACTCGGACGGCAGGGGCGTGCGGTCCGACCCCTCCTTGCGCGTTCCGAGACCGATGAGTGTCTCGGGTAATGGTACGCCCTCCCCGGATGCGAAAGCAAGCCGGTTGTCATGACGGAGGCATGAGGCACATCTCCTCTCCGGGCATCCTAAGCCGAAGAATGGCACGGGAATGTGGTTCGTCCCCTCCGTGCGCGTTACTTGTACGTCGCGATCTTGATCCCACCGTTGACGCTACACCGTACGCGACGGCATCCCCGTTGACGTACGCGGTACACCGCGGCATCCCAAAGCTGGTGTTATGAAAAACATTCGCATACATTCACGCATCATACCATACATTCACACATTTGCATAACTATATATTTATGATTGCCCCTATCCATGTTTACCAGGCAACACTCCACGGGCGCGCGGCTCCAAATAGCAAGTTTTGTTTGGACGCCGGCCCCACAGGTACACGATCGGACGCACAGGCACCCACTCCGTCATGCGAGCCCTTCCTTGACCGGAGAGTTGAGGGACTTGGGGGTTACAGGATCATACATCACTGCTCAACCGGATAAGTATTTTGTTTAAATCGCACGAACCCTTTTTCAACTCCCCAGTCAAGAAAGTTCTCTTTGACTTGGGGACTTGGGGGACTTGTTTGTATAGCATTAGTTATCCGATTAAATATACTTATCCACTTAAGCAGGTAATCAACACCTACCAGACAGCCCGAAAGACCACCATGAAGGCTTCAACTTCACTCACAAGACCAACCTCATCCGAGTGCGCACGCGCCCGTGAGGCGCATACCCGAATGTGCGGATCACACATCAGAAAGAGCACACCAGTCCCACATCGAAGAACACCATCGAACAACAATCTCAACCACCTATATATGCAAAGGTATTTATTACAGGTAACGACATTCTAATCTCAACACCCCAACCTACTTACATACACGCTCGCACGTTCGGTTGATTGTTATATCCAATACACCATCTAACTTAGGCATCAGAGTGTTGAAGGCGGGCCATCCCGTCTCGACCCCTGACCGCCCGTTTGTTGTTGTATTCTTCTAACAGCCATACCCAAACACGCGTACCCGTTCACCCGAAGAGAGAAGAAGCGCCCGACCATCCGAACAGCCCGAGCGTTCGGACGAAGGAGAAGGAAGGAGTACTCGTACTTGCTTCTGCTAGATTACGTCCCGCGCGTAATTCGGTAGAAACACTAGAATCCCTTGATTTAAGTGGTACTGCAATTAAAGAATTGTCCTCCTCAATTAATAATCTCTCCAGCCTTCGTTATTTGTGGCTGGAATATTGCACAAATCTTGAGTTACTACCGAGAAGCATTCATTTGAAATTTCTTCAGACCCTTGACCTTGATGGCTGCTCAAATCTTCGTAAGTTTTCGGAGAATTCAGGAATTATGGAGGGGCTGACAGAGCTTCATTTAGATGAGACTGCAATTGAAGAACTTCATTCATCAAATGGTTTGCTTTAGGGGCATTTAAAATTAAGTTTGAGGAACTGTAGAAGCCTCGTGTGTCTTCTTAACAATATCAGTAACCTGGCTAGACTTAGACATGCTGATCTGTCTGGATGCTCAAAACTTTTAAGCTTGCCAACAACTTTCAGGATTTAGAGTTGCTCAAACTCGATGTGCAAGACAGTGGAATAAAGCAACTTCCATTGTCTATGTTATTTCCGGAGATTCCAGAAGTTATAGAGGAGCTAGAATTCCTTGATTTAAGTGGTACTGCAATTAAAGAATTGCTCTCCTCAATTAATAATCTCACTGGTCTTGTTGATTTGAATTTGAAAGGCTAAACAGAACAATAGAACCTTCCACATATCATTTATTTCAAATCTCTTCAACATCTTCACCTCTGTGGCTGCACAAATCTTAAGGAGTTTCTGGAGATTTCAGAAGTTATGGAGAAGTTAAGATCCATTGATTTAAGTGGTACTGCTATTAAAGAATTGTCCTTCTCAATTAATAATCTCACTGGTCTTGTTGATTTGAATTTGAAAGGCTGCACAGAACTCAGGACCCTTCCACATATCATTTATTTCAAATCTCTTCAACATCTTCACCTCTGTGGCTGCACAAATGTTGAGGAGTTTCCGGGGATTTCAGAAGTTATGAAGGAGCTAAGATACCTTGATTTAAGTGGTACTGCAATTAAAGAAGTGCCCTCCTCAATTAATAATCTCACTAGTCTTGTTGATTTGAATTTGAACGGTTGCATAAATCTTGAGAAGTTTATGGAGATTCCAGAAGTTATAGAGGAGCTAGAATTCCTTGATTTAAGTGGTACTGCAATTACAGAATTGTCCTCCTCAATCAATAATCTCACCGGGCTTGTTGATTTAAAGCTGAAAGGCTGCACAGAACTCAAGACCCTTCCACATAGCATTTATTTCAAATCTCTTCGACATCTGGACCTCAGTGGCTGCACAAATCTTGAGAAGTTTCCGAAGATTTCAGAAGTTATGGAGGAGCTAAGATATCTTGATTTAAGTGGTACTGCAATTAAAGAATTGCCCTCCTCGATTAATAATCTCACTAGTCTTGTTGATTTGAATGGCTACACAGAACTCAAGACCCTTCCACATATCATTTATTTAAAATCTCTTCAACTTCTTCACCTACGTCGCTGCACAAATCTTGAGGAGTTTCCGGAGATTTCAGAAGTTATGGAAGAGCTAAGATACCTTGATTTAAGTGGTACTGCTATTACATAATTGCCCTCCTCAATCAATAATCTCACCGGGCTTGTTGATTTGAAGCTGAAAGGTTGCACAGAACTCAGGACCCTTCCACATAGCATTTATTTCAAATCTCTTCGACATCTTGTCCTCAGTGGCTGCACAAATATTGAGGAGTTTTCAGAGATTTCAGAAGTTTTGGAGGAGCTAAGATACCTTGATTTAAGTGGTACTGCAATTACAGAATTTCTTTCCTCAATTATTAATCTCACCGGTCTTGTTGATTTGAATTTGAAAGGCTGCACAGAACTCAGGGCCCTTCCACATATCATTTATTTGAAATCTCTTCAACATCTTGACCTCTATGGCTGCACAAATCTTGAGGAGTTTTCGAAGATTTCAGAAGTTATGGAGGACCTAAGATACCTTGATTTAAGTGGTACTGCAATTAAAGAATTGTCCTCCTTAATTAATAATATCGATGGTCTTATTGATTTGAATTTGAAAAGCTGCACAGAACTCAGAACCCTTGCACATATCATTTATTTGACATCTCTTCGACATCTTGACCTCTATGGCTGCACAAATCTTGAGGAGTTTCCGAAGATTTCAGAAGTTATGGAGGAGCTAAGATACCTTGATTTAAGTGGTACTACAATTAAAGAATTGTTCTGCTCAATTAATAATCTCACTGGTCTTGTTGATTTGAATTTGAAAGGCTGCACAGAACTCAGAACCCTTCCACATATCATTTATTTCAAATCACTTCGACATCTTGATTTCAGTGGCTGTACAAATATTGAGGACTTTCCGGAGATTTCAGAAGTTGTGGGGGAGCTAAGATACCTTGATTTAAGTGGTACTGCAATTAAAGAATTGCCCTCCTCAATTAATAATCTCACTAGTCTTGTTGATTTGAATAGCTGCACAGAACTCAGAACCCTTCCACATATCATTTATTTCAAATCTCTTCGACATCTTGATTTTAGTGGCTGCACAAATATTCAGAAGTTTCTGGAGATTTCAGAAGTTATGAGGGAGCTAAGATACCTTGATTTAAGTGGTACTGCAATTAAAAAATTGCCCTCCTCAATTAATAATCTCACTGGTCTTGTTGATTTGAATTTGAAAGTCTGCACAGAACTCAGGGCCCTTCCACATATCATTTATTTCAAATCTCTTCGACATCTGGACCTCAGTGGCTGCACAAATCTTGAGAAGTTTCCGAAGATTTCAGAAGTTATGGAGGAGCTAAGATATCTTGATTTAAGTGGTACTGCAATTAAAGAATTGCCCTCCTCAATTAATAATCTCACTAGTCTTGTTGATTTGAATAGCTGCACAGAACTCAGAACCCTTCCACATATCATTTATTTCAAATCTCTTCGACATCTTGATTTTAGTGGCTGCACAAATATTCAGGAGTTTCTGGAGATTTCAGAAGTTATGGGGGAGCTAAGATACCTTGATTTAAGTGGTACTGCAATTAAAAAATTGCCCTCCTCAATTAATAATCTCACTGGTCTTGTTGATTTGAATTTGAAAGTCTGCACAGAACTCAGGGCCCTTCCACATATCATTTATTTCAAATCTCTTCGACATCTGGACCTCAGTGGCTGCACAAATCTTGAGGAGTTTCCGAAGATTTCAGAAGTTATGGAGGAGCTAAGATACCTTGATTTAAGTGGTACTGCAATTAAAGAATTGCCCTCCTCAATTAATAATCTCACTGGTCTTGTTGATTTGAATTTGAAAGTCTGCACAGAACTCAGGGCCCTTCCACATATCATTTATTTCAAATCTCTTCGACATCTAGACCTCAGTGGCTGCACAAATCTTGAGGAGTTTCCGAAGATTTCAGAAGTTATGGAGGAGCTAAGATATCTTGATTTAAGTGGTAATGCAATTAAAGAATTACCCTCCTCAATTAATAATCTCACTAGTCTTGTTGATTTGAATGGCTACACAGAACTCAAGACCCTTCCACATATCATTTATTTCAAATCTCTTCAACGTCTTCAACTCTGTGGCTGCACAAATTTTGAGGAGTTTTCGGAGATTTCAGAAGTTATGGAAGAGTTAAGATACCTTGATTTAAGTGGTACCGTAATTACATAATTGCCCTCCTCAATCAATAATCTCACCGGGCTTGTTGATTTGAATGGCTGCATAGAACTCATGACCCTTCCACATAGCATTTATTTCAAACCTCTTCGACAACTTGACCTCAGTGGCTGCACAAATATTGAGGAGTTTCCGGAGATTTCAGAAGTTATGGAGGAGCTAAGGTTCCTTGAGATTTAAGTGGTACTGCAATTAAAGAATTGCCCTCCTCAATTAATAAACTTACTGGTCTTGTTGATTTGAATTTGAAAGGCTGCACAAAACTCTCGGCCCTTCCACATATCATTTATTTGAAATCTCTTCGACATCTTGACCTCCGTGTCTGCACAAATATTGAGGAATTTCCGGAGATTTCAGAAGTTATGGAGGAACTAAGATACCTTGATTTAAGTGGTACTGCAATTAAAGAATTGCGCTCCTCAATTAATAATCTCACTGGCCTTGGTTATTTGTCCCTCAAAAATGGCAGAAAACTTGAGTCACTACCGAGTAGCATTCATTTGGAATTTCTTCGGACCCTTAACCTTGATGGCTGCTCAAATATTCGTAAATTTTCGGAGATTTCTGGAATTATGAACAAGCTAACAGAGCTTCATTTAGATGAGACTGCAATTGAAGAACTTCATTCATCAATTGATTTGCTTAGGGGGCTTCAAACATTAAGTTTGAGGAACTGTAGAAGCCTCGTGTGTCTTCCCAACAATATCTGTAACCCGGCTATGCTTAGACTGGTTGATCTGTCTGGATGCTCAAAACATGTAAGCTTGCCTGACAACTTTGGGGCTTTAGAAAGGTTGCTCAAACTCGATGTGCAAGATAGTGGTATAAAACAACTTCCATTGTCTATGTTATTATCAGCAAGTCATCTTAAACTATCGATATCAGCACGGTTATCATCACTTCAACATCTGGATTTAAGTTATTCCAATCTGTCGGTACTGCCAGATGTCATTACTGTTCTATCTTCCTTGGAGTGTTTAAAGCTGGGCAGAAACGATTTTGAGAGTTTGCCTGCTACAATGAATCGACTTTGTCATCTAAAAGTTCTTAAACTGAATGTTTGCAAGAGACTGAAATCAATACCAGAGCTTTCACCAAGTGTAAATCACATAGATGCACATGATTGCATAGCACTGAAAACAGTTTCAGAACCACATCATCCGTACCCAGAGAGTCTTTCCTACACATTTTCCAACTGTTTCCAGTTGGTACAAAAAAATCTATTCAGAGATGTGTGGAATCTCATATTCTTCATAATCAGGTTCTCTCTCTCTCTCTCACTCTCACTCTCTCTCTCTCTCTCTCTCCTAACTGTTGTTTCAAATTTCATTGTCTAGGATAATTGCATGCGACATCTTCAATTGAAAATGTCTCTTCCTGGAAGTAAAGTCCCCGAATGGTTCAAACATAAGGGTGCAGGATTTTCAGTACGTGTGAGATTACAAGCAAATTGGCCTACCAATGGGTTTATAGGATTTGCTGTCTGTGCTATTTGTAAATGGGATATCTCTATATATAGTCCTCATATATCTGTTGCTTGCTAATGTACCTTCAAAGGAGTACATGGTGAATGTAGTTTCCGTTTTGATTTGCTCAAAAGAGCTATCAGAATAGACAAAATGTTCGGCTCAGATCATATGATCATGGGATATGTGTCTTGGTCTAAATGTCACTTCATTGAAGAAAGAAAGCTGATCAGTGAAACCTACACAGAGGCCACATTTGAGATTGTAGTTGTATGTGATCGCAGTGAAACACAGCTTTGCATCAAAAGCTGTGGAGTTCATTTCATTGATGCTGCTGATCAAGATGAAGTTCAGAATCAAAGCATGATCCAGTCCCCTGAATCCCAAGATCATGTAACCAGCTATGGGGTCGACGCAGCTTCTATGGACCTTTGTGATATAAGAGAAGTAGAAACACGGAGGGAAGCAATAATTGAACCTTTGTGGGAGGTAGAGGCATCAGAGTCGGGGGAAGGGAGGGAGACACAATTACCCGTATGCTGCTGCTTGTCATTGTCAGCGTGCACCCATGTGTGTTTGTGAGGGAGACAGAAACATTACTGTCTGGAGATGAAGAGTTGAGTTGATGTGTTCTCGGATTTCAGTAGCCAGACTACCAGCTGAGATTGTAGTAGGGGATATGTACGTTACTGTTCCAGTCTTCATCTGTATAAGTATGCTGTAATATGTGAATGTAAAGTAATCGATTCCAGTCTTCTTTGGTCGTCACACGCTTAGCACGCTTCACACACTGTTTTGGATAGAATTTCCGATAGATATCTCTCACGCGTCCTCCACAGATCTCTCTCTCTCTCTCTCTCTCTCTCTCTCTTCCATTGCCATCTGCGATTCCAAAACCCGAGCCCCTCTTCATCTCCGCTCTAGATCGATTCACGAACGAAGATAGTGAAACCAACTTTCAGAGCGTGAGATATTGTTCACTGCTATGTGAGAGAGAAAACTGAACATGGGGCTATTTGAAAACAATGTGTTATGTCTCTGTTTCGTGATATTGTTCACTGCTATCTGAGTCATTCCATCATCTTAGGCACGGTGATTCCGCATCTCACTTTTCACAATCTGATCTATGCTTTGAGGTATTGTTTTCATCTTGGATTCATGTTGATTTTTGATATTGTTTTATGCTCGCCTCAATTTTTTATAGATCTCTCAAAGCACAAAATCAACCTGTTTGTTGCTGATGCAAATTGTAGAATTCATAGAATTAGCTTAGGGGACCATAGAAATTGTATGTTTACTAGGTGGCTGATACCTTGATATAGCAAATAATGTGGGTCAATGAAACAGTTATAAGCGGTCTGAGGTGGTATTTCAGTTAAGGAAGTGTGTCACTTGAAGTTTCATTACTGGACAATCGAGAGATATGTTTCTCGATTAGATGGGATAAAATACATATGATTACTATGAATGGAAAAGCAACGATAATATCAAGGTAATTTAATAAAGAAAACTGGCTAAAATATAATGTATCAAGCTAAAAATTTGAGAAATTCAAAAATATACCAAAACTGAGATGGAGGCTGAAATATACAGGAAATGAAGAGAACCCAAATGCGTGATGGCTTAATTGTTTACTGCTATGCGTTCTTAGTTTTAAATATTTTTCATGCCATATAATGTTCTTTCCACTTTTGCCAAATCCTATATATAAGTTTCTTTAACATAAGTATAGTTTGTTGATTGAATTTTAGTTCTCTATATAGAATGTTGGCAAGAAATGTTGCTGATGCATATTGTAGAATTTATAGAAGAGCTCAGGAAAGACCCACCAAGATACTCAAGTTTGTGCTTGCTTTATTATTCATGATTTGGAACCTCATATAATCTTGACCTGTCAATTAATTAATTACTGACCCATTCATCTATTGTCATCTTAAGTGAGATGCGTTTCTAGGAACTATACGGGTTGTTCCTCCATTGCTTGCATTCTTTTGTGACACCATAAGTTTTATCTCTGTAGGCATTGCGGAAGGAAATTGCAAAAGCATTCTATAGAGTTCTACCAGTAAACGACACAGAAGTTTTTGTATCAGATGGTGCTCAGTGTGATATCACTCGCCTTCAGGTATTTTACAATTATAATACCTGATGACTAAACTGCGATATCGAAAATCAATGGTCCAGGTTTTAACATATTGATGAAACACCCCAGCAAAGACAATGATTATTCCAAGCTAGATTTATCACATGGGAAAATATAAGTAAATGTGGACCACAAACGTTATATAGCTGGCTGTTGTGTATTTAGCCGATATCACATTCGTCGCTTTGTTACCTCCATCACTTCCCTCCGATATCATGTACTTTTTCTTTGTAGTTTGTTACTCCTTATTAGCTCACAAAAACTATCTCACCTTTTTTTGGCGTTGATCTTGCTATTTACCTCGCGTACTATCGATCTAGCTCTATTTATAAAAATTCTACTGTTATGGGTAGCTTGGTTATGGAGTATGCTCTGCTAAGAACTTTTTAGGTCTCTATTAATTGGGTTTAAGCTACAAACGGCAGAATTCGATCATGTACAACACAATTCTAGATTTATATTCATTTATCATATATTTTCTTTTTTTAATTCTCCATAAAACAAGATTTAAAGCAAAATTATACAACTCCATTTCCAAATGTTATAATGATGTATGGGTTTGGTTGAATCACTGATGTATTTGGTTTTTGGTTACAGTGAACAACTTGAAAAAGTATTTTGGGGCTGTTGAAGTGAGTTCTTCAGGTTTGTGTTTTTATGGAGCTTTACTGGTATAAACTGCGTAATTCATTTCATATAAGAATTGCGTTCAATGTCCACAGATTGATTATTAGGGATTTCTTTTATGTATGTATGGGTTATCGTCTAATTTAATCTATTTGTAGTCTAACATTTTGGTTTGTTATCGAATTTTGTTATCACTGCGAATTCCTCGTCGTTCATGCCTTCTGTCTCATCTTCCTCCACCATTGGTGGGATTCTATGGTATCCGCTGAAAGATACTCTTACTCGTCCGTCCGACGTTGACCGTGTTAGTGCCCTTTGTGGTTGGATTGATCTACGTTCCTGTGGAGGTTGAATCGTCCAACTTCTTCCTTGCAGGAATTCCGTACTATGGTGTTGTCCCGCTATTGCTTGGATGCCTGTACTTGCAAGGTAGTCTGCCACATTTCGTATCTCATAATGAAACCCCACATGGCTTGTATTTGTGAGCCTCCCTATTAGGGATCTGGTATTAGGAGATTGCTTTCTCCTCCCTGCCAGTTCTCATAGAGTACTTCTGCAGGTACCAGATTCGCTCTCCTCCTTTGTGACAGGTTGAGTTGCACTTCTGGGTCGAGTCTGCTTTCAAAGCTCCTTCTGTATCTCCCAGCTCTTCTATGCAGTCTCCTTTGTGCTTCGTACCTCGCACGACTACTCCATCTGTAGTCTCGAATCTGATCCTCTTGTGTAGCCGGACCAGTTCTTTGATTGTTATGACCTCCCATTACTGGTGGTAGTGATTCTGTCCTGGTGCGACTCATGTTTCCTTTAGCTTGGCCTTTTCTTCGTCGTAGATCTTTTGGGGATCTTTGTATACGAAGAAAGGTACTTTCTTTTCTGGGGGGCTGGTTTTCCCAGAGAGAGTTGTTCAAGCTGTTTTTCCAAGTTGGCAAGGGAGATTCCTATGTTGTTGTTGGAGCTTACTTCACTTTTACCTTTTTGTGCTCGTATCCTCTTTAATTCTTCTTGACAGTCTTCAATTTGTTCTGTCTGTTTTATCAACAATTGGATGATGGTGTTGTTTTGCCTGATGAGGGTTGCTAACCCCTTCTGAGTCGTTCCAGACTCCTCGCCGGGTCGTACAAATCCTTTGGCTGGGGGATCGATTGACTCCGTTGCTTGTAACGCTTCTTTGTATGCCGATGAACTAGCTGTTTGGGTCTAGCTCATAAATGTTGTAGGCTTGGGTTTTGTTGGTTGTACCAGATGGCTTTTGAAACATTCAAGGTTGGTAAGTGAAGAATAGGTTAACACAGAAAAACTGTTTGTTTATGCTTGGCTAAGACAATCATATGAGAGACAGACTCATCTCACCGGGTTTCCTCTATGGCCTTCTCTGAGGACTCACTCCAGGATCTACTTTTCCTACCAGTATCTTGCAGAATAATGCAAGAAGGCTGCGCTACAAAGAAGCCTGAAAGACCTCTCCTTCTGTAGCAAAATACTAATACCAGGCTACTACAACAACGGAAAGAGATACGGCCTCCAAAAAGCACGAACTTATAAAGGAAAGCCTCATGATTCACATGTGAGGACCTTTAAAAGAAAACACCCGGACCGAGCGAAAAAGTGCAAGTGCTATGTCTGCGGGGAGGAAGGGCATTTTGCGCGAGAATGCAACAGGAGAACAGGCAATATGGCTAGAAAAGCAGTCATGGACAACCTGGATTTACCAGATGACTACGATGTAGTCTCTGTAGACCAGGGAGACTCTGATAACAGCGACATCTGTAGCGTCTCAGAAGGAGAAACAGGACAAATTAACTTCACCATGAAGTCTTTGCTCTCAGAACTACCATTTGAGGAAGGAGCCTTCATGTTGGGCCAAGACACTGACGAGGCAAATGACTCCTACAACCTACAGGAGCCTACAAAACAGCTTGGAAACCCACAATCCGCACAAATCTGCACACCAGCATATGGGCCTCGAATGCATGACCCACAAGCCCAAGGAGTCATAGGGAAGCAACATCCCAAGCATTAGGCCAGAAACGAAGTCAAAGGCAAAAGGAACAGTTGTGGACAACACATAACCATCCTATATAAAGGGAGCAGGCAACACCTTGGCAGACGTTCTTCCGGGAAGAACCAACAACCTCTCCAGAGCAACAACATGTCTCACAAAAGAAGCGTAGAAAGCTCCACTGACAGCACGGGTAGCTCTAGAAAAATAAAGCAGCGGAGAAATTCCATGAGAACTGATCGTATACCTCCAATGATATATCTCCCTGACAAAGCCACGACTATTATTCCAAATCAAAAGGCAAGAGACTACCAAGCAGAGGCAAAATTGCCATGTACCTTTGAAGAACACACAAGGCATAGGCTTCACGCTCACAGACTCAAATATGAGCAGCTGCAACTACTCGGAGGAGCATTACTGTCCACAGCCACAATCCTTCAAAAAGAAGAAGACGAACTCAGGAGCAAGGCCACAAAGGATAACTATAACTCAGGTCAGTTATCAACTGCTCAGCTACAGAGCGCGTGCCTATACCATGCTCATACTATACAACCAACTGCTACAGAGGGACCATCAATCAAAAGGAGACATGACATCCACTACCACCACCACCAAGGCAATCCACTCAGAAGATAAGAGATAATGATGAATCATCCCACTTACCAAAAGCAGATTCGTCCACTAGTAATAATTTCCTTTACTTTAGCATCGTTCTGAAAAGAACCCAAATGCAGCCGTCCATGTGCTGTGATGTTTTCTAGTTTGTCTTTTTCTTTTGAGTGATATGTAAGAGATAAGAAGAAATCTTATGAGTTGTCGATTGGGCCCAATGAGAACCCGGACTCAATTATTCATCTTATTTTCTCAGTTTGTAAGCCTATACAAGGCATAGCCATAAGAGTAGCAAGACACACTTGAGAACCAAGAAGTCTTACTCTCTCAACCTTGTAAAAACATTTCCGCAAATATCGAGCTTGAAATAAAAATCCTTGTTTCATAGCTTAGAGCGCCCGATCCGAACCCCGCCTTAATCAAATCAAATTTATTTACTTTATATATAGTAAATGTTGTCGCCGTTGACTTTTTCGATTTCTCGATTCTCCATGTAGCACAACGATTTTGATTTTTCGAACGTGCCTTCCATCTTCATCGGGCGTCACGCCACCTCAGTAATCCTCACCAATTTCGACTATATCTGGATTTGACTCTCTATATCCTGTAATATTTGGGAGAGATCATAGTTGGATCCAGAGTAGAGGAGAAGTCATAGAAGCGAATACATACGTGCTATTTTGGTTGGTGAATTCGTCACATATCAGGTTCACATTTGCCTTAAAATAACCCATGGATGGAATGAACTATTGTGTTATGATAAGGCATATTATTAGGGTTTGTTTTGAATTATGTCAAATTACAAAATACAAGAACCCATGAATGAATTGTTGAATTAATAATGATGGAATGAACAAAAAATTTATGTCTTTTTTTTCTTCATAAATATGAGTCCAAGTGTGAATCCTCACATTGGGATAAATACATGGATGTTGATCGGTGATCATAGTTATATTTTGTGAAGCTGATCATAGTAAGTTTTGTGTTCCTCATTTGATGTTCTTTTCTTATCGTGTTTCAATTTGTAGGTTACAGAGTTATTGGGTCCTCCAATTCTGTTGATTGTTTGGACTTTGATCGACGACTCATTCTCACTGATCCCAGTTAGGTAATGCAGTTTCTTTGATTCTCTTTTCAATTTTTTGTTGATTTTAGTGTGGTCTATTGATCAAGTACCACTCCTTGCAATCTTGCGTTTTCTCACCACTCAATTTGTAGTCCAGACTTTGCTTACTCCGCTTTTAAAATTGTTACCTTTATGTGTTCATTTGAATATAGGCAAGGGATTTGAAGTTGATTCTCAACATTTTGGGCTGGTAAGCTCTTCCCCCATTAAGTAGGTTTTATTTTTTGATATGCAGATAGATTATGAGGGGTGTGATTTTAAAACTCAGGTTTTGTGATTTTGAGTAATGGAATTTGGGATTCAGTTTACTTTATATTATGCATTGCTGATCATTTTCTTTTGTACGTGTTAGAGAAGTTTAACTTATGCATCGTTTAGAGGCTTAACAATGACTATCGTTAATATTAAATATACCATTAAATTTGTAACTTGAAGTTTATGATTGACTTGTGTTATGCATTGTACCGAAGTAAAAATATAATTGAAGTGGTACTGGTGTAGCTCATTGGTGTAAGGGGAATGTAGTTTCAATTGTTTTATTCTTCGTTTAAATTAAACAGTCTTTGCCGTGAATAGATGTTGTCGAAAGTTCATGTTAAAATGGATTCATTTATGTTAAATTTTGGTTGGTTGTAAAAGAGGACCATTGGTTTGGAGTGGTGTCCTCTCCTAAGAATAAGAATTGATCTTCACAGTGTATTTTGTAGGCTTGATTCGAGGGAAACCCTTGAGATAGTCTTAGGGCCATTGAAGATCTTTCAGTGTATGCGATCTAAACTCGGGTATGATGTTGTCCCACCTTACTTTTTGAAGTTTTTTTTTCCCCCTTCAAATAGTGTGATTAGTTTTGTAATCAAGTTGTTTTGTGAACATCTACAATAGTGAGTTATTGAGTTTGTGTTACTTTACGAATGCTTTATTAGAACTAATTGTGTATCAAGTCTTTGAATAGAGCCATATTTGACATTTTTTTTAGATAAAAAAGTACTATTTGACACCTTAAATACATAACACATGGTTTATCTTTTATTTTTCCTGTCATGAGAATTCATATTATTAATGAATTCATCTTAATTTTTTTCTCGTGTTTGTTATTGATTTTTTTTGTTTTCTTACTATGTGGTCTTTGAATATGCGATTTAAAATTCATGGATGGTTAATTTGAGGTTTGTTGCTCCTTCGACTTTTGTCATTTTCTAGATTGTGCGAGCATTTGTAGTTTCCTGTTTTCAATCTAGTATAATTTCAAAAAACGAGTTCTTGACCCAATAGTAAGTCTCAAAAATGACCTAAAAATCACCCAATCTTAAAATTTGACCCAAATGTCACATTAGTTGGACATAAGGATGGCAAAATAACCGGAACCTACGAGTATTCGCTTGACCCGAACCCAAATCCAACCGAACCCAATTTTTAAGGCAAAAGTCGGGTATTGAGTATTTATTGACTCGAATTCGATTTGGATGCTGACGGGTTTGGGTCGGGTACGGACATGCATTTATCGAATCCGAACCCGATCCGCCAATTTTTTATTATTTTTTTAGGGTTAATTTAACCCACAGTACTTGAATTTATGTGGTCAGATCAGTTTGATACCTGAACTTTTTTTCGTACGAGAAACGTATACCAATTTATTTATTTGTATTGTCAGGGTACCAAGTCACTTCCGATCAAATTTTGACGAATTTGTTGACGTGGCACCTATGTTTTTCAAAATAGAAGGCTAAAATAGTCACTACCCATTTTTCCTAAGTGTATAAAACCCAAAATAGTCATTACCCGTCATTAGCCATTTTACCCATTGTGATGACTATTTGAGCATCGGAGTATTTTAGCCATGGGTAATGACTATTTTAGCATTCTATTTTGAAAAACAGAGGTGCCACGTCAGTAAATTCGTCGGAATTTGATCGAAAAATGACTTGGGTACCCCGACAGTACGAATAAATAAGTTGATGTACGTTTCTCGTACGAAAAAAAGTCTAAGTATCAAATTGACATGACCATATAAGTTCAAGTATTGAGAGTGAAATAAAAATTTGGGTCGGATAAAAATCTGAACTAAATTTTTTTGGGTTCGGGTCAGTTTCAATAGGTCGGGTTCGGGTACCAAAAACTTGACCCCGACCCGATCTGTTGCCATCCCTGTCTGGACGCACATGAAGAAACCCCATGAATTTCAAGTTATTTATGTGTTGCCACTGGATTAAAAGTTTGCCAAATATTATTTTGTGCCATTGGCACAAAACGCTGGCACTCGTCGGAAGTCAATCTCTCAGATCCACACCGACACGAGTCGTGACTCAAGGCCGACGACAGAGTCGAGGGTCGAGGTGGACGACTGAGTCGCGATTCGAGAACGACGTCCGAGTCGAGACTCGAGACTGAGATTGAGCACTACGGACGCCGACGATCCAAGACCAATCGACGACAGACACCAACGATTTGAGACAAATGTCGACGAGATCCTCGTGCTTGCTTGTCGCCGACATTGCTTCATCAGAACTGGGTGCCAAGAACGAGTGTCCAGATAAATTTTTTTCTAGATTTTTTTCTTTCTAAATTAGGTTTGGAACCCAAAATCAACACCCTAAAATTATATCCTAAACCCGACACCCTAAACCCGACACCCTAAACCATATACGTACCCTAAAAATAGTTATTTTTTTTCCAAAAAAAATGTAAAGAGTTTTTTTCGTGGACGGGTAAAATAGTCCGTATAAAAAAGACTTATATTTCAAAGTGAAGGCTAATAAGCGATTTTTTGTTACTAGAACCATAGTTTGATGATTTATAAGTATTTTCTAAAAAATAGAATGACTTTATGATCTATTTCTTTCTAAGAAGATATTGTTTATCCTTGTATTCTAAGAAATAAACTATGATTTGTTTTTTTTCTTCTAGTATTTGGAATGATCTATGATTTGCATTACAAATACTTATTGATATACCTATTGATCAAGCAACACTAACAAAGAACCTTTAGTTGAGAAAATCGTAATGACAATATAACAAGAAAACGACTTAAAAATATAAGGCAACACAAAATGAGCAGTTTTTTAGTAAATTTAAAATTGCGGCATTTGCGACTAAAAGAGAACTCAAAATCTACTTCCGAATCTAATTACAACACTTTTAAAATGAAATTCGGTCTTTTGAGTCCATCTCAGACAAAATGTTGGCCAGACCAAGTAAATACAAACTACACATCAACATAAACATTTTTACACATTAAATACAGTTCTGCCTCTTTGCTTTGGTTGTCTCTTAATTTCCTAATCCTCTCAATCATAATAACATCAATCATCATTTTATAGTCTTCTCAATCGTAATAATAACTATTTCGGATACACACCAATAAAAAAAACCCAATCAGAGATTAATAATCAACGATTTACATCTACATATATAAAGTGAGGGTCTATTTTTCAGATCTTATATAACTTGGTTTTGTCATGCTCACATAGATGAAATGAAGGACTCACGAGTCCCATTAGAAAGTTCATGACAACAAAATGCATGCAATCACAAATAGAACTTAAAAAACGTGAGTCATCATTACCATATGAGCAACTAAACTGGATCTAGCTAAAGAGAATCCAACCCCTAAAATCCAAATCTAGACTACAAAAATAGCCTTGCAGCCCAGCCCTTCTGAGGCCCAACTCTGCCCATTTCACACAAAGCATTATAGGTTGATCAAACCAAATATATACAACATATTGGAGAGTGATAATCCTATTTCCACTCATCTTTATATCGACTTATCTCACACCATTTCACCCTGCCTATGTTGAAAATCATTAATATTCTCAAGTTATATATAGGGGAAGCTTCCACTCACCTACCGGAGTGGAACTTTTTTTCAGGTATATGACATTTACATCAACGTTTTGATCATATTTTATCATCTTCATCGTCCAACTATTAGGATTATATGAGTAGATCATTCATGTAAATTTTCAGCCAAAATAATGATCGTTAAGGTATCAAACTAGATTAAGTCAATGAACGGATCAAATCTGTCAAACCTGAACCGTTTTTATTTATGAACTTCAATTGCAGTTTTGAATACCTTAACGATCACTATTTTAGCTGAAAATTGACAAGTTTGATCTACACATTAGGACTTAAAATTTGAACGGTGAAGATGATATCATATGATCACAATGTTGGTGTAGTGTCATATACGTGAAAATGTTTCCACTCAAGTATACGTGAATGGAAGCTTGTTGTGTGTATATATAAACGTACGTAGAGAATCGTCGACATTGCAATACAATACAGTAGACTACATTCTCTTGTTATATTGTATTGTTAAGCAACATAAACGTGAACATTAGAGTAAACGTAACCAGACTAGAAAGTTCATGTGACCTCGATACGACGGTCCACAATGATGGTATCAGATAATTAGTTTTACTAAATCTAAAATTGTAGCTAAAACATAACCATACTGAAGATCTAAATCAGAGTAGGAGACTCGGGAAAACAATCTTACAGTGTCCTAAGCCCAACTCAATGCATTGCTGGACGGACCAAGTAAATACACACATACATAATATCTTGATTTGGATATTGTCTTGGTCATCCCCTTAATTTCCTAGTCCTCTCAAATGCTTGCACTCTTTCATTTTGATTTCAAATTTAATTCCTGTTTCGTCTCAACTCTTGAGTCCTCCATAGGCACAACCAGAAGTCATGGCTGCTTCCTCCTCCTCCACCACCGGCAGTCGCTACGACGTCTTCCTCAGTTTCAGAGGGGAGGACACCCGAAGGAGCTTCGTTTGCCATCTAAAAAGAGCCCTCGAGTCTAAAGTTATCAAAACCTTCATCGATTCTAAAGATCTCGCAAAAGGTGACAGGATTTCGGAGTTGCTCAACTGTATCGACAACTCCAAGCTTTCTGTTGTAGTTTTATCTGAAAACTACGCCTCTTCCACGTGGTGCTTGAGGGAGCTGGTCAAAATTCTGGAATGCCAAGATATCAAGCAGCACATAGTTGTACCCATCTTCTACCAGGTGGATCCTTCTCATGTGCGTGGACTGAGTGGGAAATTTGCACAAGCTTTTGATCAACACAAAGCAGATTCCAAAATTGATGAGGAACAATTGGCGAGCTGGAAGTCCGCTATGACTAGAGTTGGCGGCATATCCGGCTGGGATTCCGTAAAATACGAGTAAGTTTTCTTTATTCTCACCCTGTATTACATAAATCAACTTTCAATTAGCAGCACTACAAGTCCCATGTTGTTAGAAACAAAGTGTTTAATTATCGGATTAGTCTAGTTTAGTGCCACTTTTTCCATTGTTAAATTCAAGTTTTAAATATATATATATATATTCCAGGGATGATGACAAGCTCATTGATGAAGTTGTTGAAGATATTCGTAAGAAAGTGATCCGCACATCACCTAATAAATTCAGTGACTTGGTTAGAATGGAATCCCACATTGCTGAAATGGATTCAAGGTTATGCCTTTGGAAGAAAGATATTCGTCTTGTTGTTGGAATTTGGGGTATGGGTGGTTTGGGGAAAACAACCATTGCTAGAGCTGTTTTCGGTAAAATTGCTAATGAATTTGAGCACTCTTGCTTTCTTTATAATGTCAAGGAGGCTTTTAAAAACAATAATAGTGTTGCAGAATTGCAAGAAAAACTTCTATTGACACTGTTAAAGGATCCACCAGCAAAGAACAACTGTTTGATCAAAAATCGGAATATGATGCTGGAAAGGTTGGGCACTGAAAAAGTCTTGATTGTGCTTGATGATGTGGAAAATTTTGACCAAATTAAAGAGTTAATTGGAGATCCACGTTCATCAGTTGGTCTTGGAAGTAGGATCATTGTAACAACTAGGACCTTGGAATCACTAAGTGGAAATTTTGTGCTGTATAAGCCCAAGCATTTGCAGCATGAGGACTCTCTTCAACTCTTTATGAAGCATGCCTTTACAACAAACCAACTCTTGATAGTTTTCATGATAATTTTCACCAGCATTTACATGTATTATTGGTTATGCAGGTTGCAGATTCAGTTGAGTGCTTAGTCCTAGACTTGTTAAACTCAAAAGTTGACATATGCATAAATGCTGAGGCCTTCAATGGAATGAAAAACCTACGACTGCTCATGATTCATTATAAACAAATCTCCACATTTGATGATGAACAACACCCCATTTTCAAATTTTATGATTCATTTGAGCCAATTGTTGGGGGCTGCAAACAACATGTGAAGGAGGACATGGTGTTTCTGTCTCAAGAATTAAGGATACTCATATGGCACCGATGCCCCATGAAGTCTCTCCCATCAGATTTTATACCAACAAATCTTGTTCAACTTGATTTGCATGATAGTCAAATTCTTCAACTTTGGGAAGGAAAGAAGGTACCATTATTGAACTCCTTACAATTTTGTATACGAGCACCTCATATATTTCTAACTAAATCTTGTACTGGTTGTTTTAAATATTTCAGCCCCTGAAAAATTTGAAAGTCATCATCCTAAGTTTTTGCGAATTCCTTATCAAAATCCCTGACTTGACAGAGGCTACAAAGCTTGAGAGACTAATACTTTCTGGTTGTTCAAGTTTATTAGAGGTTCATCCATCCATTTCTTCCCTTCAGAACCTTGTTGGTCTGAATCTAGGAAAGTGCACAAAACTTAAGATTCTTCCGAGCATCATTGATATGAAATGTCTAAACTTCCTTGATCTTTCTGGCTGCACAAATCTTGAGAAGTTTCCGAAGATTTTAGAAGTTATGGAAAAGCTAGAATTACTTAATTTAAGTGGTACTGCAATTAAAGAATTGTGCTCAATCAATAATCTCCCCGGCCTTCTTATATTGGAGTTGAAAGACTGCACAGAACTCAGGACCCTTCCACATAGCATTTATTTCAAATCTCTTCATATTCTTGACCTCTGTGGCTGCACAAATCTTGAGAAGTTTCCGGAGATTTCAGAAGTTATGGAGGAGCTAGTAGACCTTGATTTAAGTGGTACTGCAATTAAAGAATTGCCCTCCTCAATCAATAATCTCACCTGTCTTCATGATTTGCAGCTAAAAGGCTGCACAGAACTCAGGACCCTTCCACATAGCATTTATTTCAAATCTCTTGAAAAGATTAACCTCTGTGGCTGCACAAATCTTGAGAAGTTTCCGGATATTTCAGAAGTTATGGAGAAGTTAAGATACCTTGATTTAAGTGGTACTGCAATTAAAGAATTGCCCTCCTCAATCAATAATCTCACCTGTCTTCATGATTTGAAGCTGAAAGGCTGCACAGAACTCAGGACCCTTCCACATAGCATTTATTTCAAATCTCTTCAAATTCTTGACCTCTGTGGCTGCACAAATCTTGAGAAGTTTCCGGAGATTTCAGAAGTTATGGAGGAGCTAAGATACCTTTATTTAAGTGGTACTGCAATTAAAGAATTGCCCTCCTCAATCAATAATCTCACCGGCCTTGTTGATTTGAATTTGAAAGGCTGCACAGAACTCAGGACCCTTCCACATAGCATTTATTTCAAATCTCTTCAAATTCTTGGCCTCTGTGGCTGCACAAATGTTGAGAAGTTTCCGGATATTTCAGAAGTTAAGGAGGAGCTAGACTGCCTTGATTTAAGTGGTACTGCAATTAAAGAATTGCCCTCCTCAATCAATAATCTCACCGGCCTTGTTGATTTGAATTTGAAAGACTGCACAGAACTTAGGACCCTTCCACATAGCATTTATTTCAAATCTCTTATAGTTCTTGACATCAGTGGCTGCACAAATCTTGAGAAGTTTCCGGAGATTTCAGAAGTTATGGAGGAGCTAGTAGACCTTGATTTAAGTGGTACTGCAATTAAAGAATTGCCCTCCTCAATCAATAATCTCACCTGTCTTCATGATTTGCAGCTAAAAGGCTGCACAGAACTCAGGACCCTTCCACATAGCATTTATTTCAAATCTCTTGAAAAGATTAACCTCTGTGGCTGCACAAATCTTGAGAAGTTTCCGGATATTTCAGAAGTTATGGAGGAGCTAGAATCCCTTTATTTAAGTGGTACTGCAATTAAAGAATTGCCCTCCTCAATCAATAATCTCACCGGCCTTGTTGATTTGAATTTGAAAGACTGCACAGAACTCAGGACCCTTCCACATAGCATTTATTTCAAATCTCTTCAAAATCTTGACCTCTGTGGCTGCACAAATCTTAAGAAGTTTCCGGAGATTTCAGAAGTTATGGAGGAGCTAGAGTCCCTTGATTTAAGTGGTACTGCAATTAAAGAATTGCCCTCCTCAATCAATAATCTCACCGGCCTTGTTGATTTGAATGGCTGTACAGAACTCAGGACCCTTCCACATAGCATTTATTTCAAATTTCTTCAAAATCTGTACCTCTGTGGCTGCACAAATCTTGAGAAGTTTCCGGAGATTTCAGAAGTTATGGAGGAGCTAGAGTCCCTTGATTTAAGTGGTACTGCAATTAAAGAATTGCCCTCCTCAATCAATAATCTCACCGGCCTTTATTGGTTGAACCTGAAAGGCTGCACAGAACTCAGGACCCTTCCACATAGCATTTATTTCAAATCTCTTCAAAATCTTGACCTTTGTGGCTGCACAAATTTTGAGAAGTTTCCGGAGATTTCAGAAGTTATGGAGGAGCTAGAGTCCCTTGATTTAAGTGGTACTGCAATTAAAGAATTGCCCTCCTCAATCAATAATCTCACCGGCCTTGTTGATTTGGATTTGAATGGCTGCACAGAACTCAGGACCCTTCCACATAGCATTTATTTCAAATCTCTTCGACATCTTGACCTCTGTGGCTGCCCAAATCTTGAGAAGTTTCCGGAGATTTCAGAAGTTATGGAGGAGCTAAGATACCTTAATTTAAGTGGTACTGCAATTAAAGAATTGCCCTCCTCAATCAATAATCTCACCGGCCTTTATTGGTTGAACCTGAAAGGCTGCACAGAACTCAGGACCCTTCCACATAGCATTTATTTCAAATCTCTTCGACGTCTTGACCTCTGTGGCTGCCCAAATCTTGAGAAGTTTCCGGAGATTTCAGAAGTTATGGAGGAGCTAGGATACCTTAATTTAAGTGGTACTGCAATTAAAGAATTGCCCTCCTCAATCAATAATCTCACCGGCCTTGTTAATTTGGTTTTGAAAGGCTGCACAGAACTCAGGACCCTTCCACATAGCATTTATTTCAAATCTCTAGAAGATCTTGACCTCTGTGGCTGCACAAATCTTGAGAAGTTTCCGGAGATTTCAGAAGTTATGGAAAGGCTAGGACCCCTTGATTTAAGTGGTACTGCAATTAAAGAATTGCCCTCCTCAATCAATAATCTCACCGGGCTTCGTTATTTGAATTTGAAAGACTGCACAGAACTTGAGTCACTACCGAGCAGCATTCATTTGAAATTTCTTGAGACCCTTAACCTTGTTGGCTGCTCAAATCTTCGTAAGTTTTCGGAGATTTCAGGAATTATGATCAACCTAAAAGAGCTTCATTTAGATGCGACTGCAATTGTAGAACTTCATTCATCAATGGATTTCCTTTGGGGGCTTCAAACATTAAGTTTGAGGAACTGTAGAAGCCTCGTTTGTCTTCCCAACAATATCTGTTGCTTGCTTAGACATGTTTATCTGTCTGGATGCTCAAAACTTTTAAGCTTGCCTCACAACTTTGGGGCTTTAGAAAGGTTGGTCGAACTCGATTTAAGTTATTCCAATCTGTTGGTACTGCCAGATGTCGTTATTGGTCTATCTTCCTTGGAGTGTTTAAAGCTGTGCAGAAACAATTTTGAGAGATTGCCTGCTACAATGAATCGACTTTGTCATCTAAAAGTTCTTAAACTGAATGTTTGCAAGAGACTGAAATCAATACCAGAGCTTTCACCAAGTGTAAATCACATAGATGCACATGATTGCATAGCACTGAAAACAGTTTCAGAACCACATCATCCGTACCCAGAGAGTCTTTCCTACACATTTACCAACTGTTTCCAGTTGGTACAAAAAAATCTATTCAGAGATATTGTGGATTCTCATATTCTTCATAATCAGGTTCTCTCTCTCTCTCTCTCTCTCTCTCTCTCTCTCTCTCTCTCTCTCTCTCTCTCTCTCTCCCCTAACTGTTGTTTCAATTTTCAATGTCCAGGATAATTGCATGCGATATCTTCAATTGAAAATGTCTCTTCCTGGAAGTAAAGTCCCCGAATGGTTCAAACATAAGGGTGCAGGATTTTCAGCAAGTGTGAGATTACAACCAAATTGGTTTACCAATGGGTTTATGGGATTTGCCGTCTGTGCTATTTGTAAATGGGATATCTCTATATATAGTCCTCATATATCTGTTGCTTGCTTATGTACCTTCAAAGGAGTACATGGTGAGTTCAGTTTCCGTTTTGATTTGCTCAATTCAGCTTTCGGCATAGACACAATGTTCTGCTCAGATCAGATGATCATGGGATATGTGTCTTGGTCTAAATGTCTGTTCATTGAAGAAAGAAAGCTGATCAATGAAACCTACACAGAGGCCACATTTGAGATTGTAGTTGTATGTGATCGCAGTGAAACACAGCTCTGCATCAAAAGCTGTGGAGTTCGTTTCATTTATGCTGCTGATCAAGATGAAGTTCAGAATCAAAGCATGATCCAGTCCCATTCTATGGACCTTTTTGACATAAGAGAAGTAGAAACAAGGAGGGAAGAAATCATTGAACCTTTGTGGGAGGTAGAGGCATCAGAGTCGAGGGAAGGGAGGGAGACACAGTTACCCGTATGCTGCTGCTTGTCATTGTCAGCGTGCACCCATGTGTGTTCGTGAGGGAGACAGAAACATTAGTGTCTGGAGATGAAGAGTTGAGTTGATGTGTTCTCGGATTTCAGTAGCCAGACTACCAGCTGAGTTGATGAAGAGTTCTGAGATCTTCATACTCCTTACCGCCATCATCATGGATCGATTGCAATTGCTGCTGGATATGAGAAAAACTTACCTTGATGTCTCTATGGCCGAATAGAAAGTTATTGTATTCAATAGCTCTCCGTGTAATCATCTGTAATTATCCTAGATTGAAGTAGGGGATTTGTACGTTACAGTCTCAGCCACTTCCTGGTGTACATCCGGCAAATATGTTCCATCAATCTTGGTACGAAGCTTGGGTTCCGGAAGAGTGAGGCGCAAACGGTTAATATCATTTCCTCTATTTCCCACATTTCTTGAGCAACGTTGTGTTGATATGGCATCAAGTATATTTGTCTTCCTTCACGTTTTTACTTGCCATCATATAATTTCCCAGTTTGCTTATCATACCTTGCACGTTAGTTATTTCTCTACAGCTCGTTAATTATGGCATGGAATATTTGTTTCTGTTCCAGTATCATTCAATATCTCGGCAAGTCATGCCGAATTCACTGTAATACTGTGTTTAAAGAAGAGTCACTTATTAAAAACGTCACATTGTATGGAAGTTATTCAGTTGACTTTGCATCTTATTCATCTTCTTCATCCACCAAGATCTGTTCTTTCATGTCAGCATTGACCGTCAAAAGAACCACTTGTCTCACACATTCTTCCAGCATAAAACAGCGATCAGTATGCTCTCTCTCAATGTCAGCTTTCTGAATACCCATCTCTCTCAACTCTCACATCAATACAACTGACTCAAAAGTCTTTTACACAACAACCATCGAGTAAACACTAAGCTTGAAGTTCAAGTGCCTCCTCTTTTTCTTTATGCAATTTCTGTTTATCTAAAAGGGATGAGCCAATGTTTGAGTTACTCAAAGCCTCCAAACTGGTTGTCATTGACCCTCCCTTTCATCACTAGTTTAGCTGCAGATGCTTAATCTATAACCAGCAGGTATTCGGCTGATTCATAGGAGGAATATAGGAGACTGTTTCTGCAACAATGTATCTCACAAATTAGGAGTTTAGATATTCATATTATTGATAGATTTAACATGAATAAGATCTTGAACTTCTTCATATATACTAGCTTTATGGAATTACCTACAGACAGTTTTTCTTCAACACTACTTCAAGCTACTTGAATAGAATAGCATTCTTTTCTCTGGACACAGCTCTTGCCTGTTACATGGTATGCAAGAAATTAACAAGCTAATATATCACACAGAAACCATCAGCTTTCAGACACGTGAGACTCGATCAGGACACAAGAACGATGTACACTGTACATAAAAGTTAAAGAGGAAAGGATGAGCTGAAATTTTCTATCGTTGATCAATACCTTAGAAGTGGTCTCCACTCCAACTCCCCTATAAATACTTGCCTTAAATGTTGGAGTGAGCAAACCATTCTCCATGGTGAACTGTTCAAGCGTTAGTGTCACCACTTTTGCATATTCAAAACCTCTCAACTGAAGGAAAGCTGAATACAAATTATATATTCAAAATCTGACACCTAGAATATGACAAGATGCAAGAAAACAGGCCATAGCCAGGAATAACTTACCTGCGATTCCCTACCAATGGCATCCATGTCAGCCAATACAGCAGCTCTTGCTCTTGGATCATTACATAGCTGCCCTAAGCTTTCATACTGCAAACACATCAGCAGAGAATGATAAACAAGACATATCAAGAAGAAAATAAACTGAATTTTCTTTTAGCGAATGGCCATCTAGAAAACTGGAAATATTATGCACCTAGGCCGATCCAACGCAAGGGGAAAGAGGCCAAAGCGCCTAAGAAGAGGTCGATAAGAGAGCCAAAACGTCAGATCACTTATGATGTGTCACGACAGGCTGAAATTCTGGACTACTTAATCCAGGTAAGAGGCGCTAGGGTGCCATATAGACCCTCACCTAACCCTGAGGAGATTGAGGATCTGCCATACTGTCATTTCCATCATACATGATTCTACAGATCAGTGCACAAGCTTAAAATTCAGGATTCAAAGGTGGATCGACGAGGGCGAGATCACCATTGCACCAGTGGCCCAAACGCTCGAACCAGTGGAGGATTTTGTCATTGGAATGTTGGAAGTAACAAGGGACAACCCTAACAAAAGGAAGCCAATGCTAGACTTGCACGCAAGTGGGGAGGATAGCCCGAGGAAACACGTGGACTTAAAATTACGTATGAAGAATTGAAAGAAGTAGTCACGGTCTGCCCTGAGCTGATCTCACCACCTAAGCATTATCAACCCTACAATCCAAGAGAGCTTAACCAAAGGGACTCGCAAGTGTTCAAATGCAGCGAGCTGCAGAAATCTCAAGCTGACAGTAGCAGATTCAACCACAGCCGATCCGCTTACCAAGCCATACGTCCCACTTGCTTCAAGAAACATCACTAAAGAGAACGTGTGGTACGTGAAAGAGAAGGGGAAGACTGTGGAAGTAACACCTAGCAGGTGACGTAACCTATAATGAGGCTTTGAAGAAGCCAAGAGAGCATTAGAGGCTTTGGAGATGGGCATAGTGTAGCCAAAGCAACTAGCATATTCTCCAGAAAAGCTGTAAAGACGGTTGAATGCTTTGGCAGCCAATCCTTTGGTGGTCTTTGGTAAAAAATCTCGTGAATCCAAGGTCCGAGCAGCCAGGCCAAATGTCTTTGACCGTAACCCAGAGTTGCTGACCAAAGAAAACATACCAGAACCTATACCTGAGGTTCCTAGAGACAGTAGAAAGTCTAAAAACATCAAGCAACGCACTCCAGTGAATGAGGAGACTAAGCAGCTTGTTGCCCTCAAAAGTCTTCTCCAAATGAAGGAGGTTTCCCAAGGCCATATTACTTCAAGCGAGGCCAAGGGTCTCAGATGGAGACCAAAACCATTAATCGAGGAAGAAAAGAAGAAAATGGCCAGCAAGGACAAGCCAGCTTCCACCCTTTCAATGAGAAGCTCGGGCTTATTTTCACCAGCCAGCATTGAACCTACACTTGAGGTCACATTCCAACAGAAACATGTAGCCACCTTAGAAGTTACGCAAGATACAAACATGGGGTTAGAGAAGATAGGAGACGATGATGAGGACTTAGTCGATTATGGCGAGGATGAAGCGGATAAGCTGCAGGAGTACGAAGAAGAGATAGATGTTAACGTGTTATTTGTCTTACCTTCTAAATTTGCAGGTTTCGTAGCCATTAAACCAACTTCTCTCCCCACTGCACCAACGGTAGCTGACGTCGGCACTGCTAGAAGAGTGAATAATTTGGCGACCGCAGGAATGACGAGGATAAACCAGGTCAGCCACTGCTCGCCAAACGAGCAGAAATCGACCTCTCCTTGAAAAAGGCATATGTTGTTTTCAAAGCCTACATTAAACATTGTCATGCATATAAGACCACTATACGTCACGGACAAGGTTCAAGAAGTTCAGATCAACAAGCTCTTGCTGATCACAGGAGCAATCGTTAACATCATAACCGTCAAAGCAATGGCACTGTTGGACATACCCAAGTCTGCCATCCAGGAGACAACCCTCAATGTTCAAAATTTCCAAGGCAGTATTTCTAAGACCTTAGGAATCGTTTTCCTTCATGTAAGGTAAGACCAGCTGCTGGTACATACACATTCTTTATGGCATATTGTACAGCACCATATAGTGGAATTCTAGGATGAGATTGGATCCACCGAAGCTATTATGTCCCATCATATCTTCATCAGCAGATGGTGCTATGGAACATGGAGTCTGGCGAGGCAAAAGTAGTTGATGCTGATCCACGCCCATACTCAGTCTCTGCCAACGCTTTGGATGTCAGCTACTACAACAGTGACCTTAGGTCACTTGAGGCATGTGGCGTCGACAACAGGAGTCGCCCCTTAAGGGTGGCGGCTTCTGAATTAGCTCAATGGGGGATCATTCAAGTAGGCGAAGACACTTGCCGCCCTTATACCATTGATCTACCCACCAAAAAATCTCAATGATAGAGCCTCTATCAAGCATAGAGGCATAGGTTTGTTTCTCCTTGTACGATCGGCATAGACACAATGTTCCGCTCAGATTAGATGATCATGGGATATGTGTCTTGGTCTAAATGTCACTTCATTGAAGAAAGAAAGCTGATCGAAAATATCTTCTACCGGTCGAACCGAGACGGGTTGAACTCCTCTTGCTTCCTCTCCTTATGCACGAAATTCTTCTCTCTCAAATGCTGATTCCCCTTTTCTAAAACCTAAAATAGGTTTATATACTTCCTACAATTGCTCTCCTAGAGTCCACGTTGGAATAAGCTTTTATAATTGCACATAACTCCCTATTTTCTTCGTATTAAGCTAGGAATCCTTATTTTGTTTCATTTTCTTTTATTTATCCACAAAACTTATTAAAACAATAAACATAATTAAATCACTCAATTAATAATAATAAACTAAATATAGGGAACAAATTAAATACCGAATAGACGCATAAATATGCGACTATCAATGAGTTTATAGGATTTGCTGTCTATGCTATTTGTAAATGGGATATCTCTGTATATAGTCCTCATATATCTGTTGCTTGCTTATGTACCTTCAAAGGAGTACATGGTGAATGTAGTTTCCGTTTTGATTTGCTCAAAAGAGCTATCAGAATAGACAAAATGTTCGGCTCAGATCATATGATCATGGGATATGTGTCTTGGTCTAAATTTCACTTCATTGAAGAAAGAAAGCTGATCAATGAAACCTACACAGAGGCCACATTTGAGATTGTAGTTGTATGTGGTCACAGTGAAACACAGCTCTGCATTCAAAGCTGTGGAGTTCGTTTCATTTATGCTGCTGATCAATGAACCTTTGTGGGAGGTAGAGGCATCAGAGTCGGGGGAAGGGAGGGGGACACAATTACCCGTATGCTGCTGCTTGTCATTGTCAGCGTGCACCCATGTGTGTTTGTGATTACTGTCTGGAGATGAAGAGTCGAGTTGAGCTTATGTGTTCTCGGATTTCGGTAGCCAGACTACCAGCTGAGTTGATGAAGAGTTCTGAGATCTTCATACTCCTTGCCGCCATCATCATCGATCGATGGCAATTGCTGCTGGATATGAGAAAAACTTACCAAGCTTGATGTCTCTATGGCCTAATAGAAAGTTATTGTTTTCAATAGCTTTCCTTGTAAATTAATCATCTGTAATTATCCTAGGTTGTAGTAGGGTATATGTACGTTACTGTTCCAGTCTTGATCTGTATAAGTATGCTGTAATATGTGAATGTAAAGTAATCGATTCCAGTCTTCTTTGGTCGTCACACGCTTAGCACGCTTCACACGCTGTTTTGGATAGAATTTCCGATAGATAGCTCTCACGCGTCCTCCACAGATCTCTCTCTCTCTCACAAAAGAAAAGCTCTTCCATTGCCATCTGCGATTCCAAAACCCGAGTCCCTCTTCATCTCCGCGCTAGATCGATTCATGAACGAAGATAGTGAAACCAACTTTCAGAGCGTGAGATATTGTTCACTGCTATGTGAGAGAGAAAACTGAACATGGGGCTATTTGAAAACAATGTGTTATGTCTCTGTTTCGTGATATTGTTCACTGCTATGTGAGTCATTCCACCATCTTAGGCACGGTGATTCCGCATCTCACTTTTTACAATCTGATCTATGCTTTGAGGTATTGTTTTCATCTTGGATTCATGTTATAGGTTGATATAATCACATATCATGTTGATTTTTGATATTGTTTTATGCTCGCCTCAATTTTTTATAGATCTCTCAAAGCACAAAATCAACCTGTTTGTTGCTGATGCAAATTGTAGAATTCATAGAAGAGCTTAGGGGACCATAAAAATTGTATGTTACTAGGTGGCTGATACCTTGATATAGCAAATAATCTGGGTGAATGAAACAGTTATAAGCGGTCTGAGGTGGTATTTCAGTTAAGGAAGTGTGTCACTTGAAGTTTCTGTACTGGACAATCGAGAGATATGTTTCTCGATTAGATGGGATAAAACACATATGACTACTATGAATGGAAAAGCAAAGATAATACCAAGGTAATTTAATAAAGAAAACTGGCTAAAATATAATGTATCAAGCTAAAAATTTGAGAAATTCAAAAATATACCAAAACTGAGATGGAGGCTGAAATATACAGGAAATGAAGAGAACCCAAATGCGTGATGGCTTAATTGTTTACTGCTATGCGTTCTTAGTTTTAAATATTTTTCATGCCATATAATGTTCTTTCCACTTTTGCCAAATCCTATATATAAGTTTCTTTAACATAAGTATAGTTTGTTGATTGAATTTTAGTTCTCTATATAGAATGTTGGCAAGAAATGTTGCTGATGCATATTGTAGAATTTATAGAAGAGCTTAGGAAAGACCCACCAAGGTACTCAAGTTTGTGCTTGCTTTATTATTCATGATTTGGAACCTCATATAATCTTGACCTGTCAATTAATTAATTACTGATCCATTCACCTATTGTCATCTTAAGTGAGATGCGTTTCTAGGAACTATACGGGTTGTTCCTCCATTGCTTGCATTCTTTTGTGACACCATAAGTTTTATCTCTGTAGGTAGGCATTGCGGAAGGAAATTGCAAAAGCATTCTATAGAGATCTACCAGTAAACGACACAGAAGTTTTTGTATCAGATGGTGCTCAGGGTGATATCACTCGCCTTCAGGTATTTTACAATTATAATACCTGATGACTAAACTGCGATATCGAAAATCAATGGTCCAGGTTATAACATATTGATGAAACACCCCAGCAAAGACAATGATTATTCCAAGCTAGATTTATGACATGGGAAAATATAAGTAAATGTGGACCACAAACGTTATATAGCTGGCTGTTGTGTATTTAGCCGATATCACATTCGTCGCTTTGTTACCTCCATCACTTCCCTCCGATATCATATACTTTTTCTTTGTATAGTTTGTTACTCCTTATTAGCTCACAAAAACTATCTCACCTTTTTTTGGCGTTGATCTTGCTATTTACCTCGCGTACTATCGATCTAGCTCTATTTATAAAAATTCTACTGTTATGGGTAGCTTGGTTATGGAGTATGCTCTGCTAAGAACTTAACTTTTTAGGTCTCTATTAATTGGGTTTAAGCTACAAACGGCAGAATTCGATCATGTACAACACAATTCTAGATTTATATTCATTTATCATATATTTTCTTTTTTTAATTCTCCATAAAACAAGATTTAAAGCAAAATTATACAACTCCATTTCCAAATGTTATAATGATGTATGGGTTTGGTTGAATCACTGATGTATTTGGTTTTTGGTTACAGTGAACAACTTGAAAAAGTATTTTGGGGCTGTTGAAGTGAGTTCTTCAGGTTTGTGTTTTTATGGAGCTTTACTGGTATAAACTGCGTAATTCATTTCATATAAGAATTGCGTTCAATGTCCACAGATTGATTATTAGGGATTTCTTTTATGTATGTATGGGTTATCGTCTAATTTAATCTATTTGTAGTCTGACATTTTGGTTTGTTATCGAATTTTGTTATCACTGCATAATAAAGTTTAATTGTTAACTTTGCTTAATCAAATCAAATTTATTTACTTTATATATATAGTAAATGTTGTCGTCGTTGACTTTTTCGATTTCTCGTTTCTCCATGTAGCACAACGATTTTGATCTTTCGAACGTGCCTTCCATCTTCATCGAGCGTCACGCCACCTCAGTAATCCTCACCAATTTCGACTATATCTGGATTTTACTCTCTCTATCCTGTAATATTTGGGATAGATCATAGTTGGATCCAGAGTAGAGGAGAAGTCATAGAAGCGAATACATACGTGCTATTTTGGTTGGTGAATTCGTCACATATCAGGTTCACATTTGCCTTAAAATAACCCATGGATGGAATGAACTGTTGTGTTCTGATAAGGCATATGATTAGGGTTTGTTTTGAATTATGTCAAATTACAAAATACAAGAACCCATGAATGAATTGTTGAATTAATAATGATGGAATGAACAAAAAATTTATGTCTTTTTTTTTTCTTCATAAATATGAGTCTCCAAGTGTGAATCCTCACATTGGATGATGATTTATAAGTACTTTCTAAAAAATAGAATGACTTTATGATCTATTTCTTTCTAAGAAGATATTGTTTATCCTTGTATTCTAAGAAATAAACTATGATTTGTTTTTTTTTCTTCTAGTATTTGGAATGATCTATGATTTGCATTACAAATACTTATTGATATAGCTATTGATCAAGCAACACTAACAAAGAACCTTTAGTTGAGAAAATCGTAATGACAATATAACAAGAAAACGACTTAAAAATATAAGGCAACACAAAATGAGCAGTTTTTTAGTAAATTTAAAATTGCGGCATTTGCGACTAAAAGAGAACTCAAAATCTACTTCCGAATCTAATTACAACACTTTTAAAATGAAATTCGGTCTTTTGAGTCCATCTCAGACAAAATGTTGGCCAGACCAAGTAAATACAAACTACACATCAACATAAACATTTTTACACATTAAATACAGTTCTGCTTCTTTGCTTTGGTTGTCTCTTAATTTCCTAATCCTCTCAATCATAATAACATCAATCATCATTTTATAGTCTTCTCAATCGTAATAATAATTATTTCGGATACACACCAATAAAAAAAACCCAATCAGAGATTAATAACCAACGATTTACATCTACATATATAAAGTGAGGGTCTATTTTTCAGATCTTATATAACTTGGTTTTGTCATGCTCACATAGATGAAATGAAGGACTCACGAGTCCCATTAGAAAGTTCATGACAACAAAATGCATGCAATCACAAATAGAACTTAAAAAACGTGAGTCATCATTACCATATGAGCAACTAAACTGGATCTAGCTAAAGAGAATCCAACCCCTAAAATCCAAATCCAGACTACAAAAATAGCCTTGCAGCCCAGCCCTTCTGAGGCCCAACTCTGCCCATTTCACACAAAGCATTATAGGTTGATCAAACCAAATATATACAACATATTGGAGAGTGATAATCCTATTTCCACTCATCTTTATATCGACTTATCTCACACCATTTCACCCTGCCTATGTTGAAAATCATTAATGTTCTCAAGTTATATATAGGGGAAGCTTCCACTCACCTACCTGAGTGGAACTTTTTTCAGGTATATGACATTTACATCAACGTTTTGATCATATTTTATCATCTTCATCGTCCAACTATTAGGATTATATGAGTAAATCATTCATGTAAATTTTCAGCCAAAATAGTGATCGTTAAGGTATCAAACTAGATTAAGTCAATGAACGGATCAAATCTGTCAAACCTGAACCGTTTTTATTTATGAACTTCAATTGCAGTTTTGAATACCTTAACGATCACTATTTTGGCTGAAAATTTACAAGTTTAATCTACACATTAGGACTTAAAATTTGAATGGTGAAGATGATATCATATGATCAAAAGGTTGGTGTAGTGTCATATACGTGAAAATGTTTCCACTCAAGTATACCTGAATGGAAGCTTGTTGTTGTGTATATATATAAACGTAGAGAATCGTCAACATTGCAATACAATACAGTAGACTACATTCTCTTGTTATATTGTATTGTTAAGCAACATAAACGTGAACATTAGAGTAAACGTAACCAGACTAGAAAGTTCATGTGACCTCGATACGACGGTCCACAATGATGGTATCAGATAATTAGTTTTACTAAATCTAAAATTGTAGCTAAAACATAACCATACTGAAGATCTAAATCAGAGTAGGAGACTCGGGAAAACAATCTTACAGTGTCCTAAGCCCAACTCAATGCATTGCGGGACAGACCAAGTAAATACACACATACATAATATCTTGATTTGGATATTGTCTTGGTCATCCCCTTAATTTCCTAGTCCTCTCAAATGCTTGCACTCTTTCATTTTGATTTCAAATTTAATTCCTGTTCGTCTCAACTCTTGAGTCCTCCATAGGCACAACCAGAAGTCATGGCTGCTTCCTCCTCCTCCACCACCGGCAGTCGCTACGACGTCTTCCTCAGTTTCAGAGGGGAGGACACACGAAGGAGCTTCGTTTGCCATCTAGAAAGAGCCCTCGAGTCTAAAGTTATCAAAACCTTCATCGATTCTAAAGATCTCGCAAAAGGTGACAGGATTTCGGAGTTGCTCAACTGTATCGACAACTCCAAGCTTTCTGTTGTAGTTTTATCTGAAAACTACGCCTCTTCCACATGGTGCTTGAGGGAGCTGGTCAAAATTCTGGAATGCCAAGATATCAAGCAGCACATAGTTGTACCCATCTTCTACCAGGTGGATCCTTCTCATGTGCGTGGACTGAGTGGGAAATTTGCACAAGCTTTTGATCAACACAAAGCAGATTCCAAAATTGATGAGGAACAATTGGCGAGCTGGATGTCCGCTATGACTAGAGTTGGCGGCATATCCGGCTGGGATTCCGTAAAATACGAGTAAGTTTTCTTTATTCTCACCCTGTATTACATAAATCAACTTTCAATTAGCAGCACTACAAGTCCCATGTTGTTAGAAACAAAGTGTTTAATTATCGGATTAGTCTAGTTTAGTGCCACCTTTTCCATTGTTAAATTCAAGTTTTAAATATATATATTCCAGGGATGATGGCAAGCTCATTGATGAAGTTGTTGAAGATATTCGTAAGAAAGTGATCCGCACATCACCTAATAAATTCAGTGACTTGGTTAGAATGGAATCCCACATTGCTGAAATGGATTCAAGGTTATGCCTTTTGAAGAATGATATTCGTCTTGTTGTTGGAATTTGGGGTATGGGTGGTTTGGGGAAAACAACCATTGCTAGAGCTGTTTTCGGTAAAATTGCTAATGAATTTGAGCACTCTTGCTTTCTTTATAATGTCAAGGAGGCTTTTAAAAACAATAATAGTGTTGCAGAATTGCAAGAAAAACTTCTATTGGCACTGTTAAAGGATCCACCAGCAAAGAGCAACTGTTTGATCAAAAATCGGAATATGATACTGGAAAGGTTGGGCACTGAAAAAGTCTTGATTGTGCTTGATGATGTGGAAAATTTTGACCAAATTAAAGAGTTAATTGGAGATCCACGTTCATCAGTTGGTCTTGGAAGTAGGATCATTGTAACAACTAGGACCTTGGAATCACTAAGTGGAAATTTTGTGCTGTATAAGCCCAAGCATTTGCAGCATGAGGACTCTCTTCAACTCTTTATGAAGCATGCCTTTACAACAAACCAACCGAGTGGAGAATATAACGATCTATCCGAGCGCGTCCTAGAATATGCTCAGGGTTTGCCGTTGGCACTAACAATCTTGGGATGTTTTCTTGATAAAAAGAATGTACATGAATGGGAAGCAGTGTTGGAGAAATTAAAGAAATTTCCACACATCAAGATTCAGCATGTGCTTAAAACAAGTTACGATGGACTAGACGATTCGCAGCAGGACATATTTCTTGATATTGCATGTCACTTTAGAGGATGGAAGAAAGATTCCGTAGCACAATTTCTAGACAGTTGTGGATTCTTTCCCGGCGATGGATTAAAAGTTCTATTGGACAGAGCTCTCATAACTATATCATCGGAGGACAAACTCGACATGCATGATTTATTGCAAGATATGGGTAGAGAAATCGTCCGCTTACAATCTCCAAAACAACCTGGGAAGCGGAGTAGGTTGTGGAATTATGATGATATTATCCCTGTAGTGACTCAAAACCAGGTGAGATACATATATACGTTCAATCATGATCATTGTCAAGCTCTTTTTCATGTCATATGTGTAGCTAATTTAGAGTAGAATGTTTTGACTCTACCTAAAATGTCTTTTTAACGTTATATCTGTCTATACGATTGATAGTTTTCATGATAATTTTCACCAGCATTTACATGTATTATTGGTTATGCAGGTTGCAGATTCAGTTGAGTGCTTAGTCCTAGACTTGTTAAACTCAAAAGTTGACATATGCATAAATGCTGAGGCCTTCAATGGAATGAAAAACCTACGACTGCTCATGATTCATTATAAACAATTCTCCACATTTGATGTTAAAACCACATTTTATGATCCAATTAAGCCAATTGGTGGGGGCTGCAAACAACATGTGAAGGAGGACATGGTGTTTCTGTCTCACGAATTAAGGATACTCATATGGCACCGATGCCCCATGAAGTCTCTCCCATCAGATTTTATACCAACAAATCTTGTTCAACTTGATTTGCGTGGTAGTCAAATTCTTCAACTTTGGGAAGGAAAGAAGGTACTATTATTGAACTCCTTACAATTTTATATACGAGCACCTCATATATTTCTAACTAAATCTTGTACTGGTTGTTTTAAATATTTCAGCCCGTGAAAAATTTGAAAGTCATCACCCTAAGTTTTTGCGAATTCCTTATCAAAATCCCTGACTTGACAGAGGCTACAAAGCTTGAGATACTAATACTTTCTGGTTGTTCAAGTTTATTAGAGGTTCATCCATCCATTTCTTCTCTTCAAAACCTTGTTGCGTTGAATCTAGAAAAGTGCACAAAACTTAAGATTCTTCCAAGCAGCATTGATATGAAATGTCTAAAATTCCTTGATCTTTCTGGCTGCACAAATCTTGAGAAGTTTCCGAAGATTTCAGAAGTTATGGAAAAGCTAAGATACCTTGATATAAGTGGTACTGCAATTAAAGAATTGCCCTCCTCAATCAATAATCTCACCGGCCTTGTTATTTTGCGTTTGAGAGGCTGCACAGAACTCAGGACCCTTCCACATAGCATTTATTTCAAATCTCTTCAAGATCTGTACCTCTGTGGCTGCACAAATCTTGAGAAGTTTCCGGAGATTTCAGAAGTTATGGAGAAGCTAGAGTTCCTTGATTTAAGTGGTACTGCAATTAAAGAATTGCCCTCCTCAATCAATAATCTCCCCGGCCTTGTTAATTTGGATTTGAAAGGCTGCACAGAACTCAGGACCCTTCCACATAGCATTTATTTCGAATCTCTTCGACATCTTTGCCTCCGGGGCTGCACAAATCTTGAGAAGTTTCCGGAGATTTCAGAAGTTATGGGGGAGCTAAGATACCTTGATTTAAGTGATACTGCAATTAAAGAATTGCCCTCCTCAATCAATAATCTCCCCGGCCTTGTTAATTTGGATTTGAAAGGCTGCACAGAACTCAGGACCCTTCCACATAACATTTATTTCAAATCTCTAGAACATCTTAACCTCTGTGGCTGCACAAATCTTAAGAAGTTTCCGGTGATTTCAGAAGTTATGGAGGAGCTAGAATACCTTGATTTAAGTGGTACTGCAATTAAAGAATTGTCCTCAATCAATAATCTCCCCGGCCTTGTTAATTTGGATTTGAAAGGCTGCACAGAACTCAGGACCCTTCCACATAGCATTTATTTCAAATCTCTTCGACATCTTTGCCTCTGGGGCTGCACAAATCTTGAGAAGTTTATAGAGATTTCAGAAGTTATGGGGGAGCTAAGATTCCTTGATTTAAGTGGTACTGCAATTAAAGAATTGCCCTCCTCAATCAATAATCTCACCGGGCTTTGTTATTTGAATTTGAAAGACTGCACAAAACTCATGACCCTTCCACATAGCATTTATTTCAAATCTCTTCGACATCTTGACCTCTGTGGCTGCACAAATCTTGAGAAGTTTCCGGTGATTTCAGAAGTTATGGAGGAGCTAGAATACCTTGATTTAAGTGGTACTGCAATTAAAGAATTGTCCTCAATCAATAATCTCCCCGGCCTTGTTAATTTGGATTTGAAAGGCTGCATAGAACTCAGGACCCTTCCACATATCATTTATTTCAAATCTCTAGAACATCTTCACCTCCGTGGCTGCACAAATTTTGAGAAGTTTCCGGAGATTTCAGAAGTTATGGAGGAGCTAGAATACCTTAATTTAAGTGGTACTGCAATTAAAGAATTGCCCTCCTCAATCAATAATCTCACCGGGCTTTGTTATTTGGATTTGGAAGACTGCACAGAACTCAGGACCCTTCCACATAGCATTTATTTCGAATCTCTTCGACATCTTGACCTCTGGGGCTGCACAAATCTTGAGAAGTTTCCGGAGATTTCAGAAGTTATGGGGGAGCTAAGATACCTTGATTTAAGTGGTACTGCAATTAAAGAATTGCCCTCCTCAATCAATAATCTCCCCGGCCTTGTTAATTTGGATTTGAAAGGCTGCACAGAACTCAGGACCCTTCCACATAGCATTTATTTCGAATCTCTTCGACATCTTTGCCTCTGGGGCTGCACAAATCTTGAGAAGTTTCCGGAAATTTCAGAAGTTATGGGGGAGCTAAGATACCTTTATTTAAGTGGTACTGCAATTAAAGAATTGCCCTCCTCAATCAATAATCTCCCCGGCCTTGTTAATTTGGATTTGAAAGGCTGCACAGAACTCAGGACCCTTCCACATAGCATTTATTTCGAATCTCTTCGACATCTTTGCCTCTGGGGCTGCACAAATCTTGAGAAGTTTCCGGAGATTTCAGAAGTTATGGGGGAGCTAAGATACCTTGATTTAAGTGGTACTGCAATTAAAGAATTGCCCTCCTCAATCAATAATCTCCCCGGCCTTGTTAATTTGGATTTGAAAGGCTGCACAGAACTCAGGACCCTTCACATAGCATTTATTTCAAATCTCTAGAACATCTTGACCTCTGTGGCTGCACAAATCTTGAGAAGTTTCCGGAAATTTCAGAAGTTATGGAGGAGCTAGAATACCTTGATTTAAGTGGTACTGCAATTAAAGAACTGCCCTCCTCAATCAATAATCTCACCGGGCTTCGTTATTTGAATTTGAAAGACTGCACAGAACTCAGGACCCTTCCACATAGCATTTATTTCGAATCTCTTCGACATCTTGACCTCTGTGGCTGCACAAATCTTGAGAAGTTTCCGGTGATTTCAGAAGTTATGGAGAAGCTAGAATCCCTTAAATCAAATGGTACTGCAATTAAAGAATTGTCCTCCTCAATTAATAATCTCACCGGCCTTCGTTATTTGTGGCTGGAAGATTGCACAAAACTTGAGTCACTACCGAGCAGCATTCATTTGAAATTTCTTGAGACCCTTAACCTTGTTGGCTGCGCAAATCTTCGTAAGTTTTCGGAGATTTCAGGAATTATGATCAACCTAAAAGAGCTTCATTTAGATGCGACTGCAATTGAAGAACTTCATTCATCAATGGATTTGCTTTGGGGGCTTCAAACATTAAGTTTGAGGAACTGTAGAAGCCTCGTTTGTCTTCCCAACAATATCTGTAACCTGGCTAGGCTTAGACATGTTTATCTGTCTGGATGCTCAAAACTTTTAAGCTTGCCTGACAACTTTGGGGCTTTAGAAAGGTTGGTCGAACTCGATTTAAGTTATTCCAATCTGTTGGTACTGCCAGATGTCGTTATTGGTCTATCTTCCTTGGAGTGTTTAAAGCTGTGCAGAAACAATTTTGAGAGTTTGCCTGCTACAATGAATCGACTTTGTCATCTAAAAGTTCTTAAACTGAATGTTTGCAAGAGACTGAAATCAATACCAGAGCTTTCACCAAGTGTAAATCACATAGATGCACATGATTGCATAGCACTGAAAACAGTTTCAGAACCACATCATCCGTACCCAGAGAGTCTTTCCTACACATTTACCAACTGTTTCCAGTTGGTACAAAAAAATCTATTCAGAGATATTGTGGAATCTCATATTCTTCATAATCAGGTTCTCTCTCTCTCTCTCTCTCTCTCTCTCTCTCTCTCTCTCTCTCTCTCTCTCTCTCTCTCCCCTAACTGTTGTTTCAATTTTCAATGTCCAGGATAATTGCATGCGATATCTTCAATTGAAAATGTCTCTTCCTGGAAGTAAAGTCCCCGAATGGTTCAAACATAAGGGTGCAGGATTTTCAGCAAGTGTGAGATTACAACCAAATTGGTTCACCAATGGGTTTATGGGATTTGCCGTCTGTGCTATTTGTAAATGGGATATCTCTATATATAGTCCTCATATATCTGTTGCTTGCTTATGTACCTTCAAAGGAGTACATGGTGAGTGCAGTTTCCGTTTTGATTTGCTCAATTCAGCTTTCGGCATAGACACAATGTTCCGCTCAGATCAGATGATCATGGGATATGTGTCTTGGTCTAAATGTCTCTTCATTGAAGAAAGAAAGCTGATCAATGAAACCTACACAGAGGCCACATTTGAGATTGTAGTGGTATGTGATCGCAGTGAAACACAGCTCTGCATCAAAAGCTGTGGAGTTCGTTTCATTTATGCTGCTGATCAAGATGAAGTTCAGAATCAAAGCACGATCCAGTCCCATTCTATGGACCTTTTTGACATAAGAGAAGTAGAAACAAGGAGGGAAGAAATCATTGAACCTTTGTGGGAGGTAGAGGCATCAGAGTCGAGGGAAGGGAGGGAGACACAGTTACCCGTATGCTGCTGCTTGTCATTGTCAGCGTGCACCCATGTGTGTTCGTGAGGGAGACAGAAACATTAGTGTCTGGAGATGAAGAGTTGAGTTGAGTTGAGTTGATGTGTTCTCGGATTTCAGTAGCCAGACTACCAGCTGAGTTGATGAAGAGTTCTGAGATCTTCATACTCCTTACCGCCATCATCATGGATCGATTGCAATTGCTGCTGGATATGAGAAACTTATCTTGATGTCTGTATGGCCTAATAGAAAGTTATTGTATTCAATAGCTCTCCTTGTAATCATCTGTAATTATCCTAGATTGAAGTAGGGGATTTGTACGTTACAGTCTCAGCCACTTCTGGTGTACATCGGCAAATTTGTTCGATCAATCTTGGTACGAAGCTTGGGTTCCGGAAGAGTGAGGCGCAAACGGTTAATATCATTTCCTCTATTTCCCACATTTCTTGAGCAACGTTGTGTTGATGTGGCATCAAGTATATTTGTATTCCTTCACGTTTTTACTTGCCATCATATAATTTCCCAGTTTGCTTATAATACCTTGCACGTTAGTTATTTCTCTACAGCTCGTTAATTATGGCATGGAATATTTGTTTCTGTTCCAGTATCGTTCGATATCTCGGCAAGTCATGCCGAATTCACTGTAATACTGTGTTTAAAAAAAGTCACTTATTAAAAACGTCACATTGTATGGAAGTTATTCAGTTGACTTTGCGTCTTATTCATCTTCTTCATCCACCAAGATCTGTTCTTTCATGTCAGCATTGACCTTGAAAAGAACCACTTGTCTCACACATTCTTCCAGCATAAAACAGCGATCAGTATGCTCTCTCTCAATGTCAGCTTTCTGAATACCCATCTCTCTCAACTCTCACATCAATACAACTGACTCAAAAGTCTTTTACACAACCACCATCGAGTAAACACTAAGCTTGAAGTTCAAGTGCCTCCTCTTTTTCTTTATGCAATTTCTGTTTATCTAAAAGGGATGAGCCAATGTTTGAGTTACTCAAAGCCTCCAAACTGGTTGTCATTGACCCTCCCTTTCATCACTAGTTTAGCTGCAGATGCTTAATCTATCACCAGCAGGTATTCGGCTGATTCACAAGAGGAATATAGGAGACTGTTTCTGCAACAATGTATCTCACAAATTAGGAGTTTAGATATTCATATTATTGATAGATTTAACATGAATAAGATCTTGAACTTCTTCATATATACTAGCTTTATGGAATTACCTACAGACAGTTTTTCTTCAACACTACTTCAAGCTACTTGAATAGAATAGCATTCTTTTCTCTGGACACAGCTCTTGCCTGTTACATGGTATGCAAGAAATTAACAAGCTAATATATCACACAGAAACCATCAGCTTACAGACACGTGAGACTCGACCAGGACACAAGAACGATGTACACTGTACATAAAAGTTAAAGAGGAAAGGATGGGCTGAAATTTTCTATCGTTGATCAATACCTTAGAAGTGGTCTCCACTCCAACTCCACTATAAATACTTGCCTTAAATGTTGGAGTGAGCAAACCATTCTCCATGGTGAACTGTTCAAGCGTTAGTGTCACCGCTTTTGCATATTCAAAACCTCTCAACTGAAGGAAAGCTGAATACAAATTATATATTCAAAATCTGACACCTAGAATATGACAAGATGCAAGAAAACAGGCCATAGCCAGGAATAACTTGCCTGCGATTCCCTACCAATGGCATCCATGTCAGCCAATACAGCAGCTCTTGCTCTTGGATCATTACATAGCTGCCCTAAGCTTTCATACTGCAAACACATCAGCAGAGAATGATAAACAAGACATATCAAGAAGAAAATAAACTGAATTTTCTTTTAGCGAATGGCCATCTAGAAAACTGGAAATATTATGCACCTAGGCCGATCCAACGCAAGGGGAAAGAGGCCAAAGCGCCTAAGAAGAGGTCGATAAGAGAGCCAAAACGTCAGATCACTTATGATGTGTCACGACAGGCTGAAATTCTGGACTACTTAATCCAGGTAAGAGGCGCTAGGGTGCCATATAGATCCTCACCTGACCCTGAGGAGATTGAGGATCTGCCATACTGTCATTTCCATCATACATGATTCTACAGATCAGTGCACAAGCTTAAAATTCAGGATTCAAAGGTGGATCGACGAGGGCGAGATCACCATTGCACCAGTGGCCCAAACGCTCGAACCAGTGGAGGATTTTGTCATTGGAATGTTGGAAGTAACAAGGGACAACCCTAACAAAAGGAAGCCAATGCTAGACTTGCACGCAAGTGGGGAGGATAGCCCGAGGAAACACCCGGAAGCTTCTGCAAAAGGAAAAGAAAAGATAGACCCAAAGACAGACTCGCTAGTGGCCTAATGTGCTCGCTGCAAATTTCATTGTGGACTTAAAATTACGTATGAAGAATTGAAAGAAGTAGTCACGGTCTGCCCTGAGCTGATCTCACCACCTAAGCATTATCAACCCTACAATCCAAGAGAGCTTAACCAAAGGGACTCGCAAGTGTTCAAATGCAGCGAGCTGCAGAAATCTCAAGCTAACAGTAGCAGATTCAACCACAGCCGATCCGCTTACCAAGCCATACGTCCCACTTGCTTCTAGAAACATCACTAAAGAGAACGTGTGGTACGTGAAAGAGAAGGGGAAGACTATGGAAGTAACACCTAGCAGGTGACGTAACCTATAATGATGCTTTGAAGAAGTCAAGAGAGCATTAGAGGCGATTAGCTCCTCTTCGTTCTCCAACTCATCTTCATTTAATTTAGTGTCTCCCCCTTGTGTCTTAGTGTCCTTCATCTCCTAGTCAACTGGTACTATGGCTTCGACGGCTTCCATGAGTTGGTCTTTAAATGGAACCTCATGTGTGGGTTCTAGGGTCATTGGAGAAAATAAACCACTACTCTTTCTCGCCGTGGAGGAGATAGTCGGACTTGTGGTAGCAGCTTTCTATTGTTCGTCCCTTACCAATGACATAGGTCTCCATCGAAGACCCTTTGTCTAACTTGAGTTGATCTGCACCTCGCTGAACTCGACTGCTCGATGGAGATTGTTTATCCTGAACGGTTTGGGATCCTTTTTTATAGCGACGATTGTTTGCCCTTCGCCGGTGTCCTAAGAATGTAATGGACCTCAGGGATAGGTTCTTGGCTGTTATTTTTAACCAGCAACTCTGGGTTACGGTCAAAGACGCTAGGCATAACTGCCCGTACTTTAGACTCACAAGACTTGTTTCCAAAGACCACGATGGGATTTGCAGCCAGAGTGTTCAGTCGTCTCTGGAGCTGCTCTGGGGTATACATCCATGTCCACGACTTCCAATGCCCATTTAGCTGCACCAAACCGGCGTTGTAATTTTCTTCGCCTGATAGGAGTTACCTCAACTGTTTTTCCCTTCTCCTTAACATACCAAACACTCTCCTTGGTAATACTTCTCCAAGCTAATGGGATATATGGTTGGGTGAGATGGTCGTCCATCGCTGGCTCTACTATTACGAGTTTCAAAAAAAATTCTGAGGCTCGCATTCGCTTGTACACTTGTGAATCTCTCGAGCAAGGTGGTCGGAATATCATGTGGCTTGTGTCCTTGTGGGGTTCTTCGCTCTCGATGCACAACGTCCACCAAGAGCATGACTGAAAGAATGGCATCTGGTGTGCTAGAGGTGACTGCTTGGTGCTTTGTTCTATCGTTGGAGATTGTTAACTTGTGTCTTGGCGGGTGAGATTTGCTTCGTGCGACGGCTAGAATGGGCACGAGTGGTGGGCTGTCGGACGACAAGAATTGGTGGTCTGGCTGGGAGTTCGGATCCTTGCAGTGTGGATCGTGGTCGACGGTTCTCGACCACGGGAGGCGCTGCCCTAGGGTTCTTGGATAGGCCTTGTTTTCTGTGGGCTGCAATTCGGCAATGGATTGGGCCTAGGGTTTGGCTCTATTGGGTTGGGCCTAGAGCTCTCTATGTTGGTACAAAAAGTTTAAGTAGGTTGTGTGTCTGTGCTCATGAGAAGTTATGTGTGATCAACTTTAACATCGGACTTGGTAATTTTGCTTATGGGACCCAAGTGACTACGTCTTTCTCAGTTCAGCTAATTTTGGTATGTTTTTTAGTAGTTGGATTATGCTTATCTCAAATTATGCATTCGTTGCAAGGCTTCTCCGCCTCATCCGATGTGTACTTTTAGCGACACACGATGTGGGATTGGCGACCAAGGAGGTACGTTGTGAAGATGGATTCTCCGAGAATGACTGACTATTAAATTTAGCACGACTATTCCTACGTCACTTTGTAATTCACGGCTCCAAACCGATTTACCCGGCGAATGAAGAATTTTCGACTCTAATTTTAGCATATCATTATCAGGATCCCCTCGATATTCATATGTGTTGTTATTTTGACATATTTCTTATCTCGATTGTACTTAATTTTATTTTAATAAAATTAACGTTTACCTGCACACACAATATATATATATAGGATTGCGGGTTTGATTACGAAGTCCTAATGAACAACACCACCTCATGTTGTTTTTCTTCTCCTTTTTCGCAAATTTGGTGTCTCTATATTGTGATTCTATCAATTATTCAACTTTAACATGTCACGCTTCTTATTCACTTCCGACAGAATATATATACGACTAAATACAATGAACGAGTCTCGAGTCATGCATATATCTATAAAGAGATTCGTTAAACATTGCATTACATTTTATTGTTCATTGATAAAAAAGAGGATGAAAATTGGAACCACCCCTGACTAGAGTTGTCATGTAGATCCAATGTGATGGTCGCAATGAAGAACGATATAATAAAGCTCTAACATTCAAAGCATGGGTCTTCCTCTCGATCCTAATAACATTAATCATCGTTTCCAATACAAACTGATGAAAAATAAACCTAATCAGAGAAATGGAAGATAAAAGTTCACAGATTTACATCATTTCTGATACTCAAAGGGAGGATAACTGTCTTTATACTCCGTTCCTCAAATCCTTAATATATTCCTCAAACATAATAACTTAGTGAGACTATACTACTGAAAGATCAAACTATGTGTATGAAGTGATTTTGTGTAAGCTAAAGGCAACATGAGAAACTTCTTAGCTCTCCCTACATATGCTCTCTTTGTCAAGTTATCGTAATCATTTTCCTCGATTGCATCCAATATGTTTCGATATATCAGCAACGATGACCAGACCTGCAAAAAAATTGTAAATCAGTCTTTGTTTGTTTTGATATTATTCCATTTTTCTTGTTTAAGTATCCTTGTATTCTATGGAATAATCCATGATGCCTTTGTTTCTTTCTAGTATTTGGAATGATCTACTGAATAGCTAGCTAGCTAGGTGGCATACATGTCTAAATAAGCTACATACCGGCCAACGGCTATCCTTGTCAAGCTGAGAAGCACCCTCCTCGGCCAGGTTGAAATAAAATCTCGCTCTTGTGATCTGTTCTTTCATGAATTCTCTCCATCGATCAGTGACCTTTCTTGAAAAAATATCGTCATCGCATAATCCAAAATGTGCTAGCTCGTCTTGGGGAAGATAAACTCTACCTCTCGCAGCGCTGTAAAATAACAACAGAAAAAAATGATAAGAAAAAAGGTAGAGTGAAGAATGAAGATGACCAAGAACATCATATATAGTCAAGAAATTAACTTACTCCTCCCCGACATCTCTAAGTATGTTTGTGAGTTGATTTCCGATACCCAAATAGAGTGCACCGTCATATGTACTCTGAGTAGGAATCAGAGAATCCGGTGCAATTCCCATCACAGGAACACTCATTAGGCCAACAGTTCCTGCCACATAGTAGCAGTAGAGATAAAGCTCTTGAAAATTCTGGTATCGGCATTTTCTTGTGTCCATTCGCATGCCTTCGATCATGTCCCTGAAAGGCTTTATACAAAGAAAACCATATTTTACGAGACAAGTTTTATAAGCAATCATTGTCTTGAACTTAAATGTATATGCAAGGCAAGTATAAGCACCTTGATGTCTAAGGGAAAGGTGCGAACAGTATGAGTCAATGCAGAATCGAGCATGTCATAAGGTCGTCCATCGAAAATGTCTTCCAGTTTCTCTTCCCATCTATCAAGAACTCCAGAGTTCATGTGCCCAGAATTGGGGCCATCAACCAGTTCATCTGTTCTTCTACACCAAACTGCATTTCATATTGGAAAGAACACTTCAGAACTGTCAACTATACACTCAGAATTCATCTTGTGAGTACTCCTAAAAGAAGTTAAAGTTAAGTTTCTTACCATATATTGCCCATATGGCCTTTTGGCGCTCCTCGGTCATAAGTAAAGTGCCTGCATCAAGAGAAGGAAACCAGCCAAATTGGCTAGTAAAGATCATAAATTCTTGGAGTGTATACAAATGATGGGATTAGGAAGTTTAACGTAAACAAACTAAAACAAAATGGAAAGATGGAAAAGGAACGAAATCGAACCTAGATAGAATGTCTTGGCATATTCCGCACATATATTCCTGCACCTTTCATATGCTTCCTCAAGAAAGCTCGGATCAAACAGTGATTTTTGGCTTGTACCTTCGCTGGCCATGTTGTGACTCGTAGACTGCCTCTGAACAATTTCTTGTACATGCAAATCAGCGACAGGAATACCTTGTATCGATAATTCAGGAAAACTAACCATGCGTCTTGGCTTGGGAACTGTAACCACTTCAGCTCTTACTGTTGTGAGCAAAGATTTCCGGGGTTGGAGTTTCCCGTTGCTCTCTCTGATGTAAGGCTTTGGTGCAAGTGAAAATGCAGAACTCATCTCTCTTCTACAGGTTTGGTGAATATGATTGACACATGAAATGAGCCCCTTATTTATATATATGAACATATATGAGACCTCTACATATAAATATTACAACTCTCTCTCTCTCTCTCTCTCTCTCTCTCTCTCTCTCTCTCTCTCTCTCTCTCTCTCTCTCTCTCTCTCTCTCTCTCTCTCATGTAATTATTCTACTGTAGAAATATGTAGATGTACAATGCTGAATGCACTGCAGAAGTGACTAACAGCTGAAACAGCCTAAATCTTGGATCCAAGTTCGTAACTTTTTACCTCAGTTCCTTCCTAAGCTTATAAAGTGTTTTTTACTTCTCTACGGATTATGGATTAACATCAAGGTTTATGTGGTAAATTGATTATACAGGACTACCCACAGAGATAAAAGCTTATGAACTGTGAGAATGACGTATTTTTCAAAGTGGTGGGTGTTGTTCGTAGCTTAGCTAGTAGAAAGAATCATAACAACAATATATACAAAAGCTGTCATTGTAATGTAACAGAATCTTTCTCAGCTATTAATCCTATTATGCCATCTTTAAACTTCTTGGTTCCATTCTGCTGATGTTTTGCCTTTTAGTAATATATATACTAGGTTCTCGGATCCAATAGGAATAAACCATGTAGACAATGAAAGATTCCGAGACAGAATGCATATAAAACATGAGTGAAAAACAAGGTGAGCACATTATGTTAGCGACATGTAGTAAGAGAGGGATGCTAAAACTGGCCTTGGGAAACACTTACGAAAAACTGATTCGCTTCTGAACCTATAAATTAAAACTTACTGGTGACAAAATTGACCAAGTAGTTACTTTCATACTTTCTTGGCCAAACTGCTGCTTGTACTGATGATGTAACTGATAAACGTCGTTTTTAACTTTCCATTTGGCAAGACTAGAATTTGATTTTGTGTGACTCATTTTTTCTCGACAATATGACAGATCATGAACTTTTCTGGTAGATATAGAGATGAGGGCAATCATGGCCCTGCCAGCAAGGTACCACATACTTTTGTAATATACGATATCTATTTCAAGTAATTATAAGGACGGATAAAATTCGATTAAAATAATTAGTCTTGGCTGTGTGATGAACTAGATGAGAATGCAAATATTATCATTTGAAAACTAGTCCATGTTTATAGTGAGAAAATAATGCATTGTACAAGAGCATGAGCAACTATGAACTTTTTGAAGGACAGGTATATGTATAAAACCAATATTGGAGTCAAGTTTGTCATATAATCAATGCATTAGCACATGTAAATGTCATGAAATTGATCTAGAGATGTCTGCGGAAATGGGAAGATAGACAAAATGCAGAGAGAAATAAAGAAGTAAGTTGATGTTATAGAGGCACCATGGTATGCTGAAAGAGTAACATGTCAATAATATAATACACTCATGAAACATATCTTCTTCCATGCATGTGCACCTGTAATATCTTAATAACTTCTAGTTTTCAAAGAAATCATGCTCATACTTCATTTTTCTTCTCTCTCTTTTTTGCAAGAAATAATGTTCATAAACAGATATCAATTAGTTTATTAATGCTGTTTATTTTATAGATGGCGAAATCATAATATATACAAAATCATGTATACCTTTCTGGTTCTCTAACCTTTGATGCTGTAACTTGTAGGTAACAATGAAGTGTCGTTGCAGTTTTCTTTTTGTAACTTGAACAGCTGATTTCTATACATTGCAGATTTACACAGATGATATGTTACTCCTCTTTCTTTAGACCTATTGTCATGGGCTTAACTGCAGCCAAAACCACAGCAACTTCACATGCGAGAAATCCCATCATCCCAGCCAAGACTTCTCCGGGTGTGAAAACCATCGGGACATCCCCAGAACTTTACTTCACCGTGAATAAAGAAATACCAAAAGCCAACGCCAGACCTACAATTGGCAATTTGTTCCTCCAAGCATTTGATTGGTGCGATCTCTGTCCTCGGAAACTGATTCCGGAGCTGGTAATCCATCAACGGACCTTCGCAGAAGGAGGAGATACAAGAAGCCGACAATCCCACCTGTCAAGAATGCAGAACCTGTATTTTCCCCAACCAAGAAGGCTGCAACTGATGCTCCGACAAAGACCAGGATGGCATCGTAGAGTAGCAGAGAGAGCTTTAGATCTTCGTATTCTCTCATGGTTTCATCGTTTGATATCCCACAGCTCATGAGTAGAGCAGATTCAGGGAGGTCTTTAGTCAACACGGTAGAGGGGTCAACCCCAGATAGCTTCGTGACAACTGACAACGCAAGGTCTAAGTTCTACCATTGAATTGTCACTTCCCTCACCGAGCAAGATATCCTCAGCTTCGAAGCTGTAATTGTAGCTGATATAATGAGGTTTCTCTCCATCTACTTCCTGAATATCCTCCAAAGAACTTTGATGCCCACAAGAACCGTCAAACTCACACTTCCTAGCCTCCATTGACCTGACCTTACAAATTTAAAGAATTGGTCTATATCAGCACAGTCAAGTTTCTAAGCTCACAAGAGTATTCTCATTGTAACGTTGATAAATCAACAGTACTATCATTGCACACATATTCGGTGGCCTTTACTTGGGTACTAGAACGACTAAACTGATTCAAGACTGATCCAAAGAGCTTCAACTTCTCCGAGTTTAGGTCCCTCAAATGTGAACTCATCAACACAACCCCTCTGAAACCGAATTACTATGTCGTCCTCTACGTCGGTAGAATGATCTGATCTCAAATTCGAGGGTATCCTCTGCAATATGGAATTACCATTTTCGTCTATCACACAAAGGAGGATTCCAGCAGTCAAGTCCAAAAGACTTGATCCATAAACATTACTAGTACCTAACTTGACCTTATAAAAAGACCGATTGTCATAATCCTTTAAAGACAAGAAGCTCTTTTCCACCAAGGTATCTGTGCAGACATTCACTTCTGTGGCTTGTAATAGACGTGAAGGCTTTGCATAGTCTGAATAGCAAAAGCTTTCAGCGTAAGGGAAAAAAATCGAAAAATCAAAATAATTTAATATGAAAAAATCTAGAATACTACCAATGCAGTGTACTGTTACATTTTAGAAAAGATAATAACTTCAAGAGTCCCGGGGACAGCTTCAGCTCTCAATACATCAAAAATTATACCGGTACACACAAACACACCATATCTAACAGCACATTTAGTAACTTTATTGATTCAAGTGACACACGAGGCTCTCAAAAAATCAAACCTTTGCTGCACATTCTCACTTTACAGTAGCGACTTTCAACATCTAACTTGTACTGAATATGAGACAAGCTACAATCAACATATAACTTGATTCAAAACCATAACACACCTAGCCAGGATAGTGCACATGCAATGCTCCAATCATATACAAGAAGAAAAACATATGCTTGTTGTTCAAATCACAACCACATATAGAAACTGACATGTTCTCTCCATACTGAAACATAATAAGCATGGATAATATATATTTATGCACCCAAGAACATAGCTTCAGACAACAGAAGAAACCAAATCTTATGAATTGTTTATAGGCAACTGGGATTTTAGACACATCTATACTATATAACATGTCAAATTAAGCAAGAGAAAAAATGAACACTTTGTTATACCAGCTGGGTGTCTATAACTTCAAAGATGTGATCTTTTTCTATAAAGATGTTTCCTTTTGTTAATAGGAATGAAACCCAAGTGATAAGTACCTTGGAAATCAGAGAGCTTGGAGTGGATTTGAAAACGGTGAGTTGGGTTGTGAAGGTGATCAAACCTTTTGAAGGTTTGAAATGGCTTTGCTGGGTTTGATCTTCTTCTTCTTCTCTGCACTGATTGGATAGGTGTGATGGGTTGCAGAGATTGCATGCCTTAAAGAAATGGACTCCATAGCTGCAACTTCAAAGAGGAACACAGGGACACAAGGAATGATTGAAAGAGTCTATTAACTTGTAAGTTGTAAACAAACTAAACATCTTCATAAAATAGGAAACAATAGATTTATACTTGAAAGAAGAAAGAAAACTTCGAGTTGTTAGGTATGTAGGCGTTTGTAGTCCAACGGTTAGGATAATTGCCTTCCAAGCAATAGACCCGGGTTCGACTCCCGGCAGACGCACACTTTTGGCCTCTCTTTTTTCTTACGGTGTTAGGGTATTGGCATATCGCAGAGGCTTTTTAGGTTCACAAGTTAATCCCTCGTTACATGTGAAATGCTTCAATTATGCATTATACATAGTGTCTGGTCACTTTGACGATTTTAAGATCCGAACTAGATTGAAGAGCGCAATTCGCAAAGACTTTTAGAGTCTTTAAGTTTTGAAAATCTCTTGACGTGTATAAAATGCTCTAACTATGAATTACACCATAATACTTTATCACTTCGACGACTTCATGCAGGTTGCGCACCCAATTAAGCAAGAACTAATAGACCACTTTGCAGTGATTTGCATTGAGAGCTTGCATTTGTTGGTCTATTCTATATATTTCCTATATATTGAGATAGATATAGCTCATACATACTATAGTGTATTATCTCTCTCTTGTTAATTATCTATTAGAAGTTAACTTTAAAGTGTTTTATACGTACTCTAGGACATATGACTTAAAAAAAAGTCCCACATGCATCAACACTACCTAGCTATACATTCTTGAATGTGATTGGAATGGTTGGTGTGGCTATTTAAACATTGGGAATGGTTGGTGTGGCTATCCAAACACTGCGTAGCTATCATGTGGAATCATCCATAAAAGATGCAAGAAGAATAGTCTAATAGTATCATATTGAATCATCATTATATTGCTTCTTGCAATAATCATGTGCATGATAATATAAATTGATCGCTTTTTCAACAGTATACCACACATGCTAAAACTCCTAAAAGCATTCAACAAACCTTAAAAAAAAAGGAGTAATGCAAAATAAAGATAAGTATGAAAAAGATGTAGTGGTTTCAATATGCTTTCTTAGTAATAACATTTGTTATTGTTACAAGTATTTTTGATATATATTCCACACAAGCGTCTATTGCACATAATGTTTGACTGAGTGTAACAAATATATTCGAAAATTTCCATGTGTAATAAATCCTTTCACCCTCGGTTAGATGTCGAAATCTTACTCCATATTATTTTTATACTTCTGTAGTCACCATTGACGGAGCTAGCCCAAAGTTTACCTGGACTTAATCCCAAATAAGATTTGAGAAGTTAAAAAAAATCTTCTTCAAATAAAAAAAAATCCCTATCCATTCATCAACTCGTCGTTTTTTGTCACACAACCTGCTATTTGTGACATCGTCCTCCCAAATCCAACGCTTATGTCATCTTTTGATCCTTAACAAAATTCAATGAGCTTTAAACAAACTCAATAATTCAATGCTTAACTATGACATTTATCTTTGATTTTGATCACGTTTTTTGTGTTTGATTTTACAAATATACCACGTTCTTGTTACATAACCACGATTGTTTTTGGTAAGAAAACAAAATTTACAAACCACAACTCACATTTAGCTCTTTCGAGTTTAAAGTGTAGAACTTTTGAGAATTATGATTTTGTAAGATTTTGTTTTCTTCCTCGATTTATTAGGTTAAAATTTAACAACCGTAATAATGTAACAAAAATATATTAAAACAAAAAATCATACCCTGCACAGTATAATTTCCGGTTACATTTAGCCCGGACAACATCTGCCACCGGTAGTCATTATGTATCTCTACTATAATAAAGGGAAGCCCCCATTTGGTGTCATCAGACATACCAAATTATAGAAACCCTCAAATATCCCCATGAGAAAATCAAAGCAACCTGCAAGAAAAAGAAAAAAAGAATATATATAGATGGAGGATATTGTTGCAAATGCATCAGAAAAGAAAAACATGCAAGTGAGAGAAAAAAAAAGACGATAAGAAAGCAAACAAGCCGAGCGGGAGAAGAAAAAAACCAAACAACAGTTTGGCATATGAATCGAGAAAAACTGTCATAGTAGTGGATTGAGCAGTAGTAGTTGATCAGTTTTGAGTACACACGTGTGTACACACGGGTACTAAATTGTAAGTCACTTTTGTATCGACTTATCCTATAATATAAAAAACAAATATTAGGTCGTATTTCTAAAATAAATAAATAAATAATGAGTTAAAAAATAGCGAGTTTATATGAACCCATCCCTATAAATACAAGGCGCCACCTGTCCTTGTTTGAAAACGAGACAGAAGGCAAAGCTCCCCACAGATTCGATTCTGATACATAGAATCAGTATGGGAGGTTCTAGTTACACCTCCAAATCTACTTAATACACCTCCTATGTTAAGTACACCTCCATTTCACTTTTTGACATGCTTATACTTCTAAGTTCACCTCTTCATTCTTTACCAAAATACCCTTTTACTAATTTTTGGTAATCGATTGCCTACGATCCAAGTGCCAGTTACACCACCCTCTGGCGTCTTCCTCTTTGTTGTAGAATTCCTTTATCGAACCTGCCATTGATGGCTTTATGAAGCTTTTACACTACCACTGCCAGTTCCAGTTACACCACCCATCGTGGCATCCTTCTCTGGAGGAGCAGTGGGAGTGATCTCAGCACTGATGGTAGTTGAAATAAACAATGTGAAACTACAGGAGCATAAAAGATGCAAATACTGTCTTGGAACTGGTATGGAATTTGGTCGCATATTTTTGAGTTCTAGTCATAGGCTGTTTCTTTAATATCTGTGATGGAGTGTTTGAGAATGTCTATTTATCATGCAGTTTCCCTCCCATTTGACTATTATATTCTATGCACACTACCTTGTTCCTATATTTGCTGCTGATGTGCTAAGATTCTTAAAATCCAGGCTGACCAATGACTGGTCCCTTTCTCCTATCTTTTCTTTAAACTGCAGTTTGCTGCTCTATTTTATTGATGAAATTAAATACTAGTGTTTCTACCGAATTACGCGCGGGGGCGTAAAGGGGCAGAAGCAACAAGAATAAGCTTCCTCCTTCTTCCTTGATGCGGTGGACCTCTTCCTCCTCCTGGTGGTGCGTGCGGGCTCTCCTTGCGGGTGCTTCCTTCTTCTCTCGGGCGTTCGGGTGCAACTGTTAGAAGAATACAACAATGAAACAGGCGGTCAGGGGTCAAGACAGGGTGGCCCGCCTTCAACGCTCCGATGCCTAAGTCAGATGATGTATTGGATATAACAGTCAAGCGAACGTACGAGCAATGTGATATGGATCGAGTGAGTCAACTGGCTCTCGATTGGATGATCTTACCTGTAATAAATACCTGATATATATAGGTGGTTGAGATTGGAACCTGGTGGTGTTCTTCGATATGGGACTGGTGGTTCTTGCTGGTGTGTAATCCGCATGTTCGGGCGCGCCCCCCACGGGCGCGTGCGCGCCCGGAGAGGGTGGGTCTGGTGAGTGAAGTTGGAGCCTCCAAGGTGGTCTTGCATGTGGTTGAGTAGGTGTTGCTAATCTGCTTAAGTGGATAAGTATGTTAATCGTACAACTAATGATGCAATACTAACAAGTCCCCCAATTCCCCAAGTCAAAGAGCTCTTTCTTGACTGGGGAGTTGAAAAAGGGTGTGCGATTAACAAGAATACTTATCCGGTTGAGCAGCGGTCATGATCCTGTGACCCCCCAAGTCCCCCAACTCGCCGGTCAAGAAAGGGCTCGCATGACGGAGCGGGACCTGGGTGTCCGAGCGTGTACCTGTTCGTGCGGTGGTGTACCTGCGCATGTTCCGGGCCCGGCATCCCAACTGAACTTTCCGGCTAGGACCCGCGCGCCCGTGGGTTGTTATCTGTTGGTGTGGGGATGTACCTATGGGCCCGGCCGCCAAGCAAGACGTGCTATATGTGCTTGGGAGCCGCGCGCCCAGATGGGGTGGGGTTTGCAGGGGACATTCATGGCATAACAGAGAGACAAACATACAAGTAAGAAAATAGGGAGATAGGTAGATAAGCATATAGAGATATATATAGGGGTATATAGGTGTATATTTATATAGATGCAGTATGATATGGTGCGTGGATGTATGGCATGAGGTGTGTATGCGAAATGCTGTCCGTACGCCAGTTATGGGATACACTGCGCACGCCGTACGTCAACGGGGATGCCGTCGCGCACGCTGTAGCGTCAACGGGGCGATCAGAACCGCGACCTACAAGTGTTTCAGCGCCCACGATCACGTACTCGTGTCGCTCATCGGCCTTAGCGCGCGCAGAGGCCTCTGCCGCCTAACCCGGGAAGATTTCGCGCCCGGAGAGGACGGACCCCACACCCGGTCTACGCTCATCGGTCTCGGGTCCTTAGGAGGAGAGGACGGACCCCACACCCCCCAGCCGGAATCCGAGTCGGAGAATCGATCGTTAACGTTACGCGCACGGAGGGGAAGAACCCCACACCCGTGCCGCCCATCGAGCTTAGCCCCGCTAAGACGGCTTGTATTTTTCCGAACGCGAATGAAGGGCGCACCCACCACTCACGTCCTACATGTTGCCTATAGGGGGGGACGAACCTCACGTCCCTACTGGGACTTGTCTGGCACGGAGGGGAAGAACCCCACGCCCGTGTTGTGCCTATCGAGCTTAGCGTACGCACAGAGGGGGCGGACCCCATGCCTGTGGCGGGCTACCGATTTTCGTCAGGAGAGGGGACGTATCCCATGCCTCTGCTAGGAATGAGCCGCCGCACGGAGGGGAAGAACCCCACGCCCGTGGCGCCCATCGAACTGTGGAGTACTCAGAGAGAGGGTGAACCCCATGCCTCTGCTTTTGGAATGAGTTGGTGAACGGAGGGGAAGAACCCCTCACCCGTGTCACCCTTGGCGCGCGCAAGAGAGGGGACGAGCCTCATGCCTGTTGCCGCCCATTTGTGGTTTAGGGATATACAGAGAGAGGGCGGACCTCATGCCTCTGGCGCTTAATCCGACCTGCACTGTGTGCGAACGGAGGGGACGTGCCCCACACCTGTCGCCTGTTGGTTCTAGGGACCGCAAGGGGAGGACGGGCCCCTTGCCCTTTCGTATGGGCAACCTGTATCTTTGCGTACGGGGAGGCGTACTCCGCACCCGTCGCCCGTTTAGCCTCGGCGCCTGCAACCTGCCAGGGCCGAGCTAATGTGTGCGGGGAGAACCCAACGCCAGTGGCGCCCGCCGGGTGTTACGCTCCATATCTGTTGCCGCGTAAACCGTGTTGCCAGTTTGTTTATTGGGTGCACACGGTGGTGCTTACCTTGCTTGGACGTGTGCCTGTGGTCTGACTTGTGTAGGATTTGGTGTTGTGCTGTTGGTTGGGACGATTGGTGTGTCAGTTCGTTTGGTCTTCTCCTGGGAAACCGCTGTGGTGACTACTGGCCGATGTGTTTAATGCTGGCGTGGGCCAGACATTAAGTGCTGCTGTTGTGATGATGGGCTGAAGGGCAGGCGTCGCGCGTGTGGTCGCGTGAGGAGCTGCATGGTTGACACGTGTCGGACTGCTGGGGGTCGTGCTAGGGTTGAATTTAAGGCGGGAAGATGATGGGGTTGCACGGTTACTGAGGAGAGAAAGTGAACCGGGCCGTGCCACGCGTCCCGATCCTACGGTGGGTATGATAGGACGGACGGCTGGCGTTAATTGGCTGTCACCGATCGATTAGTATAAATAAGGGTGTGGGTTGCCTGTTCCAATACTTTCATGATTTACAAAAGCGCTGCAAAAAATTTCCTGTGATCTGCCTCCTTGAGATCCCCCCATAGCTGTGATTTCTGTTGCCGGAATAGGTGCCTGTGATTTGTACTCTGTCGTGCCATCCTGATCTGGTGAGTCCCCGAGCCCTGGTTGTTTGTGTATCCCCCTGGTTTGTGTTGCTGTTGGGTTGTTCTTGGGTTTTTCTGGATTTTCTTGTTAGTTTTGCTCAAGAACAGGGTTGGTTCTTGAGGTGGGGTGGGTTAGATCTGATTTGGGTGATGTTTGGTGGATTTTTGGTGTTTCTGGTGTATTTTCTCTCTGTGGCTAAGTGTTTGGCTTGGTCATATGAGGTTACATGGGCGGAAGTCCCCCAGTCACACGCGCGTGCGCTCAGTGTGGGCGAGCGTCCAACGAGCGTATGCGTGGTGGTAGTGATAAGTAGAATTTAAATGCTGCGAAAGTGTTGTATCTGTTTGGCTAACCTGTCTGTGCGTGCGTTTGCAGCGAGGAAGATGGATGAAGTGAGCAAGCGTCGAATGCTTAGGTTGCTGGGTGCCAAGGTGAAGGTCCACGGGGTGGCGGGTGATGGTGGTGGTCCGTCAGCTGTGGTAGATGATGCCAAACGTGCGCTCCCAACGGGCGGTGTGGGTGCCCCTATCCTACCTGTCCAAGTGCCACAAGCGGATGTTCCTCTCCTGCCGACAGGCGATGTTGCTGGAGCCGAGACGCAGGTCGAGGCAGAACGTGAGCAACAGCTGGTCGCGCGGAGTGATGATTTTGCGGGCAGGCGGGAAGATGATGGTGCGCTCGCCGTGGTGCCGTCTCCGAGTCGGGAGATTGTCCCGAGTCGGCCCGCAAGTCTGCCCCCGGGTTCTTGTTTTCCAGATCCTCCCCTTCTGGTCTTGGATGCGCCAAAGTCCCCCCCGCACGAGAAAAGTGGGAAACGTGCGCGGAAGCGTGCGCGGGTAGAAGACTCCCTTCCCGGCCCCGCTCCTGGGTCGGGCGATGGTGTTGTGGAGAGAGTGCGCCAGTCCCTGGAGGATGATGCCGCTGCGCTGGCGGTCGCGCTGCCCCCGGTGGAGGAGGTCCCTGCTGATGGGTTGGATGGGGTCTTTGGTTCCTGCGCTCGGTTGAGGCAGCAGGTCTTCCGCTATCGCTCGCGGGAGGTTGCGGAACTTGCACGCCTCAGGGCGGGTGTGCTGGAGCATCAGAGGGCGATGGATGTGGCGGTGGCCGCCAAGGAGAAGGCCAATGATCTGGTGCGGCGGTACGTCGCTCGTGTGAACGAGGCGGATATCCGGGCGGGAGAAGCTGCTGCCTGCGAAACTCTGGCCAAGATAGACAGAGATAGGGCCGTGGCCGAGGTGGAGTGCCTGCGCAGTGAGCTGAAGCGCGTTCGTGCTGAAGCAGCCGCCCGGGTGGCGTTTCTGGAGTCTGAGATCGAGAGGCTGTCGGGCGTCGGGGTTCCTGCGTACAAGAGAGTGGCGGGGCCTTCCAGGGGACGTGTTGAGGCTGAGCTGGAGCCAGTGGTCAGGCGGATGAGTCTGGGCGAGCAGGCGGAAGCTGAGGTGGCTGCGTCGTCGGATGAGGGTGAGGAGTTGGATATGGGGGCGGAGTAGAGTAGGTGTGTTAGTCTATGCCTTGAATCTTGAGGCGCGTTGGCATACGCGTGGCACGTTGGCATACGTGTGGGATCTATCGAGAAAGTCTATCGAGAAAGTCTCTATCGAGCGTTGACTCTATCGAGCGTTGACTCTATCGAGGAAGTCTCTATCGAGGAAGTCTTTATCGAGGAGAGTTAGAAGTCCTTGTCGAGCAAGACTTCTACTCAGGATTTCGCTAGGACTAGGATTCCTCAGGCATTAAGGAATTGGGTTTCCTTAATCATTATGGTTTAGGTTTCCTCAGACGTGTGTGTCTGGGATTCCTCTGGTATTCAGGACTCTGTTGGCTATATATATACATGAGTATTAGCCATAAGGGAGTGTGTGTGTGATATCTGGTTCTATCCTATAGATTAGGCTTAATCTAGCGTGGTAGAGAGATTAGGTATTCTGTAATCCTAGGTTAGGCTTAACCTAGTGTGATATACTTTGTAATCTGGTTCTCCAAGATAAAGTAATCTGTTCTTCTTCTGCAGTGGATGTAACTAACTCGCGTTAGTGAACCACGTTAAATCTGTGTTTGTTCTTACATTGATTTGCTTCCGCTACAACAAACTGGTATCAGAGCAACAGGCTCAAGGATGTCCGGGGTGAATGTGAAGATCGACAAGTTTACGGGGAGAAACAGTTTCAGTTTATGGCAGATCAAGATGCGTGCCTTGTTAAAGCAACAAGGGTTGTGGGCGCCACTGATGAAGAAGGCAGTGGGTCCCGAGTCCGCTGAGATGGCCAGCCTGGAGGAGAAGGCACACTCGACTATCATGTTGTGTCTTGCAGATGATATCATCACCGAGGTTGCAGAAGAGGAATCTGCATCTGGTTTGTGGTTAAAGCTTGAGAGTCTATACATGACGAAGTCTTTAACTAACAAGTTGCTTTTGAAGCAACGTTTGTTTGGTCTGCGTATGCAAGAGGGTGCACCACTGAGAGATCACTTGGATCAGCTGAACACAATTCTGCTAGAATTGCGTAATATCGATGTTAAGATCGAGGATGAGGATGCTGCTCTAATTCTGTTGGTATCTTTACCGTTATCATACGAGAATTTTGTGCAATCCTTTATTGTTGGAAGAGATACGGTGACTCTTGAGGAGGTAAGATCGTCTCTTCATACCAGAGAGTTGCGCCATAAAGCAACTGGTACAGGTTCAGACAGTCAGGCTGCTGGGTTAGTAGTCAGTGGGGGTAAAAGACATGGAAACTCGGATAAGAAGAAATTCAAGAAGCCAAGTTTCAAGGGTCCTAAACCCAATGATGTCTGTAACTACTGTAAAGAAAAGGGACATTGGAGAAGGGAATGTCCGAAGTGGAAGCAGCAGGAGAAACCATCAGGGACCGTTGCTGTAGCAGAAGATGACACCAATTCAGAAGAGGATACGGCTCTAGTTGCTGTTGAACATACACATCACGAGGATGTGTGGGTTCTAGATTCCGGGGCGTCTTATCATATATGTCCGTGCAGGGAGTGGTTCGCAACCTACGAACAGGTAAATGGAGGCAATGTGACAATGGCCAACAATGTTGCTTGCGAGGTGGTTGGAATGGTCTCAGTCAAGTTACGGACACATGATGGCAAATTCTGTACATTGAACGAAGTTAGGCATGTTCCTCGCATGACTAAGAATCTGATATCTCTGAGTCATTTGGACAAGAAGGGGTTTAGTTTCAAAGGAGAAGGCGGGATCTTGCGTGTCTACAAGGGTTCAGATATGGTGCTGAAAGGTGTCAAGCGGGGAACTTTGTATATCTTACAAGGTTCTACGTTGTCTGGTTCTGTTGCTGTTGCATCGTCAGAAATTCGCAAGGAGGATATGACTAAGTTATGGCACATGAGGCTCGGTCATATGAGTGAACGAGGGATGCAGGTTCTGGCTAAAGAAGATCTTCTGGGTGGCCACAAGGTAAAGGACCTTGGATTTTGTGAGCATTGTGTGTTTGGGAAATTACATCGCAGTAAGTTTCCTAAAGTAATTCACAAGACAAAAGGTACACTTGATTACATCCATTCAGACTGTTGGGGTCCGTCTCGCGTTGAGTCTTTAGGAGGTCACAGATATTTTGTGTCGATGATTGATGATTTCTCAAGAATGACTTGGGTGATTATGATGAAGCATAAAAGTGACGCTTTTAAAAACTTCAAGCAGTGGAAGGCGTTGGATGAAAATCAAACTGGGAAGAAGATCAAGAGGCTAAGAACAGATAATGGTCTGGAATTCTGCTGTTCTGATTTTAATGAGTTCTGCAGGAATGTAGGGATTGCTAGGCATCATACAGTCAGGGACACACCACAGCAGAATGGTGTGGCAGAACGAATGAATCAGACCCTTCTGGAGAGGGCTAGGTGCATGCTCTCTAATGCTGGACTAGAGAAGAGGTTCTGGGCAGAAGCTGTGAGTACAGCTTGCTATCTGATAAACCGTGGACCTCACACTGGTATACGTCTCAAGACACCTCTTGAGATGTGGTCTGGAAAGTCTGCTGATTACTCAAATCTGAGGGCTTTTGGTTGCACTGTTTATTATCATGTAAGTGAGGGTAAACTTGAACCAAGAGCTAGAAAGGGAGTATTTGTAGGCTATGGAGATGGAGTTAAAGGATATAGGATCTGGTCTCCATCTGAAAGGAGGGTTATTCTCAGTAGGAACGTAGTTTTTGATGAGAACTCTATGTTTAATCCTACTGTGAAGTCCATAGTTGTATCAGAGAATGGTAGTGTTGAGAAACAGGTGGAGCAGCAAGATGAGGTTGAACCACAGCAAGGAAATCAACACTCACATTCAGAATCAGAGCCACTAGTAGATAACCAGCATGGTTTGTCTCTTAATCGGTCGAGGAGAGCAAACTTCGGGAAACCACCTACGAGGTATGGTTTTGAGGACATGGTGGCTTATGCACTTCAGGTTGCTGAAGAGGTGGATCCTCGTGAGCCATCCACCTACAAGGAAGCAGTTACATGTACTGAGTCTGCCCAATGGCTTACTGCAATGGGAGACGAGATGGAATCACTTCACAAGAATCAGACTTGGGAATTGGCCAAGCGACCTCAAAAGAGAAAGATTATCACTTGCAAATGGATCTTCAGGAAGAAGGAAGGGATGTCGCCTGCTGAGGGTTTCAAGTATAAAGCTCGCTTAGTTGCAAGAGGGTTTCATCAGGAAGAGGGTGTGGACTACAATGAGATTTTCTCGCCTGTGGTCAGACATACATCTATCAGGGTGCTACTAGCCTTAGTTGCACATCAGGATATGGAACTTGAGCAACTAGATGTAAAGACAGCTTTTCTGCATGGAGAGTTGGAGGAGGAGATATACATGACCCAGCCAGAGGGTTTCCAAGTTCCTGGAAAGGAAGATTTTGTTTGTAAGTTGAAGAAATCTTTATATGGACTGAAACAGTCACCGAGGCAGTGGTACAAGAGGTTTGACAGCTATATGATGGAGATAGGCTACAACAGGAGTCCGTATGATTGTTGTGTTTACTACAACAAGGGTTCAAATGAGGCTTTCATTTATCTGGTCCTGTATGTAGATGATATGTTGATAGCTGCAAGGGACAAGTCAGAGATTCAGAAGTTGAAGGGTCTTCTCAGTGCTGAGTTTGAGATGAAGGATCTGGGTGCAGCAAGGAAAATTCTGGGAATGGAGATCTACCGGGATAGGAGTCAGAAGAGGCTATTCTTATCACAGAAGGATTATATTCAGAAGATATTGTCGAGGTTTGGCATGTCTACAGCGAAATCCTTAGATACTCCAAGTGCAGCGAACATTCATTTGTCCACTGCATTTGCACCTAAATCAGCTCAGGAGAAGGAGTACATGTCTCAAGTTCCCTATGGTAGTGCAGTAGGAAGCTTGATGTATGCTATGGTCTGCACTAGACCGGATCTTGCACATGCTGTCAGTGTGGTCAGTAGGTTTATGGGTGAGCCTGGAAAGGAGCATTGGCAAGCTGTGAAGAGGATCTTTCGTTACCTTAGAGGTACATCTGACGTTGGTCTCATTTATGGAGGTGATACAGGGTGTTTAGTAACTGGTTATTCAGATTCAGATTATGCTGGAGATGTTGACACAAGAAGATCTATGACTGGTTATGTTTTCACTCTTGGTGGGTCAGTTGTTAGTTGGAAAGCTACTTTGCAGCATTCAGTGACATTGTCGACTACTGAAGCAGAATACATGGCACTGACAGAGGCTGCCAAGGAGGGAATCTGGTTGAAAGGATTGGTTAGTGACTTGGGTTTACATCACGATCAGGCTATAGTGTATTGCGATAGTCTGAGTGCAATCTGTTTGGCCAAGGATCAAGTTCATCATGAGAGGACTAAGCACATTGATGTCAGGTATCATTTTCTGAGGAATGAGAAGCGGATCAGGGTGAACAAGGTGGGTACTGCTGATAATCCAGCAGACATGTTCACAAAGCCGGTTACGCATAGCAAGTTCCAACATTGCTTGGACTTGCTGAATGTCAGAAGTTGTTAGTTGCCCGATGGGGGCAACACCAGGGTTCCTTCTCTGGGAGAAAGGAACATCGGGGTCCTTCTTTGGGAGGGATGACATTTGGGGCAGAGGAGAAGTTTGGTACTTTGGGTACATCTGATTACTTGGGAGAGAATTCAAGTCAAGGTGGAGATTTGTTAGTCTATGCCTTGAATCTTGAGGCGCGTTGGCATACGCGTGGCACGTTGGCATACGTGTGGGATCTATCGAGAAAGTCTATCGAGAAAGTCTATCGAGGTTGTCTCTATCGAGCGTTGACTCTATCGAGCGTTGACTCTATCGAGGAAGTCTCTATCGAGGAAGTCTTTATCGAGGAGAGTTAGAAGTCCTTGTCGAGCAAGACTTCTACTCAGGATTTCGCTAGGACTAGGATTCCTCAGGCATTAAGGAATTGGGTTTCCTTAATCATTATGGTTTAGGTTTCCTCAGACGTGTGTGTCTGGGATTCCTCTGGTATTCAGGACTCTGTTGGCTATATATATACATGAGTATTAGCCATAAGGGAGTGTGTGTGTGATATCTGGTTCTATCCTATAGATTAGGCTTAATCTAGCGTGGTAGAGAGATTAGGTATTCTGTAATCCTAGGTTAGGCTTAACCTAGTGTGATATACTTTGTAATCTGGTTCTCCAAGATAAAGTAATCTGTTCTTCTTCTGCAGTGGATGTAACTAACTCGCGTTAGTGAACCACGTTAAATCTGTGTTTGTTCTTACATTGATTTGCTTCCGCTACAACAAGGTGTTTGTTTGTTTTGTAATAGAGTAGGTTTTTGTAATGTTGAACTGAATGGAACTGCTTTACCTCCCGCCTGTGTGCCTTTGCTGTTTTTGTTGTTTTTTTTTTTTTGCATCTTTTGAATAACTTGTGCGAGCATGTAAAGCAACATTACATTCAGTGGTCTATCCCCAGTCCCCCGAGTACATGGGCGGACGGGTCAAGGACAAACGAACGCGCGAATATAAGCTAACGGAAGGTGCGAGACAATAGGTACAGTATGATCAATATAATAACAAGGTACTTCCCCAGATAGTGGACGCTCCGTGGGCGGGGTGTTCTTCTTCCGTTAGATTGCTTCCTAGTCCCCCGAGTTGGATAGGTTGGGTTTTGAATGTGCTGGTCCGGATGATCGGGTGGTCCGTTTCCTCGCCCTCTCAGTGGATTACCCGAAGTGTGGTCCTGCGCCGCTCGTGTGTGGGTCGCTGATCCATGGGCCCCAAGGTGAGAACCTCCTGCCTGCCTCGGGTGTCCGTGGTCTCCTCCTGATTGTACCCCCGAACGTGCCCGATCCCATGCTCGGTTGGGAATCTTCCCAAGAGCAGGTGCCCTGCGATGATCAACTTCAGTTTGCAGATTCCAGGCCTTCCGAGTATGGCGTTGTAGGGGGAGGGGGTGTCCATGATGATAAAGTCCGTCCGGATCTCGCTGTGCGGGGAGTTGGGCGCGCCAATCTCGACCCGCAGGCTGTCGCTCCCAATGGGATAGGAGGTCTCGCCCGTGAAGCTGGCGATGCATTCATGGTCATGCGTCATCTTGCTGGCGGGTCGACCAAGCGCCGTGTATGCGTCGAAGTAGATTATGCTGACGGACGCCCCGTTGTCAACTAGCACCCTCTTCACAAGGAATTGGTCGATGATCGCGTCGATCACGAACGGTAGGGTGCTGTTCCTCGGATTCTCCTCCTCGTCCTTCGCCGTGAAGCTGATGGTGGGCGCCTCCTCCCGTCGTGCCCTGGGCGCTCTCCCCGCCCCGATTGCCAACACATCCCTGCTCGGGTGATCGGGCGATGGTGCTCTCTTCTTGCGTTTGCCCCCGGATATCGTGTTGATGGTCCCGCGGGTCCTGCCGCCCGCCTGGCGCTGCTGGCCTTCCGCCATAGGAGCGCTCGTCCGCTCGTCCTTCATGTCTTCGAGGGCCTTCTTTAGCATGGTGCAGCTGTTGGTATGGTGGGTGGTGGCGTTGTGGAACTCGCACCATACCTCCGGGAGCTGGCCAGCCGGTACCCCCGCCCTCGCCATGTTGTTCGGGGGTGGTATTCGGTGTCGATGTAGGCGGAGTAGGTACTCAGGCGATTGCCCGTTGATTATGAAGACCTCCTGTGCTGCCGGCCGATAGCGCGGGGCTGGCGGAAAACGTGCACCCTGCGCCTGGTTGTAATTGTTGCCCTGATACCCGCGGAAGACGGGCCTCTGGTAGCTCTGCCGGTACGTGTCCCGGTTCCTTTTGAAGCCCCCTGTTGGCCTCCCGCTGTCCGCCAGCTGTCGTGGTTGGGCGCCTGTTGCCTCGGGTTTGGTGGAGCTAGGTTCGGAGGCGGCTCCGTACACCCGCGTCTCCACCAGTGCCTTCTGCACAATCAGATCCATGATCTCGTCGTAGTCGAGATGCTCCTTTCTCACGAGTTTCTCTACGAATGGGGTGGCGAGTAGGTTGTCCATCAGGGCGACCTTGGCCACTCGTTTGTCAAGGTCCCTGCATGTGCTTGCGAGCGTCCTCCACCGATTGATGTAGCTCGACAAGCTCTCGTCCGCTCCCTGGCGGACCTTCAGGAGGATGCCCGCGGTGTTGTACCTCCCCTGGAGCCGATAACGCCTCTGGAAACTCTCCGCTAGCTCGAGGAACGAATGGATGGACCCTGGCGGGATCTCGTAGAACCAGCTCCGTGCCTCCTCCGCCAGTGTTTCCTGAAACAGGAAACACAAGGTTGGGTCCGAATATCGGGTCCCGTCCGTGGTGGACCGAAACTCGTCCACGTGCGCTCGTGGATCCCCACTCCCGTCAAACCGGGCAATTTTCGTTATCTTGGCGTGGGGGTCCCTTCCCCTCTCCAGTATGTGCGCCGAGAACGGGCTGACCCGGGGGGCGAACGTCCCGCCCTGACCAGCCAACTTGTCTTTGCGCAAGCGCGAGACCTCCCCTGCCAGCTCCTCCATCCTCTGCAGGATCAGACCGTTGCCCGTCGGGGGTGCCGACTCCTCCACAGGCGAGAGCGCTCAGCTGTTGGTCCTGCCGAACAGGGGTCGCTCCTCGCCGGCGGTCTCCTGTGACTCTTCGGGTTGCTCCATCCGCTGGTTAATGAGCGCCTCCAGTCGTTCCTCCATCCTTCAGCGGGCCTGGCGCTCCTCTGCTCTCTCGAGCGCTGCCTCCCGCAATTCCTGGATCATGTTGCTGATGCGTCCGTCCCCGTCGTTCCTGTCCTCCGCCTGTGCATTCCGCTCCCGTGAGTCCGGCGGAGTCTCCCCCTCGGGTGTGTTGCTGTCGATAGCCACCGGGTTGAACATGTGGACCTTTGGTTTCGATGGTGTTTATACGAGGTTTGCAATTTGTAAGTTTCCCACAGACGGTGCCAGATGTTTCTACCGAATTACGCGCGGGGGCGTAAAGGGGCAGAAGCAACAAGAATAAGCTTCCTCCTTCTTCCTTGATGCGGTGGACCTCTTCCTCCTCTTGGTGGTGCGTGCGGGCTCTCCTTGCGGGTGCTTCCTTCTTCTCTCGGGCGTTCGGGTGCAACTGTTAGAAGAATACAACAATGAAACAGGCGGTCAGGGGTCAAGACGGGGTGGCCCGCCTTCAACGCTCCGATGCCTAAGTCAGATGATGTATTGGATATAACAGTCAAGCGAACGTACGAGCAGTGTGATATGGATCGAGTGAGTCAACTGGCTCTCGATGGGATGATCTTACCTGTAATAAATACCTGATATATATATAGGTGGTTGAGATTGGAACCTGGTGGTGTTCTTCGATGTGGGACTGGTGGTTCTTGCTGGTGTGTAATCCGCATGTTCGGGCGCGCCCCCCACGGGCGCGTGCGCGCCCGGAGGGGGTGGGTCTGGTGAGTGAAGTTGGAGCCTCCAAGGTGGTCTTGCATGTGGTTGAGTAGGTGTTGCTAATCTGCTTAAGTGGATAAGTATGTTAATCGTACAACTAATGATGCAATACTAACAACTAGCATCTTTGTTTGGAGTATGAAATCGACTACAAAGGGGAATGAATTTGTGAGGCTCAGGTTTTTTGCAGAACTTCAACAACTATAAACATCGATCATAGACCCCTTAAAATCAATATATAACAAGTAACAAATAGAAATTAAGAACGGTCTTATACCATACCTTATTGTTCTGAGTTTCGGTCACCACAATTGGACTTTCCATTGATGCATCTTCAGTTTCTTCCATAGAACTTTAGTTTAGGGTTTCTACTTTGAACCATGAAACACCCAAGAAAGTTTAGGGTTTTGAACGTGAAAACAAAAACACAAGAATTAGTGATATTTAAGTTTGTAAGTTAATATAGTTGTAATTTTATGTCTTTTTATATCAGTTGACAAAGTCAACAAAATTAGAAAAAAAAAATGGAGGTGTATTAAATAGATTTGGAGGTGTAACTAGAACCTCCCGATCAGTATATCACAAAAACAGAATCAGTCATTGACTTCCCAAATTTAGTTCCTTCCACATCTTCTGCAGATTTTCAGCCCCTCATTCTGTTTTCCTCTGACACAAACCAAACCAAACCAAACTGAAACTCGTTGTGTTCCACAAACTCAGTTGTTGTGTCTTCATGGAATCTCAACATCAAAACCAAGTTGTAGTACAAGAATCTCCTCCGCCAGCTTCTACGGACCTCCCCACCTCCGCCGTCACCGCCGCCCCAAAAAAGAAGAGTCTCACTCTCATCCCTCTAATATTCCTCATCTACTTCGAAGTCGCCGGCGGCCCCTACGGCGAGGAGCCGGCGGTGCTCGCCGCGGGCCCACTTCTGGCACTTGTCGGTTTCCTCGTCTTCCCGTTTATATGGAGCGTCCCGGAGGCCCTCATCACCGCCGAGCTCGCCACCGCTTACCCCGGCAACGGCGGCTTCGTCATTTGGGCCGACAGGGCTTTTGGGCCCTTCTGGGGGTCCCTCATGGGGACTTGGAAGTTCCTCAGTGGCGTCATCAACATCGCTGCCTTCCCTGTTCTTTGCATCGATTACTTGGAGAAGATCATCCCTGCTCTTGAGTCAGGTTGGCCCAGGTAAGGGACCTACTACGTCCTTTAGTATTAGTTTGGAGTTCTCTCCAGTTTTGGAGCTTTAGATAACTTCTGCAGTATTCAATTTTGAAAAATGAAGTGATCTGATGCTAGAAAACTTGGGAGTTTTAGTACTCCGGAGTACTGTAGAACACGCGACTGTGAACTCATTTGAGCTAATCCAATGCGCTCTTGTGTTTTTTTTATTAGGACGACTTCAATATGTGTTTCGACTGTGTTGTTTGCGTTTCTCAACTTCACCGGCTTGGCCATTGTCGGATATTTTGCTGTGTTTCTTGGTCTAGTTTCGCTTTCGCCTTTCGTGTTGATGTCTTTGATTGCTTTGCCGAAGATTAAGCCTCACAGGTGGTTGAGTATGGGGCAGAAGGGTGTTAAGAAAGACTGGAACTTGTACTTTAATACTTTGTTTTGGAATCTAAACTTTTGGGACAATGTGAGTACTTTGGCGGGGGAAGTGGAGAAGCCTCAGAAGATTTTCCCCAAGGCTTTATTTGTGGCTGTGATTTTCACTTGCTTGGCGTATTTGTTTCCTCTTTTCGCGGTGATTGGGGCGGTTGATGTGGACCAGAGCCAATGGGAGTCGGGGTTTCATGCTGAGGCGGCTGAGATGATAGGCGGGAAGTGGCTCAAGATTTGGGTGGAAATTGGGTCTGTGTTGTCGGGTATTGGTCTTTTCGAAGCTCAGCTGAGCAGTTCTGCATATCAAGTTCTTGGGATGGCGGATATAGGATTCTTGCCAAAGTTTTTCGCGGTGAGGAACAAGACTTTTAATACCCCTTGGGTGGGGATTTTGCTCTCCACAGGTATAGCTCTTGGAGTTTCATTCATGGATTTCACGGCTATTATTTCGTCTGCAAATTTCTTGTACAGCTTGGGGATGTTGCTGGAGTTTGCTTCTTTCCTTTGGTTGAGGAGAAAATTTCCGACGCTGAAGAGGCCTTATAGAGTTCCGATGAAGCTGCCGGGTTTGGTGATCATGTGTTTGATCCCATCAGGGTTTTTGGTTTTTGTGATGGTTATCGGTACAAAGACTGTGTATTTGGTTAGTGCTATAATGACTGTGGCTGGGATGGGATGGTACTTTTTGATGAGATTTTGCAAGTCAAAGAAGATTTTCAAGTTCAGTGCTAATGAATTTGAAGAAGAATGACCAATTTGATCATGTGAATTGAAACATTGTTATGATTCTTATGATCCAGGTTGCATATTCTTTAAGAATTATGGATGGCTCTAGCTGCTGGCATAACTTGTAATACAGAAAAAGTCGAGGTTTCTGGAGCCATTCTCTTTTTCTCTTCTTGTCTTTTGGTCTTGTGAATTTTCAGGTGCTTTGGTTGTTGGTTATGTCACTTTGATCTTATGTTAGTGACTTCTTATGTTTCACCTCTTGTAATTATGAAACAGATTAAAGTTAGTTAATTTGTGTGCACAGCTTCTAACTATACCAGCTAGAATTGGCAGAAGACTGAAGAGATTATCTTTACTACCTAGTTCAAGTAAAAAGCTAGGACTGTTGCTGCTTAAAAGATAATTGAGATTCACCACACTAGTTCATCATAGTCAGCTGCAAGCAATACAGAAATGTCAAACCAAACCCATAGAGGTTTACACAAGATGAGAGGTGACGCACTAGCATGATCACTATGATTGGTTTTCTTAAGCATATGCTTCAAATCTGAACAGATTTTGGCAAGTTGGTCGGAAAAGTTGTCAAAGCCAAAAAATCGGTCAAAGTTAAATTGACCCTACTAATCGGGTAAATTTTTTACTTTTTTTACAACGTACATAACTTTGATTAGAAAAATAATTGCATAAGCCAATTCGAAAACCTTATTTAGACATTCAAATACTTCATTTCTTTTGTTTGTGTGTAGAGATATTATATTAATGTTTAACTTTACTCAAGTACTTTGTAATTTCTTTCATTTGTACGTTTGTATGAATTTTTAATTGAAAAATAATAAATTCAACTTATAGACTAAATTCCCACTAGTCACCGACTAATTGTTTTCCCCCTATTCCGATTAACGATATTTTAGAACATTGCTTGCACCACTTTTGACAGTACCTTTACATTTCAAGATACATTTCAAAATTAAGGCGCCAACTCGTCCACACACTTTCCCCATTCAATTGAGGAAACATGAAGAAACTTACAAAAACTCAAAAATCCTTTTACCTATTGAAACTAGGTATACGGAGAACCTTGCCAAAACTTTACCAATTGATACTAGGAACTTGGAGGAAACTATCCCAAGCTGATTAGTAAAGAGGCTTTTCCTAATCACAAACTGAAATGCTGGAAATCCTTTCATACAAATAAACATGCATTCTTTGGTCTCCGATCACTATCATTCATTCCTATCTTCTTAGAGCTATCAACAATGGAGATAAAACCCTTGACTACCCTCAATCTCATTGACAAGTTATGTGGTGAGAAAGTGAAATCGCCATGGAATATTGCTAGTACCAGTGGCAGTCATGATGATGATCATGTTCAACTCGATGCTATCTCCACTGCTCTCACACTGCATCTGCCTTGCCGTGAGCCGCAGCCTTCCACGGCGAATAAGAGAAAACAAAGGGCAACACTAGTGGAGGATTATCAAGAGCCGAAACGTCGAAAGGTGCAAGACAATGAGAATGATGAGAGCTTTCTCAGTCTTACTCTGGGGCTTCCGCAGTTTTCAAGCACCACTCTTGAGAATGACAACAAGTGTAAGTTGTTGAAGAGGAAAAGGGAAGAAGAAGAAGACCTAGTAGCAAAACCAGATGATGATGAGAGCTTTCCAAGGCTCGCTCTTGGCCATGAGAATGTGAAGCTAAAGAAGAAGAAGAAGAAGAATAAGAAAAGTGAGACACTAAAAGCACAAGAAGATGATAAGAGCATTATTCTTAGCCCTAGTAATGTTGATGATCATATGAAGCAGAAAGAGAAAGAGTCAGAAAACCTAGTAGAGGAGGATCATCATCATCATCAAGAGGATAGGGAACTGTTTAAGATCAAGAAGAGACTGACACAGAGCGATGTGGGAAACTTGTGCAGGCTCTTGGTGAACAAGAGCTTGGTCGAGGCTCATATCGATCCTTTTTTCGATGCTGAGACTAAAGAAAGGGTCAAGAGCGAGGAAGGTTTGGATGTCATTGTTAAGGACACCGATGTTATCTCCGGTGATCACGACGAGCACGTGTTGCGTTTCAAGTATTTGGAGTCTTCCAAGAGCTATGTTTTCAATGGAAGTTGGATCAGGTCGTTTGTGAGAAGGAAGAAACTGAAGAAGGATGATGAAGTAGGACTTTATTGGGATAGTCTCAACTCCAAGTTCCACTTTTCACTTCTGGCAGCAGCTGCAAATAACCAACCTGATCAAGCTTCAGATCGAGTTTGCTCCATCTCATGATACTACAACATTGATCTAGCTAGCTAGCTAAGTCTTGTTTTGGAGATGATGACAATGCTATCTATAATGGGTTGGGTTTGCTAGCTTGTAGAAGAATCTGGGGCCTGCATGCCATGTTCTTGAGCTTCTAGATTAATTTTTTGCTTTGATTGCATAGTGTTTAATTACTTTGTATGATTATCGATATGATTAAGTAACTAATGTTCATTTAAAATCTGTGCACTACCCTTCATGATTAAGTAACTCAAGTTTATAAGTAATTTCACTGAAAACATAACAATAAAACCGAATATCTCGACTATTTAAGCACAAATAAGTTGCACGAATATACAACTATCACTTCTAACTTGCACCACTCGAACATCAGCTACTCTTACTTTTGTTGTATACCAAGAAATTTCAAAGTGGCAAAATCGAGTGCACCTTCAGTGCGCAGAGCACAAATGTGCGAATTTTTTTTTCTTTTTTTTTGTGACTACAAAGTCGTGTGCAAGGCACATGGGAGGGAAAGGCAAGACCGCAAGACAAAAAAAAGGTCATATATGCACATTTATACTCCGCACATTGTAGAATTACTCGGCAAAATCAGCACAAGAAGGCATGAAAAGTTTGATATACAGTGTGTAGTATATGCACATGAGAAGTATGGAGCATGGATACAATGTACTGAATGTAGTACAAAACTACAAACTACCTCTGAATTCTCAGGACAAGTTCCACATGTTACCAATCTCAAGCAATTTCCAAGAAAGAACCAGAATCAACACAAACTATAAAGAAAGATGCAGCAGTTCAACATCAACTGGCATTTCTCAATCCTACTTATGTCACTTTAGAATTTTACTATTTGTTTGAATTTTACCTCATGTTCCAAATATATATTGTTCGCCCTTGTTGAATTCAAACCACATCTTTGATCTGCAACGGTTCATAAGAAAGAACCATCCAATACCAAGTAGACAGCTTTAGTAGCCACAGCCATAACATAGACCAAAAACACAGATCGATGGTATCAAACACATGACTACCAACCCTCTCATCCCCATTGGCACTTTAAATGGCCTCTCTAGGCTTTTAAGCTTCACTCTCAACCAAAGATAAGATGCAAATTCTAACAGCATTCCCAAGCTGTATAGGAAATTGGCAGAAGCTATAATGTCTGCGAAATCCATGTAAGAAACCGAAAGCGCGAAAAGGGTTGATATTAAAATGCCTAACCTAGGTGTGTTGAACCATTTAGACCGTGCCGCGAAAACCAGCGGCGAAATTCCCAAGTCTGCCATGCCTAAAAGCTAGTGCGCGCAGCTACTTAACTGCGCTTCGAAGAGTCCAATGATCGATAAGACAGCGCCGATTTCAATCCAATATTTCAACCATTTCCCTGATATCAATTCCCCGGCAGAAGCTAAGTACCCATCAACCCAATCTTCTTGGTCTAGTGGAATAGCACCGGTTGCAGCTAGGAGAGGAATAATGTAACCCAAACAAGTGAGCATCCCAGCTGCCAATAGTGCTCTTGGGAACATCTTTTGTGGTTGTTCAACTTCACCGGCCAATGTACTAGCACTGTACCAAAAATTCAAGTTCCAAAATAAGGTGTTTATGTACAAAGTCCAATCCTTTTCCACACCCCTTTGCCCTAAACTGATCCATCTACTAGGGTCAATCTTGGGGATTGCAACCAATGACATGACTACAAATGGACATAATGACAGTATTCCTAACCGTACTGCATGCTGTGTAACCAACAATGCTCAAGCCAGAGTAGTTTAAAACGGACAGCACTATTGTTGACACAAATATTGCAACAAATCTAGGAAGGCCTGAAGAGAATATAGGGATTACCAGTTTGATATAGTCCACGCAGAGAATAGGGTACGAAGCTAAGTTGATGACACCACAGAGGAACTTCCATGATCCCATTAGGGATCCCCAGAAGGGTCCAAAGGCTCGGTGTGCCCAAATGACAAAACCGCCATTGCCGGGGAAGGGGGTGGCTAGCTCGGCGGTGACGAGGGCCTCGGGGATGCTCCAGATGAATGGGAAGACGAGGAAGCCGAGAATGGCAAAGAGTGGACCGGCTGCACCAACTGCTGACTCTTCTCCATAAGGTCCTCCGGAGACTTCAAAGTAGATGAGGAAGACTAATGGGATGAGGGTTAGCTTTTTGGGATTTGTAGTGGTGATTTGAGGCTGTGATTCTATGTGTTGTTGTTGGTGTTCTATAAGGGGTTGGGAGCTTGTAGAAGAAGAATCTGAGGCTGCCATGTTCTTTGAGCAGCTAGCTTCTGGATTATATATTTTTTGGAATGACAGTTACTAATAGCAAGACATTATTAATTAATCATGATTAACTAGGATTTGGGGTGGGATTAGGCAAAGAGGGGACCCAAGATCTTGAAAGGTGGTTGGAACAGAATTTTAGATTGAAAGGCTTCAAAAATTACTGTAGACTTTCCCTGTTTCTAGTGTATGATTGCCTCCAATAATTTCACTAAAAATCTCAGTCAACAATAAGTCAATATTTTTGTGTGTTTGTTGAGACTTGAGAGTTACATACAGTTAATTAATGAACCAGTAAACAGAACTGTAAAATACTGTCTCAAAACTGCAACAAATCAACTGTAAAATCTGTCTCAAAATTGTTCATTTTGTCACTATATATAGTTTACTACGTACTTCTACGTGGTCTTATGACTTATGAGACTTGGTATTACTTGAATCTTGCACACTCGAACTGAATTCGATCAGCAACTTTTACTTTTGTTAGATATACCAAGAAATTCTCCAAGAAAGTAGTAAAACCATCATCTACTATCTAGCTAGTATATAGCGAGTGATTCTACAATATGCGGAGCACAAAAGTACAAGTGAGTGATCTGCGGTCTACTTTCTCCCATGCACTATTTATCAATGCTTAAAGCCGGTGAGATTATGACAAGTGTCTCACCGCACACTATAAGTGCACTCGTATATGACTATATGCACATGCATAACAAGCGAGGTTTTGGGATATTTGGACAGTGAATTCCATAAAGTCTTAACCTTTTCATCACTTACGTACACCTTGTGTGGACAATGTTTTGATCAATTGCACCCTATCAAGATAGCTCAAGTAAGGTGGAGTGTAGATCTAGAACAGCTGACATGAAAACTCAAAAGAGAACAGCATTCACAGATACACCTCTTTAAACTTGAAAAGTGATGATGCTATCCAACGGTGCTACCATTATTGGCAATACAAAAGGATTGAAAGGCACCAGAAGACAAACGTTGAGCGTGGAAGGTTGCACCAGTGAACTCCCTCCTCTCTTTGCCCATCCCTTCTGTCCGGACCAAATTAAACCAAAGCCAATTTCAGTTCATCTCTCCGGACTCGGATCAGTGATGATCGAGTAAGACACATTGTCGTTCTTCTTCGAATTCGTTGTCGAAAGAGGGGAAGACTATCCCATCTCCCTAAAATGGTTTTGAGAGCCATCTACGTCGATCAATATCATAAACATACAAACCCGGAATATATTCCATACACAATCGACATAGGATCATCATTAGGATGGTGGAGTGCAAATGTAATCAGATACGTGTCTTCGTCTCCGAGCACCACGGCCGTGTTGCACCTCCGCCTTAGAGTCGCTCCTCCAATTCATCATCAACATCATTATCATCAACTCTCTCCTCGATCACACACCACTTATAGCGTCTCCTATTCATACCGTCGTCGCGGAACCAAAACTGTAGGTAGATCGGCTCATCGGCATATCCATTACTCTCTGTTTCTTCGACATGTCTGATCACAAACCCTAATACTCCTCTCTGATCACAAACCCTAATTTTTCAGAGAAACTCTTTGTAATATAAAAGGCCCAACTCCTCTCCTTGTATTTATATGAACAAGAGTCGAAGCCCAAAAGTCCTGCTTTGATCAGAAAATTCTAATATAAAAGGCCCAATTATTCTTTCCTGCCTTGACCAGGAAAGCTCATTGAAGTTTGTTATAGAGCGGATGGGAAATTAATTAATGATAAAAAAAACATAGATAATAGGATTTATTTATGTGAAACAAAACATAAAAAACATATATAATGAAATGTGCTAAAGAGTTTCCAATTGTGTCCACAATATCCCTAAGTGTCCAAAAAAAAATATTGGGACACGTCACATGATACTTTAGACATGGTGTTCTCCAGCGTCGGAGTGTCTAAAATTAAGTGTCGAACATACACGTGACACGGCACTACAATAAAGTGTCGGTGGTACAGAAGAAATTATTCATATGTTGACTGACCTACTTGATTCTCTAGCATTAGATTCTAGTCTATTACTACTGAAAGCAGTTTGTGTAACTCTAATTTATGTTCATCCTCTCCAAGAAATTTCTTTTGTTGTATACTAAGAAATTTCCATGAAAGTAGCAAAGACGTCATCACAAAAGAGATAAAAGAGTTTGATCATCTACTGTGTAGTAGTATATGCACATGGTGGAGTATGAGCATGGTTTTGCAAACTACCTCTTCTCCAAACAAGTTCTAAATGTACTCATCTCAAGCAATTTCCAAGAAGGAAGCATTATCAATAAAAACTATTGAGCAAGTTATATATATTCATATTGAACTAGCAAAAGGAAACTAAAACCTTTCGATTCATCAACATCAAAAAACCACCATGAAATCCACCAAATATTCTCCTCCAAGTTCCAAAAAGCTTCTTGAAGATGAAGAAAAACTTGAGCTAAAAGAACCTCCAACCACCATCACTAAGACCACAACCAAAAAACTATCTTTCATCCCTCTAGTCTTCCTCATCTACTTTCAAGTATCCGGTGGCCCTTATGGCACGGAGGCCATTGTCGGTGGCGGAGGTCCTTTATTAGCAATCCTTGGCATCGTAATCTTCCCGATCCTCTGGAGCATCCCCGAGGCTCTCATCACCGCTGAGCTCTCCACCGCCTTTCCTGGCAATGGCGGCTTCGTGATATGGAGTCACCAAGCTTTTGGTCCATTCTGGGGCTTCCTCATTGGATATTGGAAGTTTCTTAGCTCTGTCTTTAACTTATCTTCAAACCCTCTTCTCTGTATGCACTACATTGATCCAGACCTTAAGTTTCTCTCCTCCTCAAGCCTACCTCACCATCTTGTCATCTCTATCTCAACTATGTTTCTATCTGTTATGAACATTACTGGTTTGCCTATTGTGGGTTATGCTTCATTAGCCTTGGGAATTCTTTCATACTTACCCTTTTTAGTGATCACTCTCTATGCAATTCCCCAATTTGATCCTAGCAAATGGGCTCTTTTGGGACAAAATGTTAGCAAGACAAAAGATTGGCCCTTGTTCTTCACTACCCTATTTTGGAACTTGAATTGTTATGACAATGTTAGTACTCTAGTAGTAGAGGGTGTTACAGAGCCCTCAAAAAAATTACCAAAAGCATTTCTCACAACTGGTTTGATCACTTGCTTTGCTTTTTTAATTCCTCTTCTTGCTTCAACCGGGGCGATGAAACTTGACCAAGACGATTGGGTCGAAGGATATTACACAGTTGTGGGAGCAAAAATTGTGGGGAAAGATTTCAAAAAATGGGTTAGGGTGGGAGCTTTCTTATCCGGTATTGGTGTGTTTCAGTCCCAATTGAGCAGTTGTTCATATCAGCTACTAGGCATGACTGAACTAGGGTTGTTACCAACAATTTTCGGCGCAAAGTCCAAATATTTCGACACGCCCTGGGTGGGGATTCTGATCTCGACGCTGATATCCATCTCCGTTTCATACTTGAACTTCAGACATGCCAGATCACTGGTGATTATTTTCTACGGCCTAGGGGCGCTGGTCGAATTCGCAGCTTTTATTTACTTGAGGATGAAGTTACCTGATGTAATTAGGCCCTTCAGAGTTCCGGTTACAAAGCTGAGGAGTCTTGTAGCAATGTGCTCGGTTCCATTTCTATGTTTATTGTTTGTGATTTTTGCTGGTCACAATATTATTGTGTACTTGGTGGTTGCTCTCCTAACTCTACTCGGAACTATTTGGTATTTCTGCATGAGGCTCTTCCAGGGTAAGATGTGGCTTGAATTCAACCGTGCCATGATGATACTAGCAGACTATGAGAATTTAAGGTAAACTTCAATTTTTGTGTGTGCTGTTAATTTAGTCGTAAAAGACTACGATTCGCATACAAAATTACTCACTTGAATTTTTTGTTTTCTTTCTGGGTATTTGCTGCAGCTACTACGATGAATTCGTCAAGTGAAGTGATTTAATGTCTTAAAAAATTCTTCATTATTGTTGTGAAGAAGTGCCCAAAAAGAGTGTATATGTGTATATGTGATCAATAACTGGTTGTAAAAAGTAGATTGTAGAACTATATAAATTTGAAGTAGTCTTGTTGTTTTCCTAGTCTATGTACCTTGTTGCAGAAGAAATAAAAGCAACACTGTTACACATTCATCATTTTCTTCGTTCTTTTTCTTTTTCCTTTTGGTAATGGCATTCATAAATATCTCACCTAGCCTTGTGTGTTTGAGGTCAACTATTTGTTCTAGAAGCATTTTAAAGTTTGAGAATAAAATTTCAATTCATATATAGTATATACCATGTCCAATACTTCAATTCTCTTACGGTGTGTTTAGATGAAAGTGAAATTCCTGAAACTTAATTAAATTTTAACAATTTAGAATTCTATCACTTAAATTTATATTTTTGGATAAGGTTCTTGAGAATTTTATAATTTTTATCATTTTATAATAAAGGGAATTAGAGACTCAAATTTTTTGTTTCAATTCCCACAAAAATAGGTGTCATTCTACAATTCTTTCAAGTTACTCATAAATTTTTGACAGTCTTGGCATAATTAAATTCTTATACGGAGAACCTCAAATATTATAATTCACAAATAATAAAATCTAATTTTCATCAATTATATAAAAATTAAAAATACTGCATCCAAATACACAATTAAATTACCAGACTTAGTATACTATGCATGATTCTAAATTCGAATATCTTCCAACCATCAAGTTCGCGATCATAAAATACCCAAAATTGAAACCAAAAAGCTCAATGGAAAACATCTTTTGAACAACATCGTGATTAAAGATCGAAGAGATGGGGAAGGCTAAAAATCTAATCCCACATGAGGCCTTTTTCCTGGAAAAGAATCTACAAGATGTCAAGTTGTCCAAACTAAAAGAACCATTCTTTCCATAAAACCAAAGGCACACATTGAAACCTTTTCTCTTCTAATAATATAGGAGTCATCAATGTAGCACAACCTTTATTTCCCCAACTCCATAAAAAAAGGATGAGACTTTGTGTAGATTTTGATGACAGAGAGTTTCTAGAAGCACATTGCATATATATTACATTTCCCTTTGTGAGGAGAGCAAGTAGTTCCACTACACCCATGCATGCACAAACACATTCTAATCTGCTCAGCTCACCATGTGAGGAGAGAGCAAGTAGTTCCAGAGAACAGTGCACTATTAAATAAGCTTCACACCTTTCCAATGCATGAATCATCAATTCCCAATTGATAGTTGAAAGTTGTATATTACACAACCTTTGCTTCTCTCCCCGACTTTGGCCCCCATGCTCCAATCTAATCCTCACATCAAGAAGACACCATCATCACTCCCCGCCGCGTGTAGCATGCTGTGGGGCCCACTTAGGTTTTTGTTTTTTTTGCCCTTATCCTTAAACTCTTCTCTCTGTTCTCTCTGTTCCAGCCTTATCCTACCCCTAACAGCCAACTCTCTATGATATTTTTTCAAACAAAAATAAAAAATCCATGCCTAGGGCCCGCTCTGCCCCAATACCAAAGCTTAGCTGAGATATATGTTAGATAGATAGATCCATCCTACAAAGATAGATAGATATTCGCCTTCTAGAAGCAAATGTCTTTATTTTTTCACTTTTGCTTGATTGGTAATACCCAATTTCATTACACCGCTCTTTTCTTTTTGGTTCTATAAATAGTGGCCACTCCCTCAGTCCATGGCCGACTAAAGAGCCACTCTTTCCCTAGCTTAACCAAAATATCCAATCTTTGGAAGAAGAATCGAAGAAATGGGGATTCCTCAGATAACGGAGTGGATTCCAGGTCTCCCGGAAGAGCTCGGGTTAGAGTGTTTGACCCGACTCCATTACTCTTCCCACCCTACGGCCTCCCGCGTCTGCCGTCCGTGGCGGTCACTCCTCCAAAGCCACGACTTTTACCGCCACCGCCGCGACCTCGGGTACACCAAGAACGTCGCCTGCTTGGTCCAGTCCCTCCCTTCCGTATGCGTCGATTTCATCAACGGTACCGAGTCCGGACCCGGATCCGACCCGAGCCGAAACAAGTCCAGCGGTTGCCAGCAGCAGAACAATCAGCACTACGGGATCGCGGTGTTTGATCCTTCTTCGGAATCGGGGGCGACGTGGGAGAGGCTCCCACCGATTCCCAAGTATGCGGAGGGGATCCCCATGTTCTGCGGGCTGGCGAGTGTAGAGGGGAAGCTGGTGGTGATGGGCGGGTGGGACCCGGCGACGTACCAGCCCGTCACCGACGTCTTCGTCTACGACTTCACCACGTGTCGTTGGAGAAAGGGGAAGGATATGCCGTCCAAGAGGTCCTTCTTCGCGATCGGGTCGTATTCGGGTCGGGTTTATATAGCGGGCGGGCATGATGAGGGGAAGAACGCGTTGAAGTCGGCGTGGGTGTATGACGTCGGGGAGGATGAATGGGCCGAGCTGGGTGAGATGGGCCGGGAGAGAGACGAGTGTCATGGGTTGGTGATCGGCGACGAGTTTTGGGTCGTGAGCGGGTACGGGACGGAGAGCCAGGGGGCGTTCGAGAGCGGGGCGGAGGTGATGGATATCGGGTCGGGTCTGTGGAGGCGGGTCGAGGGGGTTTGGGAGGAAGGGCAGTGTCCTCGAGCGTGCGGCGGCGGTGGGGTCGGGAAGGACGGGAGGAGGAGGCTGGTGAATTGGGCCGAGATGGACGCGGCGGTTCGGGTCGGGACGAGAGGAGTCGGGCTCGGGTCGGCCCGGGTGTTGGTGATGGGGTCCGAGTACGATGGCGCGAACCAGAGGATGTTTATGAAGGAAGGGCAGAATGGTAAATTGGTGAGGGTTAGTGTACCTGAAGAGTTTTGTGGGTTTGTTCAATCGGGATGTTGTGTTGAGATTTGAGTCTCTTTTTTTCTTCCTTTTTTTTTAATGATGTTATAAGAATGTGACTACATTGATGAGTAATGTATGATTCTGAAAGGTGCAATGTAATTTTGTTGTGAAAAAATTATAATATTGTTTTTAAATTACGAAATTTCGATGATAGATTGACTAACTTTCTTTATCTATACAATCGAACAAATTCGAACGATTGATGATAAGACAGTGTGTGATATTCGGTTGCGATCATTGGTCGAATATTTGTTTGTTGACATAACGGCTTACGACTATTTCATTGTCATGTCTTGTACTTCTTAGTAAAATCATAATATTGTTTTTAAATTATTTTTGATAGTTGAAACGAATTTCTCTAACTATATAACTGAACAAATCGAATACTTAATGATAAGACAGTATGTGATATTAGGTTGCGATCATTAGTCGAATATTTGTTTGTTGACATAACAGCTTATAATTATTTATAGTAGTGCCGGTATTTATTAATATGACAGTTGAATTTTAGATAAAAAACATTCCAAAATTTATTAATGTCTTTCAAAGAAACTAATTAGATTTGGTCGAAAGCATTCGAAAATAAGATGGAGATATTTTAGTGAAATTATTAGTATATGAATTATGGTATTTTGGATGAATATGACAACTTGATGGAGCATGCTTGATACATCATGATAGTGATGCTCACATTCTACGGTTCACTGGTATTGAAGTGTTGCAATTTTCATAAAATATATTGTCATTCCTTTTCGGTGTAATTAAACATCTTGTTGTGAATATATTGAATAAATGCAACCTTGTATTATGAATATCCTAATGTCAAAATTGCTGATGGTCGAGATAATGTCATGAAAGACATGGACACATGGGATAGGGGGTGGCAAAGATTTATTTATTCGAATCAACTTGTAGGAAAACTCCAAGGCCAACATGGTCCTACAAATTTTAGATTGGACAATAGCTAGAGACTTCGACTTGGAACTAATTTTAATTTATATCACCCAATTAACAGTATTTAGATCAGATAAGTCAAAGATCTCTTATCGTCGTGAAATGATAGTTGTGACCACAATCAACTCTGATGATCGATTATCGATCAAAACTAATTTCATATTCTCTTTCGTAACTGTTATTCTCAAAATTGCTTTATATTGGGTGTTTAGAACGATCCGTCATTAATTCGGACGACTAGATTAGAAATAATCTTATAATATTTGGAACACAAATGTATAAAAAAGTAATATACGGTCTAATTTTTTCATGTATTAATCATCTAAATTCAACACGGTTGAGATTGTGATAAGTGTCGTCCCACATATTTATGTGCCGCACACTATAAGTGCACTCGGTGACTCGGATCAACGAGTTAAGATAACACTAAGATATGTAGGACTTTATTTTTTTATAATTCATATTTACAAATTAAGAAATTGAAATTTGTCGAATATAGATTCACTACAAGAAAAAACAACTTAGATTCGTCGTCTAAGTGGACTTCAGACGTAAATAAATTGTATCGTCTTAAATATTTCTCCGTCATCTAAGTCATACTTAGACGACGAAAATGACGTTATGTCGTCCAAGTGAGGACGTGGACGACGTAAATGACACATAGTCTGTCGTCTAAGTAAACACAATTATATATTATGTCAGATTCTTTTCCTCTTCGCTCGGGCCATCTCATTCTCTCTCGATCAGTCTCTCCTCATCAATTAAAAAAGTATCTAGCTCTCTCTCGATCATCTTATTCTCTCTCCTCACACGTACAACAAGCACTATCTCCGGCTCTAACCATTGATTGGCCGTATCAGTGAATGTTAGGTACGTACGTAGTTAATTTCTGACAACCTTAACGTTTATATATATAATTAATTGTGCGTTTGATTCATTGCATTGTTAGTACGTCTAATATTTATAATTAAACTAGGTAATTTATCGATATATATATATTAGTTAATTAATTAGTATGCATGGATGTTTAAATTTTTTATTAATATTTGGTTAAAACGTACATGTATGTTAGATTAAAATAATTAATGTATAGTATATTCACTGTTAATTAATAAAGGTAATTACTAAATATTTTAATTAATTATACGTTAATAAGGTAGTTGAAAAAATGTATATATAATAGTTTAATAATTACTTGAAAATATGTATATATAATAGTTGACTAATATGATAAGTATTAAATTTCGTAGAAGTATGGACAAGAGTTGGATAAAATTGGGGAATAGAAGCGATGTCTGGTATATGGACGAAATCAAAGAATTTATGAATTTTGCGATGGAACATGGTCAGGGAAAGAAGTGTTTCAGGTGTCCGTGCAAAAAATGTTTTCACTATCAGTATGTGGAGGTTAATGTTATGATGCAACACTTGTGCGAAAATGGTATGATGTGGAGTTACACTACGTGGGGCGAGCATGGTGAAGCAATAGACTTCAGCTCAGCAGACTTCAACTCAGGATACAGTTACCACGGTGCCTCATCCAGCGGTAGTGGTGCAGGCCCCCCTGCTTGGAACCCAATTGCGAATTTGGTCCATGATGCATTTCCGGGATTTAGTCATGGTGGACACCAACACCAAGAGGGAGATACCACTCATAGGCATGATGACACATTCCCCGCTACTAGCTTGGTTACTAACACTATTAAGATGGATAAGTACAACATGATGTTACTTGAAACCCAGACCCCGGTGTACCCTGGATGTCGAGAGAATGTATTGCAATATTTGATGAAGCAAATGCAGATAAAAGTGAAGAACAAAATGTCAGTCAGTGCTTTTGACGAAATTCATGACCAAATATGTAAGTTGCTTCTTGATGATCACAATTTTCCGAAATCTCATTATAATGTTAGAAAGATCTTGAGCAGCCTCGGCCTAAAGTACAGGATAATTGACGCATGCCCAAATGATTGTGTGTTGTTTTACAAAGAGTATGCACATTTGGACTATTGTCCCGTATGTGGCCAGTGCAGATATGTGGATGACAGGAATATGAGAAGTTCAAAAAAGAAAATTCATGTGAAGGTTCTTCGATATTTTCCACTGATTCCTAGATTGCAGCGTCTGTACATGTCTCTATACACAACAGAGGCGATTTGATGGTACGCAGAAAAGTGAATAGATGATGATGTGCTGAGACACGCCGCAGATGGGGAGGCTTTCAAACATTTCAACAACGAATTTGGAGACTTTGCAGCAGAGGTTCAAAATGTTAGACTCGAACTTTCTACAGACGGATTCAACCCTTGGGGTAGTAATAGCTCTGCCGTTAGCACTTAGCCAGTTATTCTGATGTCGTACAACCTGCCTCCGTGGATGTGCATGAACAAGAAATTTAATTTCCTTACTCTGCTAATTCCAGGTCCTAAATCTTCGGGGAAGTGTTTAGATGTCTACATCAGACATTTGATCGATGAACTGAAACTTTTGTGAAAAAATGGAGTCACAACTTATGACAAATTCACTGACATGATGCTCATGATGAGGGCAGTCATAATGTGGACGATCAGCGATTTTCTAGCATATGAGATGTTGGCAGCCTGCACGACGAAAGAATACAATGGATGTCCTATATGTTTGGATGACGTGAACTCTAGTTGGCATGCGGGGAAGGTGTGTTACCTGGGTCACCATAGATGGTTTCCTCATGATCACCCGTGGTGATAGGATGAAGCTCATTTCGACAGGACAGTAGAGAATAATACTAAACCCCGTCGTTGGTCTGCGAAGAGATTTTAGAGAGGTTGAGCAGCTTCGATTTTGGTGAGTTGACCAATGACAAGGATGTAAAGAAACTTAATCCAATACCTCCACAGGATCTCAGCTATTGACATAACAAGAGTATATTCTTTGAACTCCCTTATTGGTCAAAGTTGAAGTTGAGGAACAACTTGGATGTGATGCACATAGAAAAGAATGTGTGCGACAGCGTGGTGGGAACAATTCTCGGTATTAAGTTCAAGAATAAAGATACTTCCAAAGCGTGTAAATATCTGGAATTTATGAATCTACGTCGTCTCTTGTGGTTGAGGAAGGATAGAAGATGAGTGTACAACAAAATTCCAGCTGCACCTTACACAGTGAAGTCGACACTTAGAGGTTCTTTATTCAACTGGTTTAAGAGCGTTCGTTATTCGGCTACGTATGCAGCTACTATAATTGGAGCAGTGGACAAGGTGCAACACAAGTTTGTTGGTCTAAATACACATGACTATCACGTTATGCTGCAACGTCTGATTCTAATGGTAATTCGACCATATTTGCCCTATGACGTCGTAGAACCAATAGTGGTATTGTGCAGATAGTGGCAGAGGTTATGCGCCAGAGAGTTAAAGAAGTCAGATGTGGTGGTACCGCAATAACAAATTGTGCACATCATTTGTAAACTAGAGATGATTTTTCCCCTTGCTTTCTTTGACATCATGATTCACCAAATGATCCACCTACCCAAGCAGGTGCTCATTAATTTCTGGTCCGGTCCAGTACACTTGAATGTATCCTCAAGAAATGTACGTACAACTAATTAATTATACAAGTTTTTCGATCCATTATTTGTTCCACTGGAGATTATTGGCGATATGTACCTATTCTACAATTAATTAATTGAACGTTTAATTTTGTAGACAACTTGAATAGTATAAAGGATTCGTGAAAAATAGGTTGGCCCCGGATGGCTCCATAGCAGAGACATACTTAATGCATGAGTGTGTTACTTATTGCAACAGGTACCTCAATGATCCACCATCTCCCGCCGCCTCCGATCCCAGTGCCCGCATCAATCTTTCTGTAATCACAAATGTCGTACGACCGTTTAGAGGAGTATTAAATGAATCGGTAACATGAGAAGAACTTATTGAGGCGCATTATGCTTGACTATGACGAAGTCGAGCCTTACATAAAGTCATACAGGGAGAACCTTCAGGCGTTAAATCCGGACAAGAGTTCGGCCTGGTACGTATGTTTACTTATTTAATTATACACATGTTTGTAGAAATTAAACCATTTAATTATATATTCTTCTCATTTTCACAAATGATTGATCTTGAAAAATCTAATAACCACGGGGGATGGTGGTCCTAGTCAAAACACTTGCTAGCAGGGAAGCCGATTAGACTCTATATTTATCTCAGATGTTTTGTGAATGGTGTAAAATTTCATTCATTGGCCCGAGATAAAAGAAGAAGAACACAAAACAGTGGGGTTGCGGTTGGGGAAGACGATGATATATATTACAGGGCTCCTGTATATGTCATTCAGCTATGTTACTGGAATGATGTCAACGTTTTCCTATTCGAGTGCAAATGGTTCAAGCGTACAAATGAAGACCCAGGTCTTTTATCAGTCGATACAAACTCAAGCTGGTATGAGGATAAGCCTTTCGCTCTTGCCACCTTAGTTAGGCATGTGTTCTATCTTGATGATCCGAAAGTTGGTAAAGAGTGGAAAATAGTGAACCATATATTTTATCGATGAATATGGAATACCACGACAGCTGAAGGGACGCCGATGGCTAAAGATGCTGAACCGCAAAGAGACATTACTGCATATCAAGAGTCTAATAATTTTGTCATCCGTGTCGACATAATGGAAATTGTTCAAGGTGGTGAACACTTACTCATGCCTGATGGCTCTATGGATCCACTACCGGATTTTTACCCATTGCCGGCGACTTTTATGTCGCCGGTAATGTTTTTGGACATTGCCGGCGATTTTTGCCGGAAAAATCGCCGGCAATGTAATTTTTTTTTTTTTCGAGACATTACCGGCGACTTTTAAGTGAGTCGCCGGTAATGTCTCGATGGTAATGACATATTAAGTCGCCAGTAATGTCATTACCATCGAGACATTACCGGCGACTCACTTAAAAGTCGCCGGTAATGTCTCGAAAAAAAAAAATTACATTGCCGGCGATTTTTCCGGCAAAAATCGCCGGCAATGGGTAAAAATCCGGTAGTGATCTACCTTAAGATGAGACTATAAATCTAGAGAATGATGGCAGTGAAAGTGAGGCGCGGGATGATGACGAGGTCTCAAGATATTCATCGGACGACGTTGAGTATGATGATGAGGATGAGCAATCGGATAATAGTGGTGAGGAGGATAATGACGATTGTGACGAGGAGTACAATATAACGACGAGAGATTTTAATTGGTAATTAATTATTGTGATTAAACTTTTTTCGAGGTAATGATGATTATATTATGACGAGAAATACAATTATTCTGAACTTTTTTTGAACGAGGAGTACAATAATTAACTAATTATAATTCAAAACTTTTTCGCATAATTAACTTCAAATTAATTAAAGAGGTCGCTTCGACCCATCGAAGGCGAAGATCTTAGACGAAGGAATCCGGACGACGAAATGTCACATTTTCCCTAAACCCTAAACCCCTATACCTTATACCCTTTCACATCGAAGACGGAATGACTCATTTTCGTCGTCTATGTGACCTCTTGGACGGCAAAACATTTTTTTCGTCTATGTGACCACTTAGACGACGAAAACGTGTTGTTCCATCATCCAAGTTATCACATAGACGACGAAAATGTGAACACTTTGTCGTCTAAGTCATGTTATCATAATTTCACCTCTAAAAGAATGAGCATGTAAACCATGTCCCAATGCATATTCTTTTCGTCGAGCGCATAAAGTAAATAATTCTTTGAGTGTAGGCATTGACGGTTCCAAAATAGGAGTTACGGATTTTCATATATCTACATTTCTATTTTGTTAAAATTTCGATTTTACGGTTGACTGTGCCGATGAACGAACTTACTATTTATTGAAAATTATTCTATTTATATATTATCTTATGGTGAATATATCCAACGGTTTTTTTGTCCAAATTCAATTTCATTAATATTAATGTGCAGTGAGCCTATACTTAATAACACTTAAGTTATACACACTAGTGGATACTTAAAAAGTTTGAAGACGTAAATTAATTTGTCGTCTTAAATCGCACTTTTTATATATACAATTCTTTAATTGATATTTTACCACAAAAAAAATCAAAAGACAGATCGGAAACTTCCTTACGAATTATTTTTAAATAATATTTTAGAGAAATTTTACTTAGACGACGAAGAAAGAGGTCATTTTCATCGTCCAGGTGAGCACTTAGATGACGCAAACGGCCTTCTCCGTCGTCTAAGTCCAAATTTTAAGCGGTACAAATTCTACCGTCGTTGATTTTGGGAACTGCCGAAACTGACTTAGACGACGGAGGAGTCCAAATTTCATCTTCTAGGTGAGCACTTAGACGACGAAAATGGCATACTACATCGTCTAAGTCCAAGATTTGAGCGGCTCAAATTTCACTGCCATTTATTTTGGGAACCGCCGAAACTGACTTAGATGACGGAGGAGTCCATTTTCGTCGTCTAAGTGCTCACCTGGATGACGAAATTGGACTCCTCCGTCGTCTAAATCCAAATTTTGGGGGTCAACTTTCACCTGCCAATTAATTCGGGAGAAACCCGAGATACACTTAGACGACGAACCTAGGTTTGCGTCATCTAAGTGTCCACCTGGACGACGAAAACCTAGCATCCGTTGTCTAACTTAAATAGACCATCACAGAGACGATCGCGACGAAATCGGGTCCATCATCGTCTACGTGAAACTGTATATTTTGTAAATCCCAGCAGTTTCACTCTCTCTCTCTCTCTCTCTCTCTCTCTCTCTCTCTCTCTCTCTCTCAAACTCCTCCTCCCTCCGGCAAGGATCCACGGTCTCCCACCAGCCTCCACCGCCTCCCACCTCCTTCACTGCCTCCTCCCTCCCACGCACGTACGTGCCTCCTCTCTCCGCCGCCTCCCTCTTCCCTCCAACTCCTCCTATCGCCGGCACCACCACGGTAAAATTCAAAATTTTACATACGTACGTATAATTTTGTTTTAATATGTATTTAGGTATAATAATACATATTTAGGTATAATAATGTGTTTTTACATATAATAGGGTGTATAATAATTTGTATAAATATTATAATAATGTGTATTTAGGTCAATATTATAAATTGGTAAAATATAATAAATTGGTAAATAATGTGTTTAGGTAAAATTTGTTTAATAAATGTGTATTTAGGTAAATATTATAAATTGGTAAAAAATAATATGTATTTAGGTAAAATTTGTTTAATAATGCATGTGTGTTTAGGTAAATATTATAAATTGGTAAAAATAATAAATTGATAAAAAAATGGTAAATATTGTAAAATGGTAAAAATATAAAAAGGTAAATATTAAAAATGATAAAAATTAAAAATTGTAAATATCAAAAAATGGTAAATATATATGAAAACATGGTAAAACCAAATGGTAAATAATGAAAATAGTAAATTGTTAAAAAAAGTAAAAAAATACAAATAGTAATTATTAAAAATAGTAAGTATCAAAAATGGTAAATATTAAAAAATGATAAATATTAAAAAAGGTAAATTTTGTGGTAAATTTAAAAAATAGTAAATATTTTAAAATAGTTATAATGGTAAAATTGGTTTAATAATTGATTTTTACAGCTTCTAGGTTAAAATGACCACGTGGTATAAGAAAAAGGCACAGAGAGAGGCCGAAGATGCCTGGCTCCGACACTTGGCAGACCAAGTGAGTTGGTGACTCTTGGAGGACACCGTTGCGGCTCTTCCAGACCCTTTCGATGGTCCCTAGCTCGGTTGCGGCGACTGGGAAAATTCATAATGTCCCAGTTATAGCAAGCGATGACGGTGACATCCCTTCGGCCTGATCATCGATGTCAGAAGGTGCCCAGGAGTCGACCTCCGAGTATATTCTCTATAGCGCGCGGCGCAAGGTCAGGAGGGTACCGTCAGACCCTTAACCGAAAAGGACTCGAGGACTCGGAAATGGCAAAAAATTTGAGAAGTTGTTCAAGGCGACGGGGCAACAGATCCAGTTGTCGTACGATGAATTCACCGACGGCCCTCCGACCTCGTAGCTAGCTAGTCTCTCAGCGCACAACATCGGGACAATTATTCACAACAACATCCGTATGGTTGTGCAGGATTTGCCAGACTTGGAGAAAGGGAATGTGTTTAGAAAACTCTCGGTAACACAATTTTGAATTTATTTTTTAATAACCAATAAAAATCGTAATTTCATAATATATACGATTTTTTTTTTCTAGGTACATTATGATCTGGATGACACACCGGAGATGCTTAGGCACATCAACACCACCGCCAACGCCATCTACTGTAATTAGAAGTACAAACTTCACAAGTACTACCTCCAATTCGACCACTCGCCTACTCCCGTAGAGCTGCGTGGGGATAGGGAAGATGAGTGGGAGTGGTTGGTCAACCACTTCGAAGAATCGTATTAGGTTCGTCTTTTTTTTTAATTTAAATTGACGAAATCGAATCATTTATTTTTTAGTCATTTATTAATTTTTTAAATAATTTCTATTGTCGAGCAGATGAGATCGGACGCAAACAAGGCCAATCGAGAGAAGAAGGACAAACATCATACCTCCGGCTCCAAGAAGATGATATGAATCGCCGAGGAGCACAGAGATAAAGGCACCAAAAACCCTTATTTGGATGTCAACTTCACCGCTTACGTGAGGTCTAGGCTCCACAAGTGTCGTATATATTTCCTCTCAATTAACGTAATTAATATTTATTATTTATTAAACTCCTGTACAAATTTATAATTATTTAATTTTCATTATTATTTTCAGGCGAGGTTGCTAGAACTAGCGCATGAGGAATTGGCCAACACGCAGCTTGCACACCCAGATATGCCGCCGGAAGACCTGCATCCTCTATCGAGGGAGAGCCAAATTGCAATTGCCGATGCGCGCACTACCACAATAAACACTATAACCGACGAGATCTGTAAAACTATAACCGACGAGATTTTTATCTCGTCGGTTATAGTGGAAAAAATATTTTTTTTTAATTTTTTTTTTTTAAAAAATAAAAAATCTCGTCGGTTATAGTACTATAACCGACGATAATGGCTAAAAATCTCGTCGGTTATACTATTACCGACCCCCTTTAACCAACAGACTATATCCGACGACCCTTAAAAATCGTCGGTTATAGTCCGTTGGTTAAAGGGGGTCGGTAATAGTATAACCGACGAGATTTTTAGCCATTATCGTCGGTTATAGTACTATAACCGACGAGATTTTTTATTTTTTTTTAAAAAAAATTAAAAAAAAATATTTTTTTCCACTATAACCGACGAGATTTTTATCTCGTCGGTTATAGTTTTACAGATCTCGTCGGTTATAGTATCTCGTCGGTTATAGTTTTACAGATCTCGTCGGTTATAGTGTTTATTGTGGTAGTGGCGGTATATGGCCGTCGAGCTGGCAAGGAGGTTAGGGGGTTGGGACGCAAGATGCAACGATATTTATCTGACTCATCTACGACACGCTCGACGAGGAAGAGTAGTCAGGATGTGGTCGTCCAAGCAGTCCTTGAGGAGGCTCGACTCGCATGGGCAGAAACACTATCCATGCGTCAGAGGATTGATGAGTAACAAGTGTAGATATCTAACCTCCGCGCCCTCATGCAAGCCAGGGTTCCAGAAGATTGTCGCTATGCTTCGACCCCATACCCCGACAACGACATGCCCAACATGGCCAGAGGTAGGAGATCGACTCGGCGCGACGCGTCTACTCCGATCCTGTGGTATTTACTTTGTTTGTACGTAATTTATAATATTACTTTTTTTCCGAACGATATCGATGTACGTATAATTTTTAATTATTATAATATTTTAATTAAATTTATTATTTAATTTAATAATATTTTACTTTAAATTCGAAATTCAAATTTTAAGGAACAAAATTATATAAAAAAATTAATTAATTAAATTCACTTAGACTACGAAGTAATAAATGATTTCGTAGTCTAAGTGATGACTTAGACTACGAAATCATATATTACTTCGTAGTCTAAGTGATACTTTATACTACGAATCATATATTACTTCGTAGTCTAAGTCAATTCTTAGACTAAGAAACAATTTCGTAGTCTAAGGTGCATGTACTTGGACGACGTAAATATTATTTCATCATCTAAACCTTCACTTGGACGACGGAATGCTATATTTCGTCGTCTAAATACTTAAACTATGACACTATAAAATTAAGCGGGAGACTTTAGACGACGGAGATTTCGTCGTCTAAGTACTTAGACGACGAAAACTCAAACCTAGATGACGAAATAGTTTCGTAGTCTAAGTATTTTTTTTCCAATAGTATATAGCTTAGTGTGTTGCATGTATATGCAGAGTAACCCAACTTATTAATTATTATAGGTATATATAGAAAAGAACGATATATACCGGTAAATTAGTTTCCCGTCTAACTAACTTTCCAAATTGTATATTGTTGAAACCCTAACTAACTTTCCCAATATTAAACTAGTTTCTGGTCCTGTGACAGATCCATCTTAATCACGTACTGTTAGGTAACTGGGATTTGGACAGTACGTACATACGTACCTCCTTCTTTATGCATGAAGCATGCTCGATCTTACGGCTGAGGCGGAGAAGCGGACGTCCGCACGGTACGGACGTCCGCACCTGAAAATGGCTCTATATATATATATATATATATATATATATATATATATATATATACACACGGTGCTTTTCGAATACGGACGTCCGTACGGTGAACAGTCCGTACGGATGTGGCTTTTCCGGCCACTTCCCGGCCGAATTTGGGTAAACTTCCTTCTAGACATATGTACATACACCTGTGTAGATCATTTGTCTAGAAGAAACTTTTGGCTAATTCGATCTCTAAGGCCCTCAAAATCGCGTTTCAAAAAAACTGGACATAAACCGGTCCGATTTATGTCCAGTTTTTTTGAAACGCGATTTTGAGGGCCTTAGAGATCGAATTAGCCAAAAGTTTCTTCTAGACAAATGATCTACACAGGTGTATTTACATATGTCTAGAAGGAAGTTTACCCAAATTCGGCCGGGAAGTGGCCGGAAAAGCCACATCCGCACGGTGAACAGTCCGTGCGGACGTCCGCAACGGAAAAGCTCCGATATATATATATATATTCAATTATGCGGTGAGTTTAAAATACGGACGTCCGTACGGTGAACAGTACGTACGGACGTCCCTTTTCCGGCCACTTCCCGGCCGAATTTGGGTAAACTTCCTTCTAGACATATGTACATACACCTGTGTAGATCATTTGTCTAGAAGAAACTTTTGGCTAATTCGATCTCTAAGGCCCTCAAAATCGCGTTTCAAAAAAAATGGATATAAATCGGACCGGTTTATGTCCAGTTTTTTTGAAACGCGATTTTGAGGACCTTAGAGATCGAATTAGCCAAAAGTTTCTTCTAGACAAATGATCTACACAGGTGTATGTACATATGTCTAGAAGGAAGTTTACCCAAATTCGGCCGGGAAGTGGCCGGAAAAGGGACGTCCGTACGTACTGTTCACCGTACGGACGTCCGTATTTGAAACAGACCGTTCAATTATGTATAATTACCTGACTTACATAAATTTCATAACTTAAATAAATTTCATACAAATTATTATGTATTATAGTGATATATATATATATATATATATATATATACGGTCTGTTTCAAATACGGACGTCCGTATTCACTGTTCACCGTGCGGATTTTCCTTTTCCGGCCACTTCCCGGCCGAATTTGGGTAAACTTCCTTCTAGACATATGTACATACACCTGTGTAGATCATTTGTCTAGAAGAAACTTTTGGCTAATTCGATCTCTAAGGCCCTCAAAATCGCGTTTCAAAAAAACTGGACATAAATCGTACCGGTTTATGTACAGTTTTTTTGAAACGCGATTTTGAGGGCCTTAGAGATCGAATTAGCCAAAAGTTTCTTCTAGACAAATGATCCTCACAGGTGTATGTACATATGTCTAGAAGGAAGTTTACCCAAATTCGGCCGGGAAGTGACCGGAAAAGGGACGTCCGTACGTACTGTTCACCGTACGGACGTCCGTATTTGAAACAGACTGTGTATATATATATATATATATATATATATATATATATGTCGGTGAAGAATCGAATGTGTACAGTTTTGAAGAAACGATGATGGTGATCGATGAGGACTTTATGTATGGAAAAGATGGAGGAGCATGGGAAAGAAAGAAGAAACAAGCTCGGCTTAAAGCTGATGTGGGACTTTTATGATATATGTTCGAATTCATGTATTATGTATATCGTAGAAGCCAGAAATTAAGGGATAGATGGATCGATGCTTGAACAAGTTCAAATTGGATTCAGTTTCTCTAGCTACAATAATTAAGTCAAACTAATTTCAACTTCTTTTGATTAGCCTCTAGGAATTTAAATACTTCTTAATTAGTTAGTTTGACAATGAGAAATTTTTAGGGTTTTTGCATCACTACAGAAAATGTATGCATGCATTCGAAAGCACCAACGAGCACCGAACCAAATGCGTAGCTAACACGATTATGGTGGATTATTACTAATTTCCCTAAATTTTGAAAATATTTTATTTTGTAGCTAAATTTTATTGCAAAAGATCAAATTTAAAAATTTGTATACATGTTTACGGAGATTCTCCTATTAACCAAGTTCATCATGAATCAGGTGAGTTTACCCGCAAAACAAATGGGTCCTAGCCTGTTTTTTTCATCAAGCGGGTCCCACCTATTTTGTGAGTAAAACCCACTTGGTTCCTGGTGAACATGGTTTCCCTAAGTCGTACTATCATGTTTAGTATGCTTACTCGAAGAAAAAAAAATTAGTAAGCTTATTCGAAGAAAAAAATTATTAGTAAGCTTACTCGAAAAGAAATGTTGTCCCCCTCATTTTGAAATCCTAGCTTGGTCCATGCACTGAACCCCTACAGCTTAAAGATCCATGTCATGCAGAAGTTGCTTCTTTTCTTTCGTCAGAGCATCTACAACGATACTCTTTCTGCACAAGCAAACGGCAGGACCCGCCGAAAAATTGCACAAGCAGACCGAAATTCGGGTGCAGTGATGCGGAGAGGATCGGCTGACCGCTCGTTGACCGAGTTGGGAAGCAAGAGCACGAGCAACGATCGCTCGTCGGAGAGGAGGTGCTCTCAGATGCAGTCCACTCATGTGGGTGACGATAATGGTGATGGATCATGGAAAAGAAGAAACAAATGTCGGTTGTTGAAGCTGATGTGAGAGTTTTATAATAGGCCAAATATCGATCGGTTATTCAAGTTTGGTTGATTCTAAATTTTAGTCACTGAAGTTTTGAAAACATATATAGCTCTAGTCATTTAACTTTGACAATAGCTTTTAAATTGGTCACTGAACTTCGACAATAGCTTTCAAATTGGTCATTGAACTTTGACAATAGCTTTCAAATTGGTCACTATTATATTAATTTCTAGACGTTAAAACCAAATTAGCTCTGTTGATAATAAAGGGTATTTGGGTTACTGGACTAATTATTTTTTCGGTCTCCTACAAATTTCTTAAAGTCACTCAAAGTCTAGCTTACAAAGTTATCATGGAGAGAAAGACGTCAAAATACATTGTTTGTCAAAAATATCTTTGATAATTAACAAAATTAACTTTGATATAACATTAGAAATAGAACAATGACCAATTTGAAAGATTTGTCATATCTAATTGAGTGACCAGTTTAAATGTTAGTATAAAAATAAAGTTACAAAAGTTATATTTTTGAAACTTAATTTAGTGACCAAAGTTTAGTAACAATCAAACTTTGAATCAGCATTAATTTGTGATTTTTTGCCTTTATTATATATTCATTGTATAAGGCCAGATCGAAGCCAGAAAGGGATAGATCGATCGATGCAATTGAACAAAGCTCAAATGGATCTAGCTGCAATAAGTCAAACTAATTACAACTTCTTTGATTGGCCTCTAGCTAGGAAATTAATATAAATTATTACTTCTTAAAAGTTTGACAATGAGAAATCTCTAGCTAGCTAGGGTTGCATCACAACAGATCGAAAATGTATGGCATGCAGAAGCAGCTTCCTCAATTCACAAATTAAGTACGTACCTTGCAGATGGAAATGGCACCATCTAACCAAGCCATCACAGACCCTTCAGATTTCACCGACTTTGTCATAAATAAAGGCAATAGAGTGAAGGGTCTTTTCCAAATGGGACTCAAAACCCTCCCCAAGCAATATATCCAACCCATTTGTGAAAGAATAATGAGTATATATGAAACTAAGAACGGTTCCTGAAGAGTCCATTCCAATCATCGACATGTCAAATTGGGAGGAGGACCCGAAAGTGGCGGAATCGATTTGCAATGCAGCCGAAAAATGGGGATTCTTTCAAGTACTCAACCACGGTGTGCACCTTGAAGTTCTTGAGCACGTCAAGGAAGCAACTCACAAGTTTTTTGAGCTGCCGGCCGAGGAGAAGAATAAGTTTTCGAAAGCGAATTCGGGTTCGAAAAACGTCCGATTCGGGAGGAGCTTTCGTCCTGAATCTGAGAAGGCATTGGAGTGGAAAGATTATCTCAGTCTCTTCTATGTTTGTGAGGATGAAGCCTCGGCACTTTGGCCTCCAATATGCAAGTAAGCAAAAAAATCCACCCTATACTAATTTCACTAATTAACCGTCTCAATAGCTACATACTAATTTCACTAATTAATTAACATCTCAGTTTCCATGATGCATGGTGTTAGTATTGCGTAATTAGTTGTACGATTAACATACTTATCCACTTAAGCAGATTAGCAACACCTACCGCACCACATGCAAGAACACCAAGAAGGCTCCAACTTCACTCACCAGACCCACCCCCTCCGGGCGCACACGCGCCCGTGGGGGGCGCGCCCGAACATGCGGATCACACACCAGCAGGAACCACCAGTCCCACATCGAAGAACAACACCAGGTCCCAATCTCAACCACCTTTATATATCAGGTATTTATTACAGGTAAGACTACTCATTCACATCCCATTGATTCGACTTAAACCCATCGCGATCAATTTCATGCCTTACTCCATTAGATCCAATCTGGACTAATTCACATCACACTGCTCGCACGTTCGCTTGACTGTTATATCCAATACATATTCTGACTTAGGCATCGGAGCGTTGAAGGCGGGCCACCCCGTCTTGACCCCTGACCGCCTGCTTCATTGTTGTATTCTTCTAACAGCTGCACCCGAACGCCCGAGAGGAGAAGGAAGCACCCGCAAGGAGAGCCCGCACGCACGAAGGAAGAGAGAAGAGGATCCGCCCATCCGAACAGCCCCACCGTTCGGACGCACCTAGGAAGGAAGGAGTTCGTGGAAGCTGTATTTCTGTTGCTTCTGCCCCTTTACGCCCCCGCGCGTAAATCGGTAGAAACATCTGGCGCCGTCTGTGGGAAACTTACAAATTGCAAACCTCGTATAAACACCACCGACACCAAAGGTCCACATGCTTGATCCAATGGCTGACGGCAGCAACACACCCGGAGGAGGAACCCCACCAGGCTCACCCGAGCGGAACGCACGGACGACCAACAGAAGTGATGAGGACAGGCGCATCAACGGCATGGCCCAGGAGATGCGGGAGGCGGCGCTCGAGAGAGCAGAGGAGCGCCTGGCCCGCCGGAGGATGGAGGAGCGACTGGAGATGCTCATTAACCGGCAGATGGAGCAGCCCGAGGAGACTCAGGAGACCGCCAGTGGGGAGCGGTATTTTTTCAACAGGAACGATGCTCGGGCACCCTCGCCTACGGAGGAGTCGACACCCCCGACGGACAACAGCGCGATCCTACGGAGGATGGAGGAACTGGCAGAGGAAGTTTCACGCTTGCGCAAGGACAAGCTGGCCGGCCAGGGCGGGACGTTTGCCCCCCGGGTCAGTCCGTTCTCAGCGCACATACTGGAGAGGGGGAGGGATCCCCACGCAAAGATAACAAAGATTGCCCGGTTTGACGGGAGCGGGGATCCACGGACGCACGTGGACGAGTTTCGGTCCACCACGGACGGGACCCGATATTCGGACCCAACCTTGTGTTTTCTGTTCCAGGAAACACTGGCGGAGGAGGCACGGAGCTGGTTCTACGAGATCCCGCCAGGGTCCATCCACTCGTTCCTCGAGCTGGCGGAGAGTTTCCAGAAGCGCTATCGGCTCCAGGGGAAGTACAACACCACGGGTATTCTCCTGAAGGTCCGCCAGGGGGCGGACGAGGGCTTGTCGAGCTACATCAATCGATGGAGGACGCTCGCAAGCACGTGCAGGGACCTCGACAAGCGTGTGGCCAAGGTCGCTCTGATGGACAACCTGCTCGCCACCCCATTCGTAGAGAAACTCGTGAGGAAGGAGCATCTCGACTACGACGAGATCATGGATTTGATTATACAGAAGGCGTTGGTGGAGACGCGAGTGTACGGGTCCGCCACCGGATCTAGTACCGGCGAACCGAGGATGGACGTTCAGCCCCGACGTTCCTCGGGCGGCGGAACGACACCAACCAGGAGTTACAAGAGACACCGGGACGTGCTTGGGCAGAGCGGTCGGGATACCTCTTATCACGGACATCGGGCGAAGGAACCAACACAACAGGGCGCCCGCCGATCGGCGGGACGGGAAATCCTTGCTATCAACGCACGAACACCCACGCAGCTCCTCCACCAACATTGGCACCAGCTCCCTCGACCAAGCGGCGTAGAGGCGGCGATAGCTCCGGTGGGCCGGATCCCGGGCAATTGGTGCGAATACCACGACACCGCCACCCACCGCACGGACGATTGCCCACTGCTGAGGGGGGCCCTCAAAGATATGAACAGCGGTTGCCCCAGGACGGGGGGACGCCAACGCCAGGTGGGCGCCGGAACCCGCAGGACCATCAACATGATATCTGGTGGTAAGCGCAAGGAGAGGGCGCCATCCCCCGTATACACGGGCGGGGAAGCGTGGGCGCTCGAGACAGGAAGAACGATCAAGGCAGGAAGAGAGGAGGCGCCCACCATCGGCTTCACGGCGAAGGACGAGGAAGAAAATCCAAGGGACAGCACCCTACCGTTCGTGATCGACGCGATCATCGACCAATTCCTTGTGAGGAGGGTGCTGGTTGACAACGGGGCGTCTGTCAACATTATTTACCTGGGCGCGTACAAGGCACTCAGCAGGCCCGCACGCAAGATAACACGGGATCACGAATGCATTGTCAGCTTCACAGGCGAAACCTCATATCCTATCGGGATCGACAACCTACGGGTCGAGGTGGGCGCACACGATTCCCCGCACAGCGAAATCCGGACAGACTTCACCATCATGGACACCCCCTCCCCCTACAACGCCATACTCGGGAGGCCGGGGATTGGCAGGCTGAGGATGATCATCGCAACCTACATGCTCCTTGGACGGTTCCCAACCGAGCAGGGGGTCGGACATGTCCGAGGGTACAGAGGCGAGGAGACGGCGGAAACCCGGAACGAGCATGAGGTCCTCGCCCTGGAGCCCGCACCAGGATCAGAGGTACCCGACGATCCCCGCGACGGGCTGATGGCCGTATCACCCGTCCCCGAACGCGAAGAGCTGAGGACGATACAGCTGTCCTCCGAACGACCGGAGAGGACGGTCCAAATCGGGGCATCATTGGCCCCCGAAGTAGCCGAACGACTGATCGCGCTGCTGAAGGAGAAGCAGGAGGTATTCGCCTGGTCGTACAAGGATATGCCGGGAATCAGCACTAGTATCATATCTCATCGACTGAGCGTCAACGCCAACGCCCGGGTAGTGAAGCAAAAGCGACGGGCGTACAAGGCAGAGCACTACGCAGCCATGCACGAGGAGGTGGACCGACTACTGGGCATCGGGTTCATCCGGAAGGTGGATTACCCCAGGTGGATTTCCAACGCGGTGATGGTACAGAAGAGCAACAAGAAGTGGAGGATGTGCATCGACTACAGTGATCTCAACAAGGCCTGCCCGAAGGACAGCTTCCCGATACCAAGGATCGATCAGCTGGTGGACGCGACGGCAGGGCACGAACTCCTATCAATGATGGATGCTTACTCAGGCTATAACCAGATCTTCATGAACCCCGAGGACCAAGAGGCGACGACGTTTGTCACTGACAAAGGCCTTTATTGCTACGTTGTCATGCCCTTCGGGCTGAAGAACGCCGGCTCCACTTACCAGAGGCTCATGAACACGATGTTCCACGGCCTCATCGGCAACATCGTGGACGTGTATGTGGACGACATATTGGTAAAGAGCGTCCGGGCGGTCGATCACGTCCAGAATTTGGGGACTGTGCTCGACGTCCTCATCAAGAACGGTATGAGGCTGAACCCCGCCAAGTGCACCTTCGGGGTCACCAACAGCAAGTTTCTGGGATACATTGTCAGCCAACGAGGAATTGAGGCCGCGCCAGCCAAGGTCAAGGCGATCATCGACATGAAGCCACCCGTCAAGAGAGTGGACCTACAGAGCCTCACGGGGAAGCTCGCATCCCTGAACCGTTTTATCTCACGATACTCAGACAGGTGTGCACCATTCTTCAAGGCCCTAAGAACCACGAACAAGCGCGAGGTTGTATGGACGCTCGAATGTGAAGAGTCTTTCCTTCAGATCAAAGAGTACCTGGCATCCATTCCGCTCCTCTCCAGGCCCGTCCGAGGAGAAATTCTGTATCTTTACTTAGCTGCTTCCTTGACCGCCGTCAGTTCTGCCCTCGTCCGCAGGGAGGACTGTACGGAGCTGCCCGTCTTCTTCTCAGGGAAGGGCATGACAGGTGCCGAGACGCGATACCCCACAATCGAGAAGATGGCGCTCGCGCTCATTACCGCCGCCCGACGACTGAGGCCATATTTCCAGGCGCATAGCATCCACATCCTCACCAACACGCCCTTGCGCCAGATACTCCAGTCACCCGACCACAGCGGTCGCCTGGCGAAGTGGGCCGTCGAGCTCAGCGAATTCGACCTCATGTACAAACCTCGTACGGCAATCAAGGGACAAGCTGTGGCAGATTTCATCGCCGAATACACGGAAGCAGAGGGGGCGCCCGCTCAGGCACCCGACAATCCGACGGTTGGGGCGTCCGACAAACCGGGGGTCACGGAGCGACCATTGTCGGAATGGAACCTCTACGTGGACGGATCTTGCACGAAGAAAGTGAGCGGCGCCGGTATAATCCTAACCGGGCCGGGGGGGGTGAACGCAGAGTACGCCCTCAAATTCGAATTCAAGACAACAAACAACGAGGCCGAGTACGAGGCGCTCATCGCGGGTCTACAACTAGCCAAAAGTTCGGAAGCGCCCGACCTCAACGTCTTCAGTGACTCACAATTGGTGGTAAGCCAGGTCGGAGGGGAGTTCCAGGCAAAGGGGGAATCCATGATCGCCTACCTAAAGCACGTCCAGGCGCTGATCAAAGGATTCAAGTACGTCAACATCAACCACATACGCCGAGGATTCAACGCGAAGGCGGACAAATTGGCCCGGCTAGCCACGGCGCCCGTACACACCGGACCAGGGCAGCGTATCGTCGAAGTGTTGCGACGACCGAGCATCTCGGGGGCAGAGCAGGTCTTGGCAATCGAGCCACACGAGTGTAGTTACATGGATGAGCTCATCGCCTACAAGGCTAGGGGAGAACTACCGGAGGACAGAAAGGCGGCCAGAACCATTGTCGCACGGGCGGCCAATTTCAGCATACGGGACGGAATACTCTATCGACGGGGCAGGACTTGGGCGAGCCTCAAGTGCGTCACTCCGACAAAGGGCGAATCTATCTTGAAGGAAATCCACTCGGGCACGTGCGGCCATCACGCGGGCGCCAGGTCAATCGCGCACAAGGCCCTTCGACACGGATTCTGGTGGCCCACCATCCACGCAGATGCCACAACGCTGACGAGCAAGTGTCACCAGTGCCAGATCCACGCACATCACCACCATGCGCCTGCCGTCCCCTTATCCATCCTCCTGTCGCCCGTTCCATTCGCACAGTGGGGACTGGACTTGATTGGAGAGCTTCCAAAATCGAAAGGGCAATACAGGTACCTAATCGTCATCATCGACTACCATACGAAATTCATCGAGGCCCAGCCCATGGCCAGGATCACCACGGAGAAGGTGGAACGTTTCCTCTGGCGCTTCCTCTTCTGCCGGTATGGGACGCCAATCAGTATCGTCACGGACAACGGACCACAATTCAACAACCCCAGACTGATAGACTTCTGCAAACGCCAGGGGACGGATCTCATCTTCGCGTCACCCGCGCATCCCCAGACGAACGGACAGGTGGAGGCGGCAAACAAAATCATCAAAACTGGCATCAAGAGAAAGATAGAAGACATCGAGCCTGGGGAGGCAGGTTACGGACGCTGGCCCGACATCATCCCCGAAATTCTATGGTCCATCCGAACAACAGCCAACGCGGCTACAGGGGAGACCCCGTTCAGCCTAACATTCGGGACAGAGGCCGTGCTACCCCTGGAAATCACCCATCAGAGCCCGCGGATCGAGGGGTACGACCCGCGTACGAACAACGAGGGACTAAGGCTCAACAACGACCTGCTAGAGGAACGCAGAGGCACGGCGCACCTGCACAATACCGCCAACAAGCAGAGGGTCGCCCGGTTGTATAACCAGCGCGTCCGGGCTCGCCCAATCCAACTGGGGGACTGGGTAATGAAGGCAATCCAGCAGAAGGTGAAGGCGCTTCGCCCACTATGGGAGGGACCGTACGTCGTTGACGAGGTAATAAGCGACAGCACTTTCTACCTTAGGGACATGCAGGGTCAACGACTGCGTCATCCGTGGAACATCCAGCACTTGAGGAAGTACCTTCACTAAAGTTTTATCGTGTATTTTCATTTATGTAAACACTGTTGCGGTTGTCCTTTTCCCGCCCGCCTATCTATTCGGGGGACTGGGGATAGGCTACCCACGAAATATTGAGCAGCGCACGCCCGTACAAAGTTCATCCAAGTAGCAAACCAAGTTCAAAAAAAGCAAAGGGAAAAAGCACACTAGCACGGGGCACACAAACGGACGACAAAGAGGAAATTCCGTTCATCTTGCCAGAACAAAAAAAATATAGCTGGCGTATAATCCAGAGCACAGAGGCCCGATTACAACAGAGAAAAGCAAAAGGTCTACACTATTAAAAAAAAAAAAAAAAAAAAAAAGCAACTACCCTCGCCCGCCCGCACCAGCACCATCACCCCCGCTCGCCAACATCCCCTGCTCCGCCAGCCAGGCATCCAGCTCATCCTTCTTCACGAACGGCCGCGCCATCTCCTGGAATTCAGCAACCTCGGCATCCACCAACTCCTCGAACTCCGCAGAATTCTTGAAGTCAGCAACTGCCTCTTCGCGCGCCTGCAGCACTTTGGTGTGCACTTCGGCCATCAGACGGGACTCCACTTCGGCCACCCTATTGGCCGCCGCAGCCTTCTCCTCTTCCAGGGCGGCGAGGGCTGAGTCACGCTCGACCTTCAGTATCTGCGCCTGCTCCTCCGCCTTCCTGCAGACGTTGGTAAGCCTGTTTATCTCCGCCTGGGTTTGCTCCGCACATATCCTGTTGGCAAAGCGCTCGCGCGCCAGGTACATCTTCCGCTGAAGCGCTATGCAGAGGTTGTAGGCCACATCCATATCATCCTTGTTACCCGAGCCTATATCTGGCACCATCTCGTCCACAGCCTTCATGGCTTCCTCAATAGATCTCGCCAGTGGGGTGTAACAGGCGAACGGGTCATTAGGCCGGGCGGCAGGCACCTTTACACGCGGATTCACCACACGTTGACGCTTCTGGGAGGGTCCACCGTCCGGGCTAGGCGAGCGGGTCCTTGGCGCTGGACGCTCGGACGGTGGGGGAGACAAAGATCGACCTTTTGCCTTGGACGTACGGGCTTCACCCCGCGCATCTTCCCGCTCCTGCCAACGCTCGCGCCTATCATTGTGCCGCTCGGCGCGATCAGCCTTGGCCTTCGCCTTCGACGCACCGGTATGGCCGGTTGGCGGTCGATGGGCACCAGCCGGGACAGCAGCAGCATACTCACTGGCAGGGGGAGGACGAAGCTTGGGCTGCACGGTATCCCCCAGCACATAACCACCTCGATCGTCCTCCACCACCAAACGGACCTTCGGCCCGGTACTTCGGAGCTCGGCAATGCGGCGCTTGGACAGGTCACTCACAACAGCATTTTTACCAGCCATCTTCTTCACTACAGCAAACAACGGGCGAAAGGTTAGTAACAGCAATAAACAGTTGATAAAAATCTACTACTCCTAGACAAGCAAACTACAGGCACACGTACGCGGCAGCTGGGCCAGACGCGTCTCCACTATCATGTCCCAGTGGCAGCAGGCGTAGAAGGACTTTGCCTCCGGCGCAGGGTCGAAAACAAACTTCAGACGGTTGACCCGATCCTCCTCGGCAGGCGTCATCGGGTACTCAAGCATTTCAAGGGGCTGGAAGGCTTCGGGGACTCGATCAATCTGATCGATATCCGCCAGGTGCTCTTCCGCGAAGGACCCCAACTCCCAGTCACCGCCCACCAGGCAATTGATCGTACGCCAGTGGGTCGCAGAAGTTGGAGCATCCGAAAACCACCACGTCACGCGCGGCTCCACGGTGATTGTTCCCCAATCCATCTTGCGCGTAGAGTAGCGCAGACCAAAGAAGTGAAGGAACTCCGCCCGCGTGGGGTGACCCAGTCCGCTCGTCCGGAACACAGTGAACATGGCCACGAGCGTATGGGTGAGAGTGGGCCCGCACTGACCCAACGTGATGTTTAGCAGCGCCAGCATATACTGAAAGAACGGGTGCAACGGCAACTTGATTCCCGCCTTCAGGTGATACTCACTCAGACATACGTGCCCAGCCGGCGGGCGGGTGAACGTCTGGCCTCCCCTAGGTGCCCGTAACTTCACCGAGTCAGGAATGTGATAATCCCTCGCCCACCTGGTCAACTCCGCGGGAGTCGGCGCACGCTCGGGCTCCTGGACGGCCGTACCATCGGGGAATGCCCAGTAGACAGGCCCACCAGCCGTAGGCTGAGGAAGTACACCTCCCCCTTCCGACATCTCTCCGTCCCGGTGCGTCGACGACTGTTCGCCCGATGGTTCACCCGACATGCCACCTGACGACCCAGACGAACTCACCGACCCCACCTTCTCCATCTCTGGCCTAGCTTCCATTGGCTGCACAGGAGAGATGTCAGGCAAAATGCATTGCAGTGGCGGGACACTCAAGACAGACTCATCCGAAGACACACTGGACGTACTGGATGTACTCGACCCGCCCGACCCACAACTAATCCACCCTAACCCCGGAATATAGATCCGCTCGCGTGACTGGTCGCTCGGTATCTCAATCGGCTCCATCCTATGAACGAGCGCACGACCAACACTTAGCCAAAAAACCCTCCCCACACAGAAACACAAAACCCACAAAAACCCACACACAAACAGATCAAAACACCCTCCCACCCAAGAACACGCCCCACCCCCGAATTCAAAGAAAACCCAGAAAAACGCAGAAAGAAGCACAACACAGATAAACACATTCGAATACCAGGGATAAGAGCCTCACCAGATTATTTGTTGTTTACGGGCAGAAACTCCTCACGTCCAGCACGGATCCAGGCAACACAGCAACGGCAACACAGAGAAAACCTCGAACGCACAGCACAAGTCGCGGGGAAATTTCGGCAGAGTTCTGATAAGTTATGAAAGTGATGAAGGAAACAACAGCGGAGGAACCCTATTTATACTACTCGGGTGGGATACGCAGACGCACGCTAGCCGTCCATTCTTGCGTATCCACCCTCGGATCCAGACACGTGGCTAGGGCGGTTTACTTGCCCTCCTAAGTAAACCGCGTCAACCCTCCAGCTTCCCGCCTCGATTTCAAACCCTAGCACGGTCTCCCACGGTCCGCCACGTGGCGCTCATGCCCCACTCCCACGCTCCCACGCGCGTGACATCTCCACCCCGAGTAATCATCACGGCATCAGCATTAAATGCAGGAGCACGCTAGCATTAAACACGACGGCTAGCATTTATTATACCAGTTCCCCAAGAGAAGTCAAAACGGAATGTCACCTCCAAACGTCTCATCAAAGTACCACCACACCCAAGACAAAGACAACACGCCACGACACCAAAACACCTCCATTGGCGCACGCACCACCCGCACGATCGCACGATCGCACACCACCATCAGGTTAGTACAAGAACCGCTCGGGCGCCCCGAAAGAGGGCTAAACGCCTGAATTCCCTTTTGGCCGTGTCCCGAACGAAGAGCTGCGCCGTACGGGATGGGGTTCTTCCTCTACGTACGCGCACGCATTAGCAAGCCGGGTCAGGCGACAGAGGCATGGGGCCCGCCCTCTCTCTGAGCGCGCGCTGACACCGATGGGCGGCACGGGCATGGGGTCCGCCCCCTCCGTGGGCGCACCGTTACATGATCGAAGAGAAAGCCGGCTGTCATGACAGAGGCATGGGGCCAACTCCTCTCTGGGTGTGCAAAGTCGATGGCGGCACGGGCGTGGGGCGACTCCCCTCCGTGTGAGCGCAATTCCACCCCGACTCAGAGCGCCAAGGGCGTGCGGTCCGACCCCTCCTTGCGCGTTCTGGGATTGATGAGCGCGGGCATGCGGCACGTCCCTCCGTAAGCGAAACACAAGCCGGCTGTCATAACGGAGGCATGGGGTACGCCCTCTCTCTGAGGGTGCTAAGCCGAAGAACGGCACGGGCATGCGGTCCGTCCCCTCCGTAGCGCGTTACTTATAGGTCGCGGTCTTGATCCCTCCGTTGACGCTATACCGTACGGAACGGCATCCCCGTTGATGTACGCGGTGCACCGCGCCATCCCAATGCCGGTGTTACGAAAAACATTTGCACATCATACCATACATTCATGCATCATAACATACATTCATACACCATACTTACATATCTGCATCTGTTGCACTTGTATATCTTTGCGAGCCCAATCCCATCCGGGCGCGCGGCTCCCAAGCATATATAGCAAGTCTTGCTTGGAGGCCGGGCCCATAGGTACACCATCGAACGAACAGGTACACCATCGAACGAACAAGTACACGCTCGGACACCCTGTTCCCGCTCCGTCATGCGAGCCCTTCCTTGACCGGAGAGTTGGGGGACTTGGGGGGTCACAGGATCATGACCGCTGCTCAACCGGATAAGTATTCTTGTTAATCGTTCGGGCCCTTTTTCAACTCCCCAGTCAAGAAAGTGCTCTTTGACTTGGGGAATTGGGGGACTTGTTAGTATTGCGTAATTAGTTGTACGATTAACATACTTATCCACTTAAGCAGATTAGCAACACCTACCGCACCACATGCAAGAACACCAAGAAGGCTCCAACTTCACTCACCAGACCCACCCCCTCCGGGCGCACACGCGCCCGTGGGGGGCGCGCCCGAACATGCGGATCACACACCAGCAGGAACCACCAGTCCCACATCGAAGAACAACACCAGGTCCCAATCTCAACCACCTTTATATATCAGGTATTTATTACAGGTAAGACTACTCATTCACATCCCATTGATTCGACTTAAACCCATCGCGATCAATTTCATGCCTTACTCCATTAGATCCAATCTGGACTAATTCACATCACACTGCTCGCACGTTCGCTTGACTGTTATATCCAATACATATTCTGACTTAGGCATCGGAGCGTTGAAGGCGGGCCACCCCGTCTTGACCCCTGACCGCCTGCTTCATTGTTGTATTCTTCTAACAGCTGCACCCGAACGCCCGAGAGGAGAAGGAAGCACCCGCAAGGAGAGCCCGCACGCACGAAGGAAGAGAGAAGAGGATCCGCCCATCCGAACAGCCCCACCGTTCGGACGCACCTAGGAAGGAAGGAGTTCGTGGAAGCTGTATTTCTGTTGCTTCTGCCCCTTTACGCCCCCGCGCGTAAATCGGTAGAAACACATGGCACGCATGTAGTTTCTTTAATTAGCAATTAAGTTGTAGTACGTGTTTATAATTCGATCGAACATGCACGCATGAAGCCTAATAATTCGATCAGCTAGATTCTTGCAGAATAATTAGCGTAAATTAATCACTAATTGTTGACTAATATGCACGTGTTGTGAAGATGAAGCCTTGGCACTTTACGTAATAATTTCGCTAATTAACTATCTCAGTTTCCATAATGGCCTGCATGTAGCTAGTCTTCTTTAATTAGCAACTTATTTGGTGGTAGTTTTGGATAAGAGAAAATGGTTAAAATGATGACTCAAGTATGACAAATATCACTTTGTTCACTATTGAATTACACTTTTATTCACTTTGATCACTTCGAACCGGGAAAATTGGCAGCGCTACTCCAATTTTCGGCGAACCGGAGCTCAATCTATGTGAAATCAACCCAATAACAATTTTCTCAACTACACCTAAGTCCAAATTACCATGAAAGTTGTCGAATTAACCTTTAAAGTCAAGAACACCAAAAACTTTAAATCTTCGATCCTCCCTCCTCGGGTTGAATTGAGGCTCGACCTTGATATGAAAAGACTTACAAGAAAGAGAGCTACAATGCCTAATAGGTTTCCTTGGCCGAATACAACTCGAATTCAAAACCCCAAATTTTGCAGAATTCGGAGTGAGCAAAGTGAATAAAAGTGTAATACCTGAGTGAGCAAAGTGATATTTGTAATACATGAGTGAACAAAATTTAGAACGTGTCATACTTAAGTGACATTTTTAACCATTTTTCTTTTGAATAATTTCACTAATGTTTATATGCGCATGATTAAATTAGGGTTAATTGGAGTGCTCGAGTACATGAAGAGGACAGACATCCTCATAAAACGACTCCTAGAGATGTTGATGAAATGACTAAATGTATCACATATAGACAAAACCAAAGAATCACTTCTGATGGGATCCAAGCGAATCAACCTGAATTACTACCCCGTTTGCCCTAACCCTGATCTCGCCGTCGGCGTCGGACATCAGTCCGACGTCTCCACGCTCACAATCCTGCTCCAAGATCACACCGGAGGGCTTTACGTCCGAGCCGGGACTAATGTAGATAGCTGGATTCATGTTCCACGACCATTGAAAGGGTCCTTGGTCATCAACGTTGGTGATGCACTTGAAATAATGAGCAATGGAAAATACAACAGCGTTGAGCACCGGGTGGCCGCTAATGGAAGTAAGGACAGGGTTTCGTTCCCGGTATTTGTGAATCCGAGGCCGTCGGATGTGATAGGGCCTCTGCCGGAAGTGATTCCGAGTAGTGGGGAGGAAGCAATGTATAAGCAAGTTGTACGTGTATTCTAACTATGTCAAGCTTTTCTTCCGGAAGGGTCATGATGGCAAGAGTACACTCGACTTTGCCAAACTCTCAAGCTAATTTCCACTATGTAACCTTGCATGAATATTACTCTTTCGTTTCGTTTTGAAAAGAAAATTTTTAGCTTAAGCAACACATTATTTGTCAAATTCAAGTTTGACAATGATATATGAGTAATTCTATAATGTGTGGAACACAAATGTGCAAAGAGTAATCTATGTATATATAACACAATGACAGATTTACTTAAACTCTGGTAAGATTTTTAAGATTAAAAAAAATTACTACTACATATTAAAAAGTAATTAAGCTAGCCATTAAAAAAGGTTAAGTCCAATACAAATTTGGCTTCTAATCATAGATTAGATTATAGTCATGTGATAAACCAATATTCAATCCATTTACTACATATTCAAAACAAAATTCACACTCTAAGTGACAACTAGTCGTGATTTTAGGTTCTCCGGGGAAAGTGGCATGCAAACACTCGTACATTTCAACTACGTATACTCGATCTAAAGATTCGCTTGCTACATTATTTTTTTCATTTGAAATCTTTAGTGTTATGAATTAATGCTTCAAAAAAAACTCTCGATCTTGAGATTCATAAAAAAAAAAATAGAGGTAAGCCCTACCGAAGATTTCATCCAGGATCCGCCATGGTATAGCGCATGCCACATTTCCTGTACAGTAGCATCAAGTTGATTACATTCTACTCCGGACAGAAAGCTCACGCTTCATTTGGTCCCTCAGTAACTTATTCGACGATGTTCGAGGAAACTCTTCGACGATCTTGACGAAGCTCACCTGTTCATTCATCAAAACAGTAGGAATAATCACATCAAGAACAAAAAAATAAATGACATGAAAAAACTACAACTGTTGCCTAAGTTGTTTGAACTCATTGTAGATGTTAGAGGTAATACCTTAAACAAAGGGTTAAGGTTGCTATGAATGGCTCTCGAGAATTTAGTCTTCAGCTCTTCTAGTTTGGTGTTGAAGCCCTTCTTTAGTACCACATATATAACTAACTGCTCAGGGCCACCGTTTGGTGGTGCAACACTAACTGCCGCCGTCTCCATGATGCTTTCATCGGATCGGTCACAAACACGCTCGATTTCAACAGAACTTGTCTGCAAGATTAAGTATAAATTCAATGTTTCTTCGAAATACGACTCAATAGATCGAAACAGTGGACAGAAAAGGAGAGATGAACATTCTTACGTACCTTGATGCCACCGAGGTTCATGGTGTCATCATCCCTGCCTTGAACAATGTAATATCCCCCGACTGTTCTTTTGATTATGTCTCCGTGTCGCCTGAGTTGCTGCGAACAATTAACCGTCTCTGATAAGAATTACTTGCATCAAGCACTAGAATTTTGACTTCTGCGTATGAGGATCTCGAGTAACTTCAAGAAGACAAAAGATGAAAAGGTATCCCTAACATTTTAGTGGATAGTCATCAGAATGTGTGTGACACAGAATGGAGTGGTTCTATCTGAAAATACTAATACTAAGGAGAATTCTTCCTTGCATTAACACATCGATACAATAAAATTAGATAGTTTACTAATCACATATAGTCAACTTCACAAAATAAGTAGATTAACCTCATGAATCAAGTAAACTAAATTGAATAGTTTTCTAACACATGGTAGACTTTTTTATAAAATAAGTAGACTGACATCGCAAAATAAGTAATTAAACTGATTTTTTTACCACGTTAGTCTACTAGTTTTCACGATGTTAGTATACTTATTTTGCGAAGCTGACTACATACAATTAATAAACCATGTAATTTATTGTATCGATGTGTTTATAATGGACTTAAGGAAAGCCCAAATACTAATACTAGAGCAATTCAGAGAGATATTATTCTATGGCATACCATTCCATTGTACATTGGCATCCCCTTAAAGTAGACTTCTTCATGATCAGCATTTAGCAATCTATCCGTTGCTCCCATGTATGCTGGGAACAAACCCACTTCCCCAACACAAGCTTCATCATCTGGCTGCGAAATTGTTCAAATAAATCAGAGGCACTCACTGATATGCAGAAAATTCTATAATGCTCTGGAGTTTTAATACTTTCCAGCTTTGAAGTGTTGGATCACTTCTACGGGTCTCAGTTTCAGAAAAATGAAGTGATCCAACGCTCTAAAACTGGGGGGTATTAAAACTCCGGAGTACTGTAGAACACCTCATGACATACTATATGTGGTCTTAATATTGGAACCTGAGTAGAAGCTAAGCGAGAATTTCTTCTTACATAAGGAACTCCCCTTTCATCGAGGATGACAAAGCCTGTTGTCATCAACTTTGTGCTAAAGGCCCCAAAAGCTTGTGGCTGCAGTAGACTTGCCATGATGTACGATGAAGCGAGCTCTGTGCCTCCACCACATTCAAGGATGGGTTTGTAGTTAGCACGAGACGAGAGCCAAAGGTCATCATCGACATTAGAGGCTTCGCCCCAGTTGAAGCAAATGATCTGTACACACACATGTATGTGAGTCCTTTTGCTTTGCATACATGCAAAATAAGTAATTGGCTTTCAAGTTTACATGAAACCAGACCGAACCGAACCAGACCGAACCAGACCGAACCGAACCGAAAAACCAAAGTATGCAAGAAAACAACATCGTTTTGGGTATTTTGTAATATATAAATATATGCAAAATAAAAACCTTAAACTTCTAAAATTTTAATTTTTTTTATGCACAGTCCTTAACAAATTCTCTCATAGAAACGAATCAAAATGTTAGGCACGACTCAAAAAAATGTCTTTTATAGACCATGTTTTAGTTATTTTTTGAAAAAAATCGTTTTTATGCATTATGTAAAACCAAAAAAATTCGAACCGAACCAAACTAAATAGTCGCGATTTTTTCTTTTTAAAATGAAAAACCGAACCAAACCGAAAAAAATATTATGCTTTGGTTTTAATTTTTAACACAAACCTAACCGTTTTGTCCGAATCCCACCCCTAAATTTACGTACCTGTGGTTCCCGATGAAAATAGAATATTAGTTATGGACTCTATTGTCTGATAAACAGGAGAGTAGTAATTCTTCCTGCCAAGATTTCAAACCACAATCATTAGAAATTGTATAAGATTATCTGACAATGTGTTAATTGGCCTAATCAAACCTTGTTGGTGCACTATTTACCTCGGAAGGTGATTGACGTAAGCAACGAAATCACTCCAGGATAGATCTTGTTCTCGTAGTTGAGTCTCTACAATGTTCCCTATTGCTGGAAGCACAATAGCTTTACATGAAGCAGCCTCCGCAACACGACTGCAAGGAAAGAAGAAGTGTTACTTATCCATAAAAAAAAGTGGCATTTCCTAAATGTAACTGTAAGTTAGTATGATCTACCTGTATAGAGGAAACTTTCGACCTCCTCTAACTATGAAATCCTGAACACATTATGAAAGCCGAATCATTTCCAAGACACATAACTGACATAAGTTCGTAGCCATAAAGTTCAGCATATTTCGGGGAGAGTTCACCTGAGTAAATATCCCCTTTGCTTTAGAGACACGCAGACTAGTTGCAATTTCGCCAACAGCAAAACTGTCGGCTATGGATACAACTACATATCCTGCTAGAATGATTTCCAAATATATGATAACTGTGCTGACTGTCATTGGCATGTCAATTGCAATTGCATCACCTTTCGAAAAAGTTGCATCCTGGTCTAGAGCATTAACCACCAACCTACAAAATCATGTCGTAAACTCCATATATTTCAAGTTTGATCAAAGTCATAATCTATGCTTAAATGCCATGGTTCTCAAGGCACTAGGATGCTAAAAGTGCATACATTACTTGTTCTCGTAGTTCTTTTAATGTCATACAATTAACAGCCGAATCATCGCAGCCTTCATCTCTCCAAATAACAGCAACACTGTCATCATCTTTCCTTGGTTGTCTGGTTGGTAGCAAACAACATTGGGCAATATTCAGAACTGAATTCGGAAGCCAAACTCCCCTCGGTTTCAACTCATCTGTCCTATCTAGAACACACTTTGGAGCTTCTCGAAACGAAACTGAGAGCTCTTGTAGAACTATTGACCAATAAACCTAATTCACCATTTACCAGTAAACAAACTACGAGTAAGAATCAGTTTGGTTCAAAATCATAACACATTATATGCAGATGAGGCAAGTAGCTAGCCAAGTAGTGAATTACCTCAGGATTCTCAACAGAAAATTTCTGGAAAAGGCGAAAACTTGTTATGGGATCCATGTATGATGTTCCTAAAAGCTTTGAGCCATGCATTTCCATCATGCGGCCCAAGTTTGTCTATCTAGACTCGTCTCTAATAATTCAGAACAACACAGTTATAAATTAACCTGAAGTAAAAAACATAGAAGAATCAACAAGATATGACACAGTACAATACAATCTCAGATGGACTAATTCTGACTATGTAGTAAAGTGTGAATTGAGTGACCAAAAGAACAATGCAGCAAACCAAACAAAGAAACTAGGCGTAATTGCCAACTTGCTACCCTCAGAATGACCATTGTGCCAATTTTCTAGGGCTGGGCACAAATCCCGCAAATCCCGGTCCCGTTCCGGTCCCGATCCCGGCGGGATTTGAAACTAAAAATGTTCATCCCATCCCGTCTCGTCCCGTCAGAAAAACAACGGGAAGGGACGCGGGACTGAAATTTCCCGTCCCATTAGGCCCGTCCCGTCCCATATATAATTTAAAATTGATCTTGACCGTTGATTTCAATTTTGTATTGTTATGTTTTTAATCTTGTATTGCTATGTTTTTAATCTTGTATTGCTATGTTTTTAATTTTTTTTTTTCTTGTTAAACTTATGATATGTGAACTTGTGTAACAGATTATATATGGATGTTATTCTTGTTATGTTTGATATTATTAGGTTATGGATTGTGACTTATGAATGTAAGTAAGTTGTGTAATTGTAATCAGATCATAGATGCATGTTGTGATTTATGAATGTAAGCATGTTTTTCTTCTTTTTTGTTTCCAATTTTGTGGTGGGATTGGGCCCGTCCCGTCCCGATCCCGTTTCGTCCCATCCGGGATTGGGCCCGGCGGGATTTACTCTCAAAATGCAAGGCCCGTCCCGATCCCGTCCCGTGTGTAACAACCGGGACGGGACGTGGGATGACCTCAATCCCGTCCCATCCCGTCCCATGCCCAGCCCTACAATTTTCTATCCTAAAATTTTTTCCTGCTAATTTGCTACCCTAGGTTTCAAAAACTAGCCAATTTAATTTGCTGCCTAAACATGAAATTAGGCAAAAAAAAAAATTAGCCAATTTGCTACCTTAAGTTTAATTTTTTTGATTGTTTTTCATGTTTTTTCGTTGAAATCAATATAATAGTGAATTTAGAGTACTATAATTCAAATGTTTACATTTGAATTAATAATTGACGAAATTCAACTTAAGCCAAGAAGCTAAGCAAAGTTGAGAGACTTACAGAGAAGGGAACCAATAGAGAGGAGGGCCTTTTTTGTTGACATCCCAATCGGCATAAACGGAGTAGTAAACAAGTTGGTGCAGCTGATATGGATGTGAAGGTTTCAGCAATCTATGAGCAACTATCTGCTTCCAAACCTCAGCTGGATCAAAAGAGATGATCTGCTTCGGCTCAGTTTCGAAGTGCTTGGCTTCATTGAAGGGTAGACCAGCTTGAACAAAGTCTTCCAATCCCAACTCCATTACTGTCTTTATCACCATCTTCAATTGAGCTGTTGGTTTTTGCATGGATCATGAGATTGTTGTATGATTAGTAAGGATGGGAGGTAGTAGGTAAGACATTGTTATTGGTAGTTGAGACAGCCACGTGATCCTGTTTAAGTTCTGAACTAACCTTCTCCAATCTGATAAAACTCCATCAATTGTGTTTGGATTTTATGACTTTAATCTTCTATTAAAAACTTGTGGAGTGTTGCTACTTTGCAAATTTGAGTTATATTACATATTCCAAAATGGTTTCTAAACAATTCCTTCAGGAATAATAGGTAAGAAATTGTATATTGCAAAGGTACCTAACTAAGAGCAACTCCAACAACGTAACTTAAAATTATCTCATTTTGTTCAATTATATAAACGAAACATATTTATTCCATGTAGTTTCAAAATTTTGCTCCAACAATATTACTTATAATTTAACTATATATAAACGTATGGTTAATTTTGATTGGTTGATGAAAGTTAAATAATTATTTTATTTAACTGTAAATTGATTTTACAACCTAGAACTCCTAGAAGGAAATGATTTAATGACAATAATGAATTTTACATTACCTATAATTCATATTTTCGGTATAGGAACAGGAACAGGAGATAAAAACATGAAAGTATAGAGGTTCTCTATTATAACTAATGAGATGGGGATCCATTGGAGTTGATTTTGAAGAAAAAACCTTATATTTCTACTGAAAATGAAATAAAGGACATCTGCTGGTGCTGGAGTTGCTCTAATCAATTACTTATGCTATAATACATTTTTACAAATGGAAACATATATATAACTTCATTGATTCCTTATAATACAAATTCCATATGGATACAGTGTACATGGCAAAGCATTTTGCCATGTGATTCTTTGTGTCATTCTACAATGACTGTGTAGACTGTGATGACATCTTTTTCCCGGTTACAATACAAGTCTCCATTATCGACGTCTCGGAAACATGGGGGCAAAGTCATACTTGTAAGGCTGTCCGTGGCTGATGTTTCTACTATGCAAGATGATGACACTGTAAACTCACTTGGCGAATCGTAGTGTCCACTCAGAAGCTAGTTGATCGTGTTTAGCTCTATCTGCCAAGTACAAGTGGGCAATTGCAGGGACAAGCGGATTATCTGCTCATCAGTAACAGAATTTCAAACATGTATATTTCAATTGAACATATGATGCTGGGGGATATAGTTTATTTGAAACCAAACTCGATAGATCAACTTAGAAAATGTTACAATGAAATGAGTTCTGCTTTGTTCTCTCATCATGTTCAATAGTCAATACAAGTATTAGTTCTTTTATAAATAAAGTTTCCAATATGCATACAAGCAAACCCCAAAGAATGTAAAACATATATTTAGAGGAACTTACAAGGATCGGGTTTTGTGAAAATGCACCGAGTTGCTAGTAGCACCTTTGTAATAGTTAAAGCTGGACTCCAACCGTCCTTCACAATGTCCAAACTTACATTACCAGAAGAATCAACGTTGCAATGAAAGATGCGGGTTCGGAAAATCAGCTGCAAAATGAAATAGCGATATAAGGTAACAGCATCAAATCGGTGATCAAGCAGATGTCTACTAACGGCATCAAATCAGTATCCAATTATTGTGTATGCATTAGTTTGTCGTTTTCTTAAAATCAATGTTTGATACATCACACATGCAATTACGAAATAGGTACCAAGGATGTTCATGCATCTTTAGATGCCGAGATGAATTATAGACATAAAAATGTACCTGATCTGCCTTTTGCAGATGCTCAATAGGACATCATACCTTAGGAGGTTGAAACGGATAATCACTTGGAAACATAATATCAAGGAAGTATATGCCACCTTCATACGGTGTACCTATGCACAAGAATATAGAAGGTGTCAGTGCTGCTAAATCATACCTAGGAAGGGTTGGATTTACTTGTATACATAAAACTTATGTAGCCAAACAGAATGAACTTAGCCAAAAAGCTGTTTGGGACACCCAATTAGACCATTTAAGGTAAACAGATCACTCGCCTCCATTCAAACATGAGCAAATGAGTGACGCAATACTACTTCAAAAATTACAAAAGAGCACAAACGGCATCCTCAACCAGAATTAAAAGAAAATGAAAGATTCCTACTTGATAAAATGTGGATGCTGAGTTGTTGGTTTGAGACTAAAAATAGATTTGAGTTTCTGAAAACCTCACATGCAATACAGGAGGACAAACCAGAGAGAGACATATGTGCATAAAAGGAAAAAAACCAAAGCTGATATAACTTATAATGTGCTCGATCCTGGTGCTATACCTGCTTACCTGGGTAGCTTGCCAAGCTTGCAAGAATTGTAAGGAACAATCTACTTTTAATGTGCTATCTTTGTGTTATGCTTTATATATAATTATGATTTAAAACATAAGCATGTCTTCTTTGTTTCCATTTTGAATATGCAGTAAATTTGATATTCATATGTGGCGGGTACATACAGAACAACTCCTTCAGTGGGGAAATTCCCGCAGGACTGTTAATTGGAAAAGTGACTTCTGAGTAAGTGTCTGCCTATGGTTGACATATGTGATGTTACAGATGATACTAGGCAAAAAGCTAAGGGCAACAATGTATATACTTTGTTTCTGACTGACTATACTTTGCTCATAAATAATATCATTATTTGAGAAAGTCTGATTTTTCATGAAAACTGTCTTAGCCTTGAAAAGTTTATCAACACACATGCTACTCTGCCTTGCAGATATCAAGATAATTCTGGTCTGCACAAGGGAGCGAAAAGTCAGAAGCATATTAAGTTGATAATTGGGATTTCGGTTGGAGTAGTAGTGGTCATAATCATCTCTAATCTTAGGAGGTTTACTTCTACTTCGTAATCATAAAAAAAAAGTCACATGATCAGAAACAGTTTTTGCAATATAACTTCTTTTTTTTTCTTTGCATCAGGTGATTCTCTGCACAACAGCACCAAGTCTTCAACAGCCTATTCAGGTTCCCGGGGACATTTGATGGATGAAGGCATAGCTTGCTACATTCCACTCCCTGATCTAGAAGCAGCCACTAACAGCTATGGGAGGATGAACGACGGAAAAGAGGTGGGAGTTAAGATGATGGCAGATTCATCAACCCCACATGAATAAGCAATTTGTGACTGAGATTGCACTCTTGTCAAGAATTCATCATAGAAACTTGGTTCCTCTAATTGGATACTGTGAGGAAGAACATCAATGCATTCTGGTTTATGAGTATATGCACAAAGATCACTTACACGGTTTGCTCTCTCATCCAATACTAGTTTAAATCACAGAAATCGACTTACAACACTAAACCAAAAAATAGTCACTTCCTCTCTTCCTCAAAAGTGAACCACACAGTATAACAAGTCAGCAAATAGCAACACAGAAATTAACTTGAAACTGTAAAGCTCATAACTTTAGTCTAACCCAGTCAAATCAAGCTCAGAAACTACAAAATTACTCAAATCCATAACCAACCCATCATCCAAAACCCCATTAAAGTCACTAAAGTAACCACCTTTATACACACAACTCATCAACGAAACTGTAAAGCTCATCACTTTACTCTAACCCAGTCAAACCGAGCACAACAAAATCAAGCTCAGAAACTACAAATAACTCAAATTCATAACCAACCCAACATCCAAAACCCACTAAAGTTAGTAAAGTTAACACCTTTATACACACAACTCCTCAAATGAAGCACATAAAAATCAAAACCCAGAAATCAAGAGTGAAGATGAATGGAACCTGGAGGACCAATGATGGTAGCAACCCAATGGTAGAGATTGTCGCCTTTGGGCCCAGCTGAGCAATCTTGAGGTGGGTCCATGTTGAGCTCCACCATCTCTCTCTGGATTCTTTTGCCGGAGGAAGACACTGAGGTTGTTGAGACCCAAGTTGAGGTTGATGCCAAAGACGACGAGGATGTCATCGGCAAAAAGTAGGAAGTGAAAGAAGAAGAACAAAGATCACACTGTCTGTGTTGGGAAGTTAGAGAGACTCTCTGTGCTTTGTTAACACAGTCTTAACGAGGCTGAGGAAATTAGCGGTTGAATTGGTTTTTAAGAAAATGCATGGCTGGCTATCGTTTTCTATTTTATTTTCTTAAAAATCAATTTATAAGAAAATGCATGCATGTTGGCACTACACACTTTCAATTACAGGGCCACGCGACCTCACTCCTGAAAACTCGCGTTCTCTCGTCTCCCATCGTCGCCGGCATGCAGCAACAACTGGTCGGCCTCGGCCTCCCGCCCTAGCTCGCCTCGATTTTCTTCATTTTTTATGTGCAAGTTACTTTTAATATGAGATGATTCATTTGCAAATCGAACCAGTTTGTGTTATAATCAGTTTTGGAATTGAAGAAGATTGAGTCAATTTTAGTATAGCAGCAACTTGAGAGTCTGTGTTGGTTTTAGTACAGTACATCTATGACTTTGAGTTGATACTATGTTTTTGATACATAAATCTATTAGTTTTTCGATGGAATTTTGAGTTGATACTGTGTGTGTATTGTCTTTAGGTGTATTTGATACTCATATATGCATACGCTAACCAATCACATTGTTTAGCACCAAAGTTTTGGTCAAAGCCTGATGTACATGAATATTGTATTTTGGGCAGAAAGTGCTTGATAGTTTTCAAGATACAGAGTTCTAGTATGCAGAACGAGGAAGCATTTCAGCCAACTCAACTAGTTCTAAATCTACATCTGGATCTTTCCGGAAGATTAATATGGCGAGGAATGAAGAGAAATAGTGGGTGTCGGTTCCATGTGTTCCTCCAGGTGGCCTCTCCGAGGAGTCAAGGAAGCATTTGAGACACAAACGCGAGTTCTAATCAAATTCACAAGGCTGTCATGGCAATCAACAACAGCATTCTTTCTGAGATGGAAATTCCATAGTCAAAACATTGGTGCTACTGTATTTGCCGCAGTTGTCAGTGTAATCTGATTTCACTTTATTACAGTAGCAATACTTTGTTTTGCTCAATTTTTTATTAGCATAGTAGGATGCATCATTATAGCAGTACAGAATTGAAATTAGTTCTTGTCATGTTTATAAGAATTTAGAGACTGTGAAGCTCTAGTGAAGCTAAACAAGATCTGTCCTAGTTTTTCGATTAATTACATCAACTGTAATTGCATATATTTTTTGTATGAGTAGTGGCAAACGTATATTAATATAATTGATTGATATCATGAGTTATAGTCGAGCTCCGTTGAGATTTCTTTTTCACACATGGAAATGAGCTAGAAGTTAAGGAATCACCATGCTTACTGCTATCATTTTTTTGTTTTCTTTCTAAATTAGTGCTACTGTTTTGCTTTTTATTTTACATTGGTTTTGATGTGGTGGTTAGAAAGTTTTTTAAGTTGCAGTTACTATGTTTTTCAAGCACCTATAATTGCATTTTTGAAGATTTTGTTATCAAATCGTTAATTGAGTTGCTACTGTATTGCTTGTGGAGCTGTTATTGAAGTTTCGTTAAACATCTACAAAATTATTCTCGAAGAGATACTAAATTGGTCTTTATGCTGCTACTAAATCATTAGTTGAGTTTGCATTATATTATTCATCGAGCTGCAACTGAATCATTCTAAAATTGCTATACACTATTACATTTTTAACCATTGCCGGTGATTTTTAAATCGCCGGCAATATTTTTTATCATTACCGGTGATTTTTTCCCTAAAAATCGCCGGCAATGTTTTTTTTTTAATCATTGCCGGCGACTTTTCCAGCAAATCGCCGGCAATGATAAAAAAAATAAAAATAAAAGACATTGCCGGCGATTTTTGGGGAAAAAATCGCCGGTAATGATAAAAAACATTGCCGGCGATTTAAAAATCGCCGGCAATGGTTAAAAATGTAGTAGTGATATTGAATAGTTCATTGTGTTGCTATTAGATCGTTAGATGAGCTGCTACTAGTGATTGTCGAGTTGCTACCCTAAAGCACCATATAACCTTTATACGCACACTGTTACTAAAAAAAACACACACACACACACACTACTATTGAAAAAGTATTGCACTACATAATTTTGAGCTAGTTGATACTAAATCATTATTTGCTGCTAATTAAGTTTTGTCAAGTTGTTATTCCATATTTTTGTTGGAATTTTATCATATTTATATCGAGAGTGATACCGAATTTTTTGTACACTGCTACTTAAGTGAAGTCCTATCGTTTGTAAAGAATCAAATAAAAGTGAATTATTTGTCAAACTACTAAATCGTTAGTCGAGTTGCTACTACATTGCTCGTTACCATATACCACACAACTCCTATCAGTACACGGATACTACAAGATAATGCACGTTACTAGTCATACGAAAATGCAAATATATACTGAATCTCTATACGCACACGGCTATTGAAAAAACATGCACAAAAGGTGCTATTAAAAAAATCAGTACCACCTCGGCAATGATCTATTCAATTCTAGAATAAGTCAGTAGGGCTAGTGATCAACAAAGTTCTATTTTTTTTTCAATATTATTAATCATTTCCAATATAAGATCAGTAGCTGCATATATACATATTCAAAAGATCTTTCATTCATACAAATTTAGTATCAGTCCCCGATAAAAATTCAGTATCAGTCCCTAATATAAATTCAGCAACAATTTCAATACAATCTCGGCAACCGTTTCATTACAAATTTAGTAGCAGCCGCTACACATTCAATAATACAAGTGATAATAATTCAGTACATGCTTCAAAAAATACAATATCAACTTTAAAAATATAGTATCAGCTTAAAAAAAAGTAGCATCAACACTCCATACAATATCAGCTTCAAAATTGCACACAGTAGCTGTCGATACAAATTCAATAACACAATTGATAATAATTAGCATGAACTTAGAAAAAAGTAATATCAACTTCGAAAAATGCAGTATCAGCTTCGAAAATGCAGTATCAGTTTTCAAAAATGCAATATCAGCTTAAAAAAACAGTATCAATTTCAGTATAAACTTTGAAAAAAAAATGGTATCAGCTTCGAAAAATGCAGAATCAACTTCAAAAATGCAGTATCAGCTTTCAGAAATGCAAAACAGCTTCAAAAATACAATATCAATTTCAGTATCAACTTTGAAAAAAATAATATCAACTTCGAAAAATGCAGTATTAACTTCGAAAAATACAATATCGTCTTTAAAAGTTAAGTAACATATTTAAAAAATAGCTTTAAAAACATAATAACCTCAAAAAGATATATATAATAGAAGCTCAAAAAGAGTTCAGTAGCAACTTCAAAAAATACGTAGAGTAAACAACTTTAAAAGAAAAATTCATAACAAATTTAGTAGCCAATTTGAAAACGAAAAAAGAAAAAATACAATAAGAGTTTCAAAAATGCAGTAATTACTTTAAAATACGTAACTATCGTAACTAGCACTTTAAAAACGCAATATCAACTTTTAAAAACAAACAATAGCACCAGAGAAACGAATTAACTATGAAAAAATACGTCATAATCAACAACATTGTCAATCATAAACATTTCCAAAGCTACGGAAATTCAATTGTTTATTGTGAGAAAACAAAGTCCAACGGTATAAAACTTAAAAGAAAAGTAGTAGCAGCAGTACATCAAAGGATCGACAACATTCAATTGTTCATTGTTCATTGTATGAGATTTTTCTGATACTGTTGCTACAGTAGCAACTTCTTCAAATTTACATAAACACCTTAATTTTTGCATAATTAAGGACATGACAACCTCCTTTGACCGCGAGCTCGAGAACATCTTCATTTCTGCCAACTGAAAGTCGATGCGCGCCGGCATCAACCTTAGAGATCGACTTTATGTAGAAGTTTCATGGTGTGAAGGCATAGAAGTGTTGGCTATTCTTTGTAATTGGACAAAATACAATAGACGAAGGCTCATTAATGAAGATGTTGAAATAACTTACCTTATCTCAATGGAAAAAAGGTTAATCATTCATTTGCATAATATATTTTCAATTAGGATAACACACTAGGTATGCATCCCTGATAATCTTGAACGTGTTCATGTGTGATATTTCATAGCTAAAGTTGCTTCTAAATCCAGATTCTATGTGTTCAATTTGTGTGAACTTTGACCTTGAAAAACTGTTTTTGAATTAAGGAAGATTTCTAGGAGAAAATTACTTTTGGTTCACATGTGACTTCTTGAGATTAGTCTTGTCTCCTGGGAATCTTTTTGCTTTACAGCAATGTCTACTTTATGTCATCCCTAAAATATGTTTTAGTGTTGCAAAACGTGCTTATCTTTTAACCACCAATTGGCTTTTCTGGTATGTAAGTTTTGAAAAGCTTTTGCCTCAATCAACACACTTTGCCTTAAATGGAAACTCTAAAGTTGACTTGTGTGTTTGTCTCTTGAGCATGCTTTTGTCCCATCAAACTGATTGGTGTTGTAGTAGGTCTGCTATAGGTCGGTTTTATGGCTGCTTATCACGTTCTATTAGCTGTCTAAACTGACTGGACTCTTTTGTCTATATAAGGGATTCCAAGGCAGCCTTGGCTCCTTGGTTGAGTGAGTATTATTTTGGTTGATTTTTTGAGAGCACAAAATTGTGTAGTTTTCTCTCTTCACTTCTCTTCCCTTTCTGTGTCTACGCTGTGCATGTAAGTCATAGATTATCATTCACAAAAACTGTTTTCAAAATTCATATGCATGATTGCATAAGTGCATTCCATTGAGATAGGTATGGAGATGCCCAACCCGAAGAAATAGATCACGAAGATTTAACTTTCAAATAGTTAAGATCTGAGTTGATGCTTCTAGACACTTTCCACTTGTAAACACATAAGTCAAGTAGTGTAGCTCTGTTTAGAATTGGTAGTCACACTAGTTAGGATAACATACGGGCTATGTATCCCTAGAGTACAAGAGTCTTGTAAGTGTGTGTGTTACTTTATAGTGGAAAGGTTTGTTCCTCAAGAGTTAGGGGCACACAGTTTCCCCCTAGTTGCAGGGTTTATGCGTTAAAGAAAAAACACTCTTGTGTTATTCTTTACTTATAGCTTTTACAGTTCAAACACTTGTATCCTGTAATTTGGAATATGTCGTCAATCTGCTATTCCCGAGTACAGTTTAAACGAAAAAGTTGAAAAATGCCTATTCACCCCCCCCCTCTAGGACCTTTATGGTGCGGTGATGGTATGCGACGAGGTCGCGAAGCAGTTCTACGCGGCGGCGAGCCGAGCCCGACAAAGGCTTTTAGGGGCAGAGACGTGGAGGCTGCCGATGGCGACGACGAAGCTCACAAACCGAGCGGCGCAACATGTCAAGGAGAGAGGCGAGTGGTGTGGCGCGGCGGCACAGCGAGGCCGTGAGGAGAGGCGGCGCGTCGAGGTGAGCTGCTAGCGTGCTATTACGTTTCAATGAGAAAGAGAGAGAAATGAAAACAGAAAACGTAAATTTGTATTATATTTCTCATATAAATAAAAGGGTAAAAACGTAAATTTATATTTTTAATTTGTCTTTATTTGTATGATTTTGTCATTGATTGTCTAAAATAAGAGGTCTCGACCTAATATGTCTCCTCATATTTGTCATTTTAGTGTAGTTTGCTAAAAATGAAAAATGAAGAATTATCAGAGCTAGGTTGTGGATTATGAACCCACCACACTTCCGATGCGCTTTATTTATTTATTACTAAAAATATGTCATTTTACTAAATTTATGAAATAATTAATGTACTAAGACATTAAAGTACTATTTTGTAGAGTATAGTTGGAGAAAACTAAGATTATTGAATAGATTCAAATTCACCGTCCATAAAAAAACAAAAAAAAAACAAGACCTCGCATAAAAAAATAAAAAACAAGACATGTGCTTGAACTTAACACAGTTTAACACTGTCTTGGCGGTTAAATTAGCAAAGAAAAATGAAAGTTGTTGTTTTAATTAGTAAAAAATAAAAAGACGTACCAGAGCCAAGTTTTGATCCTGAGACCTGTGGGTTATGGGCCCACCACACTTCTGCTGCGCCATTCTGATGTTTTTATTTGTTTATTACAAAAAATATGTCATTTTACTATTTTATGTAATAATTAACGTAGAATATCGTAAAGCATAGTTCGAGAAAACTAAAAATTTTGAATAGCAAATTCACCGTTCAGATCCCAAAAACGATTGACAACAATTTTGCCTTTATTAAAAATCTGGTTCATCAATAAGGTCATAAAACTCCATCCCACAATCTGAAAAAAAATATTGTTAAATTCTTCATAATTTTGAAATTACTACTTTTTAAGTGCAGTAGTAATTGAATGATTTTATAATGTGTAAAACATAAATATACAAATGAGTTATTTGCAGTTTACTTTCTCTTATACACTATTCATCAATATTTGACGTTAGTGAGATTATAATAAATATGTCGCACACTTATAGTGTTCCGTACTCATAGTACCCACCAAATAATGCTCCTAAAGGGGTGACTAATATATTTTTAAACCTACCATGCAATAATTGAAAAGCTTTATAGCTTGATCATAACTCATAATTACCTAAGAATAATAATATGCCTTGATCAAGTCTGTACCAAAAAAAATTGAAGGTCTAGCACTAGCTACTCTCTTCACAATGCCTACTGTGAACTACACAGAACTCCCCAGAATTTTTTTCAAGACAAAAAAAAAAGAGGTGAAGCATGGAGAGAGGTTGATCAACAAAAGCAAAGCTAGATGAACAATGTATAAACTCCATTTTCACTTGGCTTCTGATCAAACCCCATCATTTTGCTATCTCCAAGATGTACGTGCTGCGCTTTAACTACGCGACAATACAAACGATAGAGCTGGATGGAACCTCAGGTCAAAACAATAACAATGGAAGAAATGCGGCTGGTATGAGATACTGCAGTTTGGAGACTTTCAGATTTGGACTCCAGCCTCCGACAGGGCTTGAAGGTGCAATTGCCGAGATTGGTGTAAGCGTGCTTGAGTTTGAACTGTTTCATGATATATTGCAAAGTTAGAGCCAAATAATGTGTTATATATTTGAAGGGTTTAGTTAGAATTAATATCTGAAATAATTAGAGGGGCTAGTATTCTCACCTTCCTGTAAATCTACAAGATCCATAACCTGCACAACCATGGAGAGAGAATCATGAGGAAGTATACATAAGAAAACTCGTATACTGATACGCTCAAGTTGAGAGTTCAGATAGCAGCGAAAACGATATTAACCTACTTTGAAGTTAAGAGCAAGATGATACCCAATGAAAGGAAACAAATGTTGATTAGAATGATGAACACAAGAATGAAATTATTTGTTGCCAAAAGTAATACTTGAGCTAATAAGATGATCACATCCTATATTTAAGTCTATAACTACTTAAAGCTGCGGTTCAGTATAAGCTTTACTTGATATAGGTACCCTCATCTTTTTTATACACATAGAAAGTGGTGGAGTGAAACTTACTGGGATCAACATTAGTTATCTTAGCTGTGCCATCGAAATCACACGTTCCACCAGCGCTCTGCATTCTTTGATAGTAATCATTATAGGCATATGAAGCGTGGTTTGCAAGTGTATTAGGAAGATAGCATCCATGGCCGTTTTGAATTGGAGCGCAATCAGCTTGGCCTTGCCCACAAGCCCAGTTAATGGCATCTTGCAACTTATCAGGGTCTGCATCAGTGTTCGCCACACAGAAAGTACCTGATGGATTTCCGGTTGGAGAAGTACTCAAACTCAAAGGATAAACAGCCGACCCGTTAGTGAAAAGCACACCCCAATTTTTCTCCGACACTGGCCCTGGCCTCTTGTCTTCATTGAACAACTCGTAAATATAAGTGTTGATGGGAAAAGTTGGGTTACTCGGTGGACCTGAATCATTTAACACTCGGCTGATCAAGTTATTCGTGTACGCCTGAGCATTCTCTGTAGTTGCATCAGGTTCATTGGATCCACCCAACCATGGCCAACCGGTCTCCGTAACAACAACAGAAATTCCAGTAAAATTGAGAGCCTCTATGGAATAATATGTGGCATCAACCATTGCATCGAACATGCTGGTATAGTGGAATAGAGTGTTTGGATCAACAATCTGCTTGACCGAAGGAAGCGGTTGGAAAAGAGCATAATCTATAGGGAAAATTCCATCACCCTTTTTGAAACCATAATATGGATAGGCATTTAACATGTAGTAGGAATTTGTGTTCTTCAGAAACTGCAGGATTTGGAAAACCGTAGAGTTCCATGCTGGATCAAACGTGGCAGTGGAGGGAGGGAAGGCCTTGGGGATTACATCCATGGACTGTGGAGTCGAAACTTTGACCTGGTAGTTCAGATTCGTAGCAACTAGAGCTTTGTGAATATAATTCATAGCAGATACCAAAACTGGTGAAGCGTGAGGAATCTGAGAAAGAACCTCACTGCCAACGGCAATGGCTGTGATGTTGGTATTAGGCAAGTAAGCTGCAACATTTTTATTAACCCAGGCTGCTGCTGCCGCTGGAGACTCCCCTATCCCTAGGACTTCTTCGTTTGTGACACCTACGATCACCTCAATCCCACTGTTCGAAAGGGCTCTCAGCATGTGAGCATCAGCGTCATAAAGCCGAAGATTTGTTATTTGATGGGCCTTAAGCATTGCAACGATTTCTACCCCAGATGGAAGGTCTGAAACATCAGTACCAATGTTCACCCCTATGAATGCACCTGCAAATTTCAACATGTGATTTTACTGACTTGAAAAGAACAAAGAATCAACATATAAAATTACAAATAGAGCAAGTCCATGAACACGAATTTGTGATATGCGATCGTTATGTTTGCTACTATACGGACTAAAACAGTCAGAAAAACATGATGGGAATGACTACATAAGCCATCTAAGAGGAAATTCAAGTAGGTGATCTCTTAGATACTTTATCCAAATCAAGGGAAATAATAAAAGATGAACCAACAAGGAGCACAACACGTATGTAAAACTTACCTAGTCCATTGGTGAACATGCCAACTAGGAGCATTAACAGGAGCACACTCCATCTTTCCGGCATCATTTGTACCGATGCCACTACTGCAAGTTATACCTCCTGTGCAGTGCCTATAGCTTTTAACTCCTTACCTGACAACAACATTCCGATGTCCATACACAGAGTTCAGTCACAGCTTTTGCTTATGAAATAATGTAGCATTTGAACAATCGGAACAATGTGAATGACTCAAACATATCACGGCTTAACACAACATTTGACATGGGATGCTACATTCGACATCTCTCAATTAAACCAAATCTAAACTCGGACTTTCATCCAAATAACAACTACTTCGGGTAGTCAGTTCTGTCAAAGTTTTAAACTTTCCTTCTTCACATTCTTAACAAGCAATTCAGCTTCATTTTCAAGCACAAAAGATGCGCATAAACTTCAATGGAATCATGAAAAGCCAGTCACTCCTACCCAGAAGTTGAAAAAGCCCAGAAAAACATAAAACACCCAGATAAAGAAAACCGAAACGCCAATGCCAGATCCAGCCACTAAAAACATTAATGGCAAAGAAACCCAGAATCTGAAACATAAGTAATAATAAATAGACATAAAAATCAATACCTTCTAGAAATCAAAGTTACCTGATTCAACTTCCCCAGCCAGAAAGTTACAATCTTTATAAGGATTCAAACAAAACAAAAAACACCCAAATGAGTAAAAACTAAATCTACTTAACACAACACACAGCCATAGAAGCTTCCCACTATGCAGAACCAAATACAAGAATCCAAAGACAGATTCTTTTTTCTTTCTTTTTTCTAAAGTGAATGTGGAAAGCCAGAACACACTTGTAGATACTAGCACAATGTACAAAAAACCCTCCATTAAAAACAAACCCAGAAAATAGAACATCTCTGACAAGCTCTAGACCCCACCATTACAATCATAGTAATATAATGATAGAGCAGTAACATTAAGAATAAAGAAGAACAGAGATTACTTAACGAGAGAGAGAGAGAGACCTGTTTGGTTGAAGCTACTTCAGTACCAGCTAGAATGAAATGAGTGAGCTAAGCTGAGACTTCTACTTGAACTGAGGGCAGCTCAACTAAGAAAGCTCAAGCCTTTAGAAAGTTTGAAACTTTGGTCGGTTCTTTCTTTATTTGGTTCATCTTTTTCTGCTTTTTTTTTGTGGGGACAGAATTGTGTCATTGGTCAAACACAGTATTGTAATTTTGATATTTGGACCATAGGGATTATCGCCAAAGGATATTGAGAAATTTTAATTTATTATTTGGGTGAATTTTAGTTTCAATTTTTCTTTTCTATTTCACCCGTAAAAGTCTCTCTTTTTTTCCAAGCTGGAAAGACAGAAAATGAAGAGAAATTTTATTTACACATCCCTACTTATTAAATACGCATTCTTTTTTTATGAATCAACTATTAAATTTCAGAGTTGATTAAATTACTAAAATAAACAAAAAAAAATAAAAATCTAATTTATTGAATTTCTCTTATTTCAACTTTATACGTTCACAAGCGTGCTTCACAAACTTAGAAGTTGAAGATCAAACTCTAGAACACTTAAATCAGTTATCTATCAATTGCTATAGAAGCGTAATACATTCTAAAGTAAATGATTCATTCGCATCTGTTCACTGAGGTATAATTTTTCATCATTGACTGAATTTTGATATATGTCTTTGAATTCTGGTTTTGCGTTCTAAAAGGTCATACGGAGACTTTCTAAACCCCTTTGTATAACTAGGTTCTCCTTTTCTAGTAACGGAACAAGGTCAAAGCAAATAATAGGTCTTTTGAATTAATCGCTTACTAAGAAAAGCTTTACTAATCTAATAAATGAGGGGTATTTTTGAATTTTTAAGGGTGCGTATTTAACAATTGTTGATATAATAAAGTTAATGGTTGGTGGATAAAAAAATGGGTGTGTATCTAACAATTTAAGATTTGTGAATAAAATCACTCAAAAATGAAAGAACAAAAGCTACCCATTACTCCAAAAGTCATGTAATAGTTGTGGTTATGTTTTTTCCAAACTCTAACTCAGTGATGATAAATCATGTAATAAACAAAAAGAAAATTTTATCGAACGGTATCTCAATTTTCGCTGATTTTAAATATTCATACTTAAATTTTATAAAATATTATAATCATACTTTAACTTTTGACACCGTCCCAAAAATCATATTACTCCGTTTCAAATTGCATAATTCCAATGATATAAAAATTAACAATATAAGACGGAATAAATAACAATATTGGACTAAAAAAGATCATGGCCACTCTTACTCCAAAAAATCATGTCAAAATTGGTAACATGGTAATAAATTGGACTAAAATGTCGATGAGTTGTAGTCCAATGGTAAGGACTCACACCGTGATCTTTGAAGTCACATGTTTAAATCTCATCAAACATTAAATTCTATCGGTTCACCTTAAAAAATAAAAAAATAATTGGACTAATCAAGGTAAGAGGAAAGGGAATATGGCCTTATGGGACAGCAAGGCTCATGCACAATGCGCATTGCAATGACCAATTTCAAAAGGTAGGGGGGAAACTAAGCTCTCCATTGTAACACAATAGAGTGAGTCTCAAACCTTCACGGCTAAACCATTTATAATGAAACTCTGGCAGCATGAAATGAGAGCATGATAAAGATCTAGACTTTGATTCAAAGCTTCTACATTAAACCGAAACAAACAGCATTCACTACAAAATCTTTGAGTGAATCCCCATAATCAAAAAGTACAGCAAAACAGCGGAGGAAACAAAATACAACATGGAAGTCCCAAAGATGGCAAAATAAGTTATACTTCAGAGAGAAGTTCAAACATTTAGACAGTCTTGCTACTCGTTCAGTGACTAGGAGACCTGTCTCCATTTGGTGCTCTTGAGTAATCTCCGTGAGGAGGACTGCGCAGCCTGGGGCTCAAGCTTCTTCCGGTTCGCTTTGGACTTCGGCTTCTGCTCTGACTCGGACCCCTAACTGGACTCGGACCGCGACTACTTATCACTATTTTGGGAGATGGGGAAAACGACCTTGCTTTCTCTCTACTGTACCTTCTTCCTTGGGGTGAGACAGATCTGATCCAAGAACAAAACGAGTAAAGTTTTAAATCATATAAACTGCAGAAAGCTGTGGGCACTATCATGAACCTTGACAATTTACAAGTTTACCTCGAATACTCCCTTCCTTTTGGGGGAGGGGAATCATAGGAAGGGCTACGGGGTCTAGATCTTGCATGACGCGGAGGTGGAGATCTGGAATAACGTGGAGAGTGTGAATAGCGAGGAGGAGACCCTCCTCTACGATCACGAAATCGACCACCACCACCGCCACCACCCCTGGAGCTGATAAAACATTTGAAATGATAAGTAGCATTAATGCAACTCGGACTCTATAGAAAATAGTATCTCGATAAAAACATTTCATTCATGGCACATCCAAAGAAACAACAGGCAGTGAGTGTTTACCTTGGGCGGTCCCTTTGCCTCATATCCTGTGGCTTCTTCCTGTTCTCCTCTGCAAATACAACAGTTACCTCACGACCAAGAAGAACCGAACCGTCCATTTGATATTTGGCTTCAGCAGCATCTGTAGGATCCACAAATTGGACAAAACCGAAACCACGAGGTTGCCTGGAACCAAAATAAAGATGTCAAAAGGGGCAACACTTAAATGATAAGTAATCGAGAAATAATAAAGTACTTTACACGCCATAATATTTCCTATAAGTGCCAGAATAATCACCAACTTATATGGATGACCATGATAAAAAGCAAGCACTTGGCTGCTGACCTTTCAAGTGTCAGTTTAAAGGTGACTTGAAACTCTTCAATTGAGACTTGGAACATCCTCACATAGTATTCAAACCCAACTTCCTTCAAATCTTCACTACCATTAACATCATCTTCAAAAGACCTCTAATTACTCGATAGTTGTCTTCAAAACTTTAATTTCACACATAAAGAACCCCCTTTAGTGAGCAACATTCTTCATAGTAGGTCAAACTATGTCATATCAGGAAACAAAAGAAATAAAAAATAAAATCATAAAGCTCGTATGGATTCTTAAGGTAGTAACAGTAGCCTTCTTTTAGGTGAACAAACGAAAATAAAACATAACCACTAGAAAAGTTTCGAAAATCAAAGAACCTCAAAGGTTACTACATTTTAGTCATTGATGTAAAACATAACAATGATTTACAAAGTAGGCCAAGAAAATTTAAGAAAACACAAGGTAATCTCGAATCTCTTAAGAAAGATATTCAACAGCGATAATGTCACAAAATCTGCTCACCCAGAGTAATAATCCTTTGGCAGGTAAATGTCCTTCAGAGGACCAAACTGCCCAAATGGCCTGCGAAGATCATCCGGCCTGTAAAAAAAACAAAAAATTGACAAAATCATTAACCAAACACTAAAACTACCTATTTCAAACCCCACAAAATATTCACCAGCCAACAAGAGCAAACCTGCAATCGTGACGAAGGTTACGGACTAGAAGACTCGTCGGAAGATCCCTATCTCTACTGTTACCACCACTGTACCGACCCCTCGGGCTCGGACTCCTTCCTCTCCCACCATATCCTCCTCCGCCCCTCGGAGGCGGCGACAGAGTGTAACTCCTTCCCCTCATTCTACTCATTCTTAACTCAACCTTTTTCGCAAACCCCCTGCACTCAAATTTCAACCATACTTCAACTCACATAGTCCAATTTCACAAACAACAGTATAAATCAATAATGACCTACATTAACCCCTAAAACAATAATGACCTAAACCTAAACCCTAAACATATAAACAAAGCAAAGCAATGAAAAGCAAATTGAGGTAAGCGAAGAACAACAGATAGATAGAGGAAAACCGAGGACGGCGAATCGAGCGGCAGCGAATACTGACCTGAACTTGCCGGCGGCGGCGCGTGAGCAGCTTTCGGTAAAATCTCACTCAGTAAAACTGGTGAGAGTTTTTTGTTTTTTGTTTTTAATCTGAAAGGGGGCTTTTGTTTTCTCTCTCTATCTCTCTAGGGTTATATACCCGCCTTTTAAATTTAGAATTTCAAAATTACCCTTCAGAAAACATTAAATTTACGAGCGTGTCCCTTTTCTTCTTCATTTTAGCTTCACAGAAACACAGAAAAGCTCTCGCCTCTTTTTCTTTTTTTGGGTTCGTCTTCAGTGATCTGATTTATCTCAAATCTCTGATTTCACGTCGGATTTTTTTTTTACTCTCAGGTGATCATTTTCACCTCCGGCGAGTTCAATTTTTAAATCAATTTTGAGTTTGGAGTTGACTTGGTTCGGTGATTGTGGTTTTATAGGGTTGAGTGATATAAAGACGAGTGCTTTTGTTGTTGTCGTTTGTTTTTGTGCAGCGATGGAGGAGCAATTCGTGCTGAGAGTTTCGCCTTCGGTTGCTGAGAGATTGGATCGTCTTCTGAGCGAGAATGGTTCTTCGACATCAGACGACAAGTCGTTGGATTTGAGCTTTGAAGGTGAGAGATTGAATATGCATTAGCATTTTTTTTTTTTTAAGTTTAAACTGTTGTGTGATTAGTTATATAATTTTGATCATAGTTGAAGGTGTGAGCTGTATTGAAATGGTGATTTGTAGTATATAAGATAAGATCAGGATTGCGATTAAGTAATGATTTAGAGTAATGTTAAATTGGATATTAGAGTATGTTGCTTTTGTAAATTTGAAAGAAACAAAATTGCAGAGGATGGCCCCAGCGGAACATTCGTTATTGGGAATGACCGTTTCCCCGCATCGTGGTTGGATCTTCCGACTGTTGTGGAGTCCTACAAAACGTATGATGATAGTGTTTTGATTAAGACCGCAGATATTGGGCAGGTGGGGTTTCCGTATATCAAATTTGAAACCGATGCAAGCGTGTCATGTAAAGGGATTTTATGTATTTTTTGGGGGGGGTTTTGACAGATGATTATGGTCAGAGATCCAGATGATCCACCTCCGGATTCAGTGGAGTACAGGCATGGTCTCACACCTCCTACGAGGGATGCTCGAAAATGAATGTTTCGCAGGGAGCCTGATCTAAATGTAGCGTTACTCTCTTTACATTTGATCTTTCGTGTACTAACGATAAGATCGAGTAACTTAGTGTACATATCCTTCACATCTGGATGTTTATTGCTGATGGTTATATTGTTGTGTTTTACAGCCTGAGCTTGTTCAGCATGTTGAGCAAGATCTACTGAACATTGGCGCCGGTGGACCAGCTGACAGTATGGATATCCTTTTTCACAATGTTTGATCAATTTTTTTCCGTTATATTTTTGGTAATTGTGGGTACTTATGCCTGTAGACTATATATTGTGAAGCCTAGAATGTATGGTATTTGTGATGATTTCCTAGGCCTTGTTTTCTGAACGCTGCATAAACTTACAATTGTACGTATTTTCTTTAGCTGAAAATATTTCACTTGCCTTTTTCTCCTTTTCATAGATCATTTTGGTCCCTGTTTTCATGAGGTTTAGAATCGTAGTGCTACAACAAAGAACATGCGACACTATCTCCCTGATAAAAAACATAAACTCTTGTAGACTTGTGATGATGGATTTGGCATTATTGTTCTTTGATACACTGAATTTCTGAATTATATGTGGTCTGTTTTGTAAATCCCTAACTCAATTGCTTACAAATTGAAGTAGCTCAGCAAGAGAAGGATGGAGATGGCAATGCTGGTGATACAAGTCAAAATCCTGCGCCTGCACCTGAATCAAAAACTGATGTTTCTGAGACTGCTACTAATGCCAGGGAGCCTGATGCAGAGCCTGATAGAAGTGACTCCGATGAATCTGACGATTCAATTTGAAGCAAACACTTACAATCGATCGGCTGATATCTTTGCTGCTTCAATCTTCTTAAGGAAGTTGGATGAAAGATGTACCAAAGAAGAAGGGTGAAAGCTTGTATAATCTGTAGATCTTTTTATGGTATATGTAATGGAGAACATGTCTTCAAACTTTGTACATCTACAAGGCTATATGACAAGTTTCAGTCTTTGTTCTTTGTAGAATGCTGATGCTAATGTCGTTTCTGAAGTGTTGCTTGAGTGTTTGGGCTGCTGTCAAACAGCACAGACCAGCACCCACTATAGTCTTTGGTCTATTGGGCTCTAAATATGCGTCCTTTCTTTCTATCAATATGCTAAAGTCTTGGCCCTCAATCTTTCCGAGTAAAATATCATTGGTGTATGAGCAGTATATATATATGACAACTATGTTTTCTTAATTATATCAAATATCGCTACCTCTCGGTAAGTGTCGGTATCCAATCCTCAATGCTTGTGTGTATTGTGATGTACGTATTTGGTCTAGTTTCTTTGATTTTTGTTATTTTTTTTAGTTGTGTTTTTGCATTATTTTCCTTGTGTAATATTTAAGTATGTTCTGCCTTAATTATTTAATGGAGTTGTTATCTTTCAAAAAAAAAAAAAAACTCAAAGAAATCCGTTACAAGCATATAATATATGTACACAGGAGTCACCCAATTGGTTGTTTATAACAAAAGTCAGAACTAGCGCCCGACATTGACTTCTTAAGTCCATAAAGACATAAAAGGTGCTCCGAATCCGATAAAATGCCAAACAATGTTAGTAAAAAAAAACGTCAGCATTCCATCTAGGTAAGTGACTTCTCCCTGAGAAGAATGAACAAGCACTAGAGTCAACTCTGTTTCCTGATTCGTGAATACTCGAGATAATTACGATTGTATTTCGACATCACACATCAGTGGTGTTTAAAAAATGTCGATGTTCCATCCAGGTAAGTGACTTTTTTCCGAGAAGAATGAACAAGCACTAGAGTCAACTTTGTTTTCTGATTCTTGAATACTCGAGATAATTACGATTGTAGTTCGACATCACACATCAGTGTTGTTTATATAACAACTTGCTTTGCTTTGTTATCTTTTTATGTGAGAATCAACAAATTTCAACTCATCGAACAGAGTTGATCACATGCTTGAACATCAGAAAGCTTGTATCAGAGAATGCTTGCATGAGCCATGAGGTGGTATGATATGATATATAAGAAACTAAAGAAAGACTAGCTCTTGCAAATTGTTGCACTGCAGCAAAGAGCCAGCTAATATTGTGAGGTTTCGAGTCTTAAAACTCGTCTTGGAAGACTTAAAATTTCCATGTGATCCACACGCTGCTAGTACTCGTAGTCCTAGCTAGCTCAGCTGCTTAAAACAAATTGTTAATTTCCTTATTCCAGATCTGATTTTTCCGTAGTACTATATCTACGTACGTACTTGTCTATATGAAACCTCGGATTCTCTAGCAGCCATGGTCTTCACAATTTAAAAATGAAGAAAGACATCCTGTTATGATGAGTAATGAGCATGATCATATCTTCCCTCATTATTCATATTCGTTTTTTTTTTCTTTTCTTCTTCTCCTTCTTCTTCTCCGGCCGGTTTCGGATCGGATGAGATCGAGTTTTTTATTTATTTTTCGATACAAGAAAAACTGAAGAAAAAAAAGCAACTACAAACTAAAGCCCCTAGGGCATCTAAATTTCTTATATCAAACTGAACAGCCATATTGGCGGACCGAGGAATGCACCCAGATTCTTTTTTTTCTGATATGGAATGTCCTTGTTGGGCCAAATTATCCGTCACAAAGTTAGCTACTCGACCTAAAAACAATTCCACCAATCTCCAAATATCAGGAACAACTGTGGAAATCCTCGAGGGAGTGTCAATCTTCTTGTTGATGGGATGAGATGGAGTTCAAGCAGCTAGCACATGAAAACTTCAATAAAGAAAAGCTAAGAACGAAGTTAACACTGTTTTAACAACTAAGACTCCAGACTCCACCGCCGCAGGCACGGAGCCAAGTGGGGGCTAGGGTGGACCTTTCTCCCTGAATTTTTGTGAAAAAAAAATTAGTATATTATTATTATATAATATAAATATTATAATTTATTTGAAGTATATCTAAACTTCAATGACGCGTACGAGTGCATGACTAATTCAAATCTGACGACTTTGTAAGAATATCATTATATATTATTTCAATAATGAAGTCCAAATATTAGGTCAATTAGGAATATTTAATCTCTTACCAGGTTTAGGATTTTATGGTATTTTTTTCTTTATAAAACATCTACCGTTCCTGAGATTAAAATACAATTATTTTTATTAAGTTTATTAGATATGGAGAGATACTTCAAAAAATAAATCATCTTCTTCTATTCCAACATCAGATGAGGAACCACCTACGAAAATTCAAAAGAAGAATAATAACAATATGAAAAAGTCTCGTGCTGAAGATATTACATAAAAGTATCCATCGGATCCCGCTAAACGCCAGCCAATTTCAAGTTATCATCCTAACATTCAAGAAGAAGTTCGAAAATATTATCTACAATAAGGCCCTTGTCAACCTAAACATCATACTTTTCCTTTCACGGAATTTAGAGAAGAAAAAAAGAAGAAAAGAAGGTTTATTCGTGATTGGTTTATTGAATTTTCATATTGGTTAGAGTACAGAATTAAAGAGGATGCTGTATTTTGTTTATGTTGTTATCTTTTCAAACCATTTATTGGAGAACAAGGCGGTGGTGAAACTTTTCTTGGTGCTGGTCATAAATTTAGTAATTGGAAGAAGAAGCAAACGCTAATATCACATTTTGGAGGATCAAATATTACTCATAATCAGGCTGCGAGTAATTATGATGCTTTATCAAACCATAAACAACACATTGAGACTGTTTTGGCAAAATATACAGATCAAGATCGAATTGACTATCCTAACCGAGATTATTTTTTAAGTTTTTCATTTAGACTCCCCCTAAACGAGAATTCTGGCTCCATCCCTGCTCCACCGGAGCATGTTACCAACTCCTTTGGGTTTAAGCGTATCCTTAAGACTATAATCGAGCTCGTGGTGCATGTATATATACACAATTTGTACATTTATGATTGAATAAGAATGGCTTGAATGCAGTAGTAATTGAACTGTACGTATATGATTGGTGAAGTTAAGTTGGGTACGTTTTGTTAATGGTGTTATCCAAAGAGCCAAATTGCAGAATGCATATGGTTCGTGGTTGGTGGTGTTTATGATCAATGTACACATTCATGACAGCTTGTGTTAGCTCGATCAGTAGGTAAGATCTACACAACAAGCTGTGTTGACCCCATATCCATACATCTTTGATTGCAACTATATATATGGTGATCAAGCAATTGAAATAAATATATTTCCATGCAAAATCTGATTAGGTTACCGACGGTCCATGCATGCATGCATGCCCAAGTGTTACAACTTAATTCGACTATTGAAATAAACCTGTATATATTAAGATCTAAAATTTGAACGTAGAGATTCCAAAATATGATTAATATGTTTGTGTAATGCCTGCTCCTAAAAATGACCCCCAAAAAAAGTGAGCCCTAAGTAGAAGGATCATGTATAAATATACCGATACACATATAATATGAAATTATCAATCATGTGCGGGTAACATAATATATATGATGCTAATGTGTAAATATGTTATCACAATATATAATTGAGCAAGGTAGTTCTTATACTTCTTCACATATATATATCATTGATATCTCCATTCTCCAACGTATCTCTTCAAATTTGTTCTCTTATTTAACATGAATTATAGATCATCCAATGATAGGATATCATTAGATCGAGGACTACTTTGTATAATTAGTTCAGATCAACTACTAGACATGCATGTTTGGTTTAATTTGATTAATTAGCTGTTGTGTGCGGGTACGTGCATGTTCCCCCATAATTATATGCATGCTTCATTTGCTCATGCAACGTTATAGAGCATAATTTTAAAGCGTGCATGCTACATGCCTACATATGATTCCATCCATGTCTTCTTATGTTCTTAGTTAATTAGTACATTGATGCGATTAATTAAACCCGAATTACGTCATAAAAAAATAATTAGTTATGATTTTATATATATTGAATTGAACCACTAAACATGTACAAGAGTTTTGATTTTTTATTTGTTTCTTGCTCTTGTTTGTCCCCTTCATTATCTTCTGTATGCATGTACCCTAATATAACGCATTTACAAAGTTTGTATAGCTAGCTAATTAACATATATATTGGAAAATTCAATTATATATGGTAGCTAGCTACATATTACAATTCAAGTACAAATAGTTACACGAGGTCGGATTACATATGTATTTTTGGTTTAGTTTCTACGTACTTAAACAGCTAAATTACGTGGTTTGCTCTATACATTTTATAGAACCTTGTTTTCTCTTTAATTAGTATAATTTTATCGATGACTTGCATCCCGAAGTCAATCTTCATGAGTTCATGTGATTATAGGTGCAACTGGCCGGGGTCTGACTTTTGCAATGTCACACTATGATTACCTTTAGTAATATATATAATGTCAACCAACAACTTCTCCCAACTTGTTTCCTATCCTTAAAAAAAAAAACTTATCAACTTGTTACTTGTCTCAAGGAGTGAAGAGATGAGCTAGCTAGCTCGTATTGTCAAATTTTGTAAAGAACAAATGGCATGGACAAGCATCAGCTAGTTACAGAGTACCTAATGGAGCTAATTAGATCTCTAGCTTAAGTAGGGTTTGTGAGCAATTAAGCTATATAATTAATTTTGATGAGTACACTTATTATATGGTGCGGAACACAAGTGTACACAAGATATTTGTCAAAATTTAAACTGCATTGAGCTTATATAAATAATGCACGAGAGAATGTTGATCGTAGGTTATATTCTCTTACACATTTATGTTCCGCATAGAATTATTCAAATTTTGACCTCCATCTTATAACTCATTTGCTTCCTTTGTTTTTGATCAATTAGCTACGTAGCCAAGCAATTAGGTGAGGTAGGATAATCGACGTACATAATATATACGTACATACACCATAAAATATTAGACTACATATTAGCTTTACTTTAAAGTCAATTTGGTAACTAAATTAAATATACACTGCATGGTTGACATGTTCCTCACTTTTATCTTAGACTCGTGAGCATGTGTTTGAAAATTTCAAGTATTAACGAACCCTTTCTTACTCTTTTCAAGTGGAATTGAATTGCGAGCATTCAATTTCTCGATAAATGACCGACTCAATCTTAATTAATACCTATCTACTCGTTGCTTGTTTGACAAGATCTTCGTCGATGTGAAGGATGTGGGTCTAGCTAGTGTTACATATATAAAACTTGGAGAACAAGTATTTTGTAGAAATATTGGACATTGACTTTTAGGTTAAAACCAATCAGGAGAAGAGACACTGTAGAACGACAGTGATACAAGCAAGCTAACATTCGGATCGGAATTAGTCTTTTGAAATTAGACCAGACGTCCCCTAGCCTTTAAAGAAGCTTATGATGTAGCCATTTTACCTTAAAATATTTAAGGATAAAATTGATTTCAATCAACAAACGTCTTTCTCACTCTCTTTTCAATGTCTTTCATGTTAAATTATAAAATGTTAAATTATAAGTACATGAGTCATTACCAAAATATTGATGCACGCGTTTTATCTTTGTATTATATGTGTGCGATTATAAGATCATCCTAAGTAAATTGACTATATGACATTTGAGTCATGATCTGATGGTCAATAAATTATGTGTTCAGTTGTGATTAATTGTCGTTAAATCTACATCTGAGTGTCTAACGGTAGGTTATTAAAAAAAAGTTTGGAAATCAATTTATTATTAACCGTTGGATAGAAATCTAACAGTAATTGACCACGAAATTTATTGACCACCAAATCAGAACTGGATGACATTTTCTATAAATCTTTTCATTCTTCAATTCTTTTGTTTAATAACGTGGACGCGGCTCAAAAATCACCCTAAAATAAAAGTACGATAGTAATCTATAAGACCATATGACGTTCTCTAATTTTTTTCTTCTTCTTTTGATTTATGAGGTGGCCGTGCCTCAAAAATCACCCTAAAATAAAGTACGACAGTAATCTGTAATAGTAGATGAATGGATCAACCCTAGAAGAGTTGAGCTCGATTTAGAAGAGTTGTCTAACGTACCGTCGTACTCTAGCTATCAAATATATATATATATATATATATATATATACAGAGAGTTTCAAATGCGGACGTCCGCAGCATGAACAGTACTTACGGATTTGGCTTTTCTGGCCACTTCCCGGCCGAATTTGAGTAAACTTCGTTCTAGACATATGTACATACACCTGTGTAGATCATTTGTCTAGAAGAAACTTTTGGCTAATTCGATCTTTAAGGCCCTCAAAATCGCGTTTCAAAAAAACTGGACATAAATCTGTCCGGTTTATGTCCAGTTTTTTTGAAACGCGATTTTGAGGGCCTTAGAGATCGAATTAGCCAAAAGTTTCTTCTAGACAAATGATCTACACAGGTGTATGTACATATGTCTAGAACGAAGTTTACCCAAATTCGGCCGGGAAGTGGCCGGAAAATCCAAATCCGTAAGTACTGTTCAAATGCGGACGTCCGCATTTGAAACACTCTGTATATATATATATATATATATATATATATATATATATATATATATATACGGGGCTTTTCAGGTGCGGACGTCCGCACCGTCCGCACCCGTGCGGATTTTGGCTTTTCGCCGGCGTCCCGGTCACCGAATCCGATCTCCACCGTTCAGATTATAGGTATGCGTGTGTAGATTAACCCTGTAAAATTTCATCCAAATCGGTGATCGTTTGATACCTCAAAATCGCGATTTACCAACCGGAATACGAACGGTTCCGGTTTACTAATTTCTGTCCGTTCGTGTAAATCGCGATATTGAGGTATCAAACGATCACCGAATTGGATGAAATTTTACAGGGTTAATCTACACACGCATACCTATAATCTGAACGGTGGAGATCGGATTCGGTGACCGGGACGCCGGCGAAAAGCCGGAATCCGCACGGGTGCGGACGGTGTGGACGTCCGCACCTGATAAGCCCTGTATATATATATATATATATATATATATAGTCCTTCTCAAATGCGGACGTCCGTACCATGAACAGTACGTACGGATTTGGCTTTTCCGGCCACTTCCCGGCCGAATTTGGGTAAACTTCCTTCTAGACATATGTACATACACCTGTGTAGATCATTTGTGTAGAAGAAACTTTTGGCTAATTCGATCTCTAAGGCCCTCAAAATCGCGTTTCAAAAAAACTGGACATAAATCGGTCCGGTTTATGTCCAGTTTTTTTGAAACGGTTTATATCAACCCTACATGCTCATCGATCGTTCTAAAACCAGCCACAATATATCCACCGTCCATTCTCTCAATCAGCTTTGTATTCTTGAATTTGTGATCGATAAGATGCTATCTGCAACTATGCAAGCTTGGTTAGTAAGCCATCAATATCTTCCATCTTCTCTATCTCGGCTACTCCCTCCAGGTACGTTAATTAAAGGTCAAACTTGCCTGTGCATTTCTAGACCGGTTTGAACCGGCCGGCAGGATCACCCGCACTCTCTCACCATATCAAAAGGGCACAACGTACCCCAGCAAACGTCAACACATCACAATTAATAATATGATTTCATGCATGCATTGTAGGGTAGATCGAAGACCGACGAGTACGTACGGCCAGTCGTCGATCCAGAGTAAGCTACATTGATATCCAGAACAGAGTAAAATCCAAGTTGAGCTGACTTTTAATCTATGATCTTCCTTTAGTCAAAACCTACTGCAGCGTCGGGAACGTACTTGAGATTTGATTTAGAAGTCGGTGCTGACAAGTAGCAGCAGCACGAACAATAACTGCAATAAACTTGTGATAGAATTTGAAGCGCGTTCTGTTCTGTTCTATTCTTTAGGTATTAGCTAGATTTACTTGGTAAGACTACTGGAAAGTCTCACAGTCGGAGTTAAGGAACCGAAAGGTTTCCGTAGTACGTACTCAGAGCAGAGACAAGTGAGTAGTCAATTCCAGACCACCGTAGAATTATTATAATTATGCATGCATATATGATTTGAAGAGCTTCGCTAGCAGATCAAAGCTAGCTAGCTGTCAAAATGTTTTTTATATATAGTTCCCGCGTGTTCTCCAGCTTGCTATAGTATGCAATTCAAACTATATATGCATGCTTATAATCTACGACGGTTGTTATCAGTCGCGGCGGACTCAGAAATTTATTTGTGTGGGACGAGATTGAAAGAAGTGAAGGCATATACCAATAAAAATATGTAATTAGTTAAAAATTATTTTAGCAATTTCTAGCAAGATACATATACCCAAAATTTTCAGTGGGGCACCAATCTCCTCTGGGCATACTCGATCTGGGTTCGCCGATGGTTGTTACAGTCTCATTTTCGGATCTGGAGTCGGGTACGTACGTAGCAAAACTCTAGCTAAATAACTAATCATTGATGTACGTAGGTGGTGCCCATATATGGAAATGAGAAAATTATTAAAATGATCACTTATTTTTGTCACATTTGACATTTTAGTTATTATACTTTTTAAAATATCACTTTAGTCACTAAACGATTTGCCTATATATCACTTTAGTCATTATGTTTAAAATATACGTTAACTCTTTGTTTATATATCTGACCAATGAAATAGTCCGAGTGATCAAAGTGATAGATAGAAATACAAAGTAATATTTTGAAAAGTAGAGTGATTAAAATGTCGAACGTGGCAAAATTGACTGATCATTTCGATAAATTTATCTAAGAAAATCGATCGAAATACCCTATTGAAATACACATACTTAGTTACCATCATTTTATGGCATAGAAATGTAAACGAAGCTAGCGAGCTAGGATATATTCATACAATCACACGTTTTCGATCACTTGAAACTCGCTTTATAGGCGACATAACGAGCAGATTTCTAAATATTATGTTACTGAAATGACGATTTTGGTTACGTTATAATCGCGTTTTTCATCCAATCGATCGATTACTTATTTCATGAAATATTTTGAAAGAGATAGATAATTAGTGTCTTGTATATATGTTAGGATCGATGTTAACCATTTTATTTAGATAACAGTAGATCGATAAACTTATTAAGTAGTTGGAGGCGTTGACTCCATACATATATGATACATTTCTCATGATCAACTAGTGAGGTAATATCCAAAATTAGATATTAAATCGAGTGACTCGAGCCCTAGCTAGCCTAGATCGATCAAATGTTCATCAAAGATTATAACTAGTAGCAGATCGAAATGAAGCATTACAGTACGTACTCCACGAGGCGACTGTCATGGGATTTAGCTGTCCGGGTTTGTTGGGTACGTATGTACCTCTCATACCAGGCAACCCGACGTGGTCTTATTAAATCACTAACACGTGGAATCAATGCACCGTAGTCGGCGCGGTGGAGCGTACGTCCACAGCTAGGTCAATATGTACGGTACGGTGCAAAGTACTCCCCCCTTCCCTAACTTCATATTAATTCGATGCATGAGATCTCGAACTTAGAATAAAATTTCTATGACAGTTGGAAGTGACCATGTTATGTCTCAGATCGTTCGATCATCTCCAATTATAAAATGTAATAGAATTAAGTTTTATATATTACGTACGTGCATTTGCATTGGGAAAATGGAACGAATTTGGAATTGTAGGTTTGACTGGTGGTGAGTTATAACACAACTTGCATATGTTTTGCAGCGAACAGTAGTAGTTAGTAGGACCTTATATAATATAATTGAGCTCCATTCGAGAAGAAGAAGAAGAAGAGGTTTTGGTTGTTAAGGGCATCTCCAATGGTAAGTCCTAAAATGGGGTGCTAGATCTATATTTAGGACCTCAATGATTTAGGACTTCACTATCTCCAATGGTGAAGTCCTATATTCGTAAAACTACAACGGTTCGATTTCGAAATATATTCGTAGCCGTTGGATCCAAATCAGAAATTCAAAAAAAAAAAACCAAAATTAAGTGAGATTGAAATCTGGCCGTCGATTTCAAATCTCTTTCAAATCGGGCCGTCCGTTTCATTACCGTTGGGCTACAACGGTAGCTGCGCACGTGGCGGGTCCCAGCTCTGCACTCTGTCTGCTACTCTCTCTCTCGCTCCAGCGCGTCGCGCGTAGAAGACGTCCCTCTCTCCTCCAGCAAGCCGCGTGGCTCTCTCCTCCAGCAAGCCGGCGCGTGAAGCTTCTTCTTCCTCTCTCCTTCGTCACTCCAACGTCAGCCTTCAACTTGGTTTAGATCGGTGCTAAACCAAGTTCTATTCTAGGACTTTATATAAGACTTGAAGCTATATATTATAGGGTTTAGATCCCTTATTGCAACCATTGAAGAGCCATTTTTTCAAGCAAAGCTATTTCCTTAGGGTTTAGGACTCTCCAATGGAGATGCCCTAAGTGGCTTTCTTGTTCAGACAAACACGTTGTCAATTTTCTCCCCAAAAAGTGCGTTTTACAGGTAATATGTGCCAAAACTAAGGATCATATTTTAACATTTGTACCAATTGTACGTGATCAACAAATCTAGATCGATCTCTCTGTATTGTGTTTAGATTACACTCGGATCTTCAATCGATTTTATGCTTCGCTTCCTTAGGGTTAGGTTCTTTTGTAAGCTTTTGTTTGATGAGCTTGGAATATTGATCGAACTTGGTCGCAATTCGTTTCAACCAATTATTATTACTTAAACTTATCAAATATACTCAATGTACGTTCATGTATATACAACATACGTAGCTTATATGAACTTCGTACATTTTGGTTGATTTGGCATTTAACCGATCGATCGATATTACGTGCACCTAATACATTCACAATAAAAGAGCGTAATCGATCATATACATTACCTCCCTTCACCCAAGATATAAATTTTTATACTCGTTTGAGTTTCTGAATTTTGTAGTTTACGAAATTTAAATGTACTCCTACTAGTTAATATATACTTTGATGCTCACTATTTCCTCGATCTTGCGAAGTGCTTTGGACGAGGGTATAGATTAATTTAAGATAATTAATACTTAATCTCTAATCTCACATCTAAAACAACATTTTGTTTGCGGCTAGGGTTCCTGTACGACCTTTTTGCATATAGTGCTCCGTATATACATACCCTAGCTGTCAAACTTAATTTAGCTCAAATCTAGTTCTATATAAATATTTTGTTGTTGATACGTAAGACTTGTATACGTAGGACTTGTGTATAAACAAATGAACAAATCGTATATGCTTTTGCTGTATACTACGTACTTTCCGACACACCAAGAGGAAATTAATATACCTACTGAAATGTTTTGTATATTTTTCGGCTACGCGTATATGCACTTTACAAGGTAAATCTACGTATGCACCCTAATACAATTTCATATTTATTCCAACTTTGAATCACACGCAACCCATCTCCAATACTTTAGAGAACTTATACACATATATACAACAAGTTTTTACTCGATATACATGAAAATTATCATTTTCAGGTATATAACATTACGTCAATTTTTTTTTCTTCATATTTGACCATCTTTATTGTTAAGATTTTAAGTCCTAATGTGTAGATCAGACTTAAATTTTTTTAGCCAAAATGGTGATCGTTAAGGTATTCAAAACTGCAATTGAAATTCATAAATATCAACAGTTTAGATTTGATAGATTTGGTCAGCCATTGATTTGAACAAGTTCGATATCTTAACGATCACCATTTTGACTGAAAATTTACAGAAATGATCTACTCATATAAACCTAGTATTTAGACGATGGAAATGGTAAAATATTATCGAAAAATTAGCGTAATACCATATACCTGAAAATGATCCAAAAAAGTTATACCTTAATGTAAGGGATACATACATACATACATACATACATACATACTTGGGTCAAATCAATCTGCTGCTTAAAATGAAAGTAAACTTGAAAAATATATGTGCTTTTTCTTGGCCGGCCATTAGAGGGTAGCTAAGCTTCAAAAAACACTTCTATTTATTAATCCACCAGATTAGCAAAAGTAGCACACAACTTTGGATTCATATATATACAGATCATACCATTTGAAACAAATAGTTGATCTCTTCACATTTTTACAAAAAAAGTGAAGAACAAAATTGAGTTGTAGAATTAAGAATATTCAAGTCAACTTATGGGTCATGGTGACACTAGAAGCGTATGCATGGAAGTTTCAAAGACTTTGAGCTTTCACTATCGAATATATTCAATAAGAGAGACCAAGTATAATTAACAAAAACAAATTAAAATTAACAACTCATTATATTACTCATGTCTCTCATATCCATCCAAAACACTCCACATCTTCACATACATCACCAACCAAACCAAAATTTTCCTAATCATCATATACTCTCACATCAATTAGTCAGTTTGTGTATTTATATGTATAACTATGATTTTCTACGTATGATCCGTTAACTTTACGCTAGTTATTACGACATGAAATTGAAACTTGGGAGTTAAGCTACCTAGCTTTGCTCATTACTTGGAGGCAAGAAGAGATTTAGTTTGCGACATAAGTGCTGACGATTTTGAGTACAAAGTCAATCTCAATTTGTGTGGAGTTGAGTATGGTCTATCACTTCTCCAAGCTTTCAGTGAAAGTGACATGCGACTAAGTCTAAGAATATATTATGAAATTTGTTACAGATAGTTTCCATGAAATTTATACTTAATTACTTTGCTTAAAGTTTTAGGATTACTCTTCTTTCTTAATATGATAATAAATTGTTACATGTAATTTCGTTTGTTGTATAAAAAAAATATAATTTCGTTTGTTAACACGGTTGAGACGACAGTGTCTGGACAATGTACTAAACTTGCGGAATAAGTTATAATACCTTTTCTTCTAAAAACATAAATAAAAGGTCTCTTCAACAGTGCGTTAACGCATCGATACAATAATGTGCAAAATAAATAAACTACATTCGTGAAATTAGTAGACTAAAATTAAATGATTTACTAATCACATGTAGTCAGTTTCATAAAACAAGTAAATTAAACTGACATTGTGAAATAAATAAACTAAAGTGGTACACATCAGTTTACTTATTTAACAATTTCAGTCTACTTATTTTATAAAGCTGTCTATCTTGTGTTAGTTCAATTTTAGTTTACTTGATTCATGAGCTAATCTACTTATTTTATGAAGCTGGCTACTAGCGATTAATAAACCATCTAATTTTATTGTATTGATTTTTTTGAACATAAAAAATTCTTCTAAAAACTATTCATCCGGTCAAAGCTCATCCACTGCAATAGGAGGTGTAAACAAATATACTTATTTATACAACGAATCTAAAAAATTATGTTTAACAATTTCATCGATGATGAGTATAAAGTGACAAACAATTTCGTTGATTCGATGATGAGTATATAGTGACATACATATTATCAATTTTTGTTTACATATATTTAGTAGTTAAAATTTTGAATATAACTTAGGGGGTGTATTCAACCACAGATTTGGTATGATTATTTTGTATTTCAGAAATCCTTTAAAATCTTGATGTATTCAATCTGGATTTTAAACAATCCTTAAATTTTTTGATGTATTCATTCAGGATTTTAAACAATCCATAAAAATCCTGTGGGTATTCAACAATCCACGGATTTTGGAGGATTTCATTAAATAGCCGATTTTGAAGGATTGTTTACACACAAAATGACTTTTTGAAATCAGATCTCCCACCCAAGAGATTTTGATGGATTTTGATGGATTTCAAAATAGAACATCTCTCTCTCTCTCTCTCTCCCTCAATTTTTTTTCACATATGTCCTTAAAGCGTTTACCTTGGTGTCACAACAAAGATAACGCCTTTAACCTTTATTTTCATTACTATTTCCTCATGATTTGATTTCATTGATGACTTCAACTACCATTCTTTCAATAATTAACTTTCATAGGGTATAAACTTTGGTCTAATTACTATGACTTTATAAATATTATTAAAATGGGATCTCAAAATCTTATTTTATAGCAATGAGTAGTCTTCGTCATCTAAAGGTTTATTCTAATTTAAAATATTGAGTGATTCATTATAATATATATAAATTTTCTCATAAAGAATTGTTTATAGTTCTTGTTTTCAAACAATAAATAACTTCATTTCTACGGAAATGAATAGAATAATGAATGTTAAAGAGAATCGCGCACTACCAGAATAAGTACTATAATCGACGACATTATGAAAAACAGACCGACGATATTTTTTTTCGTCGGCTATAGTAGACTATAGCCGACGAAAAAAATTGGTTGTCGGCTATAGTTTTAAAGCCGACGATGAAAAAAATGTCGTCGGTGTTTGTCAAAAAAATCGTTGGCTATAGTTTGACTATAGCAGACGAGTTTTTTTTAACAAACACCGACAACATTTTTGAACTATAGTCGACAATATTATTAAATCGTCGGCTTTAGTCATTTATTACATATCTGGGCAACAACTCAATCATTCAAAAAACATTCGACGAGAAAAATACAAAATTCTCTCAAATCGTTGGGTGTTGTCGGAAGTTGTCCAAAATGAGTTCGTGAAGCTATATAGGTACGTGTGTGTGTGTGTTGATTTAGATTTGATTGTTGATCGATGTAGAGTTGATTGTTGATTTTGAGTTGAGTTGAGTTGAAAATATAAATATATATATATGTAAATTGTTGATATATGTGTTAATTTATAATTAAGGAGTAGAAGAATTAAATAATGTTATTTGTAGTTTAAAGATCGATATATATAGATATAATGATGAATTTTTAATTAATTAATTAGTGCATGTATATATATACATTTAGAATTTTCAGGATGGACAAGAATTGGACGTGCCTTCCAAAATGGGATGTAAGATATGGCCATGGAATATGGAGTTTTGTGGAATATGTGAAGACCAATTGTGGAGGGATGATAATTCATTATTGCCCGTGTATGAAATGTCAGTGTCACATACATAAATATCGTTTTTCCATTGATAAAGTATGGGAGCACTTGAAGAAAAAAAGGTTTTGGGATAAGTATACATGTTGGATTTATCACGGTGAAACTTCACCAGCGGGTCAGCATGATTTTCTGAGAGGGCCAGTACATCTAATGATCCAACAATGAGGTTGATCAACGATGTGTTTCCTTATAAGAGTTGTGTATTTGCTCAAGCACAAGATATATCTCCCACCGTTGAGGGCTTCCCTCATATTGAGCATGTCCAAAAATTACCTAGAGCTATCAACACTGCATGTATTGACAATTACAAAAACTTGATTGCCTTCCAACAGACCCTGTTGTACAACAGGTGTAATAAGACTGTTCTTGAAAGTGTCATGGGAGTAGTGAAGGTTAAAGTGGAGAAAAAAATTGAGTGTCAAGGCTGTTGATGATTTCCTGGAGTTCACTGCTTCGATGCTGCCCCCCGGTCATCGCCTTCCTACCACTCATCGTAAGGTGCGACATATCCTGAAACATCTTGGCCTTACCTACATCAAAATTCATGCATGCAGATATGATTACATTCTCTTATGGGGTGAAGATGCTAAAGGGGATGATCTTGAATGCCTTGGTGCTTGTCCGGTATGTGGTACAGATAGGTATAAGTTGACTCCAGTAGGGAATAAGAAAGCTGTGAAGATACTTTAGTATTTCCCGCTAATTGATAGCTAGGCTGGTATGTGTGCACACACAACCAAAGCTATGAGATGACACGCTGAGAGGGATTTTCCTGACGTTGATACCCTTATACACCCTGCTGATGGAGATGCTTGGAACCATGCACATGGTTATGGAGTTTTCTCATTTTGCATCAGAGGTCCAAAATGTTTGGCTCGGGCTCTCATATGACGGATTCAACCTTTTTGGCAACATGAGTCTTCAATACAGTATATGACCAGTTATTTTAGTACCGTACAACCTTTTTAGTAGTGAACCGATGTCTGAAATACTTTTTCTAGTAGTGATGGCTGTGATTAATGGTATTAGGGCTGTGGTGAGTAGATTAGGGATGTGGGATGTTGAGGCTTTCAATGTTGGAATGAATGATTAGGAATGTGATGATTTTGAGGTTGTGAATGTTTGTTGAATGCATGGTAAGGTGGAATGTGATTTATGGTTAATGTACGGGTTTTGTGATTTTGTGAAATTTTGTGTAAAGTTATCGGATTTGATAGAGGTATATGAATTTGTGAATTTTGTGACTGTAAAATTTTGTGAATTTTGTGAATTTGAGATATATTAATTTGTATGATTTATGAGTGATTTTTATTTTAGGAATGATATTGAATTTGTTAAGATCGAATAATTCGATGAGATCTAATAAAGGAAAATGGTGTAGCGCCTCAAGTTTCGGGTCCGCCTCTATCGACAACATTAGCGGCCCTGCCACCTCTCGCCACCTTACACTACTTGAGAGGATGCCGCATCAAGAAGTAGTGGCCCGTTGACCCTCCAGCGTGAGGCAGCTTTGGAACAAAGGCAACAACCCCATGCCCTCAATGGGTCATCTGACTCAATTGGCGGTCTGTATGCTACCTATTTGCCGGCCGGAGCCTTCTCCATCTACGGCTCAGGCTCCTCATTTCTCTGAGGATGGTGCTTCGGGTAGTACCTCGGCGAGGGTACGGTTATGTCCGTCTCCTTACCACTTGCCCTAAGAGATACCTATCATACCTACTGTCGATCATCAGGGAATGCATAATCCAGGATAGCTTGATTCACTACCCCGAAAGAAGCATACGTGTATATGCCATTTGATACACCTCTATATAATGCGAGGGTATCAACACAATCGACGTCAGAATCAGGTAAATATTAATCAACAACCTTGGTTATTTAATTTTAAACTTATTAATAATATGTATATTAAATTGGGTGCTTATGTTTTAATCTCTTTACCTTGTTTTAGCCGAAATAGACGCCGAAGACAAACCAAAAATGACCAGAGGCCCAGTGACTGGCAAACTACTTGAGGATGTGATCAAGGGTAGTTGGAAAGTAGTCATAAGGACCGGGGAGGAAGGCGAGGTGATTGCCGGAAAGAATACGTGCAAGTATGCCGACCAAGTTGGAAGCATCATACGGGACAGAGTCCCAGTTCTATGGGTAGATTGGTCCTCCGTGCCACAGGTTGTGCAGGACGAAGTGAATAATGCTATGTCGGTGAGTTAATTATATATTCATTATGTATGTTTTCCAATTATTAATAAAGTCCGAATAAATATATAAATATTAACATTTATATATTACATTGAAAATGTGGTTTAATGTGCCGGAGGAGCTTAAAAGCACGTGGGCAAATGACGTGCAAGGAAGCAGGTGATGGGATCCGAGTTATATTGTATATTTCTAGTTATATTTTTTTCATCAAGTGTTGTCAATTATAAACATTTGTGTTGCATTAATATATAGGTACAAGGAGTGGAAGGCCGAGCTCCAAAAGCACTGGAGGCAGCACGACAACCTCCGTTCGGGTACCCCTAGCGAGTTCGAGTATAAGGAGTACGAGTGACTATGGCTTTTAACCCACTTCAACAACCCAAAATTAAAGGTATGCAACATCATATTAGTGTTGTATCGTATTGGGCAAAAATAGTTTCATAATATTTTTTTGATATATGTTTATCCAACAAGGCCATTTTTGAAATAAACGCAAAGAACTGGGAAAAAAAAACACGAAGAACCATCATGCCGGTTCTAGATCCTATGCGGTTTGGATGGAGGAGACCGCTCAACACCCTGAAGTCCCCCCGTTGGTGTATACGATACAACACGCGTATCCTCAGGCCCCCGAAGATGCTATAAGTCTTAAACCCTTATAAATTAATTAACATATTTGCTTATATATGTATTTTCTCTAAATTTTTTTGTATGTTTACTAATACGTTATTTTGTTTTCCTTGTCAATTATGTGGGAGTGCAGGAGGTGATGCCGGAGGTGTTGACTCAGATCGCGAGAGAGCGATGACTTGGGACTCAGGATGAGGACCTCCCCCGGGTCATGTCCCAGATTGATCAATCTAACCTGATTATAGAGGCGAGGATCATGGCTAATGCTATCCCACCAGGAAAGAACACCTTCTATTGCAGGGGTCTCAAAAAGAAGGGCAACAAGGTCTTGAAGTACACTTCCGGTTTCTCCCGCAGGTCGGAAACTTTTAGGGCTTCTCAGCTACAAGAGCAGGTTCAGAGGCAAGCGAGGGAGAAAGAAAAGACTCAGAGACGGATGTAGGAGATAGAGCGGACGAGATTAGCCGAGCATACATCTATAACTTCCTGAGTTCAGGATTAGACTGCACAGGTTCAGGCTTCTGGAATCCCAGTCCCGGCCCCACCTCCGCACCTTTTCCGTGCTCCACAGCCGCAGGAGGATCTGCAAGATCGTGGTAGTCACGCCTCTGCTTTCAATAACATAGATTTGGATAACCCTTAGTATATGTGCATTATGGGTGAATATGTGTTTTGTTTGTATGGATGTGTTTGTTGGAAACTTGGAATATGTGATGTTGGCTATTGTGTAAATACAATTTTGCAATTGCAGGTTCTAGGAATGGAAATCCAGAATCTGCAATTTTTTTCATAAATAACTAACTATAGCCGATGACATTAGACAAACTCGTCGGCTAAAGTTTTCCTGAAACTGACATTTCTGTAAACTATAGTCGACAAATTTATACCTATTTCCGACGAATTTCTTAAACTATAGCTGACGATATGCTTCCAAATCGTCGTCGACTATAGTCTGATTCTGGTAAACTTTTTGACCACCGGGGAAGGTTTGACCGACGACATTATAGTCGACAAAAGTTTAAACTATGCTCTACGATTGAAAATTCGTCGGCTATAGTTAAGACTACCGCCGACGAATACTTACAATGTCGTCGGCTATAGTTTCACCGACGACCTTCTCCCGACGATGCTAACACCGACGAATTCTTGTTGGGGCAAACTATAACCGACGACTTTGTGTCGTTGGCTATAATCATCATTCTGGTAGTGAAGATAATGAGAACGTAAATTAGAAATACGATGACGGTGTCAATTTAAGAGTGTGATCATTATGTTGGAAAGATCAAGAATAGTGCATTTCGTTTTTATATATGTTATAGTGTAATTTGACATTTGAGTTTTTCTATTAGACTTTAGAAATTTGAGCAATCCTTAGAAATCCAATCAAATTCTTATAAAATAATACGAAAGAATCCATTCAAATCTATGTGGAATAAAAACAATCCGTAGATTTAAGATAATCTACAACAATTCACAGACTATAAAAAATCCTTAAAAATTCTTCAAAATCCATATTAAATATACCCCTCAGTATAATACAAGATTTGCCTACCTGGTCAAGCACATTGCTCCTCGTAATATTATCTCTCTACGATTTCTAAGAAACACCCAATACTATTAATTTCATAAAAGAAAATTTGGATATTGCCCATTTCGAATTTCTGTTTTTTGTTTTTTCCCCAGTAAAACCACGTGGTTGGAAAATGGAGTCTCTCCACTCCGTGTCTCCCTCTCTGTCTTCTCTCCGTGTTTCCATTGCCCTATATAAGAAGCATCAATGAAACCTCTGGTTTGAATAGCTCAAGAGCTTTTTGTACAGCAAAGCAAGAAAGAGAGAAACAAAAAGTTTACTTCATTGTTTGTTGCCATTACTATCCAAACCAAAACCCAAATCAAACCAAACCAAACCGAACCATCTTCTCAGACAAGAACTCCTATTTTCAGCTCTCACTATCCTCCTTGTGAGGTAAGAATGCTCCTTCAGTTCTATAAACGATTCATTTTGTGCTCTTTTCAATCACTGTTTGCTAGTTTTGGTGTTTCGTTTCTGCACATAAATGGTGAAAGTTTTAGTCTTTTTTGGGTGAATGCTGGTTTTCTATGCTGTTTGATGAAATGGGGTGTTCTGGGTTTTATGTGGCTGTTTTAGTCTGGTAAAGTACTAGGTTCATATAGAAATGGTATTAAATGAAATGGGTTTTATTTGAAATGGTTTGTTTTGTTTCAAAGATATGATCTTTGACTATGAGTTTCTAGATTCATGGTCTTTTTCATTGGATTCTAGAGCAGGTTAAAAATGTGATGATATTCTTCAGAAGGGCTACATTGATAAATAGACAATGAATACTATTAGAGAAACATTGGATCTTATGGGATTGTCAATGCTATTAGTGTAGGTTTTGTGGATCCAAAAGCGATATTCATTGTGGGTATATCTTATAAAGTTCTGATTGTTTGTGGAATATTTAGTTGTAATGTTCACATTGATACTAACTGGAATTGGTAAGGCATTGTTGGATGTGGAGTTCTTAAAATTTTCTGCTCTTTTGTTTGTATTTGACAGGAATACGGAATTGTTTGGGTTGCCACAACCCTCTTTTTAGCGAATGGGGCTTTCGTTTTCGTGCCCATTTTCTGAGGACAATGATTTCGAAACTGGGGCACGAGAATCTGTAACTGTAAGATCCATCAGTTTTGGTAGTACTTCAGTGAAAACTCCAGTTAGATCAGTTAGTTTCAACCGCGGCGATGCAGAACCTAAGATAATGAAGTCCTTAGGCTCTGGGAAGATGACACTAGAAACTTCGGTTAGCTTTAAAGGGGATGAGTTAGAGAAAATGGGATTGATTAAGCTTCCTTCATTAGATAAAGAGAAAAATATGTCCATTTCATCAGTTAGCTCCTTTAGCGAGGACATGGACATTCAATCTCCAAGATCAGACACTTCCGTGGGAAAGATCCGGCCCTTGCAGACGGATTTCACTAATCCCAAACACATGGCGGCAATTAAGTTGCAGAAAGTGTACAAAAGCTTTAGAACCAGAAGAAAGCTAGCAGATTGTGCAGTACTAGTTGAGCAAAGCTGGTATGCATCTCTTTCTTATATGTGTAGTCCTGCCTATTTGGTAAATCTTATTAATGTGCTTGAATTTGACTCATTTTCGATTGTTATGAATAATATAGGTGGAAGCTACTCGATTTTGCTGAGCTCAAGCGAAGTTCTATATCATTCTTTGAAATTGAGAAACACGAAACAGCTATTTCACGTTGGTCCAGAGCAAGGACCAGGGCCGCCAAGGTAAATTTTGAACAGATTGCCATATGCTTCGTTTTTCGAGATTCTCATATCATATTTTCAAAATATTAAAGATTATGTTTTCCTAATTGCAGGTTGGAAAGGGTCTATCAAAGAATAGTAAAGCACAAAAACTTGCTTTGCAGCATTGGCTTGAGGCGGTAAGTTGATTGCTTTTAAGTGCCAGGTCATTTCTTTGCTTTAATCTTTTGAAGGTCAATACTGATGTAGTTCCTTTTTGTTTCAACAGATTGATCCGCGACACCGATATGGACATAATTTACACTTTTATTACATTAAGTGGCTTCATTGTCAGAGTAGAGAACCCTTCTTCTACTGGCTAGATATAGGAGAAGGGAAGGAAGTAAATCTTGAAAAATGTCCTCGATCAAAACTTCAACAGCAATGTATCAAGTATCTTGGACCGGTGAGTCTTTATTTCCTCATTGATATTCTCTTATTCTGATAATTTTTTTTTCTTCGACTGATTGGTTTACTGACAAATTATTCTGCTCTATTCAGATGGAAAGAATGGCGTATGAAGTCGTTGTGGAGGATGGCAAATTATACTACAAGCAATCAGGAGAGCTCCTCCATACATCTGGAGACGACGATACGAAATGTATTTTTGTCCTCAGCACTTCGAAAGTTTTATATGTTGGCAAGAAACAGAAAGGCACATTTCAGCATTCGAGTTTCTTGGCTGGAGGAGCCACATCTGCTGCTGGTAGATTAGTCATTGAAAATGGCATCATCAAGGTATGCCTATAACATCAAAAAACTTGCTGAATTTGCTTACCCTTTTTCATGGTCTACTTTGTTTTGAATTTTTGATGGCCATCCCTTGACATTGTTTATTGTCTCTAATGCATTTCTTGTTACTTTTCTACAGGCAGTATGGCCTCACAGTGGTCATTATCGGCCGACAGAAGAAAATTTCAGAGACTTTGTTGCATTCCTCGAAGAGAACAATGTAGATCTTACTGATGTTAAGGTATAAACAAAAGTAACTATTTTCAGTTGCTTGGATGACTTAAAATCTTTCATGACAAATAATGGAAAACATGTGTACCGATTTATTTATAAAGCCTACTTTGTGTTATATTCAGATGAGTCCAGTTGATGAAGAAGAAGGTTCAGTAAGCAAGAAAAGAAGCAGTCCTCATCTGAGAACCCACTCAGCTGAAGAGGACTTGATGCCTGAGCTATGTGACCTTAAAACCGAAAATAACACTGTTAGCGACTTGACTAGGAAGAGTATTGATTCACTGGAGCAAGCAATTGCTATGGAGTCCAAGATATCAAGCCGGCTTCACAGGCTTAGTCGGAAACTGTTCAATCTTGACATACCAAAACGGGAAAGTTTGCTCGAGAGTGGAAGCCAAGCTGCTTCTTCACGTTGCAGCATGATTCCTATACAGTCTGCTGTATCTGCTGCAGAAGAACATTATCCTTCGGAACAAGAATACAGTGTTCGAAAGCAGAACTTGTTTGCCGAGAACCATGAGGAGACCGAGGAAGGAGCTGTTCCTGAAGAATCGATTCTCAAAAGGATAAACTCACTCAAAGGAATGAAATCATATCAACTTGGGAAACAACTATCCTGCAAATGGACAACAGGAGCTGGACCTCGCATTGGCTGCGTGAGGGACTACCCTTCGGAGCTTCAGTTCCAAGCTCTAGAGCATGTCAACTTGTCTCCAAGAAGTGCTAACCGTCCTAGATCATACTTCAACTCTCCCCGGATCACTAATGTACTGAGTCCAACGCTGCTGTCACCCAAGAAATGTGGCGGTGAGGTGGCGACAACCTTCAGGCCGGCCACGTTTGACAGATCAGGAAGCTTATTGTCAAGGAGCTTTAAGCCAGACAGAACACTCTCCTCCCCATTATTTGTAGGAAAGTAGAGTAACCGGTCACTAATGTTTCATGAAAGAAACTAGATTCCTTTATTGATTTATACTTTTGGTGTGAATAGAAAAGATGACATAGGAATTCTTTGTTATTCTTTTCAACACCAAATCATGTAATACCCCATTCTTTCATTAGTCAGCAAAATGAAGATGAAAAGTTGTAGAGTTTTTGGTGGGTCTTTGAAACCCCTTTCAATACAAAACAAAGTTTCAATTTTTTTCTAATAAAGCTCTCAACTTTTTAACCCATCATGAAGTGTTTTTACTGTCATGGACTCATGGTGAGTTTGGTGCCTACTGATTTGCTTGGTTGAGTTTGAGCCACTCATGCAGCCACTCATGTTATCTTCTCCATCAGTTCATAGCCGTAGAGTTTCTTGACCAGAGCAACTCCAAAGATCAAAACTTTGAAATAAAGTTTTGACCTTTCTTTCCCCTTTGAGCTTCTCAAAGTGGCAAAAGCCATGGAAACTCTGAGGTTTTCATCTATTCCATCACTGAAAATCTCATCCAACCCTGACAAAACCCAATCCAAGAAACTCACTTTCTTGGGTTTCAATCAAACACCAAGTTCATCATTCTCCTTAGTCCAAAGAAGAACCAAAACCAAATCCAAGACATTCATATCATCCTCCACCACAACTGAGACAGCAAACCCTGAAGAAGCTCATGAGACTCAAATTTCAGATGAGAAATTTGACTGGTATGCAAATTGGTACCCCTTGATGCCAATTTGTGATCTTGACAAGAGAGTACCACATGCAAAGAGAGTTCTTGGAATTGATGTGGTGGTGTGGTGGGACAGAAATGAAAGTGCATGGAAGGTGTTTGATGATGCTTGTCCTCATAGATTGGCTCCATTATCTGAAGGGAGGATTGATCAGTGGGGAAGATTGCAGTGTGTTTATCATGGCTGGTGTTTCAATGGCTCTGGTGACTGTAAATTCATCCCTCAAGCACCAACTGATGGCCCTCCGGTAATCACTTGTTCAATTAGACAATGACCCTTTATGCAAATCTGTTCATTTCATATAGTAACTTTGCATTGGTTTAGTGAACTTATAATCTTTGAAGCAAAAGTAACTTATGCTAGCTTTGATGCAATGGTGTAATTATTGATTTTCTGTGAATTAACTATTGCTCTTCCTGATGTAGAAGTGTTTTATTGTCATGAATTTTGATAATTCTGTATCAATTTTAGTTAGGGTGACCATTTAGCGATGTTAATTATGCAGATTCACACATCCAAGAAGGCATGTGTAGGTACTTATCCAAGTACTGTACAGAATGGGATGGTGTGGTTCTGGCCGAATTCGCATCCTCAATACAAAGATATTCTTGCTGAGAAACAACCTCCCTACATACCGGAACTAGATGATCCATCGTACACTAGTTTGTTTGGAAATCGAGAGATCCCTTACGGGTACGAAAAGTTCTATTTTCTCAACTATAAAACTGTGTTTCTGCAGAAAGAAACAACACTTAAACATGTAAGAAACTTCAACATATGTCTAACTAAAACTTTTGGAACCTTAAATATACTTTTTCCTTTTTTCTGTAAATATCACATAGCTTTGGTTGATTTGTTGATTGCAATTACAGGTATGAGGTCTTGATTGAAAATCTTATGGATCCTGCTCATGTTCCATATGCACATTATGGAATAATGCAAACTCGACAGCCCAAAGGTAGATAATTTTGTGTGGATGATCATTAAGTTATTATTCTCTTCTAATGGAGAACCCTCATGATTCTGTATATTTACTTCACAGAAAAAGCTGATAGAGAAGGGGGAAGACCATTGGACTTGTATATTCCAAAGTTAGACATAAATGGCTTCATCGCAGAGCACAATCCTGGTCACAGTAGATTTGTGCCACCATGTGTTTGGTATGCCTCTTTTTTAGGTCCAATTGATCACCACATTAATGGAGCTGCATCTTCACCTGGAACCGAAAAGGTAATACAATATGTTGAAATGCTTAGATAAAGCAGATTCTAACAGCTAGACTTTTCCTTCATCCTTATTTGTATGTATTATTTCTGTAGGTACAATCAGCTCAAAAGGGCCAAAAGGGAGCTCTTTTAATCTTTATCTCCATTCCAGTTAGTCCAGGTAATAGCAGATTGATATGGACCTTCCCAAGAAACTTTGGTGTTTGGATCAACAAGATTGTTCCACGATGGATGTTTCATGTTGGACAAAACCTGATTCTGGACTCGGACTTATATTTACTTCACCTTGAGGTAGTCACCTTTGATTTTCTTATGGTTGATGCCTTTGATGTCCGGAAATTTCACGACACACTCATCTGATGTGCTTGTGTTCTTGTTCTATAGGAACGTAGGATCATGGATGTTGGCCCTGACCAGTGGCAGAAAGCGTGTTTTGTGCCAACAAAGTCGGATGCTCTTGTTGTTGGTTTCCGAAAGTGGTTAAACAAGTATGCCGGTGGTCAGGTAGATTGGAGAGGCAAGTTCACCGGGGCCGCTCTTCCCCCAACCCCCCCTAAAGAACAGTTGCTGGACAGGTAACTTTTATTGAATCTGTTAGTTTAGAAAATTTTAACCAGTTTAGTTTTGTAAAATTTCAGAGACATCACCCAAGTCTTGGAAATGTTAATATTTGGTGATAGCTTATGCGTATAGCATGTGTTCTGTTTGTCATAAACCTTGACAAAACACCATACAATTGCCACTAAAAGACTGGAGAGTATGATCAAGTCTTGTTTGTTTTCTGAGTTGTTCTGCGAAACCTTTTCAGGTACCGGTCTCATGTTGTGAACTGCAGCAGTTGCAATGCTGCCTACAAAGGCCTCAGCGTACTTGAAGTTGTCTTGCAGGTAGTCTCTTTCTCCTTACTCGGAGTTGTTGCTGCAATCAAGGAGGGAGTACTGTCATCAGTGGTCGCGAGAACTGCGCTAGTAGCGACAGCTCTACTCTTCTTTGCAGCATCGAAATGGTTGGCTCATTTTATGTACAAAAACTTTCACTTCCATGACTACAACCACGCCCTCGTGTAAAGACTGATGTCTCCGTCTCACTGTTTTAGCATAAGGAAAACACCATACTAGGTACTGTAATTACAACATCATATATACTGAAACCAAAACATTGTTGAACATCTTGTACAACAAAGAGAATTAATTATCATGTGTACATGAAATTTAGTGTCGAAGATTTCTCGCATTGGAATTTGCAAAAAGAAAAGAAGAGAAGAGAATCCGATTCTACTAAACGTATCGATCATCTTGTTTCCAGTCGATCTCCTAGAACGACCAGGAAATTATATTTGTAAAACACTATCTAGTTACTAAACTATAATATTGTTTTTACCGATTACCACGCAGTTTATTTTCATGTTATGCGATATTTGGGGAACATATTTTATACACAGTAGTGCACTTGTACCGTTTGCGTGCAAATTTTTTTATTTGGCTTAAAAATAACGAAAAGTTAAAAATTTTGGATAAAATGTTAAATTCATCTTTTTATCTTGATTTTTATAGACAGTGCACTTATATTGGAGTGTATAGAATTTTCAGATATTTGGTATTTTATCTAGATGTTGTAGTTGTCTGTTGATGATGTTTCTCACATGTTTTCAGTTGATGTAGACGCTTGAATCAAGTCTATCCAATCATGTTCTCACATCTTTTTTCAAATGTGTGTTGGTAATTTGGTATCAAAAATGGCAATGCGTATTGTTCTTTGGAGCCCAGCACCATCCTGAAATGGTCATGATTGCTTTGGTTGAGCTTGAGCCAATAGTAATGCACACTCTCTTATCATCTCTAGTTTACACTTCACAGCCGTTCTTTGACTACACTCCAAAGATTAAAACTTTGAATTCTAATCTTTCTCTTAATATAACAAAAAGTGTAAAAATTTGGATCGAAAAATAATAAGTAAAGGCTGCAGCTATTCACACTCCGTTTTTTATTTTACACATCACATTATATAATTTGTATTATTGAATTAATTTTTTATCTTTAATAAAATTTACATACATATCCATATTATTACTTATAATTACCATATTCATTGCTGCTACACCCCAACAAGTATAATTGAAACAGAACTCTCATTCACGTAAAACTGCTACTCAAACAAGTACAGTTGTTTTTGTAAACAAATTGGGTCAGTTTAGCATTTAACATTCCATGAAATATTCTCTTAGAGTGTAAAGAGTAATGAGATGTATAAAGTTAAAAACGGGTGTGAATAGCCACAGTCTAAGAAAAAGGTTAAATTTCTCAATTACTTTTACTCTTACTTTTATTTTTATAGAGTGTGTATAGAAGAATTTTCAGATATTTGGTATTATCTAGATTTGGTAGTTGTCTAGTTGATGATGCGACTCAGACTTTCAGTTGATGTAGAAGCTTGAATCAAGTCTAGCTAATCATGTTTTATTGGTAATTTGGTATCAAAAAGAAATGGCAATGTGTATTGTATTTTTCAGCCCAGCACCATCCTGAAATGGTAATACTTGCTTTGGTTGAGGTTGAGCCAATAATGCACTCTCTTATATATATACATCCAAAAACTCACCAGGGCCAGTACATAGATCCGCCACTGCTCTCTTATCATCTCTAGCGGTTTACACTTGACAGCCTCATAGATCTCTGACTACACTCCAAAGATTAAAACTTTGAGCTTAAAGTTCCAACCTTTCTCTTCCGTATTGGAGCTCTCTAGAAGTTTGCAAGCCATAAATGGAATCTCTGACGTTTTCATTTGTTCCATCACTTAAGCTCAAATGCAGACTTGACAGAACCAAGAAACTCACTTTCTTGGGTTTCAATCAAACACCAAGTTCATCATTCTCCTTAGTCCAAAGAAGAACCAAACCTACATTCAAGACATTCATATCATCCTCCACCACAACTGAGACAGCAAACCCTAGAGAAGCTGAGACTCAAACAACTCAAGATGAGAACTTTGACTGGTATGCACATTGGTACCCCTTGATGCCAATATGTGATCTTGACAAGAGAGTACCACATGCAAAGAGAGTTCTTGGAATTGATGTGGTGGTCTGGTGGGAGAAAAATGAAAATGCATGGAAGGTGTTTGATGATGCTTGTCCTCATAGATTGGCGCCATTGTCCGAAGGGAGGATTGATCAGTGGGGAAGATTGCAGTGTGTTTATCATGGCTGGTGTTTTAATGGCTCCGGTGACTGTAAGTTCATTCCTCAAGCACCAACTGATGGCCCTCCGGTAAGCTCATTTAGTAATTTTGCATTGATCTAATGTACTTATACAAAACAGTAACACTATTAATCTTTGAATTACCAAAAGTAACTTATGTTAAAAATTTGAGGCAAGTAGCTGTTTTAACATGTCATGTCTTATGAACTTCAGAATAAGGGTGTAATTAGTGATTTTTTTATGATGTAGAAGTGTTTATAGTCATAATTATTATTGAAATTCTGCAATATTTTTAGTGAGGATGACCATTTATCAATGTTATGCAAATTCATAGATCCAAGAAGGCATGTGTACGTACATATCCAAGTACTGTACAGAATGGCATGGTGTGGTTCTGGCCTAATTCTGATCCTCAGTAAAAAGATATTCTTTTAGAGAATAAACCTCCTTACATATCGGAACTCGATCCATCGTACACTAACTTGTTTGGAAGTAGAGAAATCCCTTACGGGTATGAAATGTTCTATTTTCGCAACTACATTATATATATATATATATATATAAGTAGGACTCCCATTTGATGTGTTAATGCATCGATGCAATAAAGTTAAAAAGTTTACTAATCGCACGTAGTCAATTTCACAAAATAAGTAGATTAATCTCGTAAAACAAGTAGACTAAAATTAGATGGTTTACTATTTACACGTAGTCAGTTTCGTAAAACAAGTAGACTCACTTTGTAAAATAAGTAAATTTCTTTTTATTATTTCACGATGTCGGTCTACTTGTTTTTCAAAGCTGACTACGTGCGATTAATAAACCATCTAATTTTAGTCAACTTATTTTATGAGGTCAGTCTACTTATTTTGCAAAGCTGATTACATGCAATTAGTATGTAAACCATCTAACTTTATTGTATCGATGCGTTAATGCAAGGAAGAATTGGCCATGTAAGAAACCTTATGGTTCTTCTGGGTGTAATTTTCTGTAATGGAAAAGAACTTGGCTGTATTCAAGTGAAGTTAATTGGCATTCGTCTTTTTAGTTTGATTTGTTGATTGAAATTTTCAGGTATGAAGTCTTGGTTGAAAATCTTATGGATCCTGCTCATATTCCATATACACATTATGGAATACTGCAAACTGGACAAACCAAAGGTAACATAATTTTGTATAAATGAAGAACTTTAGTTATTATTCTTTCCTAATGAAGAACTTTAACAACATGAGTCTGTATCTTCTTCTTCACAGGAAAGGCTGATAGAGAAGGGGGTACACCACTGGACTTGTATATTCCTAAGCTAGACATTAATGGTTTCATCACGGAGCAGGATTTCATCACAGAGCTGAATCCCGGTCACAGTAGATTTGTGGCACTAAGTGTTTGGTATGTCTCTCAGCTAGGTCCAATTGACCAACATACTAATGGGGCTACATCACTTGGAATAGAAAAGGTAGTAGATAAACTTTCTGGTATCCTTTGCTCATATTCTTTCCCCTCTATTCTTTTTGATATACCTTAGTTTGTAGGTACTATCAATCCAAAAGGGAGAAAAGGGAGATCTTTTAGTCTTGATCTGCATACCAGTTAGTCCAGGTAATAGCAGATTCATATGGAACGTCCCTAGAAACTTTGATGTTTGGATCGACAAGGGACTTAATTGCATAATTTTTATAAGTGTACATTAGGACCACGTACAAAATAATCTATTTGATTATGTTGAAAGTGGACCCTTAAGCACTAACAACATTACATCTGAAAGGATTTTGTATATGCTTCTTACATTGAATTCATCTCTCTTCAATCTTTTGTTCCTCTCTTAGACACTGGCGGAGCCAGTTGTTGGTTCACCTGGGCTTAAGCGCAGGTATGTTGGTTCACCTGGGCTTAAGCTGATGACGAGGCGACGACCATTCTGAGCACCGTCTCGAGTCTGGAGGTTGCGACCACGGTGAGAGAGATTTCGTCAGGGGAGACGGAGCGCTGACGTCGATGGTCCTGAGCCGAAGGTCACTGGACGACGGTGATGGAAGTCTGACTCAAGACTGGCCAGCATGACTGTGTCATGGGAGATCCAAGGGAGCCCGGAATGGTCTTTATTAACCTTGTTGGAAGGAGTGGGCTTTGGTCCCATACCTGATGTGGCCCAAACTGTACTTCAAGCATAATCGTACTTGGGCTACTCTCTCCCAAATGGTTCTTTGGGCTGTTCCACGGGGGGAAGAGTCCTCTCAGATGGGACGGTGGCAATGGATCCGGTGGCACTCGCTTAGATAGAAGCGGAGGAGCGCCGTTTGCAGTTATTATAGTTTTGAGGACATAGCTAGATAAGGTATGGGGCCTCTTATTTTTTTATGAGTAGCTTTTAGCTTTTAGCTTTTAGTTACATTGTCATATACATAGTCACGTTTAACTATGGAAGTTGGGTAGCAAATTGAATTGTAATAGTGTAGGTTACTTTGAGAGGGTCATTCTATTGTGTCGGACACCAGTGTCCCTCGATCTTGTAACTTACCACATACATAATTCTAACATTTCACCTCAAAAAAAACCACCGCCTATTTCTTTCCTCAACAAAATTACACGAGCTTTTCGTAAAATCAAGGATTTAATGCTTGTCTATAAAATTTATCTTTGATTTTTTTATCATATTTTTAGTATATGCTCTGCTCATTCTAGCTCGTTCAAGTTTAGTTTAAAGTTGTGTTTGTGAGCATTCCCAATAGTGGGGTTATAAATATTAGTTAAATTTATCAAAAAACTAAATTTAGCAACCCTGGTTTTACCTTTCACTCAAACAGTGTAAGTTATTTCTAAGTTATTTTGAATTGTTTTAGTTATTTATCTGAGTCATCTCAACAATCAAAGAGCGAGAAATCGAGAAATACACTTTAACATTAAGTTAAATCGTTTGTTAAATATAGCTTGAGATTTGACAAAATGTTAAATTTAACTTTTGGTTGGGGCATTTGTTAGAGCCTTGTTTTGTTAATTTTTTGTTAAATTTTAGCTTTTATTTTGAGATAGGGTATTCATTTGGGATACTCTGATTATGTCATTTTACTATGTTAGAATTCAACTGTCATGGTGAAGTGACAAAAACTTTTGAAATAAAAAATCGTACGCTGTCCAAAATATTGTCGAGTTACAATTAGCCCAAATAATAATTCAATCTTGGCTCCGCCATTGCTCTCAGACTATCCTTTTCTTCCCAAACCTAAGCGTTAACACATAAAAATCTTTCTCATTTATGCTTCTTTATTGGTTTTCGCAAGCTTTTTTTATATACAAATTGCATGCAAAGCAAATTATATATTGGGATTCTGGAGTGCACAGCAAATCAGATAGGAGCCATCTTCGTCAAGGGAAAGCATCATTTCCTAGACTGTCTAGGAAACATTATAGTTCATATATCAAATCAAACGACCCTTAAAACATACAAAAATGACGATGCAAATAATAGTGACACGAAAATAAATTATTTGTAAACCGGTAAGGCTAGGCCTAATGCTTCAACAAATTAAGAACACAAAAGGTTAAAGCAAACATTAAGAACATCCTTTTTGACATATCATTAGAGAGAAAATTTCTCAAAATAACCTTATGCATGTTTGAACTCAAAGTAAGGAATGCACTAATAATATGGCTGAAGGAAATTATCTTATTCAATTGAAAGCAAACTGGTGGCTATATAGCCTTACAACACGAATGAGAAATAAGCAGTAATAGCAATAACAGATCCATGTTTTACATGCCTACAGCGTGGTCACTAATTGAGGAGATAGAGTCCAACTCTATCTACAAGTCCCTAAGAAACAGGACATTATTAACACACTTTGAAACAGAACAACTAAGTAAACGATTAACACATATTGACGAAACCATTAGACTTGCCCTTAGACCCCCTTATCGAAGATGGCCTATCACCTAGGACATGCATTATTAACATACAACTAAACGCAAAGCAGTAAATACATGTAAACTCTAATCCTTCAGCAAAGAAGACAAATGAAGGCAATCAAGAACATCCTTTTTGGTTAAGGTGGCCAGTCATATGCCAACTTTCTTCTCCATGACCATGAACAATATGTGGGCAAGGGGGCAATGCTTTTCTGAATTCGTTCCCTTTAAGAAGCTCATGTGCTGCTCGTGTGGCCTCAGGTGAGAAACCAGTCCAAGTACCCGTGGAATTCTAAAATCTACTGTGTGTGATGCGTTTGAACTCCTTCACATTCTCGTTCTTCTTTATGTCATCTTGGTTAATGTCTATTGTGAAGATGACTCCATAAGGCCTGGCTGAGTGGACAAAAATAGGCAAAGATATGGGATCAACAGACACTGCAGCAAGATCTGAAACCACAACAATGCTAAATCCATCTGGACTGAAGAATGGATGGTTCACATGCCCCCCTATATCACTTCCACTTCCTATCACTTTTACCACAACATCTGGATTATCCGGATTCACTAAATACACCCCGAAGAATCCTGGGTCAAGACCATTGTCTTTATCTGGTGCACCTAGAGGCTTACCGCGGCTTGAAGAAAATGCTATCCACTTTCCATTAGGAGACCATTGGCATTGTGTGTCAGTCCAATTCCCATTTGTTAGCCTCATTGGTTTAACTCCATCACGCACTCCTCGTTTTGCATCCATTATGTATAGATTCTTGTATCCGTCTCTTGTTGATCGATAAACTATTCTTGTCCCTGTTGCAGCAGCAATTTTCAACCCATCATGAGTACACATGCATGCATATTGGCAATGAAACCTTGCTAATACAACCAACTAATCATTTCATGCTATATAAATATTAAGTTAAGCAACTACCTTCTGGATTGGTGGATGGGAAGGCATTATTGAACCCATTTGTGAGTGGTTGACTTATCCAATTTCCACACTTACTGGACACTTTTCGGATGGCGTGGATGTCTACAGCCACATTTTTATCAGCACAGAAAGCAGGTCCTTTGCATACATACAGTGTGTCCATTTCATCATTTTGGTTCCAAACTGGCGCGAAGATGCTGTTTGGAGTTAGCTGCATGAAAACACAACTCATCAGCAACAATTAATGATCTAAATATATACATGCATATAGATTTGCCCATCAATACCATACTCATGATCGATCTACTTGTACCTCTTTATCAACTGCATCTAGACGTTCGTTGTGAAGTACGAAGACGTTCTTGAAATCATTGTCAACAAATGCAAGCTTGGATCCGTCTTTGGAGAACGTTGGAAATCCTCCACCCACCCTAAATACTCCTATTTCCGGATCCGGAGACTTGACGATATGAAACTGTCTTTTCATCTCTTCTTCACTCTGTCACAAAATAACAAACAAACAGTTCGTATCAGTACGTGCATGGTTAGCTGATTGATCTTAGGTTAATTAGGTTATAGACGATCAAAACTGGTTGCATGCATGCATGGTAAGTACGTACGTGGAGAGTGTCACTCGTGCAACGATGATAGCCGATCCGCTTCGAATTCCCACTACCTATCACAAAGGGGTTGAAATGATCAGCTTTTGGTCTTATTTTTTGTGTGTTTTTCTTTGGTTCTTGTCTCCCTCCTCCTCCTGTTGAATATTCAAAATCTCAATATGTCGATATTGTGGTATGTCACGGACATCATTGAAGATCCCCGATTTCTGCCGAATAGTTGCAACAGCTACTGTGGTGGCGTCGATGGCTGCGGGAGTGAACGCATCGATGTCATTTGGGGTCACCCGCTCTACAACATGACATCCACCACTGCTAATATTGGCTCTGTACACACTGAATATATTTCCATTCTTACGGTGGAAAAATATGACATCGTCACTTCCCCAAGTCGGCCACCCTCCATTTTTCACGACCAACCTCCGACCGAAGGGCTTCTCTACGTTCATGACATAAATGTCAGTCATTAGGTCTTGGATTTCGCCTGCCCAACCACCCTTTCCCTCGAACGACGCCACCGCTATCTTCTTCCCGGAGGGTGACACCGAGGGGCTTAAATCAGCTTGCCCTAAATATATATATTTGGATGCATGAGCATTAGTTATTCGTAGATCATCAAAAGATCGAGGCAGGCATGCATAATATGGGATTAAAATTAATTTAGGTAATAATAGTAATAGAAAGAGATCGAGTAGAGGAACCTGGTGGTGTGAGACGATCAGTAATTCCGGTCTTAAGATTGGTTTTATAGACGGCAGTCCAAGGCTGACGACGTTGAGTAGCTGGTTCCTTGGTGCTGATATAGATGAGATTATCTAGGGCAAAGCAACCGCTGTCTTCCATGCGAACGCCGTCGAAATCGGATGTGCCGAAAACATCAGCTAAGCTGAAGACTTGGACTTCCGGTGGGTTGACTTTGTCATCGTAACGGAGAGCTATGTAAAGCAATTCAAGGTCGTCTCGTTCGGAGACAAAAATCATGCCTGAGAGACGACCTGAGTTTACATCAGCCTCTTCGCCTTTGGAGGCCAAATTTAGACGCCTGAGAAGTGTCTTGAGAGCTGCCGGTGGGATGTCCTGGCCGCCGTAATTGTAGGAGATTCCATCGGTCATGCGAAGGTCACCTTTTGTCGATGATGGTGGAGAAAGCGGGAAAGAGAATATGTCAAGCGGCACCGGTGGTCGATACGTTGTAAAGAAGGCAATGCTACCTCTCTTCTCTGCCATCTGCAATTTTAAGAGCTAGGCAATTAATAAGTCGATCAAGAACATTTGATCTAAACTTTCATCCTTTCTAAAAATGAGTACGTAATAATCCATGCATGCATGTAATTTCTATAGTACGACAGAGAGAAGAGAGTACCTGCTGCTGCAATGAAGAAGTTGAGATCGACGCAGAGTATAGGAGGAAGAAGGAGCTCGAGTGAGATAGGATCGAAGAGGAGAAAGAAAAGATGGAGGGAGTTCTACTGTTCTAGGCTCGGAGACTTTGGGAAAAGATGTAGATGGTGTGGTGGTAACCCCAGACGACCTTGCATTTTATAGATGAGAATCTTACACACTCGAATACAAAACTAAATGCCAATTACTCCGCCCCGATCCGTACAACCCCACGTGATCACGTTCACAGTAGCCCTTCATTTAAATTAGACCAACTGATTAATTGCGTTGACAATTGGTTGGTAAAATGCTAGTGAATTATAAACTCAAAGCAGAAGTCATTGATTAGAAGATATCTAAAAATACTGAAAGTATTTAACTTCTTAACTCCTACCTACTCATAAGAATCATACATGCACTGGAAAAATTTGCAGCCTTGGAGCCCCTCTTCTGAAAAAATCAACACTTTCAAAACAGATGAGAAGAAAGAAAGAAAAGGACTATATATTTGTTTCTTGGTAGTTAAACATTAGTGAGTGATATGATTACAACAATAAAGGAGGTCCGTCCAACAGACACGTGAACCAGAATGGGAGTAGATCCAGCTGCAATAAATTGTTTGTTAGCTTAGAAGAAGCAAACCTACTTTGCATCAATGCCCACCGGTGTTGGAGGTTGTGTGTACAAACTACAAAGAGTACAACCACATATATTAATATACATACTCACTGCCAATTTCATCTCTCTTTATTTTGAAATATCAAGGTTCGTTTTGATTGTCATAAAAGCTAACACTATCACTAATATAACTAATAATTTTAATAAATAAAAAAAATTCACTCATGATTCTTAAATTCTTCAGGTCAGATCAGAAAAGTGTTAAAACTTTAAAAACTATTGATATGATATCTGAACTCTTAAAATGCTATCAGTGTAGTGTCTCGAACTATTTGCCATCATGATTCCGTTTATTATGATAACGTGACATCTTTTTTAAAAAAGAAGTTAATAATCTTTATGCCCTTATAATTTTTTTTTATAATTTTTTTTTTCAAAATATTCCACATGTCATTATTTCATTGGTTTTTATTTACAAATTTGACTGAGCTTACAATAAGTTTAGTCCATAGGATCAGAATCCAAGCTTTAGCCAAATCAGTTCTGCCATTCCCTTTCATCATCACCGTTTGCTGACCAGGACACGAACATCGATTTTTTCGCCTGAACTCTGCCGCCGCAAAACTTTAACCATCGTCTCATCCCACTGCCCACAACACAACCACGTCAGTGCAGCCGACACTTGACCAGTTCACTATACCCACTGAGCTTTCCCCATCCATCCATGTCATCGCAAATGGCGATCCTCGCATCTCGGACCCGATCTCTCGCCAAAGCCAACGAACCCGATCATGACCATCACCACCTTCTCGTTTCTCTCCCAGGAGCCTCAACTCGCCACTGACTCCGACTCAACTCACCCCGCCTCGGTCTGGCTCCTTCCGAATCCTAAGTCAACTCGATACCTGAAGAACTGGCGCACTCCGCCTCTCCACGATGACGCTTCGACAACTCAGTCTCTCCTTAGCCGACCGCAACCCATCAAAACTCACCCAGACCCTCAAATGGATTTTTGACCCGAACCCACTGCTTCCAATCCCCATCCTTGTTGCAGACACCTCCCATCGGACCTCCTTCGATGCCTCTGCTCCAAAACCCGCCCCCTCCTCAACTGCGTGGGTCTTTTTCGCCTATATGGCGACCCCATCGTCTCTGCCTGTATCGAATCCAGGGACAATTTTTATATTCTGCTGTACTAAAACAATTCCTCTTGGGCGGTCCGATGGGGATGGATAGAGGCGGCGATAGAGAAGACGAAAAAGGCGGCAACAAAGAAATCGAAGTAGGTTGTGACGACGAGGTGCCTGGGGCTGAAGGTGAGCTCCACCACCAGCCGGGGAATCCGAGGACTAAATTTATGGCATATTTTTTTTCCGAGAGAAAATCTAATGTGCAAAGCTTATCATAAGCTTTGAGGTAAATGATAATAATACCCCTAATTTCAAATTATCACCATGTGACATCATCAAAATAAACGAAATAATGACGGAAAATAGTTCGAGGTACCACACTTATAGTGTTTTAAGAGTTCGGGCATCATATTGATAGTTTTTAGAGTTAGGGCACCTTTTTGACCTGACCCGAAGAATTCAGCCACCATGGATGAATTTTTTCCTTAATAAATCCTCCATGATACAATTTGATGCTAAAGGAATCGGGGTTGTTCCTTGTAATAAACACCACCACAAAAAACCGTCATTCAAAAGCAACAACATTTTCTCTATAAATTACTACATTATTTAGATATTCCTTCGAACACAACAACAACAACATTTTCTCTATCATTTAGTGCATTATTTAGACATTCCTTCAAACACAACAACAACAACATTTTATCTATCATTTACTACATTATTTAGACATTCCCTAACTTCACCCACAAAATGACAAAGCACACTTGTATACATATACATAGTGTTAGGGCATCTCCAACATAGTAGGTAAGAGCTATAATTTTTAAAATTATTGCTAAATACTCTTCCAACAGAGTAACTAAAGTTAAGTTACATTTGACTTTGAGCTATTCCGAGTAGCTATATTTAGCTCCAAATGAGTAAGAAAATAGCTCAAAAACTATATCTCCCACCATCTAAAAAATGGTCCCACTATCCAACAATTGATCTAATGGTTTAAGTATTTAAAATGACTTAGCTTTAGCTGCAACTACTAAAGTTGAAGTCAAAAGCATGTGACCTACATTTAGTTTTTTAGTTAAAAATAGCTATAGATATAACTTTACTGTCAGAGATGCTTACAAAGTCGTTCAACACCCATCCAAAATCCTAGCAAGCAATACAATAAACCCAAACCAAATCCTCAAACCATTAATTTCTTTAAAAACAAAGTTCGTATCTAACCGTAATTGGCACTACCGCTGGAAACACTATAGCCGACGATTTTTTTTAAAACTATAGCCGACGAGATAAAAATCTCGTCGGCTATAGTGGAAAAAATGATTTTTTTTTATTTTTTTTATTTTTTTTAAAACTATAGCCGACGAGATAAAAAATCTCGTCGGCTATAGTTTTAAAAAAATTATTTTTTTTAATTTTTTTTTAATTTTTTTTTAAAAACTCGTCGGCTATAGTACTATAGCCGACGATAATGGGTAAAAACCTCGTCGGCTATACTATTACCGACAGGTTTTAGCCAGCAACTTTAGCCGACGACCCTTAAAAATCGTTGACTATAGTCTCGTCGGCTATAGTGCGTCGGCTATACTATAGCCAACGATGTTTTGCCCCTTTTTTGTCGGCTATAGTATAGCCGACGATGATTTTTTGTTGATTTGTCGTCGGCTATAGTGGAAATTGTCCACTATAGCCGACGACAAAAAATCTCGTCGGTTTTTTTTTTTTTCGTCGGCTATAGTGAAAATGCTGGTAGTGTAGGGATGTCACCATAAAAAATCAATGAGGCTCTTATTGGGATCCACTGCTCCGTTGACGAAGATGCCATGTTGAAGTGTGTTAAAAGGGGATGGGTTACAAGATTACTATGTGGATTTAAAATTTGAAGCATTGGGTTGAAAGGGGTTCCATTTTGGTCAAGAGGAAAATCGCGAAGATGAAGGTTGAGAGCGTCTAAGATTTGCGGCGATGATTAAGGGATTAAGGTTCAGGTTAGCTTGAACTTGAGATTGGAGATGAGTCGATTAAATTGATGTGGGTTAGGAATAATATTGGACTCGTCAAGTGTCTTATTGTAAATACATATATTAGTGGGTCCAAATTTAAAACCTTGTCAACATATACTTGCCACGTTAAATCTGGGTGAATTTAGTTCTGCTTTTGTTTTATACAATACAATAGTGGGAACAGATTAAATTTTACTAGATAATCTTCACCATAATATTTTTTTTTACGAGATACTAGTTTTTGCCGACGACTAATAAGCAAACCCTTTCATTAGAGTCACTATCCGACGACTAAATAATTGTCCTAAAGAGATGAGCACACAAAATTATTCCCATGGTTCTTGGCATAAAGTGATACATGCATTTACATATCCTTTCCTTTAGTTCTGAAAGGTTGGGGCCTCTCATCTCATGGAAAGGAGGATAGGCATTATTTTATGCATAAATTTCATCAAACAAGATCCATTCCCTGAATAGCTAGCTAATCACGACATTTAAAACACATGGTGCCAAATGGAGGGATGAGATAGAATTGAAGAGGAAAACGAAAAGATGGAGTTCTAGGGTCGGAGACTTTGGAAAAAGATGTATATGGTGGTAACCCCAGACGAACTTGCCTTTTATAAATGAGAATCTGACACACTCGAATACAAAACTAAATGCCAATTACTCCGGCCCCGATCCGTAACATTTCACAACCCCACGTGATCACGTTCACAAGTTCTTAGAGGCAGCGGAGGAATTAGGCGGTAGAGTTGTTACTTGGCGTCTAAGTGTATATGTGAAGTTTAATCAGTAATTAAGCGATCATTATATATATATTTAATTAATTTATATTTATGTATATATATTATAATATGAATAATGAAGAAAAAATTAAAAATTACTCATTGTCGAGCCCATGGTCGTCGTCGTTGCCATTGACCACCACGACTGCTGTGACTGCATGATCCTGTGCCCACCAAACCACAACAACTTCGAATCCGTTGACATCAGCCTCCTCGCCCTCCCCGTCGACAGCTCCATCTCCGTCTCGACGCTCGCTCTATGCAACTCATCCTTACTCTCACCATGCCTCTTCCTCTCCACCGAGCCTTCTAGCTCCCATCTCCTCCTCACCGGCGATGACCGCCAGGGCCGCGTCGTCCTCTTCGACCTCCGCCTCAATTCGTCAGCACCCTAGGTATGAATTTGACTCCTCCGTCGTGCAGGACCTCTGCTGGGTCCAGTCCATACCCAACTCGTACCTCCTCACCGAAATCTTTGGCTTCTCCTCCATCTTGCTCTACAGCTTCGACCGGTGCTTCTGGAAATATGACGCCGTGCCAAAGGTCCTCTCATGCATCAGGCTTCCCCTTTTAAAATTTTTTAAAAAAATTGAAAAAATGAAGCGAAAAAAATGCCTAGGCGTGATTTTAGTCCGTTTAAATACTGGGCAGGGTGTTTAATCGCCCCCTAATCACCCTTCGCCTAGCTGATCCGCCCACCCCTAAATTAGACGATCGATTTACTTGGTTTTTCTGCCTAGGCGGCCTAAGTGCCCCTTTTTTAGAATAAAGCATTCACAATAGCCCTTCATTTAAATTAGACCAACTAATTAATTGCGTTCATAATATTCATTTAAATGAGTAGACTAACTAATAAGTAGACAAACTAATTAATTGCGTTCACAATATTCATTTAATTGTGTTCACATTATTTTCTGAAGTTCTCTCTTGCTCTGACTTTTCCGTGAGCAATCAGAACACTTAATGCAACTAGGGCTGGGTTGATTTCTGTAGCTGCCATCGACGAGTGTTGAGAGTGTTGCGTTGTTGAGAGTTTTTGTTGAACCTGTTGAGAATATCGTTTCAAATACCCCGGGATGGTGATACTGCCTTGGAGGAGCTTGTGGTGGGTATGAGTCTTGCTGAGACTCCTTATATGGTCTGGGTGTTGGGGGGAGAGGATCGAGATGGTGGCGATGTCCAGAATCGACTTGGATGGGCCACCGCGAAGGAAGATCTTCTTGGTGGCGACTAAGAAAGGAACGAAAGGGGTCGGGGCTTTCCCTTTGCCGGGTAAGAGTCCACCGTGTGCGTACTGCGGGGAGTAACAGTGGAAGGGTTGGCTTGACCAACTCGGTGCTATTCGGCGGACGACGAGATACTTGGGCTGACCTCTGGCCGCGGGGAAATAGGGAGCCGACAATGTTCACGAGGGCGGCTTGGACTAGCGTCGGTGGCCCTGGGCCGGCTGGAAGATGCAACCGGCAGTGGGGGCAAAGAGTCGTGCTACGGATTGTGGTTGGCAAGGATTTGGGGCACCGTCAACTGGTCACAAGCCAATGGAGGCCTGGTGGGATTTCATAGGGCCATAATTTTGGGGTGCATAACTAGGTAAAATATTTAGTCCGATTTTTTTTCAGTCACTTTCCTACGTCTAGTTTGTCTAGTTATGGTAGTGATAGCCTTGTAATGAGCACGGTGTAGTATATATTGCTATAGGAGTTCTTTCTATCAGGTCGATAATCAGTGTTCTCCTTGTAACTTATCATACCCAATATATTATATTTTTCATCTAAAAAAAATTTAATTCAAGCGAGACATTTATCTATATACTATCTGTTTCTACCGAATTACGCGCGGGGGCGTAAAGGGGCAGAAGCAACAAGAATAAGCTTCCTCATTTCCTTCCTTCTCCTTCTCCTTCTTGGTGCGTCCGAACGGTGGGGCTGTTCGGATGGACGGGCTCTCCTTGCGGGTGTTTCCTTCCTCCCTCGGGCGTTCGGGTGCAGCTGTTAGAAGAATACAACAATGAAACAGGCGGTCAGGGGTCAAGACGGGGTGGCCCGCCTTCAACGCTCCGATGCCTAAGTCAGAATATGTATTGGATATAAGTATATAACAGTCAAGCGAACGTGCGAGCAGTGCGGTGTGTGAGTGAATTAGTCCGAATTGGATCTAATGGAGTAGGGCATGAAATTGATTGCGATGGGTTTAAGTCGAATCAATTGGATGATCTTACCTGTAATAAATACCTGAGATATATAGGTGGTTGGGTTTGGAACCTGGTGGTGTTCTTCGATGTGGGACTTGGTGCACTTACTGGTGTGTGATCCGCATGTTCGGGCGCGCCCCCCACGGGCGCGTGCGCGCCCGGAGGGGGTGGGTTTGGTGAGCGAAGTTGGAGCCTCCAAGGTGGTCTTGCATGTGGTCCGGCAGGTGTCGCTAATCTGCTTAAGTGGATAAGTATGTTAATCGTACAACTAATGATGCAATACTAACAAGTCCCCCAATTCCCCAAGTCAAAGAGAACTTTCTTGACTGGGGAGTTGATAAAGGGTGTGCGATTAACAAGAATATTTATCCGGTTGAGCAGCGGTCATGATCCTGTGACCCCCAAGTCCCCCAACTCTCCGGTCAAGAAAGGGCTCGCATGACGGAGCGGGACCTGGGTGTCCGAGTGTGTACCTGTTCGTTCGGTGGTGTACCTGTGCGTATATTCTGGGCCTGGCGTCTAAACTGATGTTGCTAGTTTAGGACCCGCGCGCCCGTGGAGTGGTGTGGTCGTGCGCTTTGGTGTACCTACGGGCCCGGCCTCCAAGCACGACTTGCTATATATGCTTGGGAGCCGCGCGCCCAGGTAGGGTGGGGTTTTGGAGACATTCATGGTGTAGCAGATAAACAGATATATAGGTAGATAAATAAACGTATGGATATGTAGGGATATATGTATGGTATAACATCATTGAATGATTAATCTAGAGAACAGGTTGAAATTGTAATTGAACATTAAGAGAAAAAGATGGAAAAAAAGGGAAACAAATCAGAATAATGGCGGCCAACTAACTAGCTAGAGAGTTGTCAAGTATCGTCAAAGTTCAAATTCGCACTTTCCTCCATAATCGGTCCTTCATGATTAGTGGTCGGTATGAAAATTAAAATGTGGCCCTAATTTTTTTTGCACATTGTAATGTTTTTCATCAAAATGTATTTTAATGTCTTATGACTTTTTTTGGGTGGAAGATTGACTAGTATTATAGAAGTCACTCTTAGGATTAGAGATATGAACTTGAAAAGATATATGGAATAATGAGACTTCACACAACAGGGCTGACCCAGGGCTGACCCTACCTTCCTCGTTCATGAATCAAATCTGCATGTCAAATGCTAGTGAATTATAAACTCAAAGCAGAAGTCATTAATTAAAAGATATCTAAAAATACTGAAAGTATTTAACTTCTTAACTCCTACCTACTCATAAGAATCATACATGCACTGGAAAAATTTGCAGCCTTGGAGCTCCTAGGGCACAGTAAGGGGAGCCCCTCTTCTGAAAAGATCAACACTTTCAAAACAGATGAGAAGAAAGAAAGAAAATGACTATATATTTGTTTCTTGGTAGTTAAACATTAGTGAGTGATATGATTACAACAATAAAGGAGGTCCGTCCAACAGACACGTGAACCAGAATGGGAGTAGATCCAGCTGCAATAAATTGTTTGTTAGCTTAGAAGAAGCAAACCTACTTTGCATCAATGCCCACCGGTGTTGGAGGTTGTGTGTACAAACTACAAAGAGTACAACCACATATATTAATATATATACTCACTGCCGATTTCATTTCTCTTTATTTTGAAATATCAAGGTTCGTTTTGATTGTCATAAAAGCTAACACTATCACTAACATAACTAATAATTTTAATAAATGAAAAAAATTCACTCATGATTCTTAAATTCTTCAGGTCAGATCAAAAAAGTGTTAAAACTTTAAAAACTTTAAACTTTAAACTTTAAAAACTATTGCATCAACTTTAAATTCGCTCGTTGAGGCCAAAACTTCCTTAAGATATTCTCGACGAGACCAAGTCACACGCCGCGAATATCTCAACAGTTTTGACTTCATCATACTCCCCCTTAGTACGCGAGCTCTTCTCGTCGACCTTTTCGCGCGCAATTCTTTTCTCGTCGAGCTCTACTTCATTTTCAAATCGTCTCGTACATCTTTTACCCAGATGTCCCATGATGTACCTCTCGTCGAGAACCTGATCCTGCTTGTCGAGGTGGAGAACTATTTCTCCCCCACAGTGTCCTGCCGACATTGGTCCAAATGTGATACTCAGTCATCTATGGTTATTTAGATTAGGTTGGGATAATCGAGACTATGTAGGCTAGAGAGAGGTTCCTAGCTTTCTTCTCCATTGATTGCTTCTTTATGTTTATTTTGTTATTTTCTGTTTTTGTTTACTTTTCTATATTTGCACATTTAATTCACCACCTAAATGAAACCCAAATATTCTGTTAATTTACGTGATTATCTGCCATTGTGTCCATTTGATCTGTTTTCTTGTGATTTTAGGTCGAGTTTAGATATTTTAATAAACTAATTCTTTCTCTGTAGGTTGAGTCTGCCAGATTTCTTGTATTAGTGTAATCGAGTCTTTTAAGGCTTTTAGTCTCATCAATCCTCAGTAGGTAATGACTCCTACTTCCAATATACGACATTAACATCTTTAGGTACATTTGATAGGTGATTTTTTGCCTATCAAATTTTGACACCGTTGCCGAGGATTGATCAAGTCTAATCGCTTTTAACTTATATATTGTATCCAACCTTTATATATAATGTATTCCGACTATGTGGTTTGTTCTAGATGGTCAATAACATGTCACTCAACTAAGGAATGTCCATATTTTTCATATAAAATTTATCCCACCATGCAGAGTGAATACTAAACACCTCTTTACACACCAATGTATGACGATCACTCCAACTATAACTATACTCAACAATCACTGCAAGAAAAATGCCTTCTGGTGACGAACTAGATTTCTCATCAATGTTTGATATTTTGTCACTCATTTTTATCGCTGACAAAATAAGTTTGTCACCAAATTTGTCATTGAAAATTGTAACGGATGATTATAGGTGACAAATGATCCCTATTTCCATTATACGACATTGACATATTTATGAACAAAGTAGGGACTACCTTTGATAGGTGATTTTCTGCTAATCATTCATTCCCTCAGCCGATCAGCCGACTGATCTTCTTACCAAGCCTCTTCATAAGTAGTGTCATCAACTCCTTCAACGAAAACTTGTCCATACAACACCGCCAAGTTTGAGGGGAGATATTAGCACACAATCTCCATGACTTCAGCCAAGGATTCCTCCATGACTTCAGACACATAATATTCACATTTAAAACACAATCGTAGATTTTTTGCTAACTCATTCAATTCTATTGTAATGCTCTTTAATTGCTTTGATTACATTCCTTGTAGGAACATGAGACAACTGTATATATTAGAGCTTACTGTACAATACCAAATCAATGAAAAACTACATATTATCTATTTCTATAGGTAACTTTGTTTAGGTATCAAGAGTCATGTTCTGGTGATCAATGAGTTTTACGTATCAAATTTAACTTTATTCATCTTCTATCTATACATAAAAAATTTAAGACCATTTCATCATCTGTTAGGAAATGCTAATATTTGGTCAAATTAAGATTATGCTTATAGTTCTCTTCAATTTGTTATACACCTTAGACCTTAGATACTTGAAGTACAAGTATATGTCTTACCTGCTTATGGCAATCCATAGAACTAAGTGTGAGACAGTGAGAGTTGTTGATGAATCACATTTGTCTTGCTGAGGGCTTTTAATTTGCACATCAATTTGATAAGGTACATGTCTCATGTGGTGAACTGCAACAGTTGCAATGCTTCTTACAAAGGTTTGGGAATTCTTAAAATTGCATTGCAGGTTGTATCATTCTCCTTACTCGGAGTTGTGGCTACAATCAGGCAGGGAGTACTAGCATCAGGGGTCACGAGAACTGCGACAGTAGTGACAAGTCTACTCTGCATTGGAGCTTCAAAATGGTTGGCTCATTTTATCCACCAAAACTTTCACTTCCAAGACTACAACTAGGCCCTCGTGTAACCTTATAACCGTCAAACAACATACTAGGTGTCTAGCGCTAGCTACTTGGTTCTACAACATACATTGTGAACGAATTTTGTGAGATTAACTATTATTCCATCGCCATCTACGGTGACCAAAAACGTACAATTAAACCCGGAATATATTCCATACAGTAATACTCATCAATTTGAATTGATTCATGATTTTCCATACCTATTCCAAGTATATATGTAAACACGCCCAAAGAGTTTCAGTTTTGATCGGATCACTTTTTTAATGTGTCATGTGGAGGGTTATATAAAATAACTCGACTCATTTATAAACTCATCACATGTGATTTTTGTGTTATCGGGTGGACCTGCTGCTGACCCATTAAAAAAAGCAGGCTAATAGCGGGTCAACCCAATAATGAGTCACTTTTAATTGTTCGGGTTTGATCCATTTTATTTCGTGCAGATTTCGTGTTGTGTCATCGGATCGTGTCGAGATTGACAGACGTACTTTTAGGTAGTCAAAATTAAGTTGTTCATAAATCAGGACCGCACAAACAAAGCTACAGGATTATGAGATCCCAAAGATGAAGATTAAATCTACTATGATTTCATCTAGTTAAACTATTTGCATGAAAATTAGTCTATTTGAAGACATGTCTAAATAAAATTTTGTCGAACATTACTGCAAAATTCTTGATGTCCATAATTATGATTTTGAGCCTCTAAGGAATCAAGTATTGGTTGTTAACACATGTCATCATAAATAGAGTCTTCTTCCACTTAAATTGTTTTAATATTAATTGTCTGAACTTGAAGAAGACTCTCTCAATGCAAAAGTTTTGCTAGGCCTCCTTTGGCAGGTTGTACTGGCCAAATTAAAGAGATGATATCGAAGCAGATTCACCATTTGTAAGTCTATATATAATTTTTGTCTCCCTCGAAGTAAAAGCCTTGAAAAAATCTTAATCTTCGGGGTTTCTAAGTCTCCAAATTTTTTGTCCATTATATATGCATCATCATGTTTTTAGATACCTTTATTTTGTAACTAAGTATCGGACTTAATTGCATAATTTTTATAAGTGTACATTAGGACCACATACAAAATAATCTATTTGATTATGTTGAAAGTGGACCCTTAAGCACTAACAACATTACATCTGAAAGGATTTTGTATATGCTTCTTACATTGAATTCATCTCTCTTCGATCTTTAATTTGTTCCTCTCTTAGAGTCTCAGACTATCATTTTCTTCCCAAACCTAAGCGTTAACACATAAAAATCTTTCTCATTTATGCTTCTTTATTGGTTTTCGCAAGTTTTTTTTATATACAAATTGCATGCAAAGCAAATTATTGGGATTCTGGAGTGCACAGCAAATCAGATACGAGCCATCTTCGTTAAGGGAAAGCATCATTTCCTAGACTGTCTAGGAAACATTATAGTTCATATATCAAATCAAACGACCCTTAAAACATACAAAAATGACGATGCAAATAATAGTGACACGAAAATAAATTATTTGTAAACCGGTAAGGCCTAATGCTTCAACAAATTAAGAACACAAAAGGTTAAAGCAAACATTAAGAACATCCTTTTTGACATATCATTAGAGAGAAAATTTGTCAAAATAACCTTATGCATGTTTGAACTCAAAGTAAGGAATGCATTAATAATATGGCTGAAGGAAATTATCTTATTCAATTGAAAGCAAACTGGTGGCTATATAGCCTTACAACACGAATGAGAAAGAAGCAGTAACAGCAATAACAGATCCATGTTTTACATGCCTACAGCGTGGTCACTAATTGAGGAGATAGAGTCCAACTCTATCTACAAGTCCCTAAGAAACAGGACATTATTAACACACTTTGAAACAGAACAACTAAGTAAACGATTAACACATATTGACGAAACCATTAGACTTGCCCTTAATTAGACCCCCTTATCGAAGATGGCCTATCACCTAGGACATGCGTTATTAACATACAACTAAACGCAAAGCAGTAAATACTTGTAAACTCTAATCCTTCAGCAAAGAAGACAAATGAAGGCAATCAAGAACATCCTTTTTGGGTAAGGTGGCCAGTCATATGCCAACTTTCTTCTCCATGACCATGAACAATATGTGGGCAAGGGGGCAATGCTTTTCTGAATTCGTTCCCTTTAAGAAGCTCATGTGCTGCTTGTGTGGCCTCAGGTGAGAAACCAGTCCAAGTACCCGTGGAATTCTCAAATCTACTGTGTGTGATGCGTTTGAACTCCTTCACATTCTCGTTCTTCATTATGTCATCTTGGTTAATGTCTATTGTGAAGATGTCTCCATAAGGCCTGGCTGAGTGGACAAAAATAGGCAAAGATATGGGATCAACAGACACTGCAGCAAGATCTGAAACCACAACAATGCTAAATCCATCTGGACTGAAGAATGGATGGTTCACATGCCCCCCTATATCACTTCCACTTCCTATCACTTTTACCACAACATCTGGATTATCCGGATTCACTAAATACACCCCGAAGAATCCTGGGTCAAGACCATTGTCTTTATCTGGTGCACCTAGAGGCTTACCGCGGCTTGAAGAAAATGCTATCCACTTTCCATTAGGAGACCATTGGCATTGTGTGTCAGTCCAATTCCCATTTGTTAGCCTCATGGGTTTAACTCCATCACGCACTCCTCGTTTTTCATCCATTATGTATAGATTCTTGTATCCGTCTCTTGTTGATCGATAAACTATTCTTGTCCCTGTTGCAGCAGCAATTTTCAACCCATCATGAGTACACATGCATGCATATTGGCAATGAAACCTTGCTAATACAACCAACTAATCATTTCATGCTATATAAATATTAAGTTAAGCAACTACCTTCTGGATTGGTGGATGGGAAGGCATTATTGAACCCATTTGTGAGTGGTTGACTTATCCAATTTCCACACTTACTGGACACTTTTCGGATGGCGTGGATGTCTACAGCCACATTTTTATCAGCACAGAAAGCAGGTCCTTTGCATACATACAGTGTGTCCATTTTATCATTTTGGTTCCAAACTGGCGCGAAGATGCTGTTTGGAGTTAGCTGCATGAAAACACAACTCATCAGCAACAATTAATGATCTAAATATATACATGCATATAGATTTGCCCATCAATACCATACTCATGATCGATCTACTTGTACCTCTTTATCAACTGCATCTAGACGTTCGTTGTGAAGTACGAAGACGTTCTTGAAATCATTGTCAACAAATGCAAGCTTGGATCCGTCTTTGGAGAACGTTGGAAATCCTCCACCCACCCTAAATACTCCTATTTCCGGATCCGGAGACTTGACGATATGAAACTGTCTTTTCATCTCTTCTTCACTCTGTCACAAAATAACAAACAAACAGTTCGTATCAGTACGTGCATGGTTAGCTGAATGATCTTAGGTTAATTAGGTTATAGACGATCAAAACTGGTTGCATGCATGCATGGTAAGTACGTACGTGGAGAGTGTCACTCGTGCAACGATGATAGCCGATCCGCTTCGAATTCCCACTACCTATCACAAAGGGGTTGAAATGATCAGCTTTTGGTCTTATTTTTTGTGTAATTTTCTTTGGTTCTTGTCTCCCTCCTCCTCCTGTTGAATATTCAAAAATCTCAATATGTCGATATTGTGGTATGTCACGGACATCATTGAAGATCCCCGATTTCTGCCGAATAGTTGCAACAGCTACTGTGGTGGCGTCGATGGCTGCGGGAGTGAACGCATCGATGTCATTTGGGGTCACCCGCTCTACAACATGACATCCACCACTGCTAATATTGGCTCTGTACACACTGAATATATTTCCATTCTTACGGTGGAAAAATATGACATCGTCACTTCCCCAAGTCGGCCACCCTCCATTTTTCACGACCAACCTCCGACCGAAGGGCTTCTCTACGTTCATGACATAAATGTCAGTCATGAGGTCTTGGATTTCGCCTGCCCAACCACCCTTTCCCTCGAACGACGCCACCGCTATCTTCTTCCCGGAGGGTGACACCGAGGGGCTTAAATCAGCTTGCCCTAAATATATATATTTGGATGCATGAGCATTAGTTATTCGTAGATCATCAAAAGATCGAGGCAGGCATGCATAATATGGGATTAAAATTAATTTAGGTAATAATAGTAGTAATAGAAAGAGATCGAGTAGAGGAACCTGGTGGTGTGAGACGATCAGTAATTCCGGTCTTAAGATTGGTTTTATAGACGGCAGTCCAAGGCTGACGACGTTGAGTAGCTGGTTCCTTGGTGCTGATATAGATGAGATTATCTAGGGCAAAGCAACCGCTGTCTTCCATGCGAACGCCGTCGAAATCGGATGTGCCGAAAACATCAGCTAAGCTGAAGACTTGGACTTCCGGTGGGTTGACTTTGTCATCGTAACGGAGAGCTATGTAAAGCAATTCAAGGTCGTCTCGTTCGGAGACAAAAATCATGCCTGAGAGACGACCTGAGTTTACATCAGCCTCTTCGCCTTTGGAGGCCAAATTTAGACGCCTGAGAAGTGTCTTGAGAGCTGCCGGTGGGATGTCCTGGCCGCCGTAATTGTAGGAGATTCCATCGGTCATGCGAAGGTCACCTTTTGTCGATGATGGTGGAGAAAGCGGGAAAGAGAATATGTCAAGCGGCACCGGTGGTCGATACGTTGTAAAGAAGGCAATGCTACCTCTCTTCTCTGCCATCTGCAATTTTAAGAGCTAGGCAATTAATAAGTCGATCAAGAACATTTGATCTAAACTTTCATCCTTTCTAAAAATGAGTACGTAATAATCCATGCATGCATGTAATTTCTATAGTACGACAGAGAGAAGAGAGTACCTGCTGCTGCAATGAAGAAGTTGAGATCGACGCAGAGTATAGGAGGAAGAAGGAGCTCGAGTGAGATAGGATCGAAGAGGAGAAAGAAAAGATGGAGGGAGTTCTACTGTTCTAGGCTCGGAGACTTTGGGAAAAGATGTAGATGGTGTGGTGGTAACCCCAGACGACCTTGCATTTTATAGATGAGAATCTTACACACTCGAATACAAAACTAAATGCCAATTACTCCGCCCCGATCCGTACAACCCCACGTGATCACGTTCACAGTAGCCCTTCATTTAAATTAGACCAACTGATTAATTGCGTTGACAATTGGTTGGTAAAATGCTAGTGAATTATAAACTCAAAGCAGAAGTCATTGATTAGAAGATATCTAAAAATACTGAAAGTATTTAACTTCTTAACTCCTACCTACTCATAAGAATCATACATGCACTGGAAAAATTTGCAGCCTTGGAGCCCCTCTTCTGAAAAAATCAACACTTTCAAAACAGATGAGAAGAAAGAAAGAAAAGGACTATATATTTGTTTCTTGGTAGTTAAACATTAGTGAGTGATATGATTACAACAATAAAGGAGGTCCGTCCAACAGACACGTGAACCAGAATGGGAGTAGATCCAGCTGCAATAAATTGTTTGTTAGCTTAGAAGAAGCAAACCTACTTTGCATCAATGCCCACCGGTGTTGGAGGTTGTGTGTACAAACTACAAAGAGTACAACCACATATATTAATATACATACTCACTGCCAATTTCATCTCTCTTTATTTTGAAATATCAAGGTTCGTTTTGATTGTCATAAAAGCTAACACTATCACTAATATAACTAATAATTTTAATAAATAAAAAAAATTCACTCATGATTCTTAAATTCTTCAGGTCAGATCAGAAAAGTGTTAAAACTTTAAAAACTATTGATATGATATCTGAACTCTTAAAATGCTATCAGTGTAGTGTCTCGAACTATTTGCCATCATGATTCCGTTTATTATGATAACGTGACATCTTTTTTAAAAAAGAAGTTAATAATCTTTATGCCCTTATAATTTTTTTTTATAATTTTTTTTTTCAAAATATTCCACATGTCATTATTTCATTGGTATTATAGAAGTCACTCTTAGGATTAGAGATATGAACTTGAAAAGATATATGGAATAATGAGACTTCACACAACAGGGCTGACCCAGGGCTGACCCTACCTTCCTCGTTCATGAATCAAATCTGCATGTCAAATGCTAGTGAATTATAAACTCAAAGCAGAAGTCATTAATTAAAAGATATCTAAAAATACTGAAAGTATTTAACTTCTTAACTCCTACCTACTCATAAGAATCATACATGCACTGGAAAAATTTGCAGCCTTGGAGCTCCTAGGGCACAGTAAGGGGAGCCCCTCTTCTGAAAAGATCAACACTTTCAAAACAGATGAGAAGAAAGAAAGAAAATGACTATATATTTGTTTCTTGGTAGTTAAACATTAGTGAGTGATATGATTACAACAATAAAGGAGGTCCGTCCAACAGACACGTGAACCAGAATGGGAGTAGATCCAGCTGCAATAAATTGTTTGTTAGCTTAGAAGAAGCAAACCTACTTTGCATCAATGCCCACCGGTGTTGGAGGTTGTGTGTACAAACTACAAAGAGTACAACCACATATATTAATATACTTACTCACTGCCAATTTCATCTCTCTTTATTTTCCGAGTAACCCTCACGGAGCTAAAAAATTTGGCTGAAGTTTCTTGGTCAAGGAAATGGTGGGAATTTATACTATTGACCCCTGTGTTGGTTAGTCTAAATGAAAGGGCTCGTGACGCGTGTCAGCTGAGGTCAAATATATGATGTCACACACTGAGGTCAAGTATACGCTCGTCAAGGGTGTTATTGGAAGGAAAACCACGTTTCATGTTGAAATATCAAGGTTTGTTTTGATTGTGACAATGTTTTCTTTCTCCACGTGCTCATAAACCCTAACACTTTTACTAACATAGCTAATACCTTTAATTAAGATGAGATTGGTTCGGTATTAGGTCAAAATTCGTACCGTACCTTAATAAATTATTCGATTCAGATCCTATTCTGTTTGATTTTTTGACAAGTCCGTCTCACTAGTTTCGGTCCCAAAGAGTTTTGAATCGGTATATTTCGGTTTTGAATCAGTTTTCAATCAAATTTTCTAGGCTTAAACAATTGTTTAAGCTAATTATTATTTGAGAAAGACAATATCGTAGAGAGATAGAAGAAATGTGAGAGAATTAGAGTTTTTTTGCAAGGATTTTCTATATATATGTCCAAAAAAAATTCAAAATAAGTGAGTGTATATTCATTTGTTTAAAAAAATAAGCACAATTTTGTCACGTATATCATTTCGGAACGATTTGGTTTTATTTGATACCATACAAAAAAAAGTCATTCGGTTCAAATTTAGTTCGGTTATGTTTCTAAATTAGTCAGTCCCACAAGTTTCGGTCCCAACGAATTTCGGTTTGGTTTACTTTGGTTTTCGGTTCAATTTTTCGGTAAAACATCACATCCCTACCTTTAATAAATCCTCCATGATACATTCTGATGCTAAAGTAATCAAGGTTGTTCCCTACAATAAACACCACCACAACAACCCGTCATTCAAACTTAACAACAGCAACAACATTTTCTCTATCATTTACAACATTATTAAGACATTCCTTCGAATACAACAACATTTTCTCTATCATTTATTACAATTTTTAGACATTCCCTAACTCCACCCACAAAACGACAAAGCACACTTGTATACATATGGTATACATAGCGTTACAAAGTCGTTCAACACCAATCCAAAATCCTAGCAAGCAATACAATAAACCCAAACCATTAATTTCTTTAACAATGAAGTTCGTATCTAACCGTAATTGGGGTCGACGTTACCATCAAAAATCAATGAGGCTCTTATTGGGATCCACTGCTCCGTTGTCGAAGGTGCCATGTTGAAGTGTGTTAAAAGGAGATTAGGGGTTTCGGGTTACAAGATTACTATGTGGATTTAAAAATCAAAGCACTGGGTTGATGGGGGTTCCATTCTGGTCAAGAGGAAAATCACGAAGATGAAACGGTTAAGAGCGTCTAAGATTTGCGACGATAGTTAAGGGATTAGGGTTCTAGGTTAGCTTGAACTTTAGATTGGAGATGGGCCGATTAAATTGATGTGGGTTAGGAATAATATTTGGCTCGTCAACGGTCTTATGGTAAATACATATATTTTTGGGTCCAAAATAAAAACCTTACCAACATGGATTTGCCATGTCAGATTCGGGGGCACTTAACAACCATTTTCTAACAGAAACTACAAATTTATGAAGAAAAAAAAATGAAATCTCAAGTAGTAAATTGAAGAAAAAAATGAAACTTCAGGTGGTGACATGAAGTCAAACATAAACCACATGGTAGTAAACTGAAATTTGCCCCAAAACTAATTAATGAATAATTATATTGAAGACCCGGCACATGCTGAGCATAACGATCTTAACTAATGGACATACTCCATCAAGAAATCATAGGCATTCTATCACCCACAGTATGATGCAGTAGCAATATTTGATAACCATGCTCAGTGTAATCCAGTAAAAGGATGCAAAACAATAAAAAAAAGACTAACATAAGTGAAACAAAACTCAACCATTCAAACAAAAAATTGCTAATCAAGATAGCTTAGCTATGAATAAATAAGCCTTCTGCATCAGCATCAATATGCAGCAAACAAAACTAAACAAAAGAGAATATTAAGTTTGTGTACCTTAATTAGTGCTTCCAATTCTTTATCAATAGACTTTGTATTGGCTCAACCATTTCCTTTGTTTGTTTCATTTTTCTTGATCATGAAACATTATTCAAAAGTTAAAATAAAGGTTAAGCACATGATAAGGTTAACGAGTTGGTTCTGAAAAGAGAAAAAGAAAGGAGAAAACAATTTACCTACATAGTTACTTCAAATAAATGAATTAGCATTAGTGACCCAGTATGAAAAAAAAATGTGACCCTTTTTTTTTAGCAAATTGTAATGTTTACATCAAAATTTATTTTAACGCTTTATGACTTATTTTTGGGTGGAAGATGGACTAGTATTATAAAAGATCACCAAGAGGATTAGAGATTTGAAGTTGAAAAGATATACGGAATAATGTTAAGTTTTCAATTGGTAATATATAGATTTTTTTTATTATTAATTAAGGCCCCCACAATCGGAGTCCCCTCGCCCGACCCAGGCCGCCCCTACCTTCGTATTTCATGAATCAAACCTTCAATTAAAACTGTGTGCCAAATGCTAGTATTTTCTAATTATCTAAATAACTAGACCAATAGCTAATAATTTAGACGAGACAAGGGCCAAGGTGTGGAAGATGGTATGCATTTATTATGGCATTGGAACTTTGGTCTTTGAGTTCTCTGCATGTGCTTACTAGTCATGGTCAACATATCAACCAAGCGAAATAAAAAGTAGGCAAGTGCATAAAGAAGAAGAAAAATAAAGGAATGGAGAGAAGTGAAATGACAAAATGAAGAAAGTATGAAACGTACAAAAGTCAGGTAAATTGCACAAAGAAACAAGGAAGTCAAGGAAGTCAAGGACTAGTGGAACAAAAATGATAAAATAGACTCAAAATGTAAGTTTGTAGAGAGTCGAAAACCAAGACGCGTGTACATCAAATTACATCACGCCCACTCATCAACTGAACTAAGAGGTTATACTGAATAGTCGTAGAACATATTTATATTTGTTAAATCCTTCCAATTCTATGTAAGTTGTAGCCCACACAGCCCTTCATATAGATTCGCCCCTGGACGCCGTTGAATACCGAAGTGTGCACATTGAGGATATGGGAAGGAAGAAGTCTAAACATCCTATGAAGTGGTGTTGTCCACCGCATGGGAGGCTTAAAATTAATATATGAGGCATTCTTTGCTGAGCATGGAGATGGTGGTGTCAGAGTGGTGGTACAGGGTGCAAGAGGAGAGTATATAGTCAGTCTAGCGATGCTAATTAGCTTTGCATGTTCAGCTTTGCATACAGAGGCTGAGACATGCATGGCTGGTTTTCTTTTGGCTATTTTCCATTGATAGCAAGATGTGGAAAGGATAGCATCCACACCCTTACCACTTTACCTCTTCGACAAATACTTCAGTCGCCCGACCACAGTGGGTGCCTGAGCAAATGGGCTATTGAACTCAGTGAATTCGACATCGACTATAAACCTCGTACTGCTCTCAAAGGTCAGGCAACCGCCGATTTTATCGCAGAATGCATTGGTTTGGAGTCAGTCCAGTCAGTTGTCACGCCCACAAGAAAGTCAATCATCTAGTCTGCTTAGGTCACTCGGACGCCCATATGGACATTATATGTGGATGGGTCCACGAACCAGCATGTAAGCAATGTCGGAGTCATCCTTTTTGGTCCAGGGATATCCATGTGGAATATACTCTCTGATTTGATTTTCCTGCTTCAAATAATGAAGCGAAATACGAAGCACTTATTGCTGAGCTATAACTTGCCCATCATTCTGACGCCCGTGAGATCAGCATCTTCAACGACTCACAATTGGTTGTTAATCGGGTAACATGGGACTTTGAAAAGACAACAAATGTGCGCTTACTTGGCCCTCACCAAGTTTATGCTTGGCAAATTCAAATTCTACACAATTACACAGGTCCCTCGCGCTCAAAATACAAAAGCAGATGCAATGGCTCATTTGGCTACATCCCATCTAATACCAATAGATAGGCGCTTAAAGGTTCTGTCCAAACCAAGCGTGTCCAAGATTTTTTTTGAGCTAATGCATATAGAGCCTGCTGAGCCAAGCTATATAGATCCCATTTTTTTTGTACAAATCCAAGGGCATATTTTTAGCTGACAAAACAGAAGCTCAAACAATTATCGCCCGTTTGACAAATTTCAGCATTTACAGTGGATAACTACACAAACATTGGCAGACTTGGCCTAATTTGAAGTGTGTCACCCCGAAGGCAGGGTAAGGCCTTCTTCAAGAAGTTCATAGTGGACTGTGTAGGAACCACATGGGTGCTCGATCTCTCGCCCATAAAATTTTGTGCAGTGGGCTTTGGTGGCCTACGATTCATGTGGATGCAACTTCCTTTGTAGAGAAGTGTCACGAATGTCAGTTATACGATCACAAGAGCCACTCACCAGCTATCCCACTCTTGATACTAATCTCACCAATTCCTTTCGTCCAATGGGGACTCGACCTCATCGGTGAGTTACCCAAAATAAGAGGCCAATACAAATACATTGTAGTTATCATTGACTACCACACGAAATTTATCGAAGCAGAGACATTGGTAAAGATCACCACTGAGAAGATCCTCAAATTTCTATGGCGTGCACTATATTGTAGGTAAGGGGCATCCATCAACAACGATGAGCTTATCCAATTATGCAAGAAACATGGGACTAGTGTATTGTTCTCTTCTCCCACCCATCCCAGTGTAATGGTCAAGTTGAAGCTACAAACAAGATTATCAAGAACGGGTTAAAAAAGAAGATATGTGACATCAGACGGGGAGACCCACGATACGGCAAAAGGGCGTATGAGCTACCTGGTATCCTCTGGTCGTTATGCTCAACTGCTAATAAAGCTACGGGCAAGACTCCTTTCTCTCTAACATTCGGCTCAGAAGCATTACTCCCGCTTGAAATTACATACCAAAGTCCTCGTGTCACCGTTTTTGACCTAGCCACAAATGGTGATGGCCTTTGCCTGGATAACAACCTGCTCGCGGAGCATTGTCACACCGCCCACCTTCACAACACGGCTAACAAGCAACAAGTAGCCCGCCTATATAACCAGCGAGTCAAGGCCCACCCATAAAAGTAAGGGACTGAGTTATGAAGGAAATTGAGTCAACTGTCAAATCTCTACGCCCAAATTGGGAGGAATCGTATCAGATCATCGAGGATGTCCGCCCAAGCAATTTCTACCTCAAGGACAACAATAGACGTGTCTTGCCCCATCCTTGGAATTCTGTTCATCTCAGAAAACATTACCATTAGGTTTCCCTGTCCATAACACATGTGATTATACTATGTACTCGTCCATTGTTTGTATGTTCAGAGATATTTGTCATCGATGAAAGTATTGTTCGTCGATTCTTTCCAAAACTTATCGCTCAAAATATATTTTAGAAATATCAAGGTTTTTTTTCAAAATGAGCGGTATATCGACCAGATCACTTCTAAAGATGTAGATAATACTCTTCAACATTATACATAAACGAATTATATTGCTATAAACCATTTGTTACCATCTATTCGCCCAAGCATAAAACAAACAAAAGAAAAGACAAACAAACCCAAACTTAGTCTTTTGCACATCCAAAATGGGCCAAGCCCAAATAAACTTAGCTCAAAATAGATAACCTAAATATGAACGCCCAAGATCAGGGGCCATTGTCCTTTACAAACTTATCCCAGTCGAAGTATGGGGATTGTTCCATCTGCTTGAACAAAGCACTTTGAGCCCCCGCTTGTATTTTTTTTTTCTCTGCTAGCCCCAGTTTGTAGGCATTAATAGCTTCAACCATCATCTGTTCTTTCTACTCTTCACTCAGAATTTGGGCGCTCAGTGTCTCCACTTGGGTAGTGAGAACCCCAACTTCTACTCTGAGCTTGTCCAGCTTGCCCTGCAGATCCCTCCGCTCCATCTCCACCTCCTGCAGTTGTTATGTTTTCTCCCTCAGCGCCCCCTCTGCTTCAGCCCTCTCCCTATTTGCAATCGCATAATCCTCCTCCGCTGACTTTTTCTCTCCCCTTATCTTCTCCACTAAAGTCTCCGCCTTGTGTAATTTCTTCTCGAATCGCCTCCCTGCGTCCTTTGCCCTAATCAGCTCGGCCATGTGCTTGTCATATTAAAGACGTAGGGCGGCCATCTCTGCTAGTTGCCCCTCGCTCCCTTCATGCTAAAGAGTCAAGTACATCTTATGCCCCATTCGAATGTGCTCGTCCAGGATGGACTGCAGGTTTTCGCGAGGTGGGGTAGAGCGTGCATGCACCTGATACACCGACTCGTACCCTCCATTGATAGCTTCAGCCACATGCTTAATGTAACCAAAGCGAATAGTCGTTGCTCCCTCCTTAGCAATTATGGGCGTGCCCATGGGCATTCTAATAAGCCCAAGAGGAGGAGTCAAGTATGGCTGAGAGGTATGCTCTCCTTCTTCGAGATCGCACTCCTCTTCACCTGCAAGGCTACAACTGGTGACATCTTACTTGCTTGAGACTCTGAGTTCGACGAGAAGGAGTGTAGTTTCTCAGCCTTCTTGCGGAGCTTCTCATCAATGATGGATTTATTTTCCTCCGCCTTTATTTTTTCGAAGGCCAACTCGGTATCCAAAATAGATATCCCATGGGGATGCGAGCACTGGAAACTCAGTCCTCTAGATTCCTCGGGCTCCTCCACATTAACGGTATCCACGTTAACCGCCACGCCTTCTCCCTCAGTCTTCGAGTTGTCTACACTTTTCATAGATGGCCCCACCTGCATTCCTTCAATTATGGGCGACGAGATGACCAATGGTTCTTTCTGAACGGCCTCGTTCAGAACAGGGTCTTCTTGGGATATCTCACCCTCTTCGAAGCTACCCTGTCAACTTCTCGGGCTTTCTTAGCTTTCCACGCCTGCCTCATCTACTGCTCGAGCTCATCACCAACTTCGTCCTTGTTTTTGGTTGTGGACATATTGAGTATCTTAACTGCAAACATCACAACACAATCAACAAAATAGTAGTGACAATTGTACAAGCATGAGTGGGTCTTTGAAGATGTTCGTTTACCTAGGCGATGAGTTAGTCTCATCTACTCTAGTAGATCCCGATGTCTCAAGGTAATCAACGAGTGATTGTCTTGTTCACCTCCCCAAGCATAGGTTATCCTCTTTAAGCATTTTTCCTCCTCATGACACTGAGGGAAGCTTCGCCTAACTGCGTACAAAAAATAAAAGTGATCAAAAATTACACGAAATTTCTAATTCGTGTCAAGATGACATCATCGTCCTTCAGTCGCCGCAAGATGACATCATCCCGAATACAGTAGTCCCATCGCAAATCTTCGATTTGCTTATCTGTCATCGCGCTCACTAGCTTTTGTGCCGCCGTATTATCATCCAATCGATACACACACACCCAGCCCGTCCTATACTGAGGGAGCGCATCTCCTAAATCCTTTCCACCAATGAAGCTATGTTTGCCTGTCTATTCTCTTTCTTCCTCCCAGAGTTTTGTTTTCTCCGCTTACCAGGCTCTTTTCTTCATCTTGGCTCAGAGTCTAGGTACATGTCTATTGCCGCATCTTCTATTCTGGGTCATTGGTCATACGTATTAGATGCCTAAAATCACCTTCGTTACAAACATAAATGTTTTCAAATATCCCACACCTTTTCAAATCAAATACCCTACCTTTTTGTTTTGGTCTTTAGTTCTTTGTCAAATTTACCCATTCATACCTAGATTTACAAACAAACCTAGATTTCCTCCTCGTCTATGCCGATATGTTTCTTTTCTTCTTTATGTTTTAAGGATAGATTTGAACCCAACCATTTATATATTTATTTTCTTAACTTCAAATCTCGTTCCAAAATCAGTTAACTTCAGTTTCGAATTCAATCCATTTTTAAAACACATATTTCATTCTGTTTGGCATCAATTTTTCTCCAATAAGGTCATTGCGCGTGGAGTGATTACAAACTGTCTCTTTTCCTGTCCACAACCGTTGTTGTGCTGTGTGCGAGGCGTGCTACTGCCGAGGGCAGAATGTAGAAGTGTAATGCGCCACGTAGTACCTGCTTCTTGTCAAGTGATTGGAGCAGGGAGAGCACTAACCCCACTCGTTGAGTTCCACTAGTCTTGATACAAGACATAGGCTTTGTGTCTCTCTGCTTGAGCCACAAAGAAACGGTACTTCACACTTGAGGGAAAGTATAAAGCAGGGTAATCCTTAGGACGAAGTGTCAAGAATACCGGATAGTGTGACGCCGTAGATCTTAAGAATACCCACGCTCTATCGAGTAGCCCGGACTCCACTGACTTCCATTGTCGTAGCTCGAGTGAATCTTCGAATCTCCACGCTCTGTCGAGTGGCCTATATCCTAAATTCGTTGTCTCCGGTTGGTTAGCTTGAGAGAACCTTCAAATCCCCACGCTCTGTCGGGTGGCCTAGATCTGAGTTCACTGGCTGCTAGTTGTTTACTCGGGTGAGTAAATTTGCTGGTGCGCAAATTGTATATGTGTGTAGATGTTCGCAAATCTGCTCCGCTTCGTCTATTTATAATAATAGGAACTCAACCTCTCCTCGCTTGATAAGGTAACCGCTGTTGATTGGGAATGATATCTAGCCTTCTAGATTTCCTAGCCTATCCAGGAATCTTATAGATCTCTTTCCAAATTCATAGCCAGATATCCTTCCAGATTCGCAGCTCTTCGCTGAGCCCCTTCGTAGCTGGCCCATTTTGCCTTTCAAGGCCCAAAAGTATCATAATGAATGTTTAGTTTATTTTGGGCCCAAACATTGTCCCACACACCTCGAGATTAACCCATTGGCAATCGAAGGGGTCTGATATGACGTGCCACCTCTTTAGTCAGCGTTTTTTGAAATAACCTCATACTAGGCTACTCAAGTGTTTTTCCTTCTGTTTATATCTTTTATATCTGCGAAAATACCATTTCCGTTTATTCAACCACTAGCATTTGGTCGCAAGTAATTATAACACTTAGAAGAATCTCAAAATTTAGATTCCTTGTCAAAAATTAAAATTTTGCAATATTTTGCCACTTGTATATTAGCTCTGGACACTAGTTACCCCCTAGTTTTACATAAAGTAAGCCTCTGCGATAGGCTGTAAACGAATGCAAAACTAAGTAGTAGACCCCTCACGCGCCTCATACTCCCACACTGGTTGTCTATATTTCTTTAAAAATCGGCCATTGATTGGGTTGCGATGAACTTTGCCATCAATGTCACGTAGATGGAGAGCTTCCTTGCCCAAACTCTTGTGAATAGTAAAGGGTCCTTCCCACTTCGCAGACCACTTCTTGTTTTTCCCCCAAAGGTAAGATGGTCTTCCAAACTAACTCTCCCTCTATAAAGCTAAGTCCACGAGTACGACGATCATAGCAGCGAGCAACCTTCTGTTTCTCTGTGAGATCAATTTGTTGCTTGCTTCAGCCTGGCCATTAGATTGTGTGTAATATGGTGAAGAATGCAAAAACTTGATCTCAAAGTCCGTCATTAAGTCTTCTACTTCTTCGGACATGAATGCAGTTCATTGATCAAAGACAAAGCACTCTAAAATTCCAAATTGGCAAATGACATCCTCGTATAGGAATTGCCTGATCGCAGCAGCAGATGCCACTTTCAAAGGCCTTGCCTCGACCCATTTGGTGAAGAAATCTGTAGAGACAATGATGAACTTATGCTGCATAGAAGAATGAGAATGAATTAAGCCAATTAAATCTAACACCCATCCTCGTGTTGGCCACGGCTTGATGATTGGCTGCATAGGAATGTTTAGAATATGGCTAACTGGTCCGTGAGCCTAACAGTCCTTACACCCTCTTGCAAGAGTAATACAATATTTTAACATCGAAGGCCAACAGTACTTGTGTCTCCGCAGAAGCCACCTCATCTTTGGGCCGGATTAGTGAGCTCCGCAAACCCCCAGATGCACTTCTTGCAGTAGTCGCTTTGCTTCAATCCCAAAGACATAGACCACATCCACTCCCTCTTCTCCACGCCTGAATAGTTCATTACCGTGGAGAATGTAATTGGGAGCAAAGTATCGAATCCTCTTGTCCACCACGGAACTAGGATCTTGTAAGTATCTGATAATCGGTTGTCTCCAATCATCGTCAATGGTAGTGAGGGTTGCAACATACCATTCGTCCTTCTCTTCCTTCCTAGCTATAAAGGAAGGCAACGTACGCACCTCTACTTTTAGCAGGCGCTCATGGACGTCATCGACCAACTCAACTCCCGTAACCAGGTTAGCTAACTCATTTGCTACAAAATTCTCTCCACGAGGAATATAAGTCAAAGTCACTTATGTAAACAACTCTAATAACTCGCTAGCCCTTTTTACATACGGCTCAAGGATGAAGCCTGTCTTAAATGTAGCCTGGAGCTGTCTGATGACAAGTAATAAATCTCCCCAAACTTGGATCTCCGTAGCACCTAGATCCCAAAGAAGGTAGGTGTATTATGGGTGAACATGTGTTTTGTTTGTATGTATGTGTTTGTTGGACAATATGTGTTGTTGGCTATTGTGTAAGTACAATTTTGCAATTGCAGGTTCTGGAAATGGAAATCCAGAATCTGCAGTTTTTTTTCATAAATCACCAACTATAGCTGATGATATAAGACAAACTCATCGGCTAAAGTTCTCATGAAACAAACTTTTTCTACACTAAAGCCGACGACACACTTCCAAAATGTTGTCGTCTATAGTCTGAATCTGGTCAAATTTTTGACCACCCGTGAAGGTTCTACCAACAAAACTATCGTCAGCAAAAGTTGAAACTATACCCAACGACTGTATAGTCATCGGCTATAGTTTAGACTATAGCCAACGACAACCCTACAACGTCGTTGGCTAAATTTTCACCGACGACCTTCTACTTACGACACTAAAACCGACGAATTCTCGTTGGAGCCGACTATAGCCAACGACATTTTGCAACAGGCCGACGACACAAAGTCGTCGGCTATGGTCATTAATCTGGTAGTGAAGATAATCAAGCTGAGGACCCAAACTATTCATTCTAAAGCTGTAACATAAGTGGCCACCTAATCGATCTCAAACAAAGTTCTGCCCTGCTCAATTCTCTTATTCCCGCATATTCTACTAAAAATTTGGCATAGCTTCCCCTAAAACTCAAGGAACTCAAAAACCTGCATAAAGAGAATACTTTGAATAACAAATCCCACAAGAAAATTGTGGGCACTAATTCTCATCCGGATTTCTCATATTTACATTGAACAACGCTATAAACATAAATCACTATTATCTAATTGAATGCTTGAATCTATGGCTATGATCACACTATTAAACTTCAAAATGTTCTTCATGTTCCAAATCTAGTTGTGAATTTGCTATCATTTAGCAAAGTCTGCAAAGATAATCACTATAGAATTATTGCTAATGAGAATGACTTTTGTTTGCAAGACAAGGCAACTCAAATGGCTTTATATTATGGCAATAACAACAGTAATGGCTTGTATAGACTTCCAAACACTGTGTCTTCCACCCCAGTATCCTCTAATTCTCCTTATGTAGCTTACCTGGGGCAAAAAGTCAAGTCCAATATATGGCATCTGAGGTTAGGTCATCCTACAAATGACATTGTTCATAAGATGTTGTCTAAGTCCAATATTGAGTTTGTAGTTGATGATGTACAATGCATGTATATGGGTTGTTTGTCTGGCAAAATGTCTAGGTTATCTGGGTTAATGCTGAGATAGGATGAGCAAGAGGGAAAAAATGGTGCAGCAGTGACTTTGGAGGCCAGCGACCAATGGGTTGACCGAGGAGGCGAGCAGCAGCACGAGCAAACGTTGCTCGTCGGTGAGGATGTGCAATATGGTGGATCCCACGCACGTGGGTGATGCCAGATTAGGTGAATTATTTTTTACGTACGGCGCGTGTACAATAAAGTAGATTTTTTTAACAATGGCTTTTTAGCCAATCCTATCAAGCCAGGTGTCCCACCAACGACTCTCTACTTCCCCCAACGGTCATTGAACCTGGGCCGTTAATTTTCATTCCAAAATTGAGATCAACGGCTCATATTCATACACAACGGCTATATTCGGGTATAACTAATCAAAACGGACAGAAGCTATATTTTCCTCCAAAAAATCCTAAAAAATTGCTAAAAGTTCTAAAAATTTACAAACACCACCCTACAATTTTCCTATAAATACTATATCAATTTTACAAACAAGTGTTGAGTTGATGTGTTTAGCTGGCTCCACGTACCCAACTTGCCAATTGGCTCATCCTCTTAGCTTAAAAGCTCAAACGACGTCGTTTTATAATTGGATGCATATAGTTATAATGAAAATGAAAATGGAGCCATATAGAGATCAATCTGTTTCCAAGAGCAACACATCACAATGTGCAACAAGTACCGAAGAGATCAATCACATTTCTCTTATCGTTTGGCAATCCAAAATGCAGCAACATCATACAAATCGGAGCAGCTGTAAATGCAGAAACTCGCAGTTATTAGCTGTAATCGAGCTGATATATTGACTAGATTTCTATAGTGGCCAAGAACTTTAGGTCTTAGGTATCTGTGGTTAATTCATATATGGTAGTCATCTGGAGCTTTGGTTCATAGTGTCCGCAGAGTTTCCATCATCTTGATCATGGGATAAAACAAAGTCAGGCACCTCTTCAATATCCACAGCAGGCTGATGTGTAAAGGAAACAGAGTATTAGATCGAAAAACTAATGATTGTAGAGATTATTCAGAACAAGAGAAACAGCTTTATAACCTGCCACCGTTGCAGCAGATGCCAAAACAGAAAGTCAATGATCATGACCAAGCAAAAAAGCTTTCCTGCCCACGATCCGCATGAGAGGTATCTACGACAAGCAAACGAAGCAATCAGCAACCTGTTTCGATCTGCACCAAACATGTTGCAACACTCTCCAAGAAAGAATGATGAAAAGTGCGCACCTTGAGAGTCGTTTTGAGAGATTTTGTTTCGAGCATTTCATAGCACGGTCATAAACAATCTCTGTCCGTTTTGCAACATCATGCCAATTGTAGAGTTCCTTCATCTAGAAACAAGAGAAAACAAATCTCACTATTATACACGAGTCAATTTTGAATAAAGCTCACGGAGTCAAAAAAAGAATGAATACACTCACACGACTGTGCATTTCTTCCGGGTCAATATTGGGAAGTATTGATATCGCCGTCTCAATTGCTTGAACCATATCACTAGGATCAGGCTTTGCAAGTACTACCATGTCATCTGGTAGAACCTATTTACAGAAATGGTGTTCGCTAAGCCAAAACAAATTCCAGTGATTCCAGAAAATTCCGATGTACTAAGAGAAGGAACTTATCCGAGGCATACACAATCAAAATATTCAAAATTCGTACCTCTGGAACACCTCCTACTCGTGTACTGACTGTTAATAACCCACAACTAGCAGCCTCTAAGATGGCTATGCAAAAAGCTTCTGTCAATGAACTGCCAAAAGGGTAGAGAATCGGATCAGGGTAAATTAAAAACCAAAAACAAGGGAAATAAAATATTTTCAAAGTCCTAGGATAGCATTTTGTGTTGAGAGAAGTTCATTCACATCCATATAAAAAACTAAGGTGTCATCATTGCAGCTGTGTGGTCTCAGAAAACCTTGATGAACGGAAAAATGGGAAGGTCAAGTACAGTAACTTCTGACAAGTGTTGGAGTGATCAAAGACACAACATGTATTAACTATACCAGCATAGAAAGCAGATGAAGAATAAAGTATGATAACCTGTAGAACCAACTAAACAGTAATTTTGAGTGGGCCTAATTGAAAAGGTAATGTTGTCCCAAACTTTTAGCAGCTACTATCTTAGCGTCACTGCCTACACTTACTCAACCTCACAAAAATGATTAGCACTTTACTTCCAACTGTGGGCCGGTACCAGATTGCAACAATTTAAGTTCTCGCCTAAACCAGTGCAGCTACTAAAATAATTCCATAAATTACATCCACATTTTTTAAGAACAGCTTCGATGGAAGAAGAGATCAATGTTTACCTGTTTAAGAATATATGGCCAGTGATGAGAACCGATCGCACTTGAGAATGCTCAACAGCACCTAACATTTCAACTCGATCTTGTAGGGAATGTTTTTCCCTCATTTCTTCCAATCGCACACGTTTAGGTCCATCTCCTCCAACAATGAAACGCACCTTACCACATATTTCTGAATGAGATGATTGACCACTAATTAACTATGCCAATAATTAAATCCGATGATTTCATGCTTCAAAGTTCAAACACACCCTAAAAGGTTCTAGTGAGGCCGTGAAGTGCCAATAATGTTTTTGATGTAACAGTGTACTACTGGCAAGTGGTGAAATTTAAGAGCTTAAAATGTAAAACCATAGTAGAAAAATTGATGCACATGCAATTCAGTAATAAAGTGATAAGAAATGTAACATGTTACTAACTGTATATTAACTCACATTGGGATATAAACGGCAGACTTCTGGAATAACTTCAACAAGCAGATCTGCACCTTTCCGGTAAACCAGCCTACTTATGACGACAATGACTATTTCATGACGACTCAGTCGCGTTGGTGCTGGCTTGAACATAGCTGTGTCAACAGCATTAGGTATTACAAAGACTTTTTCCGGTGGCAAACCTGACCGTAGCACGGTGTTCTCCTTGCTTGTGTGTGACACACAAATTGCCTGGCTTACTTCTGCTAGAGTGAATTGCAAAACCTTATTCATGTGTATGCTTCCAGCGTCAGCAAAACCATAGAGTGAATGATCAGTAAATACAACCTTGTAACCCATTGTCCGTGCGTGCATTAAAGCCTCGTGGCAAAGAGTTGAGAAGGCTTGATGCCCATGTACCAGAGATATCTTCTCCCGAAGAAGAATAGTTCTAACAATTGGAAGTGTTCCGTAAAAGGTTGGAAAAGTATTCTGCATAAGAAATGGTCTCCACGGTACGTAATACACTTTCAATCCACCTGTCATATATCTCACCCCAGAGCGATTCTGGTAGGCATGAGTCATTACCACCACCTGTGCCATCAAACATGAAAGTTCATCTAATCAAAAACAAAGACATAAAGGAATGTAGTTTAGTAATTAAACCATGCTACACTGCTATCTAATCCCCCATAACATATACACAAGCTCCAGCATTCATGTGAATTGTTAAAAATCATTATGCATAGTAATTAAACCAGCAATTCAGTCCGAGCTTCTGTTTTCAGCAATATTAAACAATCAAAGGTACAAACAACACGCCACAATGAGAACCCAGAAACTGTAATAAGAGACAATGGTGGCTGACCTTGTGACCAAGCTTGAGAAGGCATTGTGAGAGATAGTAGATGTGATTCTCCACACCACCAAAGTTTGGGTAGAAAAAATCAGACACCATGAGAATTCGATGCCTTTTTCGCTCCCCCATTGTATTGGGTCTGCAAACTTAGTCAATAAAAATCCAATCTTTGATCAGACAAAGACTCTAGCTTTTCAATATTATGAACTACAATGAGGTTGTATATGAATCTAATAAACTAAAACTTGAAATGGGTGTAACCCAATTTCACATATAGGGTCTGCAAATTAGTTCAAATAAAAATCCAATCTTTATGAAACAAAGACTACATTTTCACCTGTTATGAACTACAATGAGATTGTACATGAATCCAATCAACTAAAACTTGAAATGGGTGGAAGCTACAACACTCTTTAATACAAAAGAATCGAGATTTATATGACAATCTTGAGCTGTGATCGAAGCTTTGAATCAAATGAAGGTCCCAAATGAAGAACGAAACGAAAAATGAAAACTTGGAGAAAGAAGAGAATTCATTACATACCCGAAACTGAAATGTCAGCTTAATCAGGGAGGAGTGGCGGAGGCTTCACTAAAAGACCCAGAAGGATTCGAGATTAGTTTCTCCGATCAGAATATGGAGACAGAGAGATCAGTTAGTTATATTCTTCTAAAAGGGAGAGTGATTAAAAAGGAAATAATTAAAATGGAGTCGATTTTAAAAAAAAAAAATGGAGTCGATAAACGTGTAGCCTATATGGGTTTTTTTATTTTTGAAGTAAGGATTTGCGACTATTTTTAAGTCTCGTTTGATAAAATAACTAGTTTAATCACCCGTGTGTACACACGTGTTAAATCAGATCATTCACTACTTTATCCACTTCTATGACAGTTTTTGTTGGGCAAAATTGTTGTTTACTTTTTATTTTTGTCTCCCGTGGGTTTTTCTTTTCTTTATCTTTCTTTTCTGTTTTTTTTTCTTGAGGCTGCTTTTATTTTTTCATAGGAGTATTTTCGGGTTTCCATAATTTGGTATGGGATGACACCAAAAGCTACGCTTGGCTTTATATTAGTAGAGATAGAATATAAAAGGGGGACATAAAACCTAAATTCATAAGAAGAGACTCCAAAATATTATCAGGTCACTCGACTATAATCTTGTATTCTAACCTGCATCATTTAACAAATAGTACAACATTTGCTACTTTATTTGCTTTACAATAAAAACGACACAGTATCGGAAAGATAACGCGACTAAGGCGATGCATCAATTCTCTCAAAACAGCTTCTCAACTATGATGCTAACAATACTCATTATCGACACTACATCTCATCCTGTCACTAGGAGGGTGCACCCATGCGATGAACCAGCGAACATCACAACCTAGAGCAGATAAGGCATTCAAGATGCACAGTCCGGGACAAATCTCACTTCTGCCAATCTCATATTGGTATTGACTTATTTTCGACAAAAAAAAACATAAATAAGTAATATGAAAATTACTTAAACAAACATAAAATAGGCCTATGGTTTTATTCCACACCCAACTTTGAAGCCTAGCACCCAGCAGCCACCCAATGCAGCCCACACCGTCATCGACCAACCTCCTACCTCCAAATTACATCCCACCACCAGAGCCACCCTCTACTGTTGGTCGACCGCCATCATCAATCTCAGATCAGATCCGCCATGCAATTCGAATCCCCACCACCATGCCCCGGTCATCCTCCTGCTTAAGTCCTTGCTTCACACGGAGCCGAGTCGACAAAAACACAGTTCGACTAACTCCAGACCCCATCAGAAAAGTCTTCATCATTAACGATGCTTGACCGGAACTGTAGATCTGAGATAACTGCCAGTAACCCACCTGTCTCCACTTCCCACAAACCTGTCCTCCAATCTCACTGCTTATATCCCTCTGATCAGATGAACACAAGCAAAATTGATCATCATGGCATACCGGGCTTCAATCTCCTTCGCCGCCTGTCAACGGGTCGAGGAGCAGACCCATCCGGTAACACCCTATAGCGCGCGCCGACGAAACCAGAGACCACCGCCGACGGGGCTAGAGGCCACCGGATGAGAAAGACTACTAACTGAGTTTTTGGCATCTCGTGGCTAGAGAGTTCCTCTGCTAGTGTTTTTTTTCCTCTGCTTCCTTTCTGCATATATGTGTTATTTACTTGTGACAAAATCACGTTAGTGTGGACTAGTTTTAAAAATTGATTGTTCATTGTGCAGCACCATATTTCATAAATACTCGTGTGAACCTAGCTATCTCGATTAAAAAAATAAATTAAAACTACATGTGAACCTACATCGATTCTTTATATTGACCATTTAGTGGTTCGTGTATAGTATGTGTTAGCTTGAAATAATAATATATGTTAATGCGTGGATTCTTAAAAGATTAATAGAGTATCGCAAATTACATACTTTGTGTTAGCTTGGAATAACATTTTATGTTAACGCGAGATACTGAAAAGATTAATAGAGTATCGCGTGCGCATTGTTAAACATGTCTTAGCAAAAACAAAACAAAAAACTTTGTGTGTGTACGTTTAATCACGTGCTCATTGTTAAACATCTAGCCATTATGATACGGAAAATGACAAAAGTCATCTTATATGAAATTTAATGAAGTTGAAAATGCATGAATTCGAAAGAATCAATGAGCTTTATTTAGATTAGCTATACTAAGTATGTATGCTTTTAGAGTTTCAGCTACATAAGCATTGGCGTAGCAACCTAATAATCAAATGCTACCATCACAATAATCATCATTAAAAGGCATCTTAGCTACCTTAATACCATATATAATTTGAATATATTTTCATCGTCTCAAAAGCCCCAAATCTTGTAGGTAGGTCTTTCTGCAGACAAACACAACAATGCCAGGTGATCAATCACTCTCCCAATTAGACCTAGTACAGGTCTACAGGATATGTAAGGACCAATGAGATAGTTCATGTACCTTGTTTACAAACTCTGCAGATATATGATGAAGTCTTTGAGCTTGATAGGCAGTTGTGGAATTTCAAAGTAATAATCAGATGGAGAAAGTTTGGTCTGTCTAACAAAGCTGTGATGACTTTGTGCCTTGACTCCCTTAAGAACGTTTGGTTTGGTCGTCTTCTGCGTTTTACACACACTACTCTTGAAGCCGGTAAACACAAAATCTACCGGTCAAATCCAACAATAAGCTTCAACACCAGGACCTACATATAAAACCACCAATACCCCACTGACACTTGTGATTTTCTTATTAGAAATTTAGCTTGGCTGCTGCGAGCTACATAGAACCTGAGATACTAATAAGCATATATAAGAAGAAGAAGGAGAAGAAAAATGTTGTAAGGAGGTTTCTGCAGCTTCAAGTTTCTGTTCTAACTTTTCGAGTTTCTTTTCGAGCAAATTATTAGTCTTTTCGAGTCATTGAGATTTCCATGACCCGACTCGGTGTATCATTACGAGATCATGAAGCAATGCACTTGATAATTAAAAAAGGAGCAAACCAGCTAGAACTAGAGCTGTTCATGCGAGAAAGTAAACCAGAGAGCTTTTTCGGGGATGGCTTCATTCGGTGAGTTCTTAACAACGCTCATTCTATTTCTTTGTCATCATTTGTTTTTTTTCATCGTTTAAATTCTTGCTTACTTGGTATATATCTTCGAGCTGCTCATATATTCGTAGTGTTTGTTTCTCGTTCATGTGAGAGTTTGTTGTTCCAGCTCGATCTTTTCCATGGCTGCAGCTACCTTGTTATGAGGATCATATGGTTTTCATGTGTTGTTGCTATCATCTTTAGTCGGCCTCCATGGTATTGAGATCATTGAGAGGCTCGATCTTTACATATAAATTGCATCATGAGTCTGTTTGTTGTGTTAATATGTAGAAGTTTAGGTAGATATATATATCCATCTGTTCAATATATAAGAATTACTGGAACGTGAAAATGTAGCAATATGTACGTAAACTATTCTTAGTCTGGTGCTGGGTAATATGCCAAAGATATATGGCAATTCAAACCTAAAATGGTTCTCAACATGGACATAGTTCAAAGACACTTTTGTAGCTCTATTTTTGTTTGACGTCTCGGTGTTGATAGAAATTTCTACCGATTAGTAAGTTAGACATAAACGTACTATTTTGTATCACTAAACATTCATCTAATTAAACGGTACAACAGATATATCATAGAAAAAAAAACAAAAAACTTGACATAATCTCGAAGGTATTTTGATATGACTTTCAGACCAAAAGTAGTTCTTTACCTGTACATATATAGTTCAAAGACACTTTTTTTAAGCTCTATTTTCGTTTCACGTCTTTTGTGTTTCTTCGTCGTTTAAAGAACGTAAAAATTTCTACTGATTAACAGGTCAGACACAAACATACACGTTGTATAACTAAACATTTCATCTAATTTAATGGTACAACAAATATATGCACAGTGAAAAAAAATACATCGTAGAAAACGGCAACTTAACATGATCTACAAGGAACTTCGATATGCCTTACGGACCAAAACCAAACGCGTAAACGAGAAATGAATATGTATATATGATGATAAGTAGGTTTGGTTTACTAGTTGCATTGCATGTGTACGTGACTTTGTGTTTAATTAAGGTGATGATGAGAGACTGATAGGCATGATTGGAGTGTTAGATTTCTTTCATAGCCGCCACTGAAAATTGAAATAGTGCAGAAAGAATGTAAGGTTTTCATGGCAATTGAGAGGAATAGGAATATAGTTTACGATGAAAAATTAAAGGCAAGAATATATTAGTAGGTAGAACCGTAGAAGATGTGGAGAGTCAAACAAAAATGTTGGAGTGCAAGGTACAGAATCTTATTCTACAACTGGTCAACGGGTCAACCTTAATCTACCAATCATCATGGTGGGTTGGGAAGGACTAGTAGCTTTGAGTTTGAAATTTTGGACTTTTGGTCACCAACGCAAAATTAGGAGCCAACAAACATTTACGCTCCCACCCAAAATATGGGTCTTCCATGTGGGCCAAAAAAGAGGTCCAAGTACTTATCTTGGGCTCGATGCTTAGAGTTCATAAGCCCAATTAGATATAAGACGTATAGTTCGACCCAATGCTCTAAACACTCTTAACTTCTATGTGGAGGAACTAATCACCTCATAGTATGATTAATATCCTTTCCTCGATCTGGGGAAATGTTTACTTCCTTTTGGTTTCGAACAATTTCAGTCAACCGTGTCAAAATTAAAATTAGTCAAGTTTTATAAAATATTTTATTACATTATACGAAAAAATTGTCAAATTACAAACTAAATTCATGAAAACAATTACAACTTTCCTTAACGGTTCTCAATATTTTGAAATCTTTTCATAGTGATTTCGTTGTTAATTCAATTCGTTGTTTATATAAGAAACGATGAAAGATTGATTAATTGATGGACAAATAATTGTTAATTAATTAATTATATATAGAAATCTAATAAGGTAAGATCTGATTTATTTATTTTCGCTAGGTAAAGAAAAGTAAACTACACAAGGGACATTCCTCTCACACAACCATTTCCAGCAAGATGAACAATGTGCATACGAGCGGCATCCGGGGGAAGGCTTCTGCTCCAGGTCCTGGAATCCTGGAATCTAACAAGGTAAGATCTAATTACGTACAGGAATCATAGTCTACTATGGAATCTCCGCTTAAAAGCTTATTATTCAAACTTGCAGCCGTGTCATTTTGTCCAACTAAAAGTTACATTGGTTATTTTGTTGTGATCAAGAGCCCGGCCAAAGCTTCATTTGGCTACTCCCCTGTTTCCAAACAATGGAAATGGAAATAAACCGCCTTACTTTCCTTTCCACCCGATTCCTATGAACCAAACAAGGCCTTAGACCCTCTTCCACCTTCCGACTATTATATATATATGTATCGCATACAACTTTCATTATGGCATAACTTAAGTGAAAGAAAATTATATATGTTCAAATCTTAGAACTTAATTACTTGGACAATGTAATTAAAAAGAAACATAGAGCAAATTGATCATATCTTACCAAACAGAATTAACACATATTGAAGTAAATACTACCTAGTCTCCCTTTGCTATGTATAGAGGATCGATATATAATTGATCATAGCAGTATATATAAATACTGATATAATAAAAAGTGAATACTTGAAAGAGAATTTATACATCTATACATGTATAGTAATTTGATTCGATCGATGAAGTGTCTACGCACATGTAGTTAAAAATGCATGGTTTAACGGGAAGCTATAGAAGCCACATATGTGCATGAGATATATATTGATGAAAATGCTCATTGCAAGCTTAATACAACTTAGCTATCTAGCTAGCTTTCAATTAGCACAGATACATCATACATCGAACAATTCACCTCTCAACATATATATATATATATATATATATATATATATATACATACAAAGGAGTAACTAAGTTCATGCATGCTTTAATTACAACGAGTAATTAAGTTCCTTTTTTATCATCCACGTCGAATTACTGCTTGCGTTTTTCAACTTCATGCATACTGGCTTGTGTGACTTCTAACTAGCTAGTTTTTACCATCCATATATGCAATGAAATCATAACACAGTTTTCAGTTTTCACATTCTGTTTATGACAATGAACTCCCTAGCCTGACTGTTCCTCCTTATGATATTAATCTATCAGTTATGTGTTAGTATATATATATGCTTACTGAAACCACGTTGTTTATATAAAAAGCTCCTCAAAACTTCTAGCAGGAACATATATTGATATATAGATATGATTGGACTACGTACTACTTATGTCTTGATCACAAGAAACTTCTAAACATATATAGATTCTCTAAACATATATATCTATGTTATCTGATTTCAAAAAATTATATAGTCGACTAATAACAATGAATATTTTTTGTGAAATTAGCTACAAGAGCTAATAGACGCATTAAGTTTGATATTTCATTTAACTAGTAATCGAAAACCTTAGATACTTAATCTACTATAAATTCGTAGGATTCAAGAAACATATATAATGCATTGAGTACTGACTCATTTACACTAAGGGGAGTAAAGAGCTAGAGAAATTAAGATATTCTTAATTAGGGGATCGACTAATGTACAGATTGATCATAGCTGATAGCTAGAAGGAGTTGAAATTCATGGTTATTTCTTCAAGCCCTCAATGACATCTCATCTAATTTCCAGGCATGCATTGTTCACTAATTAATCATTTATAGATCTCTCAAAATTACAAAAGGGAAATTACCTAATTTGTTCTTAGAAATAATATTCTCACATGTCTACCTTGAATTATTTTGGCTGTGCATATTGCGTGTTCAATGATATATATATATATATATATATATAGTGTAGTTAGAGTCTGCCAGAGTTTTCTATATATATCTTGCATCAATGGAGTATCATAAGGATAAGCTATTTAGGAGCTTCTACCAGACATGTAACTAGCTTTAATTTCCATGCCTATGTAGATCATATTATGTATTATAGTTAGATACTTCATCATGTATATATAAGAGAAACGGATCTTTGAGTAATTAAGTTAGCTTAAGCTCCAGAAAAACAGGAAACGAAGACAAAAGTCATACACACACTGATCATATATTAAGCACACATATATTCTATTAATACAGACGTCGAAATCTTATGTTTGTTCATAATACTTAGTAGAAAATGGAACAAATTACATGATACATTGCCCCTATATAATATAAGTAGGGGATGATCCGCAAATACAGATTACACATACACAAACATACAACATATTCAAATTCAACCCTAGGCTTAAATATCCATGTAATTGACTAATTAAGCAGCTAGCAACTTCTTTTTTTGATAATGCATGCAGCTAGGATCATCGATCTCTATTGTGTCTGATCCACATTAACCCTGTGAGGATCATTCTGGATGAAAGCAGAAGTCATGAGCACCGCGGATTCCCATCCACCGAAAGAAGCCGCCGGCAGCAGCACATTATTCGACGACGAATCCACAGTCAGCGGCGCCACCGCAATCCCATTAGGCATTTGTAGTAATGGCTGATGCTGCAACTGGTGTTGGCCAGAAGCAAAGGGATCCTCGTTGATGAGAGAATTGAGAAACGACGAGAAGACATCGTCGGTACAACAGTTGAGGTCATCATCATCAACCACTTCTTCATTATGATTCCCAATCAGTAAGTTGTTGCTGGTGCCTCTCAAATCCCCCATTGTTGCTCCATGGACTATAGCTCCCAGATCATCATCATCGGCACGATGAGCTTCGTCGAGGTACGTCGTTTTCCCCTTCTCTTCTTCTACACCTTCTTCGAGTGATGAAGAAGAACCTTTAGGGTTAGGGTTTGATGAAGAAGAAGCTCCATTATTATTAGGGTTAACATTCACAGTAGGAGCAGCAGTAGTAGACGAATCTGGATCACTCATGAGTGGCTTGTGTGTTCTTGGATCTATCCCCTGACTTATCAGCTTCTTACTCAGGTGAGTGTTCCAGTAGTTCTTGATCTCGTTGTCCGTACGCCCCGGAATCCTCCCAGCTATCAAAGACCATCTAACAACAACAACAACACAGATGATTCAGATTATTAGAAGAAGAAGAAGAAGAAACCCTAATTAAGCTAGGTTGAAAATATAGGTGGTGGGGCCTTGGAACTTACCGGTTGCCGAGGAGGCGGTGGAGGCGGAGGATGAGATCTTCTTCATCGGGGGCGATCTGGCCGCGCTTGACGGAGGGGCGGAGGTAGTTCATCCAGCGGAGGCGGCAGCTCTTGCCGCAGCGGAGGAGCCCGGCGCGTTTGGGGAGGGTGCGCCATCGACCCTCGCCTTCTTTGTTGATGTAGTTCGACAGGAGCTCGTCTTCTTCGGGAGTCCAGGGGCCTCGCTTCAGACCTACTTTGCTGCAGCACGGCGTCTTGTTGTTATTATTACTACTATTGATATTGTTGTTGATCGACCAAGACGACACTGGTGGTGTTGTTGTTGTTGCTTTGGGTTTGGATGAGGTTGAAGAAGATGAAGATGGCTTCCTCATTTGTGTATGTGGTTCCCTTTTTCTGGGGGGCGATTGGAATCGGAGATGTGGAGAAGTATAAGGGTTTTCTGGTTTTTGTTGTTTAGCTTTGTTCGATTCTTAGATGGGATGGAAAGGATTGAAGGAGGGTATGTGGAGATAATGAGGAAATGATTTTCATCACGCGCCTGTCAAACCAGGTGAACAGCGTGCGCTGACCAGCTGTATATATATCTTCTATTTTCGCTCATTTCCTGTACGTCGACACATCAGTCTCGGTAAATTATATTTGTCATCAGTTGTGTTTATTGAATGATGATGATAAAGTATTTCGGTACACACAAAATATGGACGGATTCATTTGTGTGGTTGTTAACTAATGTGTAGTAGCACCATTCTATTCGTGTGCTACATATGATAAGATATTTGGATTATATATGTATCGATTATACTTTTTTTATTTTATGTTTCGACTCGATAGTATATTTTGAATATTTATGTTAATTTCTCATTTTACTTTTAATTGAATTTATGATTTCACTAAAATATAACCCCTTTCATTTTTGTGAGTAAAATTATCTAACAGGAATTTGTGAGTAATTCCTTTGAATTGGTTACAAATTTTGTGGAGCATGTGACTTGGATTAATTCCTTAGTGTGGAAGCTTAGGAGATTTGGAGTATAGTTTCGTTGAGTGCGCGTAGGAATTGCATTTTAGAGAGTGAAGCAGAAGAGTTAGACAGCGAACGATGGGATCCACAGACCACTACTCCACTCTTTTCTTATTTTCTTTAGATTTTGGATTTTTGCTGTCTCATCACAACTCTCATGGACACAAGCACAGGAGACCAAGCCCCCACAACAGAGAGTCCCCAGCCTCCTTCTCACCCATGACATCAAAACTTCAAAGATATATATGTAGCACTAGACCAAAGCCAAACCAGGCACCCTTGTATTTCAAAGACTTCATAATATCATAATATATATGATGCCTTTTGATCTGATCAGCAAACTTGTAAGGTCAGCTGAAGAAGCTAGAAGGGTTCACATATATAATAACAATGATCATGTTCAATACTGACCAACGTGCTGGCACACCACAATGTCGTCTTCTAGAACACATTCTCATTTTTATACTCGGTCTCCTAGTCTTTACTGGTGTGTATCATAGTTTCCCTGTTGATTCTAACCTCAAGTGCTTGTATTTTTGCTCTGTGTTGAAGCGTTGTGCGCTTTTGGTGAAACCTCTAGACAGCAAGAGCTTCAGTACGTCTACTCCCTCGTGTAAAGCAGCATCGATCTAGACCAAAAACAGGAAAAAGAGATGAACAACATGAAAGACATTTGGAATGATGACATAAACGAACTGAGATGGACTTCATGAGCTCAATCAGATACAGACTCATCAAACAGTTTCAAATCCAATCCACATGGAACAAGTATAAGATTTTCTTATTCACTGCTTTCAAACATTTATTAATATATCTATTTACCAACTTATCACCAACAAACAGTAAATTACAAGCCATGAACTTACTCGTCTTTGAGCTGTTGCATTGAATTTTTGAAGCAAGTAAGCTTTTGGATCCATTTGACCAGGAGGCCTTCCGATACCTGAAAAGATATTCATTACATTTGTATTAGTGCAAAGGATATACTTTCGGTAATCCAATCACAGAATCTGGACAACTGAACTAACCAATTCTAAGCCGAGGAAATTCTCTGTTGCCTCGAAAATTATAGAACACGCTCTTCAGCCTGGACAATAAGAACAGTAATCAGTGATGATATTACACATATGCTTCTTAAACTTATAAAGGAAAAAACAAATCAAAAGTAGCAAGATTGACAGGCCTTTCAGGAAGACAATCACAGAATACTAGGCTTCAGTTAAACATATGATTTTGCAGATGAAAGAACAACAAAAGGAAAACTTGACCAAAAGAATTTTAGTAGCACAAAATAGCCACGGGGCTCAGTCTTCTCATCTTCAGAGACAGATCAATATTGTGAATTAAAGATTGTCGAGCAATAACAAAGTTGTAATAAGAAACTCTTATTAACTCCAAATGATGAAAAAATTCAGAATTCATTTGGTTTTAACTGTATTAATAATCACTTTGTGATAAGCTGTAGGTTCTAACATGTTAACCAAAGAATTTCATCATCACTTAATCACTGAGTAAATAAGCACAGAAAATGAAAGCAACATACTATTATCATACCCACTGTGGCTTCCATGACCTCCGTTTGGGTTAAGACGAAGTACCCCACATGGTAAGTTCATGTCATCATGAAACTACAAACAAGGACATATATGCAGATGAATAGTATAAAACGAAGATATATGTACTATCATGTTTAATCTTCAAAGGGGAAGAAGAGAAGAACCACTAGGACGCGATTGAGGGGTAGCTTATAGTACGCAGCAAGCGGTCCCGTCTGTAGTTGAATGAAGAGAGTTACAGTCATAAATTGACATTTAAATCTACACTAAGTAATACTGAATAGGTCAAAGACCACTAAAGAATTACAATGACTTTGCATGTTTACTAGAGCAATTCTTAGAGTGTAGTCAGTGTACATATATATCAGTATTATGATCATATTAAATTTTCCATTAATGTTTAAACAAGAGTTGAAGTAACAGATATTAGAAACATGGCTACATCAATGGATGTGCAAAAGTACAATACTTCATCATATTTTGAAGAGAAACTATGTCAATCACTTACAGATTCACCGCTCAAGTTCATGTAAGTTTGAGGCTTTGCAAGAATAACAGGGACTTCATCCACAAAACCTGACATACCAAAACTTCCATGAAACACCAGAAACAAAAGAAAACTAAGAACAATACTCCAAAAAAATCACATGCCTTGCCCAAACATAGCTTTGCAATGGACTCTCTCCATGGCTATCCCTTGCGATTGAGCGAAAACATCAATCATCTCAAACCCCACCTGTTTCAATCCAAAAGACAATTCCAAACAATTTAAGCTAAAGAATCTCGAAAACACTCCAACTACAGTTTAAAATGCTTGATTGGTATAGTACATTGTGTCTAGTTCCTTTGTACTTATCACCCGGATTGCCCAAACCCACAAACAACCACGGCCGCAGAGCATCGGAGCAAAAGTACCGCCTACTTAACCTACCAAGCATCTTTATTCTAATGCCAACTAAGCTTCAGTGTCCATGTCCCCATTGAAAAATTGAGCTCCAAGTCTCCCACCTTCACAACTTTTTCACAATCAATTACAATGCTTTCCGAAATCTAAAAGCTAAACTCACAATGCATATCACAAAATACTAAGGAAAACTAACTGGAGATGCATCTCAGGCATTTCATCAAACATTTGGTGGGCATGTGTTTCTTGGCATCCCACTAAAGATGGGCTCTCAAAATTTTCTAAAACGAAGACTCAAACTAAAGCTGAGCTGATATTCTCTAGCTCAGTGACCGGAATATTCGAAACGACGCAGTTCAAAGACCGGAAGTGTTTCCCGCCAGCGAGACTGATGAGTCTTCTGGTTTTAGGCTTACCGGAGATTTCAGTAGCAAACTGAAATGTGGGCAAATGGGCCTCACCTGTGATCATAATGGACTTGTATCTGCTTTATGGAAAGCAAGCCCACTATGCCCCAGCTAAGAATGGGCCCATTTCCGATCCAGTAACCCCAAAGAAGCCCACTAGACCTTTACCTCTAATTCAAACGACTAAAGAAAATTTAACGACATATTTTTCATTCGCCGAAAAGCTGACAAGTTTACCACCTTAAAAAGAGCAAACATATACATTTGAAACTCATGCAAAACTCAAAAGGTCATGTCAATTCCGTATTCTACGATTAAAGTTGCAACATGCGGTACTCCATGAAGAAATGGTGATTGATATGTCATTTTAGCTTAGAGGACTTTAATGGTATCTCCTTTACTACCAAAATTAACAAAACTTAACCAAGGATGATCTTCGAATAAACCAGAAAAATCTAGTCGATTCAAGGCCATGAACACTTATTGATAGAATCTTTACTCGATATGGTGATACAGAGCGATACATATCTCTACTAATATAAAGTCAAGCCATTTTTGTGTCATCAACTTCACTAAGTTTCAAACTTACCAATATATCTATACCGAAAGAAAAAATGAAACTGACAAAAAAATATATCATAATAATACTATCGTAAATTCATAATAGTTATTCATAACTTCTCCCCATATTCTTCTCTCACTTCCATACTACACCTGTATGGGTGAGAATTTTTCTAGTTATTAACAGCTGTGCTCGACAACACATAATAATAAGAAAGCCGTTATTGTTACATAATTTAGAATTTTTTTTTTATCAAATTAGAAAGAAATATAAATGAAAGGTCATATTAGGAGTGCCCAAATAAAGTGATCGACTTTGCACAAAAGGTAAAGGATTAGGTTTTCATATATTTTATAGTAAAAAAAAAACAAATAAAATACCACAAAATGTGTTGTATAAAAAGAAAAAAGAAAAAAGTATATATATACACACATAATGATGATTATTATTATTGAGATGACCCACTAATGGTCATACACAGCTAATAATCCATTGGAAATTTTCCTTCGTTGCGTTTGCCCTAATTACACACACTCCCAGCGAGAAAGAGAGCGCGAGAAAAGTGAGAGCCCCACTCCTCTACTCCCGCGTATACTTTAAGCCCGCCACAACCCCCTATCCACACAAAAAAAAAATCAAAAAAAAAAAAAAAACCTCGTCAGAAAAATTTAGAGAGGGTCTATAGGTTTCAAAAGGCTTCGTCGTCGCCGCCGCAAAAACCCTAGAGATTGTTCTGTTTGTTCTGTCTTTCTTTAACAATGGCCGCCGAGTCGACTCAGCTCCAGCAACAGCAGCTAGCGACGATTCTCGGACCCGACCCGGCGCCGTTCGAAACCCTAATCTCACACCTGATGTCTTCGTCGAACGAGCAGAGATCCCAGGCCGAGCTTCTCTTCAATCTCTGCAAGCAAACCGATCCCGACTCGCTCTCACTCAAGCTCGCTCACATCCTCCAATTCTCTCCCGCGCAGGAGCGGCGCGCCATGTCCGCGATTCTGTTGAGGAAGCAGCTGACTCGGGACGACTCGTACCTCTGGCCGCGGCTCAGCGCGGCAACTCAGTCGGCGCTGAAGTCGATTCTTCTGGCGTGTATTCAACGCGAGGAGGTTAAATCGATATCGAAGAAGCTCTGCGACACAATCTCCGAGCTCGCGTCGGGGATTTTGCCGGAGAACGGGTGGCCGGAACTTCTCCCGTTCATGTTTCATTGCGTCTCGTCGGACTCGCCGCGGCTTCAGGAGTCGGCGTTCTTGATATTCGCGCAGCTGTCTCAGTACATCGGCGACTCGTTGGTTCCTTACATCAAGGAGCTTCACACTGTCTTCCTCCAGTGCCTCAGCTCGTCGTCGAATGCTGACGTCAAGATCGCGGCGTTGAACGCGGTGATTAATTTTATTCAGTGTTTGACGAGCTCCGGCGACAGGGACAGGTTCCAGGACTTGCTACCGGCGATGATGAGGACGCTGATGGAGTCGCTGAATAACGGAAATGAAATCACGGCGCAGGAGGCTTTGGAGCTGTTTATTGAGCTGGCAGGGACCGAGCCGAGGTTTCTGAGGAGGCAGATTGTGGAGGTGGTTGGCTCTATGCTGCAGATTGCCGAGGCCGAGTCGTTGGAGGAAGGGACGAGGCACTTGGCGGTTGAGTTTGTCATCACTCTGGCCGAGGCCAGGGAGAGGGCGCCGGGGATGATGAGGAAGTTGCCGCAGTTTATCAGTAGGTTGTTTGCCATTCTGATGAAGATGGTTTTGGATATTGAGGACGATCCTTCGTGGCACACGGCCGAGTCCGAAGACGAAGATGCTGGGGAGAGTGGGAATTACAGTGTTGGCCAGGAGTGTTTGGATAGGCTGGCCATTTCGTTGGGTGGGAACACCATTGTTCCCGTGGCGTCGGAGCAGTTGCCGGCCTATTTGGCTGCCCCCGAGTGGCAAAAGCACCATGCAGCGTTGATTGCCCTTGCACAAATTGCCGAGGGATGTTCGAAGGTATATTATTTCTGCACTAATATCGGTTGTTATTGAATTGCCATGGCATATCCTTTGTTACTTAATTGTGAAATCAAGCTAGGAATAAGCATTATATAAACTGTAGGCCTGGCGATAAGTTGTCAATTGCTTGAAATTTTTGATACGGAAATAGTGATCGATTTTCTTACCAAAATACTATAGTTGGAGTATCCTACTTTACAAACATGAAGCAATTTCAGTGTGAATGAGCTGATTATCCTGTATGTTATGTGCACACACATATATATGAATACTAATGCACCAACATATCTTACCACGTGAAAAGGTTCGGTGATGATTTTTTTTTTGTTGCAAAATTCTGCCTATTATTGTGAAATGGCTTCATATATCTTATTATATGTCTGGTGCTATTATTGCTGTTGCAGGTAATGATCAAAAACTTGGAGCAAGTGGTAGCTATGGTCTTGAACTCATTTCAAGATCCACATCCTCGTGTAAGGTGGGCGGCTATACATGCAATTGGGCAGTTGTCTACTGATTTGGGTCCAGACCTCCAAGTTCAATATCATCAACGGGTGCTTCCAGCATTGGCTGCGGCAATGGATGATTTTCAAAACCCTCGGGTGCAGGTACATTGTCTTTTAGTCTCGTATCTGAAGAAATTGATCTGACTCTGAAATGTCTAAAATCACTAAAATGAGATAAACTGCTGGCATATTCTTTGTTTTGGGCAGTTAGGTTTCGTAAGACTTGGTCAGTTTCAAGAGCATGTTTTTGAATAATGTCTTGCCGACTTATTATGTGCTTATTATAAATTACTATGTGCAGGCACATGCTGCTTCAGCAGTACTCAACTTCAGTGAGAACTGTACTCCGGATATATTGACACCTTATTTGGATGGGATAGTGAGCAAATTGCTTGTACTTCTGCAGGTAATCTTTTTTTTTTCTTTTTTTCCAAAAACTACGACATTCATGATTTCAGAACATATGTAAATATACTAATTTGAATTACCAATTTGCGTACCGCTAAAAACTTTATCTTTTGCAGGGTGGAAAGCAAATGGTGAAAGAGGGGGCATTGACTGCTCTGGCATCTGTCGCTGATTCATCTCAGGTATTCTCATTTTAGATTGTTATACTGGTTGAATGTTCGTCTCATGGATTACTCAATTGGCATGTAATGAATCTGTAGGAACATTTCCAAAAATACTATGATGCCGTTATGCCTTACCTGAAAGCTATCTTGGTGAATGCAACTTATAAGTCCCATCGCATGCTTCGGGCCAAATCCATGGAATGTATCAGTTTGGTTGGTATGGCTGTTGGAAAGGAGAAATTCAGGGATGATGCTAAGCAGGTAAGACATTTGGAACTACTGATTGGAACTAATGCTTGAGGTGTATATCTTGCATGCTGATGGCTATTGGTAGGACAGAAGATGGATTAATTTATTATTATGATCTGTTGTGTGCATATTGATATAATATACTCATCTTGCTTTGTTTCAATTTTCTCTTTGGTGGAAGAAAAAAAATGATTATTGAGCAGTCATTTTTGCTTGACCAATGTTAGAAACCTTAGCCATGTCTTATTATGTTGGGTGATTGAAGTGAGCTAGTTAATATACTTTGCTTCACATACGAACTAATTGTCACTGTATTCTTTAAGGTTATGGAAGTGCTGATGTCATTGCAAGGATCCCAAATGGAGACAGATGACCCAACTACAAGTTACATGCTACAAGTATGTTTTTTTACCTCAAAAGTGACCTGGTCAGAAAGTGCAATGGTATCTAATTTTTATTTGCAATAACAATTCCACTACAATTTTGTAGGCATGGGCTAGACTCTGCAAGTGTTTAGGACAAGATTTCCTGCCGTACATGAGTGTTGTAATGCCTCCTTTGCTTCAGTCTGCTCAACTGAAGCCAGATGTAACAATTACCTCTGCGGATGACAATAGTGATATTGATGAATCTGATGATGAAAGGTTTGTTTATCTTTTTACATATATCTGTATTTGCCTTGCTTCACTCTCTTTCTCTTTCGCTCAACAATATGCTTGCACAGTCACAACTACTAGTCTAGATTCATATGCACCACAATTTCCTTGAATTCTATCATTATACCAACAGATTAGTGCTTGTAGACTATTGATTTATGTGCCTCAGTTACCATTTTAGATGTGTAATATGCTAAATTTGCTTGCCAATACAGTATGGAAACAATTACTCTTGGAGATAAAAGGATTGGAATCAAGACTAGTGTGTTGGAGGAAAAGGCCACAGCTTGTAATATGCTGTGTTGCTATGCTGATGAATTGAAAGAAGGTTTCTTTCCTTGGATTGATCAGGTTTGTCAGTTTCCTAATTAATTTTTCTTCACAGGCCTCGAGTGATATGGTACTTAGAAGAATCATTTTGTTGTAGGTTGCCCCGACTTTAGTTCCACTTCTTAAATTTTATTTCCATGAAGAAGTGCGGAAGGCAGCTGTTTCGGGTAATATTACTGTTAATATTAGATGTTCTTTGTTGCTCCTTTATATGTCAGTGGAGGTCTGATCCATAACATGATAAAATTATTATTTTGTTCTATTTGTAGCAATGCCGGAGCTACTGCTATCTGCAAAGCTAGCTATAGAGAAAGGGCTAGCTCAGGGGCGTAATGAAACCTATATTAAGCAATTGTCTGACTACATTGTTCCAGCTCTCGTGGAGGCTTTGCATAAGGTTGCTTATTGCTTTTGACTTATGTCTCCCTTCCTATTTTGCAATGATATATATTTTTCATGATATGTTTTTGTTGCTCATGTGGACTGCTAAATTGTAGAATGGAATTTGTGTGCAGGAACCTGATACAGAAATCTGCGCAAATATATTGGATGCTATAAATGAATGCATACAGGTATGGTCATGTTATAACAGCAATATAGGACTTAATTCCTAGCTTGTTTTAGGGGGGAAAGCAACATTCCTATATCTTTTTCTCTCTTTCCAACAACTGTGATTAGTGTTTTCAAGGACCCATGTTGCACTTCAAAATGAAGTATCATTAATGATATTTAATAGTTTTTCTATCTTTACATGCCACCTATATGACTAGGGAATGTTTGTATTTTTTTTTCAGATATCTGGCCCACTTCTTGATGAAAGCCAGGTCAGATCCATTGTTGAAGAGATAAAGCAGGTGATTACTGCCAGTTCAAGTAGGAAAAGAGAGAGAGCAGAAAGGACCCAAGCAGAAGATTTTGATGATGAGGAAAGGGAGTTGATTAAAGAAGAAAATGAACAAGAGGAAGAAGTTTTTGATCAAGTAAGTCTTCAAATTGAATATCTTAAGATTTTGAGATGGGTCTTATCTATATGATGCGGATATCTCTCATCTGCTTGTTTTCCTGAACCACTTCTTCATGGCTCCAGGTGGGAGAAATTTTGGGAACTCTGATCAAAACATTCAAAGCCTCTTTCTTACCATTCTTTGATGAGCTATCAACATATCTTACACCTATGTGGGTAAGTACTGGTTACTTGTGTTATTACTCATGTGATAAAGTGTCCTGACTTGTCACTATTGTTTTGCTTATAGTATGTTTTGTTCATGAATTTATGCTTTTGACACAGGGAAAGGATAAAACCCCCGAAGAGAGAAGGATTGCCATATGCATCTTTGATGATATTGCAGAGCAGTGTCGTGAAGCAGCTTTAAAGTAAGCTTTGTAACCCTTTGTTCTATTAAATCTCAAGGTGCAGTAATTCTTAGCTTGCAAACTCATTTGTTCCTATCTGTTGAATCAGATATTATGACACCTTTCTTCCCTTTTTATTGGAGGCTTGTAATGATGAGAGCCCTGATGTTCGACAGGTATGAACTTGCCAATCTGTTTTAGAGTATATAATGTGGTAGATTCTCATTCTTGATAGATGCATGATCGATGATATTTGTTATATCCCTATCCTTTTCAGGCTGCGGTATATGGACTAGGTGTCTGTGCAGAGTTTGGTGGAACTGTAATCAAACCTCTTATACGAAGTAATTTTCTTGCAATCTCAAACATGGTTATTTTCATGGAGGGTGGATGTTTATGGTACTAACATTTTGTGGCTTGGTCCAGTGGCTCTTTCGAGGCTAAATGTTGTGATTCAGCATCCAAATGCACAGCAACCTGACAACATAATGGCGTATGATAATGCGGTTTCTGCTCTTGGAAAAATTTGCCAATATCACCGTGATAGTATTGATGCAGCTCAGGTATTTCATTGATTTGTCTTGTTTTCATTTCTGTGAATTAAATGCAAAAGATGAGAAACCTCGGGTATAATTAATGACCAATTTGTTCCCTGTTCAGAATTTATTGATATATTTCAGTGTTGTGTTTTAATAATTTTATTTTTGAGTCTTTTGTGATTGTCAATTTTCTGGTGTGGCAGGTCATCCCTGCGTGGCTGAACTGTTTACCCATAAAAGGTGACTTGATCGAAGCCAAAGTTGTCCATGAGCAGCTCTGCTCTATGGTTGAGAGGTAGAGCTTGAATTTCGTTAACGTGTGCCCCATGCTACCTCCTAAATATCAAATACAATAACATATGACATGTTTGTAATTCTTCGGCAGGTCTGACATTGAACTTCTCGGTCCCAACAACCAGTATCTTTCCAAGATAGTTCAAGTGTTTGCAGAGGTTCGTGATACTCTGATCAGATTAACCCTGTCTCTTATTTGTTGTGCTGATAATTTTTAATCGTAACATTTAGCTGTGTGAATATTTCTTGATGGGTATGGTTGTGCCCTGTAGATTCTCTGTGCTGGTAAAGAATTAGCAACTGAACAAACTGCGAGCCGCATGATTAATTTATTACGACAGCTTCAGCAGACTTTACCACCCCAGACCTTGGCCTCAACTTGGTCTTCTTTGCAACCCCAGCAACAAGCGGCTCTGCAGTCTATCCTATCCTCGTAGTATCTTGGCGTGGAGTGTGGGCAATATCGCTTTGTGTCAAATACACCATTCCTGGTCTTGTGTGTTGATTATATTTGCCTCCAATTTGTTCCTTCCCCATGAGATGGTCGTCAGTCATCATCATCAGTCAGTTTTGCATGAAGTGCTGCAGCGACCAAAGCATTTGATTTGAGTGTGGAAGTCGTCGTCATCATCGCTACAATTTGATCATATACCTTCTCTTCTTTTTTTGGGTAGAAAAATGTGTATACTTGTTGTCGATTTATAGTCCAATTTTGGGGTCCAAAAGTAATGGACATGTGAGCCTCTTCGTTTCGCTCTCGGTTCCTTTGGTTGGTGTCCGAGTTTTGAAAAAGGTTGTCGGTCAGTGAGGGGGTTCTTTCTTTCTTTGTAAGCAGTGCCAGTTTTTGGCCTTTGTTGTGTTTTTTTTTCATGTGTAATGCCCATACACATTTGTCAGCGTCTGACTGAAAATATGAATGGTGATGGTTCTTTATATTTGCAATTTTTGATCCTTAAAATGGAAATAAAAATGGCTCATGTGTTGCAACTATTGTGGTTAACATCTTCTATCTGAATTGCATGATTGCTCTAATGTATCATATCCAGAGTAGAGTAGAGTTTTTAAAAAATAGAGCGGAATTTTGATTCACACAAGATTGAAAAAATTATTCTAAACATTTAAATATATCATTTCTTAGATTATTATTAGAAGATCACGCTTGCAAAAAATCAACCCAATCGGAAATTATTTAGGCATTGATCATCGCATTCAACTTTTGATGAATAAGTTCATCCGATATAGTACAAAATTTTAACGTAACAATCAAATGGTCAAATCATTTTCGATTGAGTTGATTTTTGTAAGAATGATCGTTTAATAGTGATCTGAAGAATGTGTGGTTTTAATTGTCAAATAACCTTATCAATCATGCAAAAATCGAAACTTCACTCCTTATTTTCAAAGCGAAACTCCACTCTGGATAAAGACTGTTTGTTGACCTTTTCTGTTGATCTTTTTGTGAATGTCATCATCTGTATAAGTTTTTCTTTCTTTCGTGTACAAGGAAACATTCTATGATTTCTATATACCAAACATATAAACAAAGCGTGCAGCATGGAGATTCCTGAGAGCAAAATTCTTTGAATACAAACCCAATGCGAGGCTGTCTGTTTCCTTTTTAACACTGTCCTTAAGTTCCTAACACCAAATTTTTGTATTGTTTTTGTTGTATTATTATGCAGGTACTACTCCATGTGGCATGCCTTCGTGCTCTCAACGAAGAATACTTTGATGCCCAGTTGACCACTTAGTTTGTGGTGAGGAGTGACGGACCTCCTACTACTACTTCTCTAACCAAACCACACTTTTGACTTGTCACTCATTTTGATGCATTCATATCAATATAGACTACTTTGAATTAGCCTGTTTATGTGTAACATAAGTTACATCAACGTTGAATATAATTCAAACCAAATATTAGGGTTTAGAATTGTCAAATACACTACTTTGAATTAGCCTGTTTTATGTATTAAATAAGTCTATACTAACTTATATAACAAGTTACATATAATGCAAAATCGAGTCGTGTTCTGGGTGGTCAGTGAATTCTGTATGGTCAGCTGTGGTCAACTGTAATTAGGATCTGCATGCAACACATGATATTAAATTATTTTCCAATAATTTTTAATTACTACGTACTGTAGGATGCAGTCAACTGATCACAGAAATCATTGACGACCAAAACATGATTCAATTCCAACCAGACGGATGTAAAGAATGGGGTTAATGGTGGTCATGCTTTGGTCATTTATGAGAGAATGGATTGCATGTCTACTAGAGACAGAGGAGACAGAGACAGAGTTCATGAGGAAAAGGGAGACCAAACAAACACAAGTAAACATGTAGAAATAAACAAAGTGAGTATGAATTGGTCATGGCGATGAAACATTGGAAATGTAGTCATCATTCTAGGTAAGGAACAAAAAGTTAATCTTGACATGTTGACATGCCCACCACTAACCTAAAATAGCCTCTATTTCTTGTTATATAAGAGACCCTCACCCATTTTGCTCTTTTCATTCATTGAAAGTTTGAAACTTCCTTCTTCTTCCCTTGGGGCTTTTGGTATGGGACTAAAGCAGGAACCTTCCTCAGCAAACAAACATAACAAGAGAAGCAACAACATCAACATTAGCAATGATACCACAAAGTCCAAGTTTGTTGGAGTGAGACAAAGGCCATCAGGGAAATGGGTAGCAGAGATCAAGGACACAACAAAGAAAATTAGAATGTGGCTTGGTACCTTTGAAACCGCCGAGGAAGCTGCTCGTGCCTACGATGAAGCCGCTTGCCTCCTTCGCGGCGCGAATACCAGAACCAACTTCACCACCAGCACTCATATCCCTGCTTCCAATTCTCCACTCTCTTTGAAAATCAAGAACCTCCTCAACCACAAGAAGAGCTTGAAGCAACAACAACAACAAAGCCCTTCATTACCTAAAGCTAGTACTAGGGTTAGTAGTAGTACTATTACTACTGATCATCACCATGATAATATGCATAGTGTCAGCAGCTCTCATCATCAGCTGCCTATTTTTGAGAGTGAGAGTAATGTTGAGGCATATAGACCGGACATCAGTAACTGCATTGGGGATCAATCATGGCAGTGGTTTGATCAGCTTCAGCTTCCACAAAACCCTAATGAGAATGGAGTAGTGGTGTCACCACCACCAAATGCAGCAACTGAGCCATTTCATCAGATAACTTCAGCTTCATTTTATGGAGTCAACGAGTACTTATTGGAGAACACATATGATGCAAATGATGCTCTCTTGTGGGATCTTCCTACTCTTTCTCACTTGTTCTGCCTCGGCTAAATTAAATTGTATCAGTAAATTTAGCTAAGGATAATCTGTAATTAAAGCTTGAGAATTCATGTTTTTATGTACTACTACTACATGCATATTACTAGTCACTTTGAAATTGTCACAGCAAATTGCTATAATAGAGACGAATATTTTTGATGAAATGGCATGTGCTTATATATATTATCACCAAAGACATTGTCTTTCCTAGCCAATCAATGAGTAGCAGTATAAATTCTTATTCTTTTTACAGGTGAGAAGAGTATTAATTACATCATCTACTTTTTAACCAATTCTCCAAGCAGTGTAGCCAAAAACCTTGTAACTCTTTTCCATTCAATGTAATTGTGTAGCTTTTGAGCAGTGTGCCGCTTCAGGGTTTCAGCTTTGAGAACTTGAGACTTGAGAGAGAGAGAGAGAGAGAGAGAGAGAGAGAGAGAGAGAGCTGCATTTCTGAGCTCTAATGGCAGCAGGTGATCAAGGTTCATCATTTTTCAAGGTCCTCATTGGTGAATTCTCCCAGCACTTGGTAAAGTTATGTCTCTTATGTATTCTGTTGTGTTTTAGTTCTTGAGCTAGCTGTGCTTGTTTGTCTTAGTCTCACTTGATAATCTCATGGTGGTGTACCCACCCTAAATTCTAGAATATATATGAACATGAATTTGTTAAGACTGATTATGATTGAACTGTAAACAATTGATAGTGAGAAAGCTTAGAACAAGTTACATATGTCACTAGGGACCTTGTTTTGATTTCATAGCTTAAAACGTTTGAGCTGAAATTATTTTTGGTGTGTAGAAATTGCCAACTCCATTTGTGGGGAGTTTCAAAGCAACGCCGCCTTGCAAATGTCTTCTCGGTGTCCTCCCCAGCGGAAAAACTTGGAAGGTGAAAATGGAACAAGTTTGTCGAGGATCATTGTTTGGAAGAAGGAGATTTCTTAGTTTTCGATTACTATTCTGGTAGACAAAAAAAAACGATGTCTCGATTTATGATGAAAGTGCTTGTGAGTTGGACCAAGAAGTATCCAAGAGGAGAAGAAGTGATGCAATAAGACTTGCTGTTGAAACAAGTAGTAGTAAGTTAATCAAAATCTGAGAGACTGTGAATCACACTATGTTTAGTGAAACAAATAGTAAGTTACGTAATACAGCACATATATATCTCACTTTTCTTATTGTCTTTGTGTCAATTTGGCACTCAATCCATATAGGTGGCAAACATGTTGAAATGACTACACCAACTGAAACCATGGTGTTCAAATCCAAGTACTCATGTTTCATGAAACCTTTTGAGTTATACAGAATGTATCATCTGGTGTGTGCTTAATGTTTCCAAGTGTTTTTTTTCTTTCTATTGTGATCCATGTAGCATGAACCATTTGAATTTGAAAGATATAATGTTTTCCATTTGCAGATGATTCCAAGGAAAATAGTCATGGCTGAAGGTCTCATGGAACACAAGTTTTTAGAGCTTCAAAGTCCAGAAGACAAGAAGAGTTCAGTGATTTTCGGAACTGGTATGACCTCAGACGGTTGTTACAAGATATCCGGAGGTGGTTGGCATCAATGGTGCAAAGAGAACAAGCTTTCGAGCGGGGACAAGCTTGTCATTGAGTTTGTCAAGCCTGGTGTGATTCGAGTTCATATCGTCAGAGGCACAACAGATGTGCAACTTCAAGGACCTAAAGTTGTTGATGAATACAACTATAGGAAATAAAACTCTCTAGTTTCATTACATTCAAGCTTCTGTGTACTTTGCAATGTTGTCATCACTTGAACCTTCTTAGAGATGATGATGTTACTTGTTAATGGTCACTTGAACCTTTAGAGATGATCTTGTCTATTATTCTTAACAGACTAAAACCTAGGTGTTGAGACTTGAGACTAAACAAACTACATGATTGACATGTTATAGCAATACAAGGAGAGACTTTCACAACTCCGAAAGAGAACCATTCACATTTCTTAATAGTGTCACTCCATCCATACCACAAATTTAAACACATAATCAGGACATATAATGACATAGTACTTGGTGACAATATCTCAGCAGATGATGATGATGTTTGCAGTCATTGTGCTACTACACAAAAACAAAAGGAACAACCGAGATAGTGAAAGCTCTCGGATATCAATATAATCTCTTCTAGTAGTCTTCACTTCCAGGCTCTTCATCGTCCACACCTTCGGCACCAACTTCCTCGTAATCTTTCTCGAGAGCAGCGAGATCTTCACGAGCTTCGGAGAACTCTCCTTCTTCCATGCCTTCACCGACATACCAGTGGACGAACGCCCTCTTTGAGTACATGAGATCAAACTTGTGGTCAATGCGCGAGAACACCTCTGCCACTGCCGTGTTGTTGCTGATCATACAAACTGCTCGCTGCACCTTGGCGAGATCGCCCCCAGGTACAACTGTAGGAGGCTGGTAGTTGATACCGCACTTGAAGCCAGTTGGACACCTGAAGAATCCAACCACAAAAGTCAATACATATTTTTTCAGAAGCACACAAAATATTAATAACTTTCATTCCTCTGAACAGAGGCATTTGTTCTTACCAGTCGACAAACTGAACAGTCCTCTTTGTTTTGATCGTTGCCACAGCAGCGTTAACATCCTTAGGAACAACATCTCCCCTGTACATTAAGCAGCATGCCATGTACTTGCCATGCCTGGGATCACACTTGGCCATCATGCTCGAGGGCTCAAAAACTGCATTCGTGATCTCAGGAACAGAGATTTGCTCATGGTACGCCTTTGCAGCTGAGATAACAGGAGCATACGAGGAAAGCATGAAATGGATACGGGGATATGGGACAAGGTTAGTCTGGAACTCTGTAATATCTACATTGATGGCTCCATCAAATCTCAATGATGTTGTCAGGGATGAGATGACTTGCGATATCAATCGGTTCAGATTAGTATAAGTTGGTCGCTCAATGTCTAGGGATCTCCTGCAGATGTCATAGATAGCTTCATTGTCCAAGAGCACAGATACATCTGTGTGTTCAAGAAGAGCATGAGTAGATAGAACACTGTTATATGGCTCGACAACTGCTGTTGAAACCTGAAATGCAAAAGAATTGAGCCAAATATTAGTTCATTACACAAGTCCTCTCACATTTCTCTTCTTGAATAGAACAAGCATGTATATTAATGCAAAATGTGATCATATGGACACATACGGAAACAACTAATTGTAACAGAACAGCTTATCAATGCTTACGGTTAAGGATAACCATATCAAGAAGATGTCCCATATGCTAAACCCCTATAAGTAACTTCATAAAGGATAGAAAATTATAATAATTTAGCTTAAAAAGTACCTGTGGAGAAGGATAGATGGTGAATCCAAGCTTCGACTTTTTTCCATAATCAACAGACAAACGTTCCAACAACAAGGACCCCAGACCAGAACCAGTACCGCCACCAACAGCATTGAACACCAAAAACCCTTGCAAACCCGTGCAATTATCAGCCAATTTCCTTACTCGATCAAGGCAGAGATCCACAATTTCCTTTCCAACTGCAAGGAACAAACAAGATTGTTAAACCAAGACTATTAGCATCGTAAAAAGAAACAAAAAAAACCCAGCATTGCAAACTTAGAACCAGGCAGCAAAAAAAATCACCTGTATAGTGTCCTCTTGCAAAGTTATTGGCGGCATCTTCTTTACCAGAAATGAGCTGCTCGGGGTGGAATAGTTGGCGGTAAGAGCCGGTCCTAACCTCATCAATAACAGTCGGTTCCAGATCAACAAATATAGCCCTGGGGACATGCTTGCCTGATCCAGTCTCACTGAAGAAGGTATTGAAAGCATCCCTCCCGACACCTATCGTGTTGTCACTATAAAAAAAACAAACAGAACAATCCATTAGGCATTCATATCTACACACAAAACAATATACACAGCTTTGAATAAAAGCCGAAACAACTTAAAATCCAGAACTCACATTTACAATTCAATTCAGTTTCACTCGAAACAAGGCGAATAGATTACAACAACCTCAGTACCTTACACACTAAGTAAACACACACACACACACACCAAAACAACCGAATCGAATCCGCAAGTTCCCATTCCAACATCTCTTACAAAGCTTTTCACTTTCATCAAAGTAATACAACTATTCACAAACACACATTCATCAGATCCATCAAAACTAAACACAAGTAAACTAAAACAAAAACACCAATGTACTCAACAGAGAAACACAACACAACACACCAACACAAACACAACAGAGAAACCCCAAAATCACATACATCAAAGATGTCAAATTTATTCTACCCAAGACAGACTAAACCTAATTCACAATCACATTCATCAACAAAACCATAAAATAACCAAATCCCAACATAAACAAACACATGGGTATTCATAAAAATCACAACTTTACATAAGAAATGAGAAACCTAAATCAAGAAACCACAACAAACAAAACAAACCTAGGCATCTGACCATCTTGTCCGATTCCATGTTCGAGACAATAGAGCTCCCAGCACGAATTCCCAACCTGAATTCCAGCTTGCCCAATATGAACGCTTATGATTTCTCTCATCTCTTTTAACAAAGATTGAAACTTTCTCTCAAAATCTCGATTCAAATTTTAAAACTTTGATAGAGAGAAAATAAAGAAGAGAGCTTCTTTGGTTTCCTTGTGTGTATTGAGAAAAGGGTCTGTGTGTGTGTGTAAAATGTGAGGAGAGGGAGATATTTATTTATTTTACTAATTTTTTTTATTTTTTATGTTTTAGTTTTATACAATGGGAATAGACAAAAAATTGGAGTCCGGTGCTAAAAAAGGGAAATGTGACAGCTAGCCCTTTGCTTTTGCCACTTGGCGCCAGCCTAGTTGTGGGTCCCTACCGACGGTTTTGATGATTGACGGATTTGCCTTTTTTTTTAAGAGCGAAATTTGTTTTTGACTACGACTGATCACATATATCACTGTCTTATTAGTGGAAACTAATTAAACCTCTCAAATACGTCGATCAATGAATTTGTCCTTGATCGACATGTTTGAATTGGTTTCTGGTTATAAGACAGTGAAATTTGTAGTTATTTGTGGTTAACTCATATTAGACCTGTATCCAATATATTAAATTATATTTCCAACAATTCTTTAATTATCTATCATTAGATTTACAACAATTAACCACAAACTCATTCGAAGATTATCATATGAATTGGGTTCAACTTGAACCCAGCACAAATACCCCCACTCTCTCCTTGTTGAGCAGCACATGCTCTCCCATTTATAAAGAAAACAGTCTGAATTTAGCGCCAACCTAGTTGACACCAGACGTACCAAAACTCATTGGCATCAGATAGGACTCTAGGCTCTTCCAATAATAACTAAGACGAGGAATTAGGAGGTGTAAAGTGTAAATAGAGTGAGACGAAGTTTGGAATTGGGAGGGTAGTTTGGGAAGTATGAGAGGGTTTTGGTGGACCAGCGTGGCCATGTGCGGCCAGCCAAGTGTCACTTGAGTTAGATTAACTGTTATTAGTTACCGGTGACATTTCTCACTACCAAAATTCAAATTTCATATTGTAAAAAAAATGAATTACCTTAAATAAAGATTTTGGTTGGTTCTAGACGTATTTCATTAATTATTTTTTCATTTTTCATAACTAAATGCATAGTAGAGTACTGTTATAAAGGTAATTTCGGGAAATCAACATTTGCGAGTAATTTCCTAGCATCTTGATCGATCTCTAAATTAAGGTATAATATTGTAGCTCCTTCGACAACAACTTCAGAGTGTAATCCCTTTTCGAGAGGGGCTTCTTTGCGAGGAAAGGTGTCTGAATTTGTGCTCCATTTGATTGTTATCAGACTTGCCTCAATTGGCGTCATAGTGATGTGATGGCATACCTAAACGTAATTTTGAGCATTTACAAGTTATTATGATTTTGCATATAGAATCGTATTTTGAGATTGACTAAATTTTAGTAATTATAAGTGAAATTAAAGCTTCTGAAGAAGGTTCTTCATTGCATATTTGTTGGAATATAATGCAAATAGGTTAAAGGGCTAGGCTGTATATTGACTCTATTCACCAAATTCTTGTATCATTGATATGCTTATGATCAATCTCAATTGAATTGATCTCCAAGGGGTCACAATTAAGAAATGTTTTTGATAATGTTAAAAACAGTGTCTTTTTTGTTTTGTGTCATGCCAATAATTATAGCCAGCAAACATGCTAATATAATTAATAAGTTTATCACTTGGCAAAATATCCCAACTAATCAACTAACTAGTGGACCTAACTAGTTCACAAATTCTACTTGTTGATCGAGTTGCTTGTTTTATAAATAGTTTAATCCTTCTTTTGCCGGCGGCAACATGCAAGCTTGCTACTGTCTATGTTTTTATCTTCGTTTTTTTTTCTTAGAGAATTTGTTTCGTGCGCGATAATAGTTATCTTACCTATTTCATAAGAATGATTATCGCTGGACAGAGAAAATTATAATTAATTAGTTTTCAAATCTAGATTAAGTAGCAAGATCAAAGCAAAACAAATTACAATGTTAAAAAAAGGGCTTATTCTGTCGAGTAATCGCCGAGTACTCATTATTCAGTAGGAAACCAAACTGAATTTGGCCTGAACGGGCTCTTGAAGCTACACACCGAATAATCGCCGAGTAATAGCCGAGTAATCGGCCGGTTCGGTCAATTCGGCCGAGTAATAGCTAGTTACTCAGTCAAACTCAGTCTTTTTAAAAAAAAAATTCAAAAAATCGAATTCAAAAATAATTTTATCATGTGTGTGTATTAATTTTATCATTTTGATGACATTTCATTTTGATTTTAACTAGGTTATATTTGAATTAATGACATTTTATATTAATTTTAATTTAATATATTAATAATTATTTTATTATTTAAAATTAAAAAATAGCGATTATGAGTAATCCCGAATACTCGACTTAACGGTAATCAGTAGCAAAATGAATCACGGCCGAGTACCATTTTTTGAACCTTGACAAAATAGGTGCTTTAGAGCATCCCAAATAACTATTTTATAATTTCTATATATAAGGAAGCAAAAAACACAATTTACAATACATTTTTTGGTCAACTCTAATAGATTCCCGGTATTGCAGATTGTAACATTCTTTCCAATTTTCACAATTTAAGAGCAACTCCAACAATATCACGTAAAGTTTGCTTATTTTGTTCAAAAATGAAGCCGAAACCTATTTTAGCTAATCACTTGTATAAATTTACTCCAACAATATCACTTAAAATGTAGTTAGATTTAAACACATGTTTAGTTTTGATTGGTTGATAATAAAATATTTATTTATTAATATAATTATTAATTACATTTACAATCTAGAAGGAAATGTATTAATTATAATATTGAATGTTTCGTTACCTATAATTTATGTTTTCGGTATAAGAATAGGGGATGAAAACATGAAATATAGGGAATCCCTAAATTGGCTAATAAGATAGGAGAGCTGCTGGAGTGAATTTTAAGAGAAAATCTTTATATTTTAGCTAAAAATGATTTATAGGGAATCTGCTGGAGTTGCTCTAAAATGGAGAATCTGTTATGGTTGAAATATAAAATGTATCATAAGTTGTGTTATTTATTTTCTTATAATAAATAAATATAGGAAAGTTGTTGGAGGTGTTCTAAATGTTGTAAATACAGAGAACGTTGTTTTCTCTCTCATCACATTCCTTATTATAAGAAATGTGTTTAAAAAATTTGTTAGAATAAAACAACAAAAATATTCTCCGAAATTGAAAAAAACTCAAATATAAAAACACGGTTGAAATTTCTCTTATAATACGTTTCCGATTGATCAAACATTTTAACAAAGAGAGAATCCAATGAAAAACTTTTTGAGTCAGAATGAAGGTTTGGCTAAATGGCTATGAAGGATTTCAGCTTTGGATCGTTAGTGGGCTTCTTATTAAGGTTTTGTGGATGATATGAAAGAGTCTATGGTCTTAATAAGGACCACAGTCAAGTTGGAAGGTTGGGCCGCATGCATCATCTTAATTGAAATGAACCCACCAGTGGCACCGCCCATGCCCATCATCACAATGATATAACATAGTCCATAGACCCATAATACACTGGTTCTAGTTCTCTCTACTCTAATATGACACTACACAAATCAAAGAGTAAGTGAAGCTCATACTATTAAGTTTCGTCTCCTTTTCACTCTGATATGATCGAATTGAAGTTCATACTATTATCCAACAAGAATATTGGTAATCAAGATGGCCAGATCTTTTGTTTTGTTCAAGCCAATACGGGAAGAGTTCAATTAGTCAATTACCGTGTTGTCCCTTTCGTTATATTTAGTTCAATTATGTCTAACATGTAAAGTAGTTTGTATTTAAGCTTAAGTATTGAAATTGTTTGTTCACGAGTCATTGCTCGACAGATAGTCAATGTTGCTACACGCATATACAACACACCATCTCTACCTACACTTTATTTGAATACATACCAAGTCAATCTCTCAACAAACTACAATAGCTACTTTATACTACTCACCAAAAAATACATCTTTATCCATCTCTCTCTTCCGATTCCTTCTCCCTATTTTTTAGGCAAATACTTTTCATTCTGACTCTTGATTGTTCAAACTACACTCTATCCTAATAGTACACGACGAAAACAACGGCGTCACATTAGATTACAATTTAAGATCATTATCATCGTAGTGCTGTATCATATTTTAAATGCATGCAGTAGTTGGAGAAATTGAATAAATTTAGTTACATTTATATTTTTGATCGGATAACTCTTATTCCGTAAAATCTACGTAAATCAATTAATCATTAAACTTAAACCGTAATTTTAGAATTTTAAAATATTAAAAGTGTACATCCAGTCATCATGGGCATTGAAGAAATCAAGAATTCGGATATGGAGAACAGGTTGTTGCTATTATTTTCCAGATATTACTCAAAACATAAGATTCATTACCGTGAAATATAGTAGTTATTCCATGATATATAGGAGTTATCATAGGAAATTATAGATAAAGTCACATAATGAGTCAAGTATAGTGGGTTTAACACTTGTAAATCTGTAGAAATCTGAGGTCATAAAAATAAAGAGAAAATTCAGGATGCGAGGAAAGCAAGGCCAGAGAGAGTGAAGTTGTTATATTTGGCCTCCCTTGGTTTTCTCCCCCTCCTCTCTCATATGCAAATCTAAACCTTCTGTGAATCTCTCATCTTCTTCATTCTCTCTCCCTTTTGAGCTCTCACTTGTTCACTTCGAAATCCAAACCATGGGAGACAACAAGGACAAGCCCAAGAGTGGTCTCTGGCTAACAGCTAAGCCCTTTGTCAATGGCGGAGCCTCTGGTATGCTAGCTACCTGCCTCATCCAACCCATTGATATGATCAAGGTGAGCTCATCAAGTTTGTATCTTTACTTGAAATTACTGAGATTTGGATTGGACCCATGATGTTTTTGAGCTTAAAATTGTGATCTTTATATGGATTTCAGATCTATAAGAGCTTAAAGTTTGTATCTTTATACGTTTTTGGTTGTAGGTGAGAATTCAATTGGGTCAAGGAACAGCTGGGCAAGTAGCCAGGACTATGATCAAGAATGAGGGATTTGGTTCAATGTACAAGGTGAGCTGTTAAGGTTTTCTATGTTGTGTGATTAGAGTTTGAGTTTTTGTGTTCATAGTTTAGTTGATCTAATGCTGGATATGTTGGATAAGGAGTTTATATATGTTTTGATGTTATAAACCAGGAAGGTGTGCTTATAAATATGTGCTAAAAGTAACGATCTAAATGGAGACTTGTGATATCTTGAGTTGTTTACGTTGGTTATTAAGGTTGTAATGTCTATAACAAGCAGATGCATTTCTATATAATGCATCTGAAAGATGAGACTTAACAGCTATGGATTTTGAATTGCGGAGTTTGATCTTGAAATTTCTTTGAGGATGTCGTGTTGGAAATGTGAATATAAAATGAAAGATTTGATCGTACTTGGACAAAGTCGTTTCAGATTCAAGATCTGCTATGTTTTAGTACATCTATGTAGGTTGCCTTCCAATGCACGCACAGTCACTAGTTGCCTTTTTTTGTTTGAACTTTTTTTTTGGGATAATAGATATTCATTAAGAAAGGCAAGTAAGATTTTATTGAGATTTTACACGGCAGGGTCTCTCCGCTGGATTGCTGAGGCAAGCTACATATACCACTTCTCGTCTAGGATCATTCAGGTGAGTGTTTTCAAGTTTTATTCATCACGCTACTTTATAAATTTGGTTATGTAAAGCTTTGTTGTGGTGTTGTTTATCACATTTTAACTATTATTCTATACTTTTGTGTAGGATTCTGACAAACAAAGCAATCGAGGCTAATGATGGGAAGCCCCTACCTTTGTACCAGAAAGCCTTGTGTGGGCTAACTGCTGGTGCCATTGGAGCATGTTTTGGGAGTCCAGCCGATTTAGCTCTCGTTCGTATGCAGGCTGATGCCACTTTACCTCTTGCTCAGCGCCGTAACTATACAAATGCTTTCCATGCTCTTGGACGTATTGTTGCAGATGAAGGTGTCCTGTCACTATGGAAAGGTGCGGGCCCTACTGTTGTAAGGGCAATGGCATTGAACATGGGAATGCTCGCCTCTTATGACCAAAGTGTTGAGTTCTTCAGGGATTCTGTTGGTTGTGGTGAACTTACTACAATATTGGGTAAGGTCTTTAGCTTGCAGCATTTTTGGTAGAATTCATTTTGTTCTCATACTGTTGCTATGTTAATTGATTTTACTATTTTCAGTTTTCTTCTGTATATAGCCAGTTTGTTTGTCTAATTCTCTGTAAGAGTTGCAAGTATATAGTTTTGGAAATCAATATGGCATGAAGAGCATTGGCTTTATTTGTCAGGATAGATTTCTATTGTGCTACAAAATTTTAGTATGAAAAGAGTAGAGATTTGTTCTATATCATCAAGCTTATTCTTTGTGTTTCTGTTCTACGTGTTAATGACCTGCATACTTTTGAACTAACTATACATGATTAATGTTTCAATTATGATTTTTTTCCAACTGTGATGTTTGAATATGTTGCTCTCTTTCTCTCTCTATCTGCATCATCATATGTTGCTTTAGTTTAGAGCTATATTCTTTTCACCGATGTTTGAAACTAATCCGCTATTGAAACAGTTCACTAAAGCATAATGAATAGTTTCACTTCAGACAAAAAAGATAGATGTAACACACCGAATAACAATGCTCTTAGAAAATGTCATTGCACTTTGAATACCAGCACCTGAGTTATGACTAATCATTTGGGGATGGACACACTTTTTTGTTTCATTTGATTTTGGAATTGAATTGACATGTGCTTCTTTTCTCTCTGTAGGTGCAAGTTCTGTTTCAGGTTTCTTTGCTGCAGCTTGCAGTTTGCCCTTTGATTATGTGAAAACCCAGATCCAGAAAATGCAACCCAATGCTGAGGGGAAGTATCCTTACACTGGCTCATTGGATTGTGTCGTGAAAACACTGAAAAATGGAGGACCGTTGAAGTTCTACTCTGGTTTTCCAGTATATTGTGTTAGAATTGCTCCTCATGTCATGGTAGTTCCTCTCCTCTCATTCAATCACTCACATGCACGCACCGTGTGGATTTTTGTTGGACAACGACGAGTTTTTTAATACTGATTTTTCGATGCTTGATTTTTGCAGATGACATGGATCTTCCTCAACCAGCTCCAGAAGATGCAAGCCAAAGTTGGCTTGTAGTTTTCTTCATGCTTGATGGATGCTTATTTCAGCCGATGCTGAGTTCAAATTGCGAATCAATAATTTTCTAGCTTTATTGTAGTCTACATTTTGCGCCGGCAAAGTCAAAAATAATTGTTTTGAAAATTTTATAGCGGGATTGGTTTTAGGGATTTACTTAAAGTCTTTGTACTAGTAGTAATTCTTAGGGCATGATTGGATTAGAGGACATTATACCCCTGCTGATTATGATTTTGAGAGATAATGATCTTTCTCACTCGGGGCACAATGTGCACCGAGGAAAATGCTGCAAGTGAAAATAAGTTTTGTACTCTGGCCATTAGTTTTGTTCAACATTTTGAGCATCAAAATTGTTCTGTGTTCGTTTATAGTTGCTTTGCAAGTTGTCTAGAGTTTCTTCTACTATCGCACCATTGCATTTGGAAGCATTAAATTATGTTGGGAAAATTATCGAAATGATCACTTATTTTTGTCATGTTTTACACTCAAGTTATTATGTTCAAAATAGACATTAACACGTAGGGTGATTAAAGTGTCGAACGTGATAAAATTGAGTCATCATATTGATAATTTTTTCAATTATGTTTAAAACTTAAAATTAACACGTAGGGTGATTAAAGTGTCGAACGTGATAAAATTGAGTCATCATATTGATAATTTTTTCAATTATGTTTAAAAACTTAAAATGTATCTCCATTCTGGCCTAAATACCCCAAATGTATATTTGACTGGGGCCTTAGTTTTTTACTGCAGGGTAAACATGTACAGTCACCTTTGTCCTCTAATGAGGCAGTGTTAAAAAATTACACCCATTACATTTGCATGAACCAAACACAGAAATGGGGAGGCATGACTTCTCTTTCTGGTTTTTTCTTAAAAGATTTTTTCTTGTTGGTATATACATAGTCAGAAATGTCATTTAGCAGTGTAAAAATTTAAATTTAAAATAATTTTTTATTTATTAAATAACACAAATAATGGTCAAATTTTATATATACATACAAAATATGTATCAATAAAACGATTTTATACCGATAATAATAGTAGAATAAATTAAGTTGTGTATAAATATAAAAATAAGAATGAACAATTATTATTTACCACCTTCCAGATAACTAAATTTGATGCAAATCAAAGTACAGTGAAAATGTTTATTTTTATTTTAATCTATATACTTAAAGTGGATTTGTGGTTAGTCATTAAATATAATTTTTAATTATAGCATCTCATTATGTCCAGCCTTGTCATTTCCTTCAAGAACCCATAATCTAAGTTTGAAAAGTCAAACTTCAATATAATTTGTTAGCCAAAATTTAGAATTGAGGGGTGTCATTTGACATCCTCAATCTCACGCAGCTACGCGGCCAACGCCACTGGGTATATATATAAGAAAACAAACTTACTCAAGGCCCTTTTAAAGAGAGCAAAAAGCAAATGTGAAGAGTGAGAGTGAGAGTGAGAGAGTTTAGGGATTTTGGAGAGGGAAAAATACCCAAAGATGATGATGGATGAGAAAAAAGACAAAGCTTCAGAGTTTGTGGCTTATCATTCAAGAGAAGAAGCTGAGAGCCAAAAATGGAGTGAGCAAGCTTGGCTAAGGCCCTTTGTGAATGGTGGGCTAGCTGGGTTTCTTCCTAGCTTTGCTTCTTATATGTCTATAGCTGCTATCCAAAACTCCCCAGTGTTTATTGACATTCAAAGGAATCACAAATATGCCAACTTTATCTTCAATGCCCAGGTAACAAAGAAAGCTCCGAGCTTTTTTTATTTTTTTTTCAATGAAACTCAGAAAGACTTGAACTTTACCAGTTTTGCAACAAAATTTAGGAACTTTTGATATATAAATGTCATTGTTGTTTGCAGAATCATCGTAATATGATTGTGATTCGTACTTTGTCGAAAAGTCTTCTACTTGGATTGTTCGAGTAAGTTTTTCTGAAGTGTGTGCCCATGTTGGTTCTTCATTGATTGCTCGTGTTGTTTACTTTAGAACTTTGCTATGAACTTGCGTTGTTATAGTTCTTGTGTTGTTATCCACCAATTATATATACCGTGTTATGATTACTTGAAAGAATTACACCATTTAGAGAATTCAATTGATGTTCAACGTTAGTCGATTTGTATTTGAATGTTAGAATTTGTATGACTTGAGTGTAAATTTTATTGAGGGTTCGAAGAAACAAAGCTATTGTTAGGAATGATGGAACGGCATTGACTCTCTATGAGGAAGCTGCTTGTGGGCTGACTGCCGGGGCTGCTGAAGCATTCTTCAGGGTTCCATTATCTTCAGCGTGTCTTCCGACGCTGAATCTCAAGAATCTTTCAGTAGTACGACCTGCCGAATACAGAAACATATTTCAAGCTCTCTACTCAATGGCAGCCAACAAAAGTGTTTTGGAACTTTGGGCAAGTTCAGGGTCTAATGTAATGATAAGAACAGCGTCAAATGTGGGTATGCTTGCATCATATAACCCGACAATCTGTTATCTCATGGACTCCCATGGTTTGAGCGAAAGAAGAGCACAGATAGGTAAAAGTCCTTCCCTATACTAGCATTTCAGGCACTATTTAGCTATATCAAAACTGAATTATGAACTTCGGTTAGTGGTTTCGCTCTTTCTTTTCTTGTATTTTGTTTTGATCACCAGCATATGCATCTGTTTTCCCACTTCCATCATGGCTCTTTGGTGTACATAATACATGTTTTCAAGTAACTTATATCTGATAGGGGTATAGTATTATCCTTGAAAAGCTGCTTAGAGGTATCAGAGCTGAAACACATAGAATACTTGGTTGTTCATATTGTTTTGGAACTTTTGACATCAAACATAGATAAACTCTAAATGTCATAGAATGCTATCAACGGACTATTTTTTGTGTGTGGCAATTCGGTTACATTCTTCTCATTTATGCTATCACATATCTTGTTCTTTGAATTATAAGTGATGTTCTTGTATTCTTTTATTTAGGTGCAAGTGTAGTTTCTGCCTTCTTCGCAACAGCTTGCTATGTACCAGTAGCAAATGTTCTAGCGCTGCGGAAATATGGTTACGATCCCCTTAATTACTTAATATCAAGACCTCTAACATTAATGAAAGGATTCTCACGAGTTTTTGCATTTTGTGGACTTCCTATCGTGGTATTCCATTTCTCGATCTCTTTCTGTGTCTCGCAAACATGCTCGTATTATTCGTTTTCTTCATTTGCAATTAGTTGGCTGATAATGAGACCCTGCTTTGTTGTTAATGTTGCAGACAATGTGGTTTGCTTTTGAACATGTACGGAAAATCCAATCATGAAGTGGATTGTAAAAATCCGTCATACAAATGCAAATTGAGCAGTGAAGTTGGTATGGTTGCAATTCGGTCCTTGTTAGTTATGTATGCAGTGAGGCAGTCTACGTTACATGTAATCATTCTGACCTTAAACAGACAATGTCTAAGGGACAAAATTGCTGTATATATTAATGCTCTCTATTTTTCGGGTGTCTTTGATGTACTTGTGCTCTTTCAGAGATTTGAGTTTTTCCCTTGTTCAACCTTCGTTTCTGTTTCTTTTGTTACTCCTAGTCAAGACCAAGTATCATCTAGTTTATTTTTATATATTTTTCTTATTATTTGAAAACAAAGGCAACATTAGTTTGAATCTCTTGAGATAGATATTATAGATCCTTGTAGTACGTGTGTTTGGGCTTTTTATTTGTGTTTACTTGGTGGATAAAATGAGATTTTCTCTTCAAAATAATTTTTAATATCGAAAAATATTTTATGTTGATATCTTTCTAGCCAGTAATCTTGTGGGTAAGGAAGGGTAAATGTGAAAGTAGAGGGATTTCTCTTTCTTTGAGGGTTTTCTGGGTATAAATACATAAACAGAGAGAGAGAGAGGGCCGCCCGTCGGTGAAAGCTAGGGATATATGGAGTCTCCTCCTCCTCCTCCTCGTATATTGAGGACTAAGTGGCATGTTCTTGCCGTCATAAAAGAATCACCTGTAAGAAAGAGGAAGAGGGATGGCGACGATCTCGGCGACGACGACGACGTGCTTGTGATCGTATTAAAACACGTTAAAACAGCATATGGTCCTCTCATTCGCACCCCCGATGATTCCGATTACGATTCCGATGAAGTTTACGATATAAATAGACCATTATTGGACACCACCAAGGAAGCCGCTTTGTTATGCCAGAAAGAGATTCAGGTAAGTTTTTCCGATATGAAGAGGCAGTTGAAATTGGGTAAGAGGGGTAAGAAGCACGAGTATCAAGATCTGATATTAAAGGCTCTGAAAGAGATGAAAAACCCTATCCCGGAGGAAAGTGGTGTACGCGAGATGATAGTAGAAGCAATATTTAAGGAAGTTGGGAAGCGGGCCTGTGTTTTTTACCGTGGCATCTCGGTAGTTGGTCTTGGTCTTCTCGCTGTACATTACAAGAAGCACCTGAATGGTCCTGCAAGTTGGGAATCAATCCAACAGATCATGTCAAAGAAGGTGAGACTTGGGGTAGATGAGAAGAGGGATGAGTGTGCTATCTGTTTCAAACCTTTTGTTGTTGATGCAGATGCAGATGCAGCTGTAGTATGTGTACAGCATAATAATAATCTTGCCCGTTTGCCCTGTGGACACCCTTATCATAAGGAATGTATTAGGCCATGGCTGCAGCACAAAAATCATACCTGTCCCATCTGCCGATACAAAATGCCAACTGTACTCCCTCTGCCCATCTCCTATACTGATGATGATGATGCTGATGATGATGCCTAGCCTACGTGGTTTTGTGTTCTTACTCAGGAGGAGGAGGAACCATTCATTGGGGTCATATGACCCCAATGTTATTTATTTGCTGTTATGCTGTTATTTCCTTCGGTTCTGGCTCTGCCAGTTCTTTTCAGTTCTTTTGTAAACTAGAATTCGGCAGCCAGTTCTTTTGGCGAAGCCTCCTCCCTGATTAAGCTGACAATTTCAGTTTCATCTAAGTAATGAATTCTCTCTATAAAGTTTTTTTCCGGTTCGTTCTTCATTTGGGACCTTCATTTGATTCAAAGCTTCGATCACAGCTCAAGGTTGTCATATAAATCTCGATTCTTTTGTATTGAAGAGTGTTGTAGCTTCCACCCATTTCAAGTTTTAGTTGATTGGATTCATGTACAATCTCATTGTAGTTCATAAAACTGAAAAGCTAGAGTGTCTGTCTCATAAAGATTGGGTTTTTATTGAGCTAATTTTGTAAGTGTAGAGTGTTGTAGCTTCCACCCATTTCATGTTTTTAGTTGATTGGATTCATGTACAATCTCATTGTAGTTCTTAATATTGAAAAGCTAGAGTCTTTGTCTCATAAAGATTGGATTTTTATTTGAACTAATTTGCAGACCCAATTTAAGAGCTTGGGTTACACCCATTTCAAGTTTTAGTTGATTGATTCATATACAGCCTCACTGTAGTTCAAAATATTGAAAAGCTACAGTCTTTGTCTGATCAAAGATTGGATTTTTATTTGACTAATTCTGCAGACCCAATACAATGGGGGAGAGAAAAAGGCATAGAATTCTCATGGCGTCTGATTTTTTCTACCCCAACTTTGGTGGTGTGGAGAATCACGTCTACTATCTCTCACAATGCCTTCTCAAGCTTGGTCACAAGGTGAGCCACCATTGTCTTTTATTACAGTTTCTGGGTTCTCAATGTGGCGTGTTGTTTGTACGTTTTGATTGTTTGATATTACTGAAAACGGAAGCTCAGACTGAATTGCCGGTTTAATTACTATGCATAATGATTTTTAACAATTCACATGAATGTCAGAGCTTGTGTATATGTTATGGAAGGGATTAGATAGCAGCGTAACGTGGTTTAATTACTAAACTACATTCCTTTATGTCTTTGTTTTTGACTAGATGAACTTTCATGTTTGATGGCACAGGTGGTGGTAATGACTCATGCCTACCAGAATCGCTCTGGGGTGAGATATATGACAGGTGGCTTGAGAGTGTATTACGTACCGTGGAGACCATTTCTTATGCAGAATACTTTTCCAACCTTTTACGGAACACTTCCAATTGTGAGAACTATTCTTCTTCGTGAGAAAATATCTTTGGTACATGGGCCTTCTCAACTCTTTGCCACGAGGCTTTAATGCACACACGGACAATGGGTTACAAGGTTGTTTTTACTGATCATTCACTCTATGGTTTTGCTGACGCTGGAAGCATACACATGAATAAGGTCTTGCAATTCACTCTAGCAGAAGTAAGCCAGGCAATTTGTGTGTCACGCACAAGCAAGGAGAACACCGTGCTACGGTCAGGTTTGCCACCGGAAAAAGTCTTTGTAATACCTAATGCTGTTGACACAGCTACGTTCAAGCCAGCACCAACGCGACTGAGTCGTCATGAAATTGTTATTGTCATTATAAGTAGGCTGGTTTACCGGAAAGGTGCAGATCTTCTTGTTGAAGTTATTCCAGAAGTGTGCCGTTTATATTCCAATGTGAGTTATATACAGTTAGTAACATGTTACATTTCCTATCACTTTATTACTGAATTTTGCTATCAACAAGTACAATATGCGTGTGCATCAATATTTCTACTATGGTTTGAGACTTTAAGCTCTTTAATATCACCACTTGTTCGTAGTACACTGTTTCATTTAAAACATTTTTGGCACTTCAAGGCCTCGCTAGAACCTTTTAGGGTGCGTTTGAACTTTGAAGCATGCAATCATCGGATTTAGTTATTGGCATAGTTAATTAGTGGTCAATCATCTCATTCAGAAATATGTGGTAAGGTTCGTTTCATTGTTGGAGGAGATGGACCTAAACATGTGCGGTTGGAAGAAATGAGGAAAACATTCCCTACAAGATCAAGTTAGGTGCTGTTCAACACTCTCAAGTGCGATCGATTCTCATCACTGGCCATATATTCTTAAACAGGTAACCATTGATCTCTCCTTCCATTGAAGCTGTTCTGAAAAAATGTGGACGTAATTTATGGAATTATCTGATTTTCTACCCTTTTGGCAGTTCATTGACAGAAGCTTTTTGCATAGCCATCTTAGAGGCTGCTAGTTGTGGGTTATTAACAGTCAGTACACGAGTAGGAGGTGTCCCAGAGGTACGCACTTTGAATATTTTGATTGTATGCCTCGGATAAGTTCCTTCTCTTAGTACAACAGAATTTCTGGATTTTGTTTTGGCTTAGCTAACACCATTTCTGTAAATAGGTTCTACCAGAGGACATGGTTGTACTTGCAAAACCAGATCCTTGCGATATGGTTCAAGCAATCAAGACGGCTATATCAATACTTCCCAATATTGACCCGGAAGAAATGCACAGTCGTGTGAGTGTATTCATTCTTCTTCTAACTCTGTGGGCTTTATTCCAAATTGACTCGTCTATAGTAGTTAAATTTATTTTCTCTTGTTTCTAGATGAAGAAACTCTACAATTGGCATGATGTTGCAAAACGGACAGAGATCGTTTATGACCATGCTTTGAAATACTCAAAACAAAATCTCTCAAAACGACTCTCAAGGTGCACTTTCATCAATTCTTTCTTGAGAGTGTAACAACATGTTTGGTGCAATTGAACATGTTGCTGATTGCTTAGTTTGCTTGTCGTAGATACCTCATGTGGATCGTGGGCAGGAAAGCTTTTTTGCTTGGTCATGATCATTGGCTTTCTGTTTTTGGCATCTGCTGCAACGGTGGCAGGTTATAAAGCTGTTTCTCTTGTTCTGAATAATCCCCTATATTCATCTGTTTTCATTTTAATACTTCGGTTCCTTTCATTTGTACATCAGCCTGCTGTGGAGATCGAAGAGGTGCCTGACTTTGTTTTATCCCATGATCAAGATGATGGAAACGCCACGGACACTATGAACCAAATCTCCGGATGACTACCATATATGAATCGACTTAACCATAGAATTACAAAGTTGAAGCTTGGGATTTCCTCTGACTTGAGAGAAGAGTGGTGAGTAGTACACGGCGGCGAAAGGGACATAACTAGTAAGGCCCAGAAGATATCCGGCAAGTCCACCATCTTTAAAAGCCTTGAGCGATGGCCAACGCTCCCAAAACGGCACGTCATATTCTTCTACCTTGTTCTTCATCGATTATAAAGTTTGAAGCTCCTCCCGGCCCAAGCTTGTCCTAGCTAGATAGGTCATTTATGTTGGGATATCTGCAGCCGCCGTTCCCAAAGAAAAGAGAAAACATTCCCATTAAAAAAACAGAAAGAGAAAACATCATGCATCGAGGGGTAAAGAGGAAGAATAGTGGAGAGGGAAATGGTGACCGGAGGAGGAAGCTCATCAGAGGCAGTCATTCTGGCGCCGCTCACGGTCTCGAAAGCCTTGCTGAGGCTGCGGAGGCTCAGAGGCAAGCCGAACTGGCGGAGGCTGAGGGGGCAGATCTGGAAGCTCAGAGGCCACACTTAGCGGAAATCCGGTGCCGCTGAGGCCAATTGTACCACGAGCACGAGCAGTTCAATCGTCCTCGACCTCCTCTCCATCGTCTGGCCCCGTTTCATCATTAAATCCATCGCCACCAATCTCTGAAGCTCCTCCCAGTCCCCCACAAGTTAAGAGAGCCAGGAGAAATCTGCAAGCGGCGACCAAGAAGTATCAGGATCTGAATGACAAGCTCAATATCAAGAAGAAGGCTTGCGAAATGAGGAGAGCGGTGCAGAAGCAGCAGTGCCGACAAGTCACAGAAATGGAAGAAGAGCTTGAAGTTCTGAGGATTAACATGAATAGGTGCCAACAGAATCTCTTTGACGTCGAGGTTCATTATGCAACTGCTCCTAGCAACACTTAAATCTTTGGGTAATTGTTTCAGCTCTTGAATCTGATTTTTTTTGTTTATATGTGGATTTTCTGTCCTGTTTTCATTGTTGTGATTGGTACATTGATTAATATATGCCCTCGGAGATAAGAATAATAGAGTAGAATAGCATGTTGTCATTGTTGTGATTGGTACATTGATTAATTTATGCTCTCGGAGATAAGAATAGAATAGAATAACTTTATTGCTGGATTAGTGATGGGACATGTACTGTATCGGATCTTTTGTACTTGCCGGTATGTCTAATTCTAACGACAGTAGGTGTGACGGATTCATTCATGTTGTCTTTGCGTGACGGATTCATTCATGTGTGACGGTATCTCTAATTTTAATAGCATGTTGTCTTTGTTATGATTATTATAGAGGCAATGGCTGTGAAATTTTTGATGGTCAAGATAAGGTGAAGAGAGTACCAGATTTCAACTTTTATGAACTAAATCAACTAATGAACTATGTTATGTCAAGGGGCATTCTTTTGTAATATGTTCTCTTCTTCTTTTTGTTGTTGATGCTCAGTTTTAAACAATTTGTGTAGACTCATTTTGGTACTGATATGATGCAATTTGACTTGATGACTTATGCATTTCCTGCTCTCAACTATGGGAAGGGGATGGAGGCTTACTGTATTCACACTCATTTTGCCTATATTACCTCTGTATCCATGCTGTTTTTCTGCATTTCTTATGTAGCCTATCTACAATAAGCCTCCATCCCCTTCCCATAGTTGAGAGCAGGAAATGCATAAGTCATCAAGTCAAATTGCATCATATCAGTACCAAAATGAGTCTACTCAAATTGTTTAAAACTGAGCATCAACAACAAAAAGAAGAAGATAGCATATTACAAAAGAATGCCCCTTGACATAACATAGTTCATTAGTTGATTTAGTTCATAAAAGTTGAAATCTGGTACTCTCTTCACCTTATCTTGACCATCAAAAGTTTCACAGCCATTGCCTCTGTAATAATCATAACAAAGACAACATGCTATTAAAATTAGAGATACCGTCACACATGAATGAATCCGTCACGCAAAGACAACATGAATGAATCCGTCACACCTACTGTCGTTAGAATTAGACATACCGGCAAGTACAAAAGATCCGATACAGTACATGTCCCATCACTAATCCAGCAATCAAGCTATTCTATTCTTATCTCCGAGAGCATAAATTAATCAATGTACCAATCACAACAATGACAACATGCTATTCTACTCTATTATTCTTATCTCCGAGGGCATATATTAATCAATGTACCAATCACAACAATGAAAACAAGACAGAAAATCCACATATAAACCAAAAAAATCAGATTCAAGAGCTGAAACAATTACCCAAAGATTTAAGTGTTGCTAGGAGCAGTTGCATAATGAACCTCGACGTCAAAGAGATTCTGTTGGCACCTATTCATGTTAATCCTCAGAACTTCAAGCTCTTCTTCCATTTCTGTGACTTGTCGGCACTGCTGCTTCTGCACCGCTCTCCTCATTTCGTAGGTCTTCTTCTTGATATTGAGCTTGTCATTCAGATCCTGATACTTCTTGGTCGCCGCTTGCAGATTTCTCCTGGCTCTCTTAACCTGTGGGGGACTGGGAGGAGCTTCAGAGGTTGGTGGTGATGGATTTAATGATGGAACGGGGCCAGACGATGGAGAAGAGGTCGAGGACGATTGAACTGCTCGTGCTCGTGGTACAATTGGCCTCAGCGGCACCGGATTTCCGCTAAGTGTGGCATCTGAGCTTCCAGATCTGCCCCCTCCGCCAGTTCGGCTTGCCTCTGAGCCTCAGCAAGGCTTTCGAGACCGTGAGCGGCGCCGGAATGACTGCCTCTGATGAGCTTCCTCCTCCGGTCACCATTTCCCTCTCCACTATTCTTCCTCTTTACCCCTCGATGCATGATGTTTTCTCTTTCTGTTTTTTTAATGTGAATGTTTTCTCTTTTCTTTGGGAACGGCGGCTGCAGATATCCCAACATAAATGACCTATCTAGCTAGGACAAGCTTGGGCCGGGCCGGGAGGAGCTTCAAACTTTATAATCTATGAAGAACAAGGTAGAAGAATATGACGTGCCGTTTTGGGAGCGTTGGCCATCGCTCAAGGCTTTTAAAGATGGTGGACTTGCCGGATATCTTCTGGGCCTTACTAGTTATGTCCCTTTCGCCGCCGTGTACTATTCACCACTCTTCTCTCAAGTCAGAGGAAATCCCAAGTTTGCCCATTTCAACACTCTTGCTCAGGTATATAATTATAAAGCTTCAACCTTTATAATCACCATTAGTGTTCTTTTAAGTATATTTGTTTAAAAATTCGAACTTTGTAATCTATGTTCAAGAAAGTAAGGAACTTTGATGTTGGTTATATTTGACATTGTTAATACTTGGCAGGGTTTTGGGTTTTGGGTTTTGGATTTGAACTGTTGCTACTTCATTATTCAAATGTTAGTAGTTTTTCATGGTTTAACTGTTGTTTAAGGTTAATGAATCAGAAAATAAAAATTCAAACTTTATAATCTATGTACAAGAAAGTAAGGAACTTTGATGTTTTTAATGATCTGTTAATACTTTGTAGGGTTTTGGGTTTATGCTTGAAATGTAGGGTTTTGGGTTTTTGTAGTTGGAACTATGATTGACTTGACTTTTGGTAAATGAAAAGTAAGGAACTTGATGTTGGAATTTGTTGTTGTTGTTTGCAGGCATGTCCTAATGGAGTTGTGATTCGTACTTTAACTGCAAGTGTTCAGCTTGGATTATTCGAGTAAGTTTTCTCCGAGTGTCTTAGTATTCGACACATACTCAAATGCCAAAGATTGTAGTGTAACGCAAAGTGATCTTATGTACTGTTGAATGAGTGTAAATGGTTGTTTATGCTGGTACTCTATGTTAGAGTTGTATGATTTGTATCTAACTTTTGAGTTACCAACATTCGGTGGAATCAACGACAGTTATTTACGGCCTTTTTGTTTTATTAGGATTCTAAGAAACAAAGGGATTGTTGGCAATGATGGAATGGCATTAACTCTTTGTCAGGAAGCAGCTTGTGGGTTGACTGCCGGGGCTGCTGAGGCATACTTATGGGTTCCATTATCTTCTGCATGTCTTCCGATGGTTGACCCTAAAGATCTATCACTAATACGACCTGCCAAACACAGAAACATGTTTCAAGCGCTCTACTCTGTGGCTGCCAAGAAAAAAGTTTCAGCAATATGGGCAAACACAGCAGGGTATAATGTGAAGATAAGAACAGTGACTAATGTGGGTATGCTCGCATCATATAATCCAGCGCTCCATTATCTCAGGGAGTCCCATGGTTTAAGTGAAACAAGAGCACAACTAGGTAAAAGTCTTTCCCTAATTACTTGAATTTTCAAATCTGATTCGTAAACTTGATTACTGGTTTCTTACTTTGTTTTCTTGTGTTTAAGTTTGATGATCATCATATGTAGGAGCTCTTTTGACATTTTCAAGAGGTTGTTGTATTTGCTGTTCTCCCGCATTGTCTTAGATGAATCTGTCTTGTTCTCTTAGCAGCATGTTATATGTAAAAAAGGGGAAGTATTATTTATGAGAAGCTGCTTAGATGTAACATAGCCGAAACATAAAATTCTTAGATGTCACTGATTTTTGAACTTTTGACATCAAACTTGGACGCATTGGACTACTGGTTATGTGGCGATTTGGTTTATTCCTCTCAATTCTAGCTATGTTGATTATAATCATAGTATATCTTGTTCTTTGGTTTATAAGTGATGATGATATTATTGTTATTCTTTTATTTAGGTGCAAGTGTAGTTTCAGCGTTCTTGGCAACAGCATGCTCTGTACCGGTAGCAAATGTTTTGGCGCTCCGACAAATTGTTCAGGATCCCCTTAATTTCTTAATGTCAAGACCTCTAGCATTATTTGCTGGATTCTCTAGAAATTTTGCATTTGCCGGCCCTCCTATTGTGGTAAACTCTCCCACAAATATGCTCTCACATATTATTCATTTCTTCATGTACAGCTTATTCGGCTGGTTATGATATCCTTTTTGTTGTTGTTGTTGCAGATCCTCTGGTTTGCTTACGAAAATATTCGGAACTAACATATGAATTGAGTGCATCGACTCAAGTTAGTATAGCACACATACTGGCCAAACTGTATGATTTTGTACTTCTTTCAAATGAGAAAGTTCTTGGATTTCAGTTACAAAGTTAAAACCTCAGCCTTTTTGGGGATCACAGATGTACCATAGCTATTAAATTTACACATCACTTGCATTCAAATTCTTATCTCACACCTCTGGTAGAGGAGATTTAATGTAAAAGGGCCATTCTTTTTTGGTATGTACTATTTACCTTGTGTTACTTTGTCAATTTTGAAGCACATTCGAGTGAGAGGCGCTCAAAAACTTCTTGACTTCTTGTGAAGTTTATCTGTTGAATTGAAATGTTTATTTCCATTATGAACTACTTTCCAGTTTAGAAGCCACAAGCATCTGACTGGTACACTTGACATTTCAGATGTTTGGGGCAAGCATTACACATTACTCTAAAACAAAAACAAACTAATGATGTAAGTCATATTAACTGTACTTCAACTAAACTAAAGCTACATTAGCCTTCAACGTCCAAAATTCTGGATCACTTTCGGTTCAAGGACACCCCAGCACTCACTGAAGCACCAACATTTTAGCCAACCTGTCAAGTGTTGAATTCGATTGTCATCAAAAGGTATTATCACATTCACCTGGAGCGCTTTTCGTTTAAAAAGAAGTAACATTGATGTCATTGGAAACCGACTGGTTGGTCACCTCATTGTTGTTGATGCTATGACGGCTTGTCACAAGACTCCAGTTTCAGTGGTACTATTCCTGATCGCCCATTCTTGTTGCAACTATGATGTCGATATTCTGGTCTCGCTTTTGATTTCCATGCTCTAATTTTCTATGGCAGCTGAAGCTTGTGGTGCTTCTTCAGGCACAGACGAAGATGGGGAGGTCTTGTTGTTATATAAAGTATTGTCATCAGATACTTTCGGAATAATGGCAGGACTGACAACATGCCTATGGAGATCATCAGTATCGGGTACAGTGCATTGCTCCACAAAGTCCATCGTTGAACAAGGGATCGGATCCATGTTCATCACATTATCTTCGCAATCTTTATTAGTAAGAGCATCATCTGTGGGAAGTAGGTCTTCAGTTTCCGAGTTAAACAAAGGCCTACTTCGCTTGCTTCCTGAGTGGCCACGACTAGAAGACACGACCTCATCGACTGAATATAACCCCGGTGGAGAAATGCAGATGGACGACGGGTCAACATCCATCTCTGTAGAATTGATCTCATTATGAGACAACAATCTTTCTTCACTTATCGAACCCTCCTTTACTAATTGTTGATCTTTGTCAGCTACACCTGCCTTGTTCATTGTCCTGTTGCTACTTCCCAAATCGAGTCCATTCAACTGGTTTTGTACAAAGACTGCTAAAGAAACAGCGTGATCACGAATCAAAGAATCCTGAGGTGGGCACCGGAGCATATCAAGCAAGGCCCGGTGGTACTGCAATAAGCCGATTGATGGCCTGGCATGACTTCTTTTCCTACAGACACTGATAACTTTTAGTATATGTTCACACAAGTTGCCCATTTCTGCCCAACTGCAGTTGCATATACCGAACTGTGAACCCGGGTTCCAAACAACATAAACTGTTTCATGATCAATTTGGTCGGTAACTTTTGCACATGTACCTTCAAGAACAACATTAGAGTCTGAAATCTCCAAAGCCGTGCGCCAAGATGTTAAACCACTCACCCACTCATCTTTCCAATATCGCGCAAACTCATCCTTCTCAGAGTATTCATCGAGCCAGAAATAGGAATGCACATGGGTTCCCAGCTTATCAACCAACCAATCAACTCGCTTGTACACATCATCGGGTGTCTTTTCATTCAATAACCTAAGCTTCATTTGGTTGTGGTAGAATTCCATTGCTGCACAAGTTTCGTGGCTAGCGAGAGGAAGACTTTGTAATGCCGTGGTCCACTTCCCTATCCTAGGATACCAGGTTGCCTTGAAGTAATCCAAGAAATGTGGTGCATCGACAAAATCTTCCATGAAATCCTCAAACAAACCATCGGTTCCATGTCGTCTACATATTTTATCCACCGCCTGATGAAGCCTTCTTGATATTGTAGCTCGCATCTCATTGTCCACACATTTCTTTACCAAGTTCTTTTGCCATGCATGACGAACACGCCAGAAGCTCATCAACACTGAGCACTGAAATACATCCCTACATAGATTTAAAAAAAAGAAAAGAAAGTATTTCCTTAGCTTCAAGTCGTGCAAGAATCAATGAAAATAAAGAAGAGACGTAAGCTCCAGATCATTTTAAATACTCGCGCATATTGTGTCACTAAGCTCAATCCCAAAATGAAACCTCATACGATTTAGAAAGACAATTTTCCAGCTTTCAACTTTCAATATAGAAAGAAAAACCTCATAAAATCATATACTGTCGGTTGGAAGTTTAGACAATGAATGAGCAAGCGCACCTGATAGTGTACACATCAGCAAGAGGATCATCCACTATAAACCCAGCTAACTTCCACGAAGGATCTTTCATTTGAACTCTATTGTAAAGAGCCCTCATCCATTTATGGTAATTCAAACTTGTAGATTTCGGATTCACTATCCACGCTACAGGAATCGCCTTGTTGTCTTGGTTAAATACGAGAAGACTATGAACTGGATACTAAGATAGAATTGCAACATGAATAATGGTCAGCTTCTCATTTTACTAGCAATTTACTCATAAACAAAACAAGGTTAACACTTGTAAACGGACCTTCAATTTGTTTGTTCCGAACCTTGAATCAGAGGCCAGAAGGCTGTGATTCCCAAACCGAATCATCTGTTGCAACTGCCAATCAGTTTGGAACCCCAAAGTGAAAGCGTCCGTCTCAGAGAAATCTTCGTAGAAGAAAACACTATTCTGATGGTTTTCCACCCACATGCTAATACTAACTGCATCGTCCGCGTCCAATTCATATGTAGAGCGTCGAATGATCCTCTCCTGTCGGCGAACATACCTGTGGGTTAAGAGGTCATCCCGATTGCAAGGACCACCTTGTTTCTCTACAGATTCATTGTGTCTCTGCATAATGGTCTCCACAGAGACCCCGACATATAGCAAAGATAACACACGAAGACGTAGATCCTCAGATATGTACGGAGCAAACATAGCGCTCGTTCCAGCAGCCATCTTATCTTGTGGGCCATGGCATGGCGACCCTTTCTTATCCACATGCTTAACATTATTATATACGAGAAGTGCTACTGTTGGTTCGGCAATTAAGCGTTTCACCATAAAGTGGCAGGTACAACCTCTCTTGTTGTTCGGCCGTCCAGAGTTTTTCTTCTTCTTCGGCACATAAGTAGTCCTGCTCGGCCTTACAGAGCCACCTGTCCTGTGGTCATCCGGACCAAACGAACACCAATATCTACTCATCAAAAAAATACGAGACAGTTAGAATGCAGCCCTCACCAGCTAAAATCGACAAAAGGACAAGACGAACATTAAAAAAAGAAGAAAGGGAACTTACAGAATATACTCGAGAATTCCATCAACCTTCGGTTTAGAATTCGTCTTGGGCCGCCTTCGCCGCCTTGCTTCCACATGGAACCGTGTAGGGCATTCTCCGTTCAAAGATTCACCCCTCACGAAATCATCGACTCTAGCAAAGGGGATCACAGCAACTCTATCTTTCGTGTCGCGCCAGCCTTCCACCTTTGACCACGCAAGTTCGGCAGCAGAAAACTCCGGAGACGGAGGATTCTGTACAGGGAGAGACAGAATCTCATCCCATCTAGCCATCTACATTGAACAAACACTAGTAGTTCGTTACCGAATTCCAGATAAAGGTTCCCAACTTAAAACTACAGCCCAATTTGACATTGCTTTCAAAACCGCTTCTGCTGTTGGAAGAAGCCATTTTTGAAGAACAAAAACTTCAGAAGCTATAAACTTTAGCTTTCACAATAGCAATGTCAAACTGGATTTTCCAGACACTTAAACTACTACTGCCCAGTTTGACATTGCTTTCAAAACTACTTTTGGCAGAAGCTGCTGTTTAAAAAAGCCATTTTTGAACAACACAAACAATCAAAAGCTACAAACTTTAGCTTTATTTCACAACAGCACAATTCCTTAGAAGCAATGCTCAAACTGGGTATTGAAGTAGTTGGGCCATTAATACTGTACTCAACTCAAATCAAAGTTAATTCCTACAGAGTGTTAATTTCCAGAAACATAATGTCAATCAAGAACAAAAGTTTGAAACTTTATGTTTCAAACCCAAGACGAAAAGAACAAAACTTGACCAGTAAATCTAGTCGAGAACCGAAAATCAAACACACAGTTTAGGGTTTTACCTGGTAAAAAGAAGATGAAGCAGAAGAAGCAGAAGATGAAGACAGCTGAGAACCCCAAAAACCCTTTGCTGGGTTTAATCATTTTCTATGGAGCCCATCGTTTTTATGCCTAAATATTTTAGTATTTGCAAAGAAGGCCAAATATATATGATATTATCAGTTAATATAACATTTTTGAATTTTCATGTCCATAGGTTCATTCTTCAACATCTTTTTCTTAGATTAAGAACATCTGCACCGATATGGGTTTTGCTTTAGCAGAGCCGGTACGGAGGAGCATGAGCAAAATCTGCATATGCAGCGGTGGTGGATGTAGGAGCAAGAGTAAAATCAGAAGGATTTCTGTGGACTTCGCCATCTGATAGAGCAATTACCCGAGTAAAGTTTACTCCTCCTCTTATTCGAACAAAACGAAATTTGGCGGGTTCCACCATCTGCTAGAGCAAAACACCATCCTAATGCAGATGCTCTAAGAGAGTACTACTCGAGCAGATTCAAGGTTTAATTGGAGAGATTCGAAACACATAATTCAGTTTTGTGGTGATTTGATTCTATAGACAATTTTATCGTAATGATTATTACATGAATAATTCTACAATATACGGAACACAAATATATAAAGAACTAAGTGATAGAAGTTTTGATCAGAGTCCACAATTGCATCCGTAAATAAATTTGGTTTCTTTTTAACATGAAAAGTTTCAGTATAGAGTCATGGACAACCACTTTAGACATTCAGAATCACATGATGGCGCCAAAATTTTTCCAATAGAAACGATCAATGACAAAATTACAGTAGCACATCAGTCTCTTGTTTTTGTTTGGATATGTTATGATTGTGAGAAACCTTTTACTCTGTGTAATACAAATCCGAATTAGATCAAGGAGAAAACTGCTCAAATACAAAACTTTGCCTTCCTAAAAGAGTTGTTGTGTCTCTTGCATTGCCAGGTCCATTGTTGAGTAAAATGTATATATATCTTCGAACCAATCCAATTGAGAAGTATTATGCCTTGGCCCTGATACAAAAAAATGAGGAAGATGAGACAAGTTACCGAACAAATTACCAAGGTACTGAGAAATGAACAATATAATCAACTAGGATTAACAACAATTGAAGATGCCCAGACATGTTACCTTCTAACATAAGAGTCATCCTTGGGATCGACAATCACAGTTTCACCAGTTACAATGTGAGCTGGTACCTGATTAAGAGAGGAACCACAAATGTGGATACCTAGCACCTTTAGCATATCCTTAATTTTCTAAGATTCGTGTTAAGGATGGTAAAACAAGTAAGGGATAAGGTGGGCACCAAGAACACGCTGAACTTTGCAAGAATGTGGAAATCTAGCAAGCAAGTAACAAGGGAATCCCTTATCTATAAACAAGGACGCGACTTAAATGGAAACACAATGTCTACTGTCTCGTATTAGCTACTGGCTTTGTAATTTTTAATTTTTTTAAAGAAGAAACAAAAACTTTTATTAATAATGCAAAGTAAGCTATAGAGAACAAGAAGTCCTAGAAAACAAAAGCTAAACAAACTCGAGACAAGCATTGTGAAATTTGCATATGAAAAGTAAAATATATTACAATCTAACTTACTTTTATGGTGAAGCCGTTCTCGATTGTAGCTATTTTATCCCTACATTTAAAAATACTAATATCAGGGTATATAGCAGCTAAAGCACATAATCCTCAAAGAAGGTATCAACGACGTCATGACGATTGAGAAAGTTCAAAGAAAATACTATGTTTATAGGAAAATGATGGAACCTGATCTGTACCAATAGAGATTGTAAAATGGAAGTAAAAACGTACTTAGGAGTCGCTGCAATCCCCTTCATAGGAGGTTGCTCTTCCTTGATGGTACAGTTCACATACTTTGGAACTGATGCAGATAAAGGGGTTCCATTAAAAAGCTCCACTCTAACTTTCATTTCTTCTGTTCACCATAAAAACACTATATTTCAGATTAGCTTAAAACATGACATCTATATAATTCTGTGAAATCAACATGACAGCCAGTACAAAACACAGTCGCGAACGAAGAAGGCACTCTAAAGCAGTATGAAAGTAGCATCATAGAATGATCATGTAATTAATTTTTTCAATATTCCCTATATAACAATCTTCCTCTCCCAAGTTACTGTTCCTCGCAAAGTTACTGTACATTTCACTGTTGCAGGGCATTTTTGTAATCTCTCAACTCTGTAATCTCTCAGCCTCTCTCTCTCTCTCTGCACCTTCCCAGCTCTCATACCGTCATACTCTCTAATCATTAACCGATCCAAAAGGCTTAGAAGAGCGAGAGCGAGTGATTGGAAACAATGAACAACACTCGAAAGCTGAGACGATACCTTAGCCAAATCAAGCTGACAAGCATTTCCCAATTCATCTTCTTCACCTGCTCAAATTTCCAATTTCCCAATAACATAAGTTCCGCAATAAAATCTTTACCTAAATCCAAACTTCAACTCACATTAACATTTAGTACCTTCCTCAATTCGAAAGAGCAACCTCCTCTTCGCCATAGGCTCCTCCTCCTCCGCCGTCACCACCGCCACCGTGATGAGTCCTTCCTCCGTCGCACAAATCGGAGACTCAGGGATGGAGCAGAGCCGCAGCACAGACTCCGCCGTCGCGTCGAACGACCGGTACCGCGAAGCAAGCTCCTCCGGCGCTGCGGGGCAGCGGAGACTCAGTAGAATCCACAAGACGTGCCAAGCTTTCTCTGTCTCCGATTCGGTTTTAGTGCTGTGTCGGCGTTGCTCGGAAACTGTTGTGAGGTGGTAACTGGGCATGGTGTGGTTTTTTTTGACCGGAGAGAGTGTTTCTAATCGGGATCGGAGAATTCGAGAGCTGACATCTTCAAATGGATTGTGGACTTTAGGATTTGACGATCAAGCAAAACTGGACAACCAAACAAACAAACTGGACTTCATTTTTTATTTTTTTCTTCTGATTTGAGAAATGGAATAATTGACCGGCGGAAATTCCCTATATAACAATCTTCCTCCCTCCCAAGTTACTGTTCCTCGCAAAGTTACTGTACATTTCACTGTTGCAGGGCATTTTTGTAATCTCTCAACTCTGTAATCTCTCAGCCTCTCTCTCTCTCTCTCTCTCTCTGCACCTTCCCAGCTCTCATACCGTCATACTCTCTAATCATTAACCGATCCAAAAGGCTGAGAAGAGCGAGAGCGAGTGATTGGAGTAGTAGTAACGGTAGCGGCGGAGGTAGGCTTTGGGAAATGCCTTGCTCGGCGATTAGCGGCGGCGGTAGCGACGGTAATGGTTCTCTGCGTAATAATTTCAAGCTCAACGAGTCCATGTTCTTAGCCTCGCTCATGCCGAAGAAGGAGATTAGCGCCGATCGGTTCATCGAGGCTCATCCTAACTACGACGGTCGCGGCGTCGTCATCGCTATCTTCGGTACTAACTTTGAGCTTCCTCCACTGTGTTTATTTGATCTGCAAATTAGTTGATGAAGTTGTTTTTGGATTGAGAGATTTAGATGTGTTTGCTGTGAATCATATTCTGGTGTGGATCCTGGTGCTGCTGGATTACAGGTTACATCCGACGGAAAGCCGAAAATCCTAGATGTTATTGACTGGTGAGTGTGTATATACATATATGTTGTCTAGATTCCTTCTTTTTACTTTTATTTTTGTTCTGGGTTCTGGTTCGATTCAGCTCAACCAATCTCAATTGCAGATGATGAAGATCAGGATGAGTTTCCATTACCCAAAATGAGTGTGACTTCAGAGCCACTACTTTCTTCAGCAGAAGATGAGGATGGGAATAAGCCACCCAATAAAGGTAGTTATTGTCCACCTTTATTGTATTATCATCAAGTTAATATCATCAGCTCAACATTAATATTACTGTATTTGTGTTAAGGTCTTTGATTATATCAACAACCCAGTTCCAAGATTCTTAGATTGTTCTTTCTTTATGTTACTCTCTGTGATTCAATTGTGATCTAATATACTGGTTTTGATTATTGGATTTATATTGAGTTTCAGGTCGGTAGCTCATAATCTTTAATATGTAATAAACTGGGTATGTTCAACACGGATTGATTCTTCAGTTTTGATATTGGGTAGTTTTTTTGTTGGAAAAATAATGGGTAGTTCTTCGCATCTATCTGATTGATATATCTTCATTGCTTTTAGTTCTACAATATAGGTTATTGATGATTTCAATACGATATGGAGGTGTGTGGTTTAGTGTTTCTTGAATGCAACCCACTGCACCCAGTTATAGAGTCTTCAATTATGAAGGTTTGTTCTTTCTCGATTCTTTTCCTTTGGTTATTCTGATTAAATGAACCTCAATTGCAACTATAGTCTCACTCTCCCTCAGCTATATATCAGTAGGATTTTGGCTGCAACCCAAAATTGATCTGATTGAATTGTGTTTACCATTTTTATTATGTATTTGACAATGTGTTTCCGCATGTTTTGCTAACTTGGTACTTTCAATCTTGAAAAGTTTCAGTCTTGATCCAGTTGGCAGTGGCTGAAGGTGGGTTTTGCTCTGCTACAACCTCAATCATCGATGTGGATTCCAACACTAATTAGCTCTACTCCAAGGCCATCAACCCCACTCTTTCTCCTTCTCATGGTCAAGGTCAGTGGGCATTTCTGGATTAGTTGTTCTTTAAGGAATGAATATATGTTTGGTTTCTGATGCTCAATCAATCTATTTGATGTTTTTCCCTGCATTCATTTTCATAAGCCTTAGTTCATTTTCACTTGATATTGTCACATTGAGTTATTGACAGTTGCCTTAGTGAACAGTGATATGACTGCCATCTAATCCATAGAGTGAGTTATTTTACAGCAGTTGGTGTAAATTATGGAGTTATTGTCATTATTATTTTTTCCCGATTGAGATTTTTTCTGCTTGCTTGCGTTAAATTCACATTTATCACTTGCATGTTATTTTTTCTTCAATAATTGTAGGTCTATAACCTTACAGCATATGTACAGATGTGCAGGTGCACCCGGGTGGTGATGCCATCCTCTCACATGTTGGGGGTTATTCAACTGCTGGGTTTTATGGGTAAGGAGTTTATATTGTGATGATTTTTTTTCCTTGCTATTACACTTTTCACAACCTTCACCTGATGCTTTGAGTTTGCGCCAATAAAATTTGGTGACAATGTCTCATGAGCTGGTCTTTGCTAACTGAATTGAAACCCAAAAGTTTTGTTTATTAGCTTTGATATGAATAACTTGAGTAGCTTTGTTTGTTTGTTGTGAGTTTTAGATTATGTGAGAATGCGTGGGTTGGTATAACAAGGAGTTGGATTCGTTTGCCCAGGGCTTTCTCTTACTCATGTTCACCATCATACTCTCTTCAACTTGAGTTGTAAACATTACTGTAACCAATCTTACAACTTTACCGGGTTACTCCGGTAGTCCGGTGACCTTCCTTTCACACTAGAATCCGGGTGAGTTTTGTTTCTCATGAGATGCACACAACCTGTTTGATAAAATGTATGACATGCATCTTATATTGTGTTTATTTATGCTTATGGTGAATTTTTTCTCTTATGCAGTTCCTGTGTATAGATATATTGGTGTGGGTGACAATAAAGAGGTGCAACTCTTTTACGTTTTCGTGTGTGAATGTAGTCTGACCGAAGATCCTCTACTGTTGTGGTTCAATGGATGCCAAGGTATGTATCAATTTATGTTCTTTGAAAGCTTTGCTGTTTCAATTTATGTATCAATTTATGTTCTTTGAAAATTTTGCTGTTTTAATGGGTTTGTACTATGGTTGATGTTATGTTACTCTTATGATTTGATATTTGCATGAGTTTAGATTTTGATTTTCAGTTCATACACAATATATATTGTTTTAGTGATTACATAACCGCGCCTCGCGCGCGGGCTTTCAACCTAGTTTGTAAACAGAATGGAAATTTTGAAACACAAGTAAACTGTTAGTAAATCACCATCTAATAGCAGCTACATGCACACAGTATCATTTCAAAAACCGATCACCACTAATGGGAGCTAGAAAGAAAGCTTATCCAAATAGTTGTAATCAATTTTTGAAGCAATATGTCATGACATCATAGATAATAAATAAACAGAAAAGGGTATGTACTGTTAAAACATAGACCTTGTAGGTATTTAGCATTCTTCCCAAAGACATCTTCATTCACTTCAAGCTGATCAAGCGTCTCGGGACTGATAAGAATCACACAAACCGAACACGTTCCATAAAGAGAAAACAATAAAGTGATTTTTTTCGTTTTCAAGGAATGAATGAAGTAATGCCACTCACTCCATCAATAACACTTTCCCGTCCCGATCAGTACACATGTAAACGTAACTCTAATTTTCGCATTAGTTTCAAAAGTCACATACTTTCGACAGCCTCTTCCGTCCCCAATCTTTGCGAGATCTTGTTCCAGGTACAATGAACAACAACAAACAGCTAAGCAATAACTAACCAAATCATCATCAGTGGTAGTAGTAAGTAACAATAGTGACGTCGTGATGACATACGCACACACCTTAATGGTGGCTTTCCCTCTTCCTTCATGTGAAAGATCAACCTTGATCACCTAAATTTGATCCGCAAAGTTTCTCAGAACTAGCAAATTAACCCGCGCAGTAAAAAAAATTACCAAGTGATAGTAAAGCTGTAAAACAAATCACCTGGTAAATACGATCTGTTGCAAAATTTCAAAGCGATTTTGGGGTCAGTCAGTATATACGAAGCTGAATTCGGATTGTTAAACAGTAAGTAAACAAGTTACTTTTCTTTGGAATCACGTTTCCAGGTCTGGCCTGCATTACAATGATTCGAAATCATTCGATCAATCAATTCAGTTTGAACGACATGTCGTAGTATGGAAGAGAGACAGAGAGAGAGAGAGTACTACTTACGTCGGCGCCTTGGATTCTGGCGCCGAGGAGCTGAGTGGCGGACCAAAGAGAAGAGGAGGAAGAGATGAGAGGACACGTGTCGGATGGTGTGACGGGCAGGGGAGGATGTCGGAGAAGAAGAGAGAGCGGTGAAGATTGTTCTGGTGATCGAGTTTAGCAGCCACTGCTCTCGATCATTTTTGATTCTGACGAAACTCTACTGTCCTACTCTAGTCTCTCTCTGCTCTGTTCTAGTTCTACTGTCCGAGTGTGGGCCGTTAGACCCATCTCTTCTGTTTTGGGCTCGGCCCAATTTACCCATTTTTAGTGATTTCAATTTCTTTTTCTTCCCCTTTTTGGTGAAAAGTAGTATAAGAAGGGGTCACGGGTTCCAATTGCCATAAAATCGATTGCTCTTGAATTTTTTTTATTAGTATTAGAAAATAGAGAAAATAAAATAAAATATTTTTGGGCTTTTTTTGAAGTGAGAAAAAATATATATTATTATTTCAACCAGTGTAATGATACTATGCGAGACATTTATGCATCTCATAGTAGATCTACCGTTTTTTTTAAGGGCAAATATGATATGATCATTAAATATCTTCTTTCCATTATAGTTATGCCTATTTGCTCGATGATGAGGATTCGACTTCATGATCTCCTCGATAAACACAAAATTTATTGTGTTATCACGGAGCATTTTATATGTACAGAGAATTAATGGGCAGAATGAAGTTAATTGACTGTTTCTCTATGCTTTGCACGTGAGTGATGTATAAGGCTCCGCAACGTTTACGCTTTTCTTATTGTCTCGTCTTACCATTACACCAAATACACACAAATTCATATAACTATTGTCGAATTTTTTATATATCGTTTGTTGAGAGAGTGCATATATCTATACTATTTATTAAGGAAACACATTTTGTTTCCTCAAAATGAAAAAATGGACAAAAATATCCCTGAAAGAATAATAAACTATGATATATGATAAATTTGTAGGGATATAAGTGTAATCATAACTAAAAGCTAAAAAAATAAATGATCAATAAAAGGGAAAAACGTTTAGTTTCTTGCAAAGAAAAAACTGCTTTAAAAAAATGATAACAGAGAAAAAATTATTATAAAAAGGTTCTCCTAAATTATGAATTACCTTTCAACCACTTTTTTCTACGGGTAAAATTTTATTTTCAATAAAACTGTCATAAATTACTAAGAACCTTTTAAAAAAAATTACCAGAAATTTGGTTGCACATGCATAGCATGTGTGTCCATTGCTAGTAATCTAACAAATAAAAGTCACATAACCAAGAAGAAATAAACAAAGTAAAAATTGAAAACAATTTTTGAGTAAATAATTTTTTATTTAATTATTTTTGTCATCATGAGAATGAAAAAATAGAAAACTACTCGGATCCGAGTGAAAAGACCCGACCCGATTCGTTTTTACGCGGTATACTCTCTACTACTGTTCCTTTTTCAATTCAATACTCTTTGCGACAGCAAATCGACGATCCAAATCAGTCATAGTTTCTGTCGTCGTCGACTGTTACAGTTCAACAAGCTCAAACTCAAACTCAAACTCCCAATTCCAATTCCCAAACAAATGTATCAAAGGTTCGATATTTTCTCAATTCTGCTTAAAAAGCTCAAAATGTTTTTTGAATGCTTCAGACTTTAGGGTTTATATGTGTATATATAACTCACTCCCCATGACTCTAATTTGCTTTCCTCACATTGAAATTGTATAAAGTTTTGAGCTTTATTTGGTTTGCAGGGGATGAATGACGAGTTGTTGAATTAAGTTGGAGGATAAATAAGAAGAAAAGCTTTGGTTTTTGGAGCTGTTTTTTTACTATCTGAATCAGTAATGTGGACAAATGTGTTCAAACTTGTAAGTTTGCTGCTTTTTTTTGCTTATTCAACATGTTGTTTATCAATACAACCGGTTACAATGCAATGTATAGCTTAGCTCTTTCGGTTTACGAGCAGAGTTGAATTTGATATAGTTAGTTGATAATTTGTTATCAATTGAAGAATGAAAGATTATATACTTTTTGAACGGAAGTACAATGTAGTGAGGTTTTCTCTTCTTTTTGATTTAGTCAGTTGATGTTTTGTTTTTGGGTGTTGTGAAGTGAGGGATAGATACGATAAATTAGTTTATTGTAGTAGTACTATTGTGACTGGTTGAGATTGATTTTTTTTTTGTGCAGCCGGGATTTAATCAAATATCATGGTTTCAATGTCTCCCTCACGAGTCTGAGTTGATCCAGCTGCCGGAGAAAAGGTTTGAATCTGTTTGAGGCGGTTCTTTCACCATTATATGTCGTGTTCTCTAAGCATTTAACAGACATACATATTTTTTTTTTGTACCGTTGAGCAGTGTAAAAGATGCTGCCACACATATGGTCCTTTCATCACATTTACAGCTGCAGAAGGAAGGGTTACTCAACACATGGACCAATTCATTTGTTGGGCCTTGGGATCCATCGCAGGGTTTGCACAATCCAGGTAACGTATGGGGGCTCATGGTTCCTCAGTATGTCAGAGTTTTTATAATCACATATTGATAATATACCATCATTAATGTGAGTATAAATTTCCAAAAAAATGTCCTTACTCAGTGGCTTCTGTTTTCCCTGTTACTTGTTTTGCATAATATGGAGGAGTTTCACTTATACCGTATGTACTATGGGCTTACCATATATGGTTCTAACTTCTTCTTTGTACACCATATACAGATGAAAAAATTAAACTCTGGATTTTCTTGCCCGGGCGTTATTCGACAATTACTGACTCTGCTCAAGCTGCAGTCTCTAAATTAAGAGGTACTATGCTCTCTTGGATCTTGCTATTGCTGTACTAACTATGGATGAATAAATGATCGCTGATTGCTGATCATATCGATTTATTGTGTTGTACTATAGCAAGTCTATTTATGGCATAATTGTATCAGTGAATTTAATTTATAATTTTGATTTGTTTTGAGGAAGTTGTTGCATCCGGAATTTGGATATCTCCTGGGGACTCAGAAGAGGTTGCGACTGCCCTTTCTCAGGCCTTGAGGAATCGTATAGAGAGGTCATTGTACATCGATCATTCAAAGTCCTTGGAGTGAAGTTCATAATGTTCATTGGTAACACTTCTTTTATTGGTATCTACAGAGTGCTGTCTGGATTCGCCTACATGAGATTTGGAGATGTATTTTCAAAGTTTCATCCATCAGAAAGTGAAGAGCTTCTTAGGTAGCTTTATACGCTCATTAATTACTACTTTCTGCAACATGATAAGAGTGATACCATTTTAGTAGTAATAAAACAATAAATGTGGGTCTTCGTGCTTTTATTGTTTCATATCAAATCATAAATGAGTTTTTCTATATTGTTTTGCAGGAGAGGACAGCCAACGGTTGAGTTTATCTTTGCAGCCACTGAAGAGGGTATCTTTGTGCATGCTTTAGTATCTGCGAAGTATGTAAAGTCACCTTATTCTATTAATGGGATTCCTGCTATAGTAACACCGTTGGAAACAGATTCTTACATTTAAACTCATTGTAGGCATGTTCAAGCACTTTCCAGTGGTGATTTGGAGAGAGTACTAAAGCACTCTTCCAAAAGTTCTGGTTATAAGCTTCCAGGTTTGTGTTATTTACTTTGACGAGGTGTATTGTAGAACTCTTAGCCTTAAATACTACATTTATATGTGGTATGTTATATATAAAGGCTTCAAAATAAAGAGTTTTGAAGATGACAATTAGGACCTTGCAAAACTGAGCAAACTTAATATCACCTGACAGTTTGGGTCTGTACTAATATGCTGTTTGATTTGCTGTCACAGTAATTGCGGCTCCTCATGGAATATGTGGTAGGCTTACTGGATGTTGCCCAAGTGATCTTGTGAAGCAAGTGTATTCTAGGTAGCCCTTTGCCTTGTGTGTTTTTTCTTCTACTACGAGTATCACTTTGTTTGTTTGCTTATCCACTTTATATCTTTCCAGCAGTTCGAGCAAGTTCAAGACTTCAAATGGATTCATTGGTCTGCCAAATCACGTCTCCAAAGTTTCTGGTTGCCAACTAAGGGGTCAAAGTTGCTATGTTGAAGTTACCCTCGGCATTCCTGGACCTGGAAGTGTCATGTCCTTGCCACCAAACGCAAATTCCTTCAGAAATGTAGTGAAGCATCATCATGCTGAACCTCCTGCTTTGGGAAGGGGTGATCAGAAGGGATCTTTGGATAATTCAACAATTTATGAGAAAAAATTTGTATATCCGACTGAGGCAGTGCTCGTCCCAACTTCGCAATTTGCTAAATCATCTCTGAAGAGGTACAATTTGTTATTCAGTCAACCCTTGCTCCAATCATTACATTTTTGTTACTGGCTTGGATTGAAATAGTGCCAGTAGCCTCTGCATTTCAGAGAACATTTAGTTCGGTCCATTACGAATTTATCATCCATACCATTCAATTTTTTTATATTGCAATAATTACTGTTGTGGACTGGCAGATTCTGGCTGCAAAATTGGATAGGACCCTCCATGCCGGGCTCATCTTTCTTCATGCTTTGGTTAGTGCCCTCATATGTACTGTATATATACATGTTAATATATATACATGTTGAATATACTTTTATCTTCTCTCTTGTGGTTGTTGTGGTTTCAGCAGTTCTGATAGCATAGATCCTATGGAGGAATGGAATGAATCCAATGGTTTTCGCTCACAACGTGGCTATAATAGTAGTAGCAACAGTAATTGTAGCAGCATTAGTAGCATAAGTAGCAGCTCAAGTGAAACTGATTACAAGATGGCGACAGAAGCCAATGAACTAGAGGCTGATGCCGATTCTTTAAGCTGCAGACAGTCTGGTTTATCTTTTAATGATCGTTCGGAAAATGATATCTTGAAATTGGTACTTTATCTATGACTAGCAAATAATGTCCGTTTGTTTATGTAAGATCAGCTCGTGGCATTATGTGACTATTGCTTTTTCACAGGGTTCGAAGCGTTCTCGAACTGGGATCACCGACTCCTTTGCTCAAGTGGGTACATCTACAAGTGCTTCTTTGCAGGATACGTATAAGTCTGAATTTGGTTCTCTGGAAGCCAACAACTCAGCAATCACTGTATTTGGAAACGAACAGATGGGATCTCATTGGGATTGGGATGATAGCGAAAATGGCATAGATATTCATGCTTTGCTTGATGAGTTTGGAGCTTTCGGAGACTTATTTGATAATGATGTCTTACCATTTGGGGAGGTATTTTCTTGTCTTAGAGCAGTGTATATATTCATGAATTTTCATTTTTTTTTTCTTCGATGAGTTCATGATTTTACATTTAAACATGCTTTTTAATCTGATCATGTCCCTTTGTATTGTGAAGCCTCCAGGAACTGCAGAATCTCAGACGCTTATGTTTTCTGCACCAGATTCTGGTGATGTAGTTGATAATTCAGTTGGGACTATGGATGTTTCTGATCAGTTGCTTTTGACTGACAGTTTTGCAACCTTTGAGAGCCTTATCCCGCCCCCTCCTGCAACCATAGAAGAGACACCTGGAAAGAATCAAGGAGTTGGTGATAGTGCTTTGTCATCGGGTCCAGCAAACTACTCTTCAGCATCTAATATCAGTGAATTTGATCACATAATTAAAGCTGAGGCACTGATGACATTTGCTCCTGAATATGGAGCTGTTGAAACCCCTGCGAGTGAAGTCTCGTCATCCATTTTTCGAAGCCCATACTTGCCAAAATCTAGAAGAGTGGAGAGTTCAAGTTCAAGTGCAAATAATTACACATATGGTGCGACACCACCTTCTTCTCCTTGCTTGGATGTATCTGATGAGAAGACCAGTATCTCATTGAATTTGAAAGCATGTCCTGGAAAGAAAGATGTAAACAACATTCTCAACTCAAAAAACTATTACACCCATGTGGGCGGTGGTAAAGGGCAACAAGACAGAAGATCGCTAACTAGTAATGACAACGTATTCAATCGCAATACTGTCACACCATCTTCATTCACTATTCTCAATTCTACAAATGCTGCGAAAGCAGCTCAAAGGAAAATGATCGCAGGGACATTTGACTTGGAAAGTTCCTTTCTGACCATGAGGACTATTCCTGCTACTGAAGTTGAGTGCCTTTTATTCCAAGCATCAATGTGTAGGATACGGCATACTTTATTGTCTTCGAGTAGTCTTTCAGCTATTGGTAGGCTGCCTGGTGACATACCGGATAACTTAGCAGGAAAATATGAGCTGAAGAGGAAGGATTCCATACCACTTAGAATTGCTGGTGATTTTGATGGAGGAATGATAAACGGACATCTCAATGCACCTGTTGGTGTTTGGCGCTCAGTAGGAGCTCCTCGGGTCTCAAAACCATCAACTTCTTCTAGTATGGAAATTAGCACATCCTTGCCTCATAGTTTTTACAGTGAGGAGAGTATGCTTTCTTATGGGCAACGGCAACCACTTCAAGAACTTCTTGATGGCATCACGTTACTTGTACAACAAGCTACTGCTTTTGTTGATTTGGCTCTGGATGCGGATTGTGGTGATGGTCCTTATGGTTGGCTTGCTTTACAAGAGCAGTGGAGAAGGGGATTTTCTTGTGGGCCATCTATGGTCCACCCGGGTTGTGGGGGTACGCTGGCATCTTGTCATTCACTCGACATTGCTGGTGTGGAATTAATTGATCCACTCTCTGCTGATGTAAGCTTTCGTTATAATAGTGTTACTTTTTTTATGTATGTGTACACGACACATCTATGCAGAAGAATTTGATAATTTGGTTTTGAACACCTTAGGAAACAATATGTGCTATAAAGGTGCTATAGCTTTTGTTGACCTTATTTAGCTGTAATGTTTATCTTTCATTGTTGAATTCTGAGAAGTTCCTTTTGTTCCCTCCCCCTCTTCAGGTTCACGCTTCATCTGTGGTTACTTTGCTGCAGTCCGACATAAAGACGACCTTAAAATCTGCATTTGGTATGTTGGATGGGCCATTGTCTGTCACTGATTGGTGCAAAGGCCGCAATCAATCGGGTGAAACCACAGTTGATGGAATTTCTGGTGACACTATAAGCGATTGCAGAGATTCATCAAGTACTGTAGCACTATCTTCAGGAGAGCCATTGAGCCCATCACCTTCTGTTGGATCAACTGGCCTTAGTGGTTATTTTTTTTTTCTTGTACATCTTTGTTGAAGGTGTTGATTTCATTATTTCAGTCATTTTAAAATTTGAAATTATGTTACTATAATAGATGGATCAAAAGTGGATGAGACATCCCAAAGAAGATCAAACCAAGAAAACTGTAGTTTTGAATCTGACCTGCAGATGAGCTCACGGCTCAGACCGACACTTCTGGTTGCTCCATTGCCTGCTTTACTTGTTGGGTATGTGTCCTAATCGTTATGTTGTACTATTTCAAACAGAGTAATGTTCATTTTAATTTTTTTTTGTATCTAGGTATCAGGATGATTGGCTCAAGACATCAGCAAGCTCTCTACAGCTCTGGGAAAAGGCTCCCTTTGAGCCATATGCTCTAGCAAAGCCTGTAAGTTCATTTGAATTTTGAAACCATCTGCACCAAAAATTCATATATTAACAATCTATGTATAATGTACTGTAGAGAAATATTTAAAAATTACTTGCTTTTGGTAATGGTTCTTCAACTTTGGAATTCCATTTGTCAGATATTTGAAATTTCTATGTGTTCATTAATTGTTGCAGATTACTTATTGTGTTATATGTCCAGACATCGATCCCCTCACGTCTGCCGCTGCTGATTTTTTCCAACAACTAGAAAGTGGTAAGTTTATAATTTACTCCATATGGGTGATTATATTTATTTGCTCTCTCTTTTACAAACGAAGGAGAAAACAAAAGCTATTGAATATTGCTTCAAAGTCCTAGAACGCCAATATCAGAAAAAGAAGATAGACTATCCCTTCTTTCAGAAAATAATAACTAGAGAAGTCTCTTAGGATAATTAAACTAATATCACAGTGCTGGTGATTGTGCGTGTTTCACTTAATTTTTGGTGGTTTCTACTTGTCCAGTTTATGAAACATGCAAATTGGGAACTCATTTACCCCAGAGTACTGGGAATCATATGGAGGTTGACTCTGGGAAGTTGTCATCAGCGGGATTTGTGCTACTTGATTGCCCTCAAGCAATGAAGATAGAGAGCAGCAATTCATCTCTTGTGGGCTCACTAAGTGATTATTTTCTTTCTCTTTCAAATGGTTGGGACTTGGCGAGTTACCTGAAGTCTCTCTCGAAGGCTCTCAAAGCTTTGAAACTTGGTCAATGCTGGTCTGCAAATGCAAAAGAAGGAAGTAGCAGTTCTTCTGTGGTGAGTAGTAACGAAATTAATAATTGTTGCAGTAGACATGTTTGCACTAATGTACCATGTCTCAAGGATTTGACATCATATTCACGTATGCTGTTGATTATTTGTATACAGGTGATATATGTCGTGTGCCCCTTCCCCGAGCCTATTGCAGTTTTACAGACGGTTGTTGAAGCTTCTGTAGCTATTGGATCTGTTGTCTTCCAAACAGACAGAGAAAAGAGATCTATATTGCACAGTCAAGTTTCTAAAGCACTAAGCTACTCGGCAGCAGTGGACGAAGCATCAATATCAAATGTCTTGGTACTCTCTGGGTTTAATGTTCCTAAATTGGTCCTGCAGATTGTGACGGTCGATGCCATTTTCAAAGTTACTAGTCCATCACTGAATGAGCTTTTGATTCTTAAGGAGACTGCTTTTACTGTTTACAACAAGGCTCGTCGTATATCACGAGGATCTTCTAATTATACAGTCCAATCATCATCATCATTGTCTAGTAAATCCCATTCGGTCCTGAAACAAGTGTCTTCTCCCACACCGGGGATGTGGAAGGACTGTGTTGTGCCTCGAATTACTGGCCATTCCCTTCCTAGAGAGGGTGAAATTGATGCTAGTTTGAGGACCGGTACTTGGGATGGTTCATGGCAAACAAGAACGGGAGCAGTAAGTTCTGATCCCAGCCGAATCAGAGATATTTTCCTTCAAGATGAGACTCACTACATGTTTGAACCATTTTTTATTCTTGCGGAACCTGGTTCTGTAGAGCGTGGGATTTCACCGTTGTCTTCTGGTAATCATCCATCCGAGTCTTCTAAGCCATTGCCCGATGATAGTAGTGGTGGTCTCTTTACGAGTGGGGATACGGGATCAGGCTCTCAAGCTGGTGAGTTAGATAAGATTCCGAGCCTGCATTGTTGCTATGGATGGACAGAGGATTGGCGTTGGCTAATATGCGTTTGGACAGATTCGAGAGGAGAACTACTCGATAGCCACATTTTTCCCTTTGGTGGAATTAGTAGTAGACAGGACACAAAGGGACTGGAGTGCCTTTTTGTCCAAGTTCTGCAGCAAGGCTGTCAGATACTGCAGGTTTGCTCTTCCGATACTGGAATGGCTAAACCTAGGGACTTTGTGATTGCACGGATTGGAAGTTTCTATGAACTGGAATACCAAGGTATATAGGACTTCACCCTCGTCATCGTTTGCTTTTCTGTTGAAAATTTCATTTATATGTTGGTGACAATTGTATATGCAACAAAGTTTCTACATACAGCTTAGTATTTCATATATCTGTGTATGTGAATACATGACTCAATAGCTTTAATTCTACGAATGTGATCAGAGTGGCAAAAAGCAATTAATTCAGTCGGGGGTTCAGAAGTGAAAAAATGGAATTTGCAGCTGCGGCGATCTGTGTCTGATGGGATGTCGGCTAGTAGTAATGGGCCCTCTTTACAGCAGCAGGAAATGAGTTTGATTCAAGAAAGAAATCTACCTTTGTCGCCTGGCCCTCTTTATGGAAGCCCTCACTCGAAGATGTCTGGATATATGAAAGGTGGTTTAGGACAAACTTCTACGAGAAAACAGCTTATGGGTGCACACACATTGATCGACAGCTCAAGAAGTTTGCTTCAGTGGGTGCAAAGTATCACTTTTGTCACAATTGCAGTCGATCATTCCTTACAGCTCGTCTTTCAAGCAGACACACCATCTCCTGGTGAGTTCTTTCTTCTTGTCCTCATCTGCATTTGAACTAGATAATCTTTCGAGTGGATGTAAGTGAAGTCGATTCATGGTCTTAAACTTCCGAACTTTGTGCAGGAGCTCATGGTGGTTTTGGTGTGGGGTCATCCGGATATCTGGAAGGCTTCACCCCTGTGAAGTCTCTCGGTTCCACACCCGCTTCATACATTCTGATCCCATCACCTAGCATGCGTTTCCTTCCTCCGACACCTCTTCAGCTTCCCACATGTCTCACCGCCGAATCACCTCCTCTAGCACATCTCCTCCACAGCAAAGGCTCCGCCATTCCCCTCTCTACTTGTTTCGTGGTTTCAAAAGCTGTACCTACCATGAGGAAAGATTCTAAGAGCAACTTAAAAGAAGAATGGCCTTCAACACTTTTGGTCAGTCTTATCGATCACTATGGAGGTAATACATGTAGTCAAGAAAAGATCATAAGATGTAACGCTAAACAACAACCGGGAAGGGTTGGTGCTGCAAGCTCGGAAGCTAGAGAATTTGAAACCGAGGCCCATGCTATTCTTGAATCCGTTGCAGCAGAGCTTCATGCACTCTCTTGGATGACCGTGAGTCCAGCGTACCTGGAGAGATGTTCTGCCCTGCCTTTTCATTGCGATATGGTTCTTCGACTGAGGAGGCTTCTTCATTTTGCTGATAAGGAGCTCTCTAAACAGCCCGAGAAGGCACAAAATGTCGGTTAGAAAAAACCAACAAAGGCAGCAGTTGATTTTCTTGGCCAATTGGTAAATATAACACGACAGGTCTCTCTGCTATACCTCAAAAAAAAAATTGTAACTTAAAAAAAGGTTTAGAATGTAGTAGTATTAGCATTTTGAAATATAGCAACATGTTTCGAAAATTTGGTGTAAAAAACTAACCTAGAGGCAGTCTGGGAGGGAAATAGTTAGAAACTGTTCATATAGGTTATACAACCTTACGCCACCAAGCACTCGTGCATGAACCGGCCATCGAAATCAAAATCGGAGTTATCCATTCATTACCGAAGAAGCTAGCTCTATTTTATTTGTTATGTGGCTTGAGGGACTCTCCTCCCACATTGAAGAAATGTAAAGAGCACATTGAAGAAACGTAAAGAAGAAAGGCATTCCTTATAAAAGGGAGCCTCCTCTTCACACTTAAACCAATCTAACAATTATCCAACACTTGGGATGTTGGGCTCGAGACACCTAGTAGAGGTTTAACGAGGCAAGAGTGAAATAGTCAATTGATGAACCACTATAAACACTTGTGTTCTTTACTTATCGTTTTATCACGAATACCTATTATTCCCGGTATGAACAGAAACGAAACGAACTTGTAGATTGTGATCATGTGATTATGAGTTTGTATCAATCAAATTCCCTAGTCTATGTTGTAAGCTCATGCCTTGGTTATTTTGTAAGCTAAATTATGAATGACATGTAAAACTAGTAGATGAAGCACATGTAGTTTGTTGAAAAATTTGATTTTAAAAGAATTTATTGAATGTGTTTAGGTGAAAGCACATGGGAACCTTATTAACTAATTGTATCAAACACAGTTTCTTCTTCTTCCAAATTTGTCTTTGTGAAAGCAATAGCTTCCTTGGTCCTACCATTCTCTGTATGAACAACTCTCCAGGCATGTGATGATGTTTGTTCATACGTTCACATCGTTTTGCTGGATTGTCCTATCAACCTCTTTACATTCCATGTGGTCTGAATTATTATCATATCGCTGTTCTTAAAAAGACACTGAAACCAACCAATAAGTGGCCGAGAGAGAGAGAGAGTAATCTAAGGTTGAACTGTTTTGTTGACCTAGGCAGAGACTATTCATATCTTAACTTTGGTTATCCAACTCTCTCTCTCTCTAGTATAAACTTATTCTTCAAATTCTTCTTTAATCTTATTTTTATTAAGCTGATTATTATTGTTCATGTCAAGCCTTTTAGCTGTTAGGCTGATTGATTGATTGATTGATGATACTGCAGAATCTGAGTAGATGTTGGAAAACACCTTAAAGAAAGTTGGACGGGATAATTGAGCTAGGCTGCTAAGAGAAAGACGAGCGTTAGAGGTGAAGACGGATTGCCCGCCTATCACATTCGGAAGCTTAAGTCAGTAAGTGGAGATGATAGGAAAAGAAAATAAGGGCATAAGTGCAAGGCTGTGAGAGATCAATTACCTTTACTTAATGAGGATTAACCTTGTCCTCATTCTTCGATGTGAAACTCAATGCGCTTCTGTTTCATTTTAACACACGTATATGGGATGAGGCAAGCCGAATGGCTTATGCTAACAATTGATCCTCTATTTCTACAATCATATATTGCAGCCATTACAAGACTAATAATTTCATATCTGCTTCTATGCTTATACAATGCAAAGGAACCTCACATTTTCTATTATGTTTGTTTGTCTACTGTAATTTATGTAGAGAATAACATGTAGAGTTGTATGATAATTTCTTAAGTACTGATTCATATATTTTTGGCATTCATGTGATATGATATGACCTACCATGAAAGGAGTTCATATATATACACCAACAAGCCTCATGATGATATTCCTTTTCATGGCTTATCTGGGTCTCGAGAAAAAAAAATCCTATACTTCAGAGCAAAGGCTACCACAAAACCTGACATATATATAGGTATACCTTTTTTGGATCATTTTCAGGTATAGGGCATTACGTTAACTTTTTTATTATATTTTACTATCTCGACCGTCTAACTACTAGGTTTATATTAGTAGATCATTGCTGTAAACTTTTAGCCAAAATTGTGCTCGTTAAGGTGTCGAACTTGTTCAAATCAATAGACGGATCAAATCTGTCAAACTTGAACCGTTGATACTTATGAACTCCAATTGCAGTTTTGAATACCTTAATGATCACCATTTTGGCTGAAAATTTACAGGCTTTATCTACACATTAGGACTTTCTGAACGGTAAAAATGATAAAATATGATATGTGTGTGTGTGTGTGTATATATTGATTTGGTCTTCACTCAAATTGGCCCAAACCCAATCTTGGTATGATTTAGAAAACCAAGACATTTTGGTATTGGTTTTGGCTAGGTGAGTTACCTAGCAAATCATCCATCTATACATATATAGAGAGGTTGTTGGAATTATATTGTGAGAGTAATAGAGAAGACCAAAACCAGTAGCTATTGTTCTTATTGTTTGTTAAGATAAATTCCAAGTTGAAAGCTAGATAGCTTTAGAGAGGTGGAGTTAATCTTGTAATTGAGAGAAGAGTTTTCTCTAGTTGTAGAAGAACATAGAATTGGGTGTATTGGGGTTTTGGGTAGTTAGAGTTTATTCTTAAACTCAAGTTGTAATCTCTCTAACTGATCATAGTGAAATTTCTTACCGGCTCCGAAAGTGGACGTAGCTCAATCACATTGATTGAGTGAACCACTATAAATCCTTGTGTTGTTTGTGTTTACTTTTTTTATTTGTTACTCATTGATTGATTATCACCGGTTGTCACACTTCGACACAACAAACTGGTATCAGAGCTCCTAGGTTCAGACTGTGAGCAAATTGGTTTCAATGGGTGATAGAGAAAAGCCTTTGTCTTCGGGTACTTCGATCTCCACAAGGACAGCGATGCGCAATGCCAAATTTGAAGTTCAGATGTTTGATGGAACGGATAATTTTAGTATGTGGTAGTGTGAGATGATGGATGTCTTGTGTTAACAAGAATTGGATATTGCACTAGAAGAAAAACCCAAGGATATGGATGATGCGGAGTGGTTGAGAATAAACAAGTGGGCTTGTGGTTCTATCAAATTTTGTCTTGCTCAAGATCAGAAATTCTGTGTTATGAAAGAAACCATTGCAAAAGTTTTGTGGCAGAAGTTGGAAGATCAGTACATGACCAAGAGTGCTGAGAACCGGTTTCACCTCAAGAGGCGGCTCTTTCAGTTCAATTATCAACCAGACATCTCTATGACTGAGCACATCAATAGTTTCAATAAGATACTCGTCGATTTGACTAATTTAGATGTGACGATTAGTGATGAGGATAAAGCTTTGTGTTTGCTTAATTCTTTACCTGACGAGTATGAGCATTTGATCACTACTTTTCTCAATGGAAAGAATGATGTGAAATATAATGATATTTCAAGTGCCTTGGTAAATAGTGAGTATAGAAAGAAAGAGAAGCAGTTGCATGATGTGGGAGGTGAAGCACTTGTAGCAAGAGGAAGATCTGAAGATAAAAAGCAGTCTGGAAAGAGAGGTAAATCTTGTTCCAAGTCTAGAAGCAAATTTCCTGCAAAAGATGAGTGTGCTTTTTGCCGTATGAAAGGACATTGGAAGAAGGAGTGTCCTAAATTGAAGAACAAAGACAAGAAGAGTTCTGAAGTAAATGTTGCCAAAGAAGATGAAGATGACTTTGTTTTTACTTTGACTTTGACTACAGTTGATATTTTAGACAAATGGATTACGGATTCTGGTTGTTCTCATCATATCTGTCCAAAAAAGGAGTGGTTCTCTTCTTTCAAGGAGTTGGATGGAGGGATAGTGTTGATGGGAGATAAAAATCCATGTAAAACAAAGGGGATTTGTACAATCCGTCTGAAGATGTATGATGGAGTAGTCAGAGAGTTGACTAATGTTCGGTATGTTCCGAATTTGACAAAGAATCTTATTTCTTTGGGTACTTTAGATGAAGATGGACATACTATCACATTGAAGAATAGTGTTGCCAATGTTGTCTTTTGTTCACTTGTGTTGATGAGAGGTCAAAGGCACAGAAAATTATATTTTCCGCAAGGAAGTACAATTATTGGTGATACAGCAGTTGCTAAGAGCATAGATGATGATGCAGACACCACCAGATTATGGCATATGCGTCTTGGGCATGCTGGTGAGAAATATTTACAGGGATTGGTGACGCAGGGTATATTGAAAGGTGCAAAGACCGGTGAATTGGAGTTTTTTGAGCATTGTGTCTTGGGAAAGCAGACTAGAGTGAAGTTTGGTACAACAATGCATCAGACTAAGGGAGCTCTAGATTATGTTCACACAGACGTTTGGGGACCTACCAAAACTGCATATTTAGGGGGTAAACATTATTATGTCTCTTTTGTTGATGACTTCTCTAGAAAAGTATAGGTATACACCATGAAGGGTAAAGATTCTTGGATACATTTGTGAAGTGAAAAAAGATGATTGAGACCCAAACTAGTAGAAAAAGAAAAAGGCTTAGATCAGACAATGGTGGTGAGTACACGTCTGGTTGTTTTTATAAGTTGTGTCAAGATGAGGGTATTGTGAGGCACTTCACAGTTAAAGGGACACCGCAACAGAATGGGGTGGCTGAACGCATGAATCGGACTTTGCTGGAGAAGGTTCGATGTTTGTTGTCTAATGCTGGTTAGGCAAAGAGTTCTGGGCTGAGGCAGTGACATATGCAAGTCATCTCATCAATAGGTTGCCTACTCCTGGGAATGAGGGCAAGATGCCCATGGAGGTATAGTCTGGAAAACCTGCTACTGATTATCATTATTTGCATATTTTTGGTTGTCCAACTTATTATCATGTCAGGGAAAGTAAGCTTGATCCAAGAGCTAAAAAGGCTATTTTTATTAGATTCATAGAAGGTGTTAAGGGATACAAGCAATGGTGTCCAAATGTGAAGAAGACTACTGTGAGCAGAGATGTGACTTTTGATGAGTCAGTTATGGTAAATCAGTTGAAGCGGGAAGATTTCCAAGAGCAGACCGTAGAGAGTTTGAAAAAGGTGGAGTTTGAGAAAAGTTTTCATGCTCCAGTTGATCGAGTTGGTCCTATGGTTGAGTTAGATGATTCAAGGGAATAAAATATTGAAGTTGAGGCTCAAACACAAGAGCTTACCCATCAAGAAGATAGACCTATTGCACAAAGGAAAGGAAAAAGAAAAATTGAGAGGCCAGCATGGCTTAGTGATATGGTGACTTATGCACTTCTAATTACTGCATAGGAGATTCCTACTACTTATGAAGAAGCTGTTATACATATAGATAAGGTGGAGTGGGAAAAATCTATATGTGAGGACATGAAGTCTCTTCACAATAACAAGACTTGGGAGTTGGTTCAATTACCAGATGGAAAAAGAGTAATTAGGTACAAATGGGTATATGCCAAGAATGAGGGTTCTCGATACAAGGCTAGATTGGTAGCAAAAGGCTACGCATAGAAGGAAGGCATTGACTACAATGAAGTATTTTTTTCAGTTGTGAAGCATTCTTCTATTCATATTTTGTTAGTCTTGGTTGTGCAATATGATCTTGAATTAGCACAGCTTGATGACAAAACTACATTTCTACATGGTGAATTAAAAGAAGAGATCTACATGGCTCAGCCTGATTGGTATAGAGTTGCTGAAAAAGAAAATCGGGTTTGCAAACTGCATAGATCACTGTATGGATTGAAGCAGTCTCCAAGGCAGTGGTACAAGCAGTTTGATAAGTATATGTCAGGTCAAAAGTACACCAGGAGTTTTTATGATGCATGTGTTTACTTTCGCAAGCTACGTGATATGATCTTCATTTATTTGCTCTTATATGTTGATGATATGTTGATTGCATCTAAGACCAAGGTGGAGATAGATAAATTGAAGATACAGTTGAGTAGTGAATTTGAGATGAAAGATTCGGGTGAAGCAAAGAAGATTTTGGGCATGGAGATTGAAAGAGATAGATCAAAAGGCAGAGTTTGTTTGTCTCAGAAGCAATATCTGAAGAATGTACTACATCGGTTTGGCCTTGATGAAAAAACTAAACCGGTAAGTACACCTCTTGCCTCTCATTTCAAGCTTGATTCTTTTATGCCTCGTAGCACAGATGATGAGTTGAAGTATATGGCTAAAGTGTATTATGCTAGTGTATGGTGTGTACAAGGCCAGATATTTCACATGCTTTGAGTGTGGTGAGCAGATTTATGCATAACCCAGGAAGAGAACATTGGCAAGAAGTGAAATGGATTCTACAGTATATTTATGGTACTGTAGATATTGGATTGGTTTATGAGCAGGATATGACGAGTTAGTGTGTTGTTGAATATGTGAACTCTAATTATGCAGGTGATTTGGATAAGAGCAGATCAACTACATGGTATGTGTTTACCTTAGCTAATGGGTCTGTTAGTTGGAAGTCAAATTTGTAACATACAATTGCCTTGTCGACTACAAAATTTGAATACATGGCTACAGTAGAGGGTGTGGAAGGAAGCAGTATGACTTCGTGGGTTGCTTGAAAACTTGGGATATGCTCAAGACTCTGTGGATGTTCATTGTGACAGTCAGAGAGCTATTCACTTAGCAGAGAACTAGGTTATTCATGGTCACACTAAGCATATCAAGGTGAAGTTTCACAAGATTCTTCAGATGGTGGAGGAAGGTGATATAAATCTTCTGAAAATTGGAACCAAAGATAATCATGTTGATATATTGACTAAGGCGGTTCCATTGGACAAGTTCAAGCATTGCTTGGACTTGATTGATGTTTGTAGTATTTGAGGATCCCTACAGGGATGTCGGAGCGGCGAATGGTGTTGAAGTTCTACTTTTGAGAGATTAACATCAATTGAAGTCCAAGGTACGTAGAGAATTATTGATTTGGTCTTCACTCAAATTGTCCCAAACCCAATCTTGGTCTGATTTGGAAAACCATGACGTGTTGGTGTTGGTTTTGGCTAGGTTAGTTACCTAGCAAATCATCCATCTATATATATATATATATATATATATATATATATAGAGAGAGAGAGAGAGAGAGAGAGAGAGAGAGAGAGAGAGAGAGAGAGAGAGAGAGAGGCTGCTGGAATTATATTGTGAGAGTAATAGAGAAGACCAAAACCAGTAGTTATTGTTCTTATTGTTTGTTAAGATAAATTTCAAGTTGAAAGCTAGATAGCTTTAGAGAGGTGGAGTTAATCTTGTAATTGAGAGAAGAGTTTTCTCTAGTTGTAGAAGAACATAGAATTTGGTGTATTGGAGTTTTGGGTAGTTAGAGTTTATTCGTAAACTCAAGTTGTAATCTCTCCAACTGATCATAGTGAATTTTCTCGCCGACTCCGAGAGTGGACGTAGCTCAATCACATTAATTGAGTGAACCACTATAAATCCTTGTATTGTTTATGTTTGTTATTTTTCTTTCTTACTCAGTAGTTGATTATTACCGGTTGTCACGCTTTCGCACAACAATATATATATAGTGATAATCATGCTTCCGCACAACAATATATATATATATATATATATATATATATATATACAGAGTGTTTCAAATGCGGACGTCCGCAGCATGAACAGTACTTACGGATTTGGCTTTTCCGGCCACTTCCCGGCCGAATTTGGGTAAACTTCGTTCTAGACATATGTACATACACCTGTGTAGATCATTTGTCTAGAAGAAACTTTTGGCTAATTCGATCTCTAAGGCCCTCAAAATCGCGTTTCAAAAAAACTGGACATAAACCGGACAGATTTATGTCCAGTTTTTTTGAAACGCGATTTTGAGGGCCTTAGAGATCGAATTAGCCAAAAGTTTCTTCTAGACAAATGATCTACACAGTTGTATGTACATATGTCTAGAACGAAGTTTACCCAAATTCGGCCGGGAAGTGGCCGGAAAATCCAAATCCGTAAGTACTGTTCATGCTGCGGACGTCCGCATTTGAAACTCTCTGTATATATATATATATATATAGATACACACTTGACATCTTCTACAATGCTACAAATTGCTACATGCCATGTTTTACATTCATCGTAAAGAAGCAATGGTCCCACAACACATGCCCTTCAGCATCACTACAATCACAAACCTCCATTCTTATCGCCACAACAACAACAACAAACAACAACTGCCAACTAATTTTCCAGGTCCACTTTTTACTCCTACAGTTTCTTCATTTCTAGCTTTCTTCTTTTTCATGTCAAAGTGTTTTCAGTAGACAAATAATGAAGGTTAGAGTCCAATAATGTTGACAAAATTATGTAAAGGGATACAATGATGGGAATTTTATTACTAACAAATGGAGCAGGAATACAAATGAATTAGAAGGATCATAATAGGAAGAAAATTATTACAATACAAGAAGAAGATCAATATACATTAAGCACACTCAAACAAATCCCCTCCTCAATAAATAATCAAATTACAACCTGAAAATCCATCCCCCAAGAAATAAAGATAAAAAAAATTCTTCCAACCATCCATTTTTCCTTCACTCTCTCTTGAAAAAACTGATTTTCTAGAGAGAGAAAGAAAAATGAATGTGTTGAAAGATAGAAGAAAATGCAAAATATATAAATTTTTAAGTTGCTAGACAAAATAATAATCAGCCTAAAAATGTAGTCATGCTGATGATTTCAGAAGAGGACTCCAAAAGTCAAAGCTGCTAGAGATGCAAGGAAAGTTGGCACAAACATGGAAGTGGCATCAGATGTTGGGCTAGGTGCTGGTGCATCAGCTGCAGCTACTTTCTCAATGCTTGACAAAGCCACCACCATCACAACCACCAACATAGTCACTGAAAGCTTCATGTTCATCTTCATTGCCTCCATTTTCAAATGTTGTGTAGCTTTGAAAAGAGAAAAAAGTTTCAAACTTTAATATGAAAGGAGGAAGTAGTAGTAGTAGTAGTGGGAATTGTAAGGACAATGGTTGTGGATGGTGAGATATATATAGACAACAATAGTAGTATAGTACACATAACAAAAGAATAAAATAAATAAAGAAGGGAAGAGAGGGATTCAATTAAGTTTTTCAAAGGCAGCTGCCCTAATGATGGAAGTTGACACTAGACAGGTTGGCTTTGGCCACTCTTGTTATATACAGCTGTAGTTTTTGCAACCCTCTTTTGCTGTCTTAACCTACTAATGGGTTTTGGAAGTTATGCATGATTTTCTTAACTTACTTTTACTTTGTTTTTGAATTAAAAAGTTCATTCCAAGCCAAAAGAGAAGAATTAAAGTAGGATGCTTCTTGGTTGTGATTGTTCTTGTTTGTTACTCTTCCACTGAGTCATGTCCTTTTGTTAATTTTGGTTAGAAAAATTAAGAGAGAACATGAGCTGTTGTATGGTGTGGTGGTTATGCTTTCTCTAACATGGGTTCCCATTAGAAAGTCTAATTCTTTAACAAGGGTGCATTATTATTGTGTCCTTGAAATTGGATGTTAGGGAATGAATTGAATTTGATGAACACATATGATGAGAGCTCTAAGTCATGACATTGATTGAAGCAGAACTTGTTTTAGCTTGAAATTCCCCAAATGAAAAGGAAATGTGAACTGTTTTTTTTTTGCAATAGAATCTGCAGTGATTGTGGGCTAGTATTTTGACGATGGATCACCTAATATTTACCAAGATGATATGAGTTGGTGCGTTGTCCATTTCACTAAAGTCTTACCAATGAACCAATTCAAATCAAAGAAGCAAAGCAATCTCACTATTTATGGTTGAGCTTTGGTGGAAATTGGTCATGTTGTGATTGAGATCATAATATTGGCAACTATGTTAATTAGGTTAATCTTTCCTTGAGTGAGAAAATGAATTGACAATTTATATGATGAGACCAATTCTCTTCACATTTCTGCTCTTATTGGTTCACACGTTTAAGTAACAAAACCAGCTTGATCATATATATAGTTTTTGTAATCCAAAGAAACCATTAAGTTGGCAGTAGAATTCAACAAATCAATAATGAACGCATAACTTGCTAGCAAAATCAATTCAACTACTTCATACATATATTCCATCTGGTTCAGTCAGTTCAGATCTTTCCATCTGTACAGACTGTACTAACATTCATGCCTTCCAATCAACCCTATCGATATAATGCAGCAATTCGCTTCCATTAAGCGTCGATCCCAACAGTGAAAATAGTTTATCTCGAGACCTATCTATCTCTGATTAGTAGAGGCAATGCTAGCTTAATGTCATCAATGACTTCAACATCTTTTATGCCTCTTCAACTTGGAAAGCAGATGAGCATACTGTCCCTTCTTTACCATCTGTTTTATTACTTCATGAGCTTCAGAGAGCTTCCCCGCATTTCGCAAGTAACTAACTAGCGTGCTGTATACAGTGAAATTCGGATTAACACCTCGGGATTCCATTTCTTTAAGCATGGAACAAGCTTCCTCAAACTTTCCCGCCATACAAAGCCCACGAATAACTGAATTGTATGTGAATACATTCGGAAGCTGACCATCAATGACCATCTCATCAAACAACGCTAAGGCCTTGTCGAGTTCACCAGCCACAATATACCCGGTGATCATTACAGTATAACATACAACATCGGGGAGGCAATCGTACTTTATCATCTCGTTGAAAAAATACTTGCAGGCTTCCATGTTTCCGGCCCTGCTCAGTCCATCTATCAATGTCGTGAAGTGGAGAACCCTTGGATCGAAACCTTCTTCCTTCATGTGATTCAAAAGATTAAGGGCTGCCAACGGTTTGTCTCCCTTACCGAGTATATGAAGAAGAAGGTTGTACGTATGCATATCGGGAGAGAATCCACTCCTACCCATTTCGTCAAGTAATCTGTGAAACTGATCCAACTTCCCCAATCTATATTTCGCACACATGACAATGTTATAAGTTAGAACGTCCTGTGAGTAACCCGCTACCAACATCTGTTGATAGAGCCACTCGATCAACTTGTACTGCTTCACCACAAGGAGGGAAAGTAGTATAGCATTGTACGAGTGTTTAAACGGCCTATAATTAAAAGTCTTCGACTTTATAAACCTCTCCACCACTTGCCTAGCCAACCCTGCCTGACCACATGTACATATTAAAATGTTGAACGTCCGAGCAGTAATCGGATACCCTTTCTCGATCATCTCATCCACTAGCCTCCACATTGCCTTAAACTCCTCGCAATCCGCGAATATCTTCATCATCAAATGGTACCCTTCCGCGGTATGCTTGTAACTTCCCTGCTGCCCCGACCACACGAAAAACTTAAACCCCAACTTGGCCCACCGCATCTTATTATTATTCCCATTACTCCTCACACTCTTGAGAATCTCAAACAAAACTTCCCTCACAACAAGCCCCGAAACCTGAACCTCCAGCTCATCCAGAGCCCCTCTCGCATCAAATCCGGGTTCATCTTTCGCAAGAACTTCAAGAACTCTAATGCTATAAACTCTCACATCCTCGAAAAACCTCCTCCTCGCTGAGAATTGTTCCTTGCTACTACTATCACTCTCCAACAATCCATACTCTTTCAAAATTGGATCAAAATCCGAACTTTCCTCTACTACTCTCTTCAATGGATCCTCAATAGACTCAAACACATTAATATCACCCACATTATTTCCAGAACACCCATCGCTTAATCTTCGTGCTACTATGGCTATACAACTCGAAAACCTCTGATAAACCCTTGGACCTAAAACAGATATATACTTCATGGCTAGTAGTACCCATTATCTCTTTAGCAACAACTTTTTCACACTACTAATACTATATAAACACAACAACAATAAACCCAACTTGTTCTTCACAATACTAATAACACTAACACTAATCAAACCCAGTAAAGAAATCACCTTTGTGTTGTGAAATTGAATAGGGCCCATTAAATTTGAAGAGCCGAATTGAACAGAGAGTAAAAGAAGAAGAAGTTCATTGAGGAACTCACCTGGGGACTGTTGGATTCTGATACTGAAATAAAGCTTTGGTTTTTAGGTTTTGAAAAGTTTCAGTTTTTTAAGTTTTTAAACCCCAACACATTTGTGTACTTTCGCACGACGAAAGACTCGTAGAGAAAAGCCCATCTTAAAGCCCAACAAACCTAATTAAGTGTCAAACTCAAACTCTGAAGTCTCAAACTTTAACCAGTAGGAGAAACCAAAGTCTCAAACTTTCAGTGAAGATAAACACGCTTCACTCCCCCATTTCAAATTTCTCTTTCTTTCTTCACCACAATTTCTTTGGTTTACTTCACTTGCTTTGCTAAAGCTCCATAGGCAGTGAACTCTATTGGATATGTAAGTAAAGCTTTCTCATTTACTTTATGTCTCTATCTATCTTTTTTATTTGTGTAATTAAACAAAACTTGAGGAGTTTGATGGGTTTTGAGGACTAAGCATTTCATATGATTCTATCTGCTTTATTTCCTTGTGATTTTTGGTGGTTTTTGAATCTAATTGGTTATTGGGTTTATTGAAATGCAGGGTTATTTGATAGGATAAACTTCAGTGTTGTGTATATATTTATATCTCAATCAGATCTTGAGGTTAGTTAACTTAGTTTTCAGTTTTGTATATGAGTAATTGGGTTTTGTTTTGAAATCTCATATGATTATAAACATATGTGGAATCTCTGTGTGTGTAGAGATGGAGAAGGAAGGGAAGAGCAGTAAGAGTAGTAGAGAGTCTGAGTTTGTTTTGCAATGGGGGAACAAGAAGAGGCTCAGATGTCAGAAGGTGAAGGTCAAGAAAGAACGAGATTTCGAAGAAAACACCACCAAAGCCAAGAGAATCAAAGACTCTCCGTCTCCGGTACCTCAGCGGATTAACAAGTAAGCAAAGATTAATGCTTTTAGTTGCTATACTGATGAAAAGATTGATGCTTTTGGTTCAAACAAGAAGAGAATTAAAAATCGGAACTTTATAGGTTAGGGAAGTTGTGCTGGAAAATTTTAGTTCAAGAAGTTATTGTTTCGCTTAAGAGGTTGTTGTGTTGATAACACGTAATTCGGTTTGGTTTAGAAAGAAGGGAAATGGGTCATAAAGGGCTATACTTTTGCTTAGTGATTTGGTTGGTTGGCTGGAATGAGATGAAAGGATAGTTGTGGAGGTGATGCTGTAGATACTAGCACATGTGTATTTTGTTCGTGAAAGGGGCTTTTGTTTATTCTGATACAAGTACAACTATAAGGAAAGACGGAATAGTGGGAATGAGGGATGTTGCTTATTGTGTACTAAATGATTGTGTATTTTTGTTTGATATCAGGAGTTCAGCATCGCCGATGAATGGTAGGAAGCTATTTGTCACATCGCCGGAGAAAGAGGATCGGTATTACACAACTAGGGGTTCCTTAGGGTTAGATGAGAATGGGAAGATGTTAGGATTAGATCATTACGGTCATGCAGTTGAGGACAAAGGAAGCAATATTTGGCCAAAGTTGTACTTATCGCTGTCTAGTAAAGAAAAAGAAGAGGATTTTATGGCAATGAAAGGGTGTAAGTTACCTCAAAGACCCAAGAAAAGAATAAAGTCGGTCCAAAAAAGTTTACATGTAAGTTGTCGTATCTGACCTTGAGAGGGAGAGAGAGCGGGAGTTTGTGATGTGTTTGTGATGTTTCTCGTTTTTTTTGTGCAGTTGGTAATGCCAGGTGTATGGCTATCAGATTTGTGCCGAGAGAGATATGAAGTGAGGGAGAAGAAAACTTCAAAAAAGGTACTGTTACCTTACGGTTAACTACTAACTGTTCACTAATTTCATCTCCTTGTACATTTTTTCGATCTTGTGCAAATATATGAGACTGTTACCATATTATGATGCAGAGAGCCAGGGGACTGAAGGCTATGGGAGGTCTTGATAGCGATTCAGACAGAGATATGGGCTAAACGCAAAAGAAGGAGACGGTTGTTTTTCGGATTAGTTAGGAGACTCTTAAGAGGGACACTGATCAAAGCCGGCAAAAATTCAGTGAGACAAAAATGATGTGATCCAATGTTTCCCTTGTTTGTCTATGTAGTAATTTCTCTGGCATTTTATACCTTTTGGAAAATAAACTTCATTATCTGATTAGACTCCCAATTTTAGTATTGATCTACTTCTACATATATATGTTGTGTTAATGGAATGGAAATTTTGATACATTAGCAACAACATATGATTTTTTTTAAATCTTTAATAAGAAAAAACATCGTCGAGATGATCGGATTGGTCTAGTAAAACAAGAGTCTACAAAAGGGGATCCATGACAGAGATTTGGAGTCTATTATTACTTTATTAGGTATTATAGTCTTGACTTGTTTCTTCTTGCTCTTGGTATTAGGGTCTATTGATATCACAGACCCAGGTCTACGCCTAAAACTTCCATCTGCAAGCACTAGCTTGCCTCTCTTTGTAAAATAGATATTTGTGTTTGACAAACTTGGCTGTTGTGGTATGCATAGAGTTGATAATCTAGTCCAAGATTCCTTCATCACCCACAGCTCAAACGTGAAGTTGCTTCTGCTAAACAAGATAACAAAGCAAGGCAGTCTCTGTACCTAACCTTGCGTAAAGGTTCTCGTCCCAACAAAGCCCGAGGAAGCTTTTTTCTCCAAATAGCTCACTAGACATGTTGAAGGTGACGACGATAGTGTGTTGGTTCGTCACATTATAAGGTCTACCGCTAATCCAATGCAAAGTAGAACCGATCCTTATAGGAGTTGGATCGTGTGGACTGATGTGAAATCCGCAGGAGCGTCGCCAAGAGTCTTCTAGGAGTCGGTGAGTAGAGAATATATTTGAACCTTGAAGAGCTTATCACGACAAGGAACACGGTATCCGACATGTTTGAGGGGGAACGTGAATTGCAAGACTTTATAGTCGTGGACGATTTGATCATATCCGATCTTGAAGAAAGAGATGGGATGATTCTTTTCCTCCTCGTAGTAGGAAACACTCGGACGAGGAAGAATCTTAAACTTTCGAACACAAGGGTTCCAAAGTATTGGCATTAATGGAGCTGTAGTATCAGTCTCCTCGCTGTATTTAAGACAACGGCCCAGAAAGATGAGGCCGTTACTAGTTCCGATTGTGGAAAATGTCTCTGTATGGTCGAATTTGAAAACTTTTATATCTGAAACTGGAATTACGCGACGCTTCATATATCTATCATCATCAGCACAATGCAACAAGATGAACTCACCTCGAGACGGTTGATCTGTCCTGAATGTGGCATGTACGTAAAGGAGGTCATTTCGCCGGAATCGGGTGGCGGATTCCAGCGAGGTTTGGCGTCTGGTTGGTGGGGGGGGTTGCTTCCCCTCAACCCATAGATGAATTCTGGGTGTTTAATTTTGGAATTGGATGTGTTTTGGGTAGGACTGGGCACGGGTCGGGGCAGTTCGGTTTGAGGCCCAACCCGTAACCCGACCCGCATTATCGGGTTGTCAAAAATCTAAACTGCAACTGATTTTTTTTTTGGGCTGAAAATTCGGTTTATCAATTATTTCGGTTTGGGTCGGTTCGGTTGCGGGTCAAACATAGGAAGTCGGCTTGGGTTTTGCCCAGTCCTAAAGAGATCAAATCTCATCTCTTTCGGCACCACCTAGTTACTGCTGCTCCGAGATCTATCCATTAAGAATTGTATGTATTTTGAAATGAACCTCCACCATACTCGTCAGCACATCTCACCATCATATCCACTGTCGCCTTCTCCCGCCGTCGCCAGCTCAGCATAGCTTGAGCCCCAGCCCGAGTCGGAGCACGAGTCAGGGACCAAGCACCACCTTGAGCTCCCACTCTCTGCCGCCGGTGTCGCACTCGCCACCTTCCTTCTTCAGCACGCCTTCGAAGATGCTCCTAGCAATAAGCTCCTCCGCGTACATTGTACCGCAGCCGTTCGATTGCGATGAGAATTCGAAGCAACAACTCTATCGCGGGCCCTCCAAGAGTAGCTTCAATCTGATGATGACGAGATCCCTAGTTTGTTTCTCAAGAGTAGCTTTGATCTGATGATGACGAGATCCCTGAATCAGTGCTGCAGTGCACAAATTCAGTCGGGTCGGGTTCTTCCGGTCGGTTGGAAAATCCAACCTGCAACCGGGCCGGAATGAATCAGTTCGGTCCATTTGGGCCGATTCGGATCAGCCATTTTCAAACGGGTCGGTTTTCGACCTGAAAATCATGGTCGGGTCGGTCGGTTTGGGCCGCTCGGGTAGGATTCTGCCCAGTCCTAGTTTTGGGAGGTGTCGTGGTGGTCGTCGGAGAGGTTTTGGGCCGTGAGCTTTCGAGCTCAATTCCAGCCGGTGTGAGTTGATTCGGCGTTAGTGGTAGAAGGAAAATATGTTGGGCTTGAAGAGAGGAAGAGTTTGAGGTATGGGTCGCCGGGGTTTTTCACCGTTGACGCCGCGCCGCCGCCGCCGAGGGCAGTCAATGGCGGAGCTCCGGCGAGGTTGACTTTTTGGGATTTTGGAGATTTTTATACCGTTTTGGTCGTAATTGCGTCCCGATCATAGTCGTGAGATTTTTGAGTTGAATTGAGTATTCTATTTTGGGACGAGGGTTGTTTGGGTATAATTTGGAAATTTTGTTATCCTCATCGATATTTCGAGCGATACGTCTTTCGAGAACACGGGGTTCTTGACGTATTAGCTTCGTATATTGTGTTTCAATATGTATTGATCGTATCCCTATTATTCAGGTGATCGTAATCGAGTGTTTGGCGAGGGATCTTCCGCCGGACCTCAGAGTTAGCATCGTACTGTGAGTGGATATTTTATTTTCACTGTCGATTTGCCAGTCTTGGTTATGCATTTTATGTTATGCATTTTATGTTATGCAATTATGATTATGCATTTATGATTATACGTTTACGGTTATGTATTTTTACTTGGAGGCATATGCATGATTTGTTTTACATGGATTATGGATATATGGATGCATCGATGCATGGCTTCTCGGTTGATCCCTGAGATGCTCCGGGGGGGGGTTATGAAAAACGCCTGACCCATGATTATATGGCTCCCAGGAAGGTTATGACAAACCCTTTACCTTGGTTGAGCAGGATTATAGCTCTGAGGAAAATGTACTCGAGTTACAACCTCCACATTTTATACGGTATCCAGGAAAGTTATGACAACCACCTTACCTATGATTGATGATTTTAGACTCGCATCACGATTTCATGTTTATATTGGTGGAAGACATATTATTATTTTCGTCCACTCACTCTAACGATTTTATTTATTTTCCCATGGGTTTTTCGGTTTCTTTTGCCCAGTTTGCAGTTTTGGTTCCAGTGTTGCACGTCGACGGTGGAGGCGTAGAGTTCAGGTCACACTTCAGTTCGAGTAGGTTCTTTGTTCGACCTATTGGTTGTATATGATGTATATAGGCGTCGCTCTGAATACTTATATTGTGTTTTCAGTTGAGTTTACTCCTGAATGTTTTCTTGATTTCTTTTGTAAACCCTGTGGTTGATTATATATATGATGTTGAGAAATCCGGATGGGGAACGGAGCCCCACGATTTAGTTTTTGTGGAATATTCGAAGTGTATTTATTTGCACGTTCTAATAATGGTTCACGTATTTCAAAGTAAACTCTGGCAAAAAAAAATTAAGGTCATGTTTTCGAAGGGGTTTGATTTCGATTTAGACAACTAAATCGGCATCGGGTCCTTTCAGGGATCAAATGGAGTGACTATTTTGTGATGGTGCTCTAGTACATTTGGAAGTGGCGTAATAAATCTTTTTTATGCTAATTTTCAATGTCTTGGTCGGTAATGCTCAACATATCATTGACAAAGCTAGTCTGGAATGGTACAATGCTAATCTTAAGGCTACTGTTGTTAGTGGGCAGAATTACTGTATTAGTGAGCTTGCTTGGTTGAGGCCACCTGCTGAGACCTTTAAACTTAATGTTGATGGTTCTAGGAACTTTTTGGGCCATATTGGTGCTGGGGGAGTTATGAGAAATAGAGATGGGCATTGGCTCTTTGGGTTCCAGGTTATGGTTGGTATTGGTACTGTGCTGGATGCTAAGGCTTGGGGGATTTATCATGGTTTGAGATTAGCTGAGGAGCATGGTGTTGCGAGGCTTGAGGTTGAATCAGATTCTGCTGTGTTGGTTCACCTTTTAAATACTAGTAACTGTCAAATTATCCTCTTGGAGCCATTATCTTGAGCTGTGAGCAGCTGCTCTTAAAGTTCCAATTTGTGCAGCTTAGACACATTTATAGGGAGGTGAATATAGTTTCCAATTGCCTTGCTAAGAATAGCCTCAATCATGATGCTGGGGTGGTGGTTTTCTCTGAGCCACCTGCTCATGCTGCCGGTGCCTTCCTTGACGATCTACGAAATGTTAGAAGGACTATGAGAACAGTGGTGGGGCCTGTGATAGGCTAGTTTGCCTCTCTTTTTTCTCCTTCCTTGTTCCTTTTTGGAAACTCCCATGTAACCAAAAAAAATGAGACACACCGTACACCACATAAGACTAGGACTAAGACTAATTGAGAATTCGAGATGACTCACTCTCCTAGTTGTTTCGGATTTAGGGTTTATCCATCAGATTTTTAACAAAGAAAGAAATCTAGAGGGAGGCAACGAGAGCCAAGCGGAGGTGAATTCGGCGTAAGGCTAACTTTCAACTTGGGCCGCCTGAGTTTTGGTGTGTTGACTGTTGAGTCATAAAATAAGAAAAACACAAAGGCGTCATAAAAGATATTTTATAGACAATTTTTTAATTATTTATTCAAAAAAAATTATGTATTATGTAAAAAATTGAAAACATCCGGAAAAAACAAATTAACCGAATAATCGCAGTTTTTATTTTAAAAACATAACCGAACCGAACCAAAAAAAAAATCGTTTGGTTATGATTTTTAACAAAAATCGAAGCAAACCGCCCGAATTCTACTCCTAACTATACATGTGTATGATCTCAATGATCACGATTCGCGGTATGAATACTTATCACTCAACTATTACTCACCAATAAATCATTTGGTACTGCAGGCTTCCCTAACAAAGTGATAGATCTACTTACCCCTAATGCTTCTTAGCACGTACCTTAGAGCATGTGGTCTCTCTATTCTTACGTGTTATTGACATTGCTCTAAACAAAGGTCTAAAAAGTCGCCTAAGCCCCATATATGTAGGCACTAAAAGATGAGCAACCTTAGAAATCTAAGCGGCGGTGCATAGAGCCGTTTAGACCACACCTAGAACCGCCTAAACGTTTAAAAATGCTCTCACCACATATATATATACATACATATATATACATATATACGGTCCTTTTCGGATACGGACGTCCGTACCGTACGGACGTGGCTTTTCCGGCCACTTCCCGGCCGAATTTGGGTAAACTTCCTTCTAGACATATGTAAATACACCTGTGTAGATCATTTTTCTAGAAGAAACTTTTGGCTAATTCGATCTCTAAGACCCTCAAAATCGCGTTTAAAAAAAACTGGACATAAACCGGTCCGATTTATGTCCAGCTTTTTTGAAACGCGATTTTGAGGGCCTTAGAGATCGAATTAGCCAAAAGTTTCTTCTAGACAAATGATCTACACAGGTGTATGTACATATGTCTAGAAGGAAGTTTACCCAAATTCGGCCGGGAAGTGGCCGGAAAAGCCACATCCGTACGGTACTGTTCGGATACGGACGTCCGTATTCGAAAAGGTCCGTACATATATATGTGTATATATATATACAACAAGTTTCCACTCAGGTATACTAGAAAATGATCATTTTCAGGTATATGGCATTATGCCAACTTTTTAAACATATTTTACCATCTCCACCATCAAACTACTAGGTTTATATGAGTAGATCATTCCTATATATTTTCAGTCAAAATGGTGATCGTTAAGGTATCAAACTAATATAAATCAATGGACGGACCATATCTATCAAACATGAACCGTTCTTACTTATGAACTTCAATTGCAGTTTTGAATACCTTAACGATCATCATTTTGACTGAAAATTTACAAGCTTGATTTAAACATTAGGACCTAAAATCTGAACAGTGCTGAATGAACTCAAACCCGTATCAGTTGCCTAAACCGGAATTAGATCATAACAACACTACAACCTTTTAAAAAAAAATCGTCAGAGTTTACTTTATAAAATGAGTAAACCAAAAACCTGCAATGAAAACACACTTCCAAATAGTCCATAAAAGCTAAACCGTGGGATGCCAATTCCCATCCGGATTTCTCAAATTCACAAACTAATGAATAACAGTAAAAGTATTTCTTTACACTTATTATTCAAAATCCAGTAAGTACTCGAAAAGCATTACAAAGGAAAATAAACTAACATAGTACTCAGAGCGACTTCTAATTTACAAATATATAAAGCTAGTAGGTTAAACCAAGAACCTACTAGAAAAGAACGGTGACTTGAACTCTAGGCTTCCGACGACGACGCGCAACCACATAATAGAAACTGCAAACTGGACAAGAAGGAAACCGAAAAGCCCTGGGAAAGGCATATAACATAATAAAAACTGTTAGAGTGAGTGGACGAAAATAAAATTTCATTTTTGAACTGATAGCAATAAATATAACATGCATTTCACAATATATAAGCAAATAAACATGATGCGAGTCTAAAAACTGGGGGTCCCACTCTCGGACACCTCCGCCTTAGTACAGTCTAAATTACGGGATCTCAGACTCACACGTGATTATACAGTCAGAAAGACCTCGGGTCAGGATATCTGTCCCCCCCCCCCCCCCGGAGCATTTCGGGAATCAGCCGAGCATGCCAATGCATCAATGCCATTAGTATCACTGAGACTATACTCTGTGTAAAACAAATCATATTTGTTTTCATGCACATGCATAATCGTAAATGCATACTCGTACGGCATATAATCATAAAATGCATAATCGTAAATGCATACTCAAGACTCGCACGTCAATCAGTAAAAATAAAATGTCCACTCACAGTATACAGCTAGCTCGAAGGTCCGGCGGAAGTTCCCTCGCCAAAATCTCTTTCGCAGTTTCCTGAATAAATAATATGTTCGTTTAATTATAGAATTCAATAAAATGCGCGAGAAACAACTCAGAAACTATCCCGGAAACCCCACAGAAAAAAATATGATTTTTGACTCGCCGGAGCTCTGCCGTGAGCTGCGGCGCGTGAACCACACGCACCTCCGGTGATCAACTCCGATGAGGACAAATGACCACTCGTTGGAAAGATCACAACGAGGCCGACAATAATCATAACTGGACCGAGGTCCAATCCGACGGCGATTGGCCGGAATTAGAAGAAACCAACCGGAAAACCACTTTCCGGTGGCCGCCACCAACGGTGGCGGATGACCCCTCAAAATGCTCCTCACACCAAGCCCAATCAAAGCCCTAAACTCACACATCACAACTCTCCCTCACATGGCCAGAATTTCAATCGAAACTCACGGCCCCAAACTTGGCCGGAATTTCACCATCGCCGAAGCTCCACCGTGGGGCTTCGACGGACCAAAAGGTACAACCCAAAAGGACTAGGGGGAGGAGAGAATCCTTTCCCCCCCCCCCCCAACCCACACCCCCGGAAACCCACCGGAGCACCGCTCCCCGTCGACGGCGAAAACCGAGTATAAAACCCGAATCGGGTTCACTCAAAACATCATCAAAATCTACAATTCGACACATGAATCAATAGACGGAAGAAAGAGCTTCAAAACCTTACCCATAACACCGGCAACGGTGGCCGGAATCGGCAGGTCGGAATCGGAAAATCAAAACGGGCAATGGGTTATACGAGTCGTGTATGTATCCCTCGTATACCAGGCTCGTACCGTATTCTACCATAATTCCCATATTAATACAAAAGATATCTGATCAAATCAACGGCCAAGGTTTGATCTGACCAAGATCCAACAGTCCAAAGTAAACCGCCAAGAAAAATATTTTAAAATACATATTTTCACAAACGAACTTCCAAAAATCGAAAGAAATAGCTCAATAACCCGAAAAATTCCCCAAAAATTCCTACATGCACGAAATTAAATACTCTACGACTTCTACGAAGAAAGTCAGATCAAATTCTCACCCGAAAAAAAAAATCGTTAACAAAATTTCACGAGGTGCATAATTCGCGAAAAACTTAAACGTAAAAGTTAGCGTAACTTTTGGTTTAGATCGTTACAAGTGCATATGGTAAAATATGATAAAAAAAAATAATGTAATGCCATTTACCTAAAAATGATCATTTTCAGGTATACCCAAGTGAAAGCTTGTTGTATATATACATATTAATCATAGTTTAGAAACTTGGTAATTAATCATCACTAGGTTTGTTTGCAAAGAAATAATCATCATTAGCACAGAGAGATTGGACAGATGAATTTGATCTTAGATCAAATAAGAGACTGAATTTCTTTTACAATAGCAAATACTAATTTTTGTAATGCACAGGCATGAATTAATATGACTTGTTGCATTGAAAACTGGTTTAACTTGTGTACAAATTGATTGATGAATCCATCCTCCAACTCAAAATTGCAGGCTGCTTCTTCACCAGAAAGAATTCTAGCTAATATAGCTAACTTAATTATATCTTCTGCCTAGTCTTTTTCATCCTATGCTTTTCGCCCCTCATTTACATAGACGCCCTGTATCTTATATTCATTCATTACCTGCAAGACAATTAGTTGTATGTACAAATAAAATTACAAACTCCGCCAAAATGCGTCGTCGTCTATCTTCCCTCTTTTCTTCTGTTCCACCGAAGCAAAGGATCAATCAATATACGTGGCGGCTCACATCATGGCATTACATTCTTTCACTCATCTCGCTCAACTCTTGTGTGGATTGACAATCATCTTCAGCTGTGACGGAACCACTCACACAGTGTCTTGCCCGCCTATACATGAACAAGTCTGATTACTTCTTTAGGACACTCATCGCTCTCCAAACACTGTTTTGGCAGCAAGTATTTTAGCACCTAATGCCAAATGAACTGCATCAGGCTCATTATTTGATAATTCAAATATGACGGGGACAATTTACAATTGCTCATAATGCCTAGACCAGATGGAAAATTACCTCATCATCATGTTTTCTGATTTGTATCCATCATCATGTTTTCTGATTTGTATCCAACTGAAACCTTCAAGCACACAAACACAGTCCATGTCCAGCCCAAGCAGTTCATAATTTCTGCAGATGTGTTCTCTGACCAAAGGAGATGCAAGTAAATGATGAGCCATCTCTGTGCATACTACAAGGCTTCCAAGGTTATTGACGCTTTTGTGAACACAGAAAGAACAAAGGGAGCTTCTTCGCCAGGATGTATAGTTGTAGGCACTATCGTATAGCCTTTTGGATCTGGATCCAAAACCATTTCACAAGATATTTCTCGGGAATTCACGTAATCCGTCCCCCCAACTGATTCGTGCAAGTATATATTGTAAGCGGCCCGGCGGCCTCGAGTTTTGAGTATCCTCATCCCAATATAGAACATCATTGAATCATGACTGGATTGGTAGTTTCTAAAACCCGCAACTGTTCTCGAAAAGCTCACACCCTAGGCACAGAACAAGCGAGAAAAGTCAAATTAAAATCTACCAGTTAAAAGAATAGTTTTAAATATGAATCAACAGCAGGGGCCGCAATACGATACCTGTGTCAATGTAATGAATACATGAATTGGAAACGAGGCATCTGGCCCTGTGGCCCTTAGTCGGAATTGGGGATTTTGATGCCATGTTTCATAGTCTTGGCAGCCACCGGCACTATAACTTCGCCATTGCCCATGAACAGAGTAACGCATCTCTGGGGGATAGATACGGCATACATATATCGACCGGAAATGAATTTGGAAGTCTTGCCAGGACATCCAGAATATGCCATCTTTTGACTGCCAAAAAGAGGACACATCCAACGTTACGAAAAAGAATGAGGTATGAGTATTAAATAATAAATAGTAATAAATACGCCATCAGTTGTAAATATTCTTAAAGATAAACCTTGGTTTCGTAAAAACCCTGATGTGAAAAATGAAATACAATAAACCAACCTGAGGAATATGCTTCAGCTTGTGCTTCATCCTATCAGTCCATTCAGGCGATGAGTCCGACCAAGGGCCATTCCACTCAACTTCATTGGCCCATGGATTCCGAATCTGAATAAGCTTGTGACCATCCACCTCCCTCACCTGGAACACAAATTTTAGCTTAGAGGGACCACCTTAAAATTTTCATTTGACACATGAAACATTTGTTAGCGAATTAAAACTCACCTGCAATAACGAGTAAGCATGGCCTTGCACAATGCCACTGGATGAAATATGTACATCTGAACCTGATGGACTGCCAGCGCCAAGAAGAAATCCCTCTTGTTTGAAGCGCAACAATTGAGACCATAATCGACCACTAGCGAGATCAATTTGGGCCTGAGCACTCCGCATGTCAATCTCTTCACCTGCACCTCCGGTGAGGTCTACAAGAGCATCTTGGACAAGTCCACCTTCTAGTGCTTCGTAGGAGCCGTGCAATTTGGCATATGCCTTCTCCAATAACGAGACCCACAACTCGTTACCTTTTCTACTAGTAGCAAATGCTGGTTTACCCGGTGATTCACATGGAATCCAATCGTCAACAACGACAGGAACCCATTCACCCTAAATAGCAGTCATGAACAAGCTTTAGTAGTGTTTCTAAGATCCATGGGTACAGATTTAAAACTATATTTGGAAACTATGAAGGCACCTGAATACAGAAGCGAACAGTGTAGATTCCTTCCTCGTTATACTCTGGAGTAATGATAACTTCTGATATTCGAGAAACTTCCGTAAGAACAGCAACAGCACTTAAAAACCAACAATCACCCAGTCGACCCTATTTAGAACATAAAATCACTAGTTATCTCGCTGAACATAAGAAAAGCAAATGTAATTGTCATGATAACAAGAAAGGGCCTAACCTGACAAACGTCAGAAGGATTCACAGTGCCAGAAAATAAGCATGGCCGAGCACCAATCCTACTCTCTTTTACAATATCAGCAGGCCTCATCCATGCTGAGACGACCTACATTTGCAAAACCACTTAAAGTTAAGAAATTTCATATTAATACACAAAGACTCGCTAAACATAAAAAATTAGTCAGAAAAACATACCTGCAACTTTGAGGGAGGACTGTCTGAATCGACATATAGTGATTGATCATTTGGAGGAAACTCCTGATCGGTAAAATTTGTTTCTCCCCTTGCACAGAGGGCTTCTTTGACAGCTAGTTCCACAGAAAGCATCCGTTGGTTGATTTCTTCTTGTGTTTCCATCCTAGGTTTCCTAAACCTCCTGGCAAAGGAATCCACATCAACTACAACACCATCACGTTCCGACCTTCTTTTCCTACCACTAGAGTATTGTCCATCCCAATCAACCTCGTCCCTATCATAAATATCTACATCTGCAGGATCACTATCCCATTCTTCAACCTAGACAAGAGAAAAACATAAAACCATAAATCAGATGATTTAACCACTTAAATCATACACTAAAATTGCATCCTTCATAGTCTAGCATCAATGTGATAGTATAAAATGTATATATAAATAACAAACTACTTACTCTAGGGGGAGAATCTGCCCACTGCCAAGCATCATCAGGAAAATCTAACATACTAGTATCAGCTGACCCGATAGCCGTATGGAGAGCAGCAATATCATCCTCACTCAAGCACCTTCCCCATAGAAACACATCCATGATATGCATTTTAGACTCGGCCCCTTCACTATCTGACCTCCCAAATGCATCCATATCTGTAGGCGGTCTAACACCGACCCATACTTCTGTTCCTTGCTCCCAAATAGTATTACCCACTTGCAATGGTAGACCGGTCTGATAGCCATCAAAACCGCCATCAAGGTAGCAAGTTGCCTCACCTAAATCTGCATCAATTGTCATTGTCACCAAATGCCACCTGAAAAGTAAGTAACAATTCCGGTCAGATTCAAAATGGAAGTAATATTGTTGTTATAGCTTTTAATGTTATTACAATAACAATTACTAGTGTAATCATTTTTATTAAATGAGCAAAAGACAGCTCAAACCTTCCATCTGCAATACTAGTGGCGCTAATACTCCACTCCTTTGCAACAGTAATTTGTCTGTCGCCTTTTGTGATCAATCTAAGCCCAACTTGTCCTGCTTCAATTCCTTGCTCAGAACCAGCTACCAATATTTCCCAACAAACTTTCTTTTGAAACTCGGTGCCAAATAGGCAAACAGGTCCAGACACGGGTTGAATCATCACCGCAACAGAAAAGCTAATCTTTTGACTTTGACAGATGCTGGAATCGATCTGGCCACAGTGCCTGCCACTAGTTGTTGGTTCATCGTCTAGAACACACACAGCACCGGAAATTCCTGTCTGCAAATAGAATGTGTATTTATAATTGTTCTTGGTTAGGTTGGTCCAATACATGCACAAAACGGCTTTAAAATCGACTTATGTGGGTGCCAGTAAGACTAAATTTTGATAAACTTTAGGGAACTTCCAAATATGTGTTGGTATCCCTCTAAATGGTTTACTTGAAATAGGTTAATATAGAAGATAGATCACCTGAAGTGCTCGACGAGTTAATTGAGCTGTGCGTATCCGACGTGCAATGCTCGAGACTCTCTCTCGAGCAAAAGAATCATCAAGAACAGAATCACCTCCTACTGCACGCACTGCAGCTGCCACTGCTGCAGCTTCCCTGCTGCCAGCATTAGGGATAGAAGAAATCAGAGACGCTTCTATCTCCTTCCACTTACGTTCTTCCTTCTCCAGGAGAGCCTTTCTTCTCTCTTTGCCTTTTCCCTCCTCTTCACGTCTTTGCATTAAGAGTTCCTCCTCCATCTCCTTTTCTCTTATGTAACTACAGAATATAAGTATATATATTGTGACAGTCAGTAACAAGGAAACTAGTCGTAATAACAAAGAGATATACCAAAATGTAAGGAAAGAACTCTACCTCTCCTGGATAATCTCAAACTGTCTACGGTCCTCTGGCATCCATTTTTTTATTTTTTTGGCACTTAAGTCTGCAAATCCTATGCTATCAAGAAAGAGCCTCAAACGTACCTCATCCTAGCATAGAACAAGAACAATGTTATCAGTATTAACAATGGAACTAATATAACACATCTGTCAACCAATCATATTCATATTCACCTGTACTCGCTCTGCCTTAGCCGTCAAACCAAGCAAAAGAAGCAGATAACCACCAAATTTATCCCACATATACACCCATTCAGTATCAATCGCCTCCTCTAAAGCCAATATTCGTGCATGAGCACACATCTCTCTTCGGTGATCAATGCTACTAGTTGGTTCATGGCGGAAAGTCCTTCCATATCTCATTCTAGAGAAGAACGAACCGGCAACTAACTCCTCATTTCTCAAACGATCTCTCAATTTCATGACATCTGCTCTAGGAAGTACAAAATTTCCTGCCCTATCACGCATTATTGTGGGATCTCCAACTAAAAGAGCAGCTGAACTGGCAGACCTTTGTGGGGCCGAATAAGTTCCAGATAAAGCATTTCTTGTCTGCATGGGGTTAAGACAATAAATTATCAGTCACATACATATACTTTTTGAGGGTTTGTGTTTCAACCATGTATATAAGGAAAACCTAAGAAAAAAATGCTTGGTAAGAGCTCATGGCAATATTATTCAGACCTTGGTGGCAGATCTAGCAATAGCTTGAATGACGGTTTCTTTACTAAGAAAGTGTACTGCATCTTCCATCGTCTACACATGAACATGAACACTTCCGTTAGCCACATGAGAGAAAGAGATAGAGATTGGATAGCATATAATGACGTGACAAAGAACTGTGACAAAATTCCAGTAGAAGAGCCAAATGAAAATTTTAGAGGAAACGGCACAAACCTTTAGAGTCAGGCAGGGACGAGAAAAAGCAAACCCAAAGGATACAACAAGAGTAACTGCTGATACAGCGGCTCCAGCAAATGGTGGATAAATTTTCAAACTTGCAACGACACCCCACCCCTCAGTGGCCAATGCAATCCCATAAAGCACAAGAAATGCAGCACTATAAACAGATCACAATTATCAGAAGCTAATATACGATCCGGCAACATTACATGCATATGACATGCCTATAATAATAAGAAATAGATAAACTACAAGGGACATCTAACAACCTGACATTCTTTGCACAGTCTGCATGAGCATCATAAACGTAGACGGGAAGAACTCTTGGAGAATAAACAACAATAGGAGGTGAAAGAAGAACCTGCACCGAAAGTCATGCAACAAATTCAACGAGACGAGGATAAAATTAAATACTAACATGAACATTTTTTAAAAGTTTTCAGATATTAGCAATAGAACTCACAGTCAATGCTCTCCCGGCAAGAAGAAACAAGAACAAAAAGTAGCCAACAGACGCACCAACAAATGGTTTATCTGAATAAAGCAAGCAAGGCCGTTAGGATTAGAATACTATAAATCGTTTGCAAGTAAGACCAAGAGACAGTGATGCACTGATATGAGATGAGACGGTATTATCACCTTCAAACCATCCAACAAGAAATGCAGCAAGCGCCAAAAGGAAAGCGAGCAAACAAACAAAAAATGTTTGGGTCCTTGTCAAATAGAAATTGTTCGAGGCCCAATGGTGTATAACGCCAATAGCCAGTACAATCATCAGCAGAACTAAGAGAAATGCCACCCCAATCTATTCCCAAGTCAAAAAAAAGCCTGTTAGAGACAAACTACCTCAAAATAACAGCATATAAAAACACCAAATTGATCCCTTCTTACCGTCCATGGTGTAACCACAACTATTACAGCTGATATTGCTCCAAGCAGAAGAAGAAGACCGATGCTTACAAAGATATAAACACCTCGTGAAAGCTTCCAATTATCATCCTTCCTGGAAATAAAAAAATTCATAGAATTTCACCAGACTGTTCTAATGTTTAAATATATTAACCACAGTGGCAAAACAATTGTGAGAAAGCAAGATGATCACTCACCATTTATACAACCCAGAGCACAGGGACAGAAATGCTGGAACGCAAATCAATGGAAGTAAAGCAGCAAGGAAATCACCCTTTGTTGGAACTTGGTCATCTCTAGATTTCACAACCTCAATATAGGATGCACCGCAGAATGACACAAGGACAGCTGCAAAAAGAGAGTAGTTTCATACAAGTTAGATACAATATATAGTGATGAACAGACTTCAAGTGCCAATAATTTGCGATAGGATAACTGAAGTCTTTAATCGAGAAATGTTGAAAACAAAAATCTTACATGTAAATATCCCGACACAAACAGCAAAAAACATGGAGAACCGATAGGATGCGAACCACGAAACAATCGGCAGTACACCAGTAACCCCTAAAGCAATGGCAGAGGCCATAGCCCAGCCAATGTATACAGATGATGCATATGGAGATGTGAAGCTTTTCTGTTCACCTGTCCACCCTTTGTATCCCAAATCATCCAAGGGCTTTGCAGACACAATCGCACCAAGAGCAAACACGGATCCAGTAAACAATGCTGTGCAGAAGATTAGAGTGACACCCTGGCAATGTACAATTTGAAATCAGAATTAATGGTGACAGTATTTTCAAAATCTTTGTATATTTTTCAAAATATACACATTACATAATGACTGTAAGAGCTACTAAGACCACATCATAGTACAGATCATATCATGCAGCTGTTCTAGAATCCTGAAATCCAGTAGAGCCTATTCAAAACCCAAAAAAAAAAAATATGTGAGGTGCAAACCTCTTTTGTTCCCCGGATTTGATGGCTCCCTGCAGGCCCCGCACAATGTAATTGAGGAACCCAAAATTGGTAGCCATTATGGATCCATGTAGGAATGGCAATAGAAAGGCATGCCACCATGAGGGGAACAGTTAAGGACAATCCCAGAAGAACCGATGATTTGCTGCAAAAAAGAGAGCAGATATTCAATGAAACTGGAACCAAAAAACGTAATTATAAATTTCTCAAAGTAACATTTTTTTATATATATAAAGTAACTGCACAAACCAATCTGTCATAATCTGTTCGAATAGTTGAACTCTTATAAAAGAAACCAAAATGAGGGATAAAACACAAGGAACAAACCTCAAGAAGGAAAGCAATAATCCAACACAAGTGCTGAGCAACCAAGCAACAAAGCCATACTGCAGAAACATGACAATTTCAAAAGTGTCGATGTTAGCAACAGTACAATATAATCAGACCCAAAAGCCTGTACCAGAAGAATAAAAAGGAAACATGAATCCAAACTCATGAAGACAAGAATGCTAGGAACTAGTGAGTATACCTTGCGGGGCTTAGAGGTCATGGCCATTTCTTCTGCTTGAAGCGATCGGAGAAAAGCCATGATTGAGCAGACAACAGGGGACAACAACAACACCGCAAACCCAAATTCAAACTGTAAAGATAAAACAATGTAAGTTCTCCTGGTACACAGTATAACAACAAATTGAATACGGAGATTCAATCTCCAATCATCAACCTGGAGTATGATAGAAATGGATAAATTACCAACTAATAGAATAATAATTCACCGAGAACCAAGGCAAAGCTGACCTGTTGATGTGTCGCATTTATTATTTTGATTATCCTAGGACGAACAATTGCCACAGCGATTGTTTCGAGGATGAAAACAAAGCTAAACAGAACCCATGCCCTCTCTGGGGTACCAACCACATGGTGCAAAACAAGCCGAAATATCTGGAGCCATTTTTCAAACCCATGAAGCCTCAATTCTTCTGACAAAGAGATTTGATTGGGTAAACCATTATCCACACTATTTGAGTCAGCTATGGTGATATCTGTGTGGTCACGATGATCTCTATCGGCATCCAAACTACTTCTTTGAAGTAATGCCAGAATGGTTGGATCCAAGCTCTTCTCCTTCAGCATCACAGCAAAGTTAGGATCCAACCCTTTATCTTGCAAAAGGTTAACCAGCTCAAGGTCGCCTTCTCTTCCTCTCTTCTTTAGCATAGATGTTATTCTCGGGTCATTCAGTCTTTCTTGCAATGCAAAGGCTAAATTCAAATCTAAAGTTTGTTGATTTGCAGAATCTGATGCACTGGATTCGCAGCAATGGCTTTCAAGACCACTGCTAGAACAAACCACCAATGTGCTATTTTGATCGCCAGTTTTGTCAATAGATGACGTTCCCACTTCAGGCTCTTGGATTACCGAACGACAAGAACTGCTACACAATGCTATACTCGGCCTTCCACTATCTATGCTTTTATCACTGTTAATCCCCTCATGAGAACTCGCAGTTCGTAACAGAATATTACTCCAGTTATTAGCATCAACTGTGCTCTGTGTTGTGCTCCTATTACTTGCTTCAACAACATTACCGAGGCCTGCTTCCACACTACTACTGCGTTTCATGCTTGAACCAAAACCTTCGGATGAACTTGAAGAACTGTTCTGTTCTTTTCTGCGGAAACCCTCTCTGAGGCGAATCACAGTACTCTGTAAAGCATCTCGCCTTGCAGCCAATGGATTTGTTACAGATAAGTGACGAGAAACAGAAGCCCCTAATAAAACAGATGCTACAACTGCATAACTGATGCAGTGCCCCAAATACCTGGAAAAAAAAATAGCAATATCTATGACAATCATGAAAAACCAAAGCAGAGGCATTGAAATTAAAGTGTAGAAGCACAAACCAGTAGTGGACCCCAAAACAAATAAGAAAAATTCGAGATGTCCCCGCAACAAATAATGCTACAACACGGCTGTCAAGGAGTTTGAATCCATATAAACACGCTCCCATATTCCAATCTACGGCAAAATGATGAGAAAGATTAAATACGCAACCTTATGTGATTTATGCAAATGTATAAAAGCACAGTGATTGGGTTCTTACCTAAAATTATTACAGCAGCTGATGTAATGGCTCCAAGCCAACGTGAGTCCTTTGCAGTCAGACCATATAGAATTGAGTACACAAGAAGAACCACAAGTGAGCCAAGGTAAAGCATACAAAGTTGTGAAGCCCTGCATTCAAGTAATGAAATTGGAAATAAGAACGGTAATTGAAGAAAATTATGGGAAAGCTTAAGACCAAAATATAATAATATGAAGGCACAGGTAAACCAGAATAGTAAAAAGCAACAGCAATGATAGTTAAACCAACCACGCCATATTTAAGGAGGGCAAAACCAGAACTCCACAAAATCTACTAAGAAAAGTATCAAAAGGATTTTCTAGACCATTTATTCCATCCCTCTTTAGGCATATGTATTCGTTATAAAAATATCTTAAGATTATTTCAAAATGCTATGAAAGGGGCGGAACTTTCACTTCAGTAAGAATTACTATATACGGAAAAAGAAGAACAGCAAGGACTTCAGAGTTGGATCATCCTATCTTGAAAACAAGCAAAAATTCCAGCAACTGATGAAATAAGAAATGAGCATAAGAGGCCTGCCTGCTAGATTGTCGAGGATATAACTCATTTGGATTTGGCGGTTCTGGTAAACAGGCCACAGGACCTACTTCTATACAATCAGAATAAGCAAACTTGTATGCCTTCCTCACATACTCATCAACGTCTAAGCCATTTCCTGCACATATTGATGGAGATGATAAGAGGGGAAACAGATTGATAGCAAGAAGTTACACATTATCACTATTCAGACTAAACAAGATTGACTTTGCAACGTACCATTAAACACCATTCTACATATAAAGAGCATGTTGATCGCCAAGGCAATTGCTGATACGCCAAAAAAGAAACCAGAAGGTGAATACCGCTGAGATGCTTTTGAACCGGCTGTAACATATACAGCACAGAGTTCATAGGCACAGAGAAGGGCAACAGCAAGAAGAAGAAGAACTGCAACAGCCCCTGTTAAAGATAAGATTGCACGACAAGTTCAATACTTGCATAGAGTCTATGAAAAGGTAGTAAGCCATTAATATGTAAAGCTAGAAGCTTAACTATTTCAATACATTGATACTAATTAAACTAGAGGCCCAACACAACCTTTGATTAGAGAAATATGTAAAAGTAACTTCCACATGAACACATTGAACTTCAAGTATTTCATTATTAACATCACATTACAACCTGTACTTGTTTGGCAATGACTGTCTGTTAGCTCATTCTCTATTTGTTTACAACTTTACACTAGCAAAGCCAGGAACAGGAGATAGCCAACCTAACATAACAATGTTTGTTTACTTATGATGTATGCTGAACGGATATGTGCCATAACCACCCCATCAACCCTACCATAACCACAGCTACCACTCACAAATTACCTTTGATTAGAAAGGAAAATACCTTTCCTGCCTTTGATCATCCTTAAATTTCTCACATCTTACTAACTCTTTACATACACTAAACAGTCGTATCAAGAAAATACAGTCAACTACTCAGTAAAAAGGAAAGGGTCCAGGAAATGCATACTTGAGCTCTGCCATTGTGTTCGCCACCACAGCATGATTGAATAGAACGCCAACAAAAGAGCAGTACCAGCCATTATTACAGCCAGACCAATTATATGCCGATCCAATATCACCACCAACCAGGTTCCCCATATGATTAGAACTAGAACTGGAGAAATGACAAGAAACCATGCAGCGAGAGATAGAAAACCACAAACTATATCGAGCTGAGGTCCATGTAAGATGTTTGGCCATTTCCTCGCAAATATCCAACTGAAAGGACAAACAGAGGCCACACAATTATTACTGGATTAAACTCCCACAGTGAACAGCAGAAAGTCAGGATCATGTGAATTAGTAGTATACTCTAAGCATTCAAACACAGACCAATTAAGATGCCCACATTATTAACATAAAGGATCCTACATAAGGCAAGAATGCCTATTTAGTGTCTCCTACTTGAACTAATAATCCTCACTAATTTAACACCGAAATTCCTCACAATTCAACGTCTTCTTCAAACCTTAGAATGCCAACAAACTTAAACTCCCCTTAACCCAAAAACATCAAACCCAATAGGAACTGCATTTGCCACTACGATCATGAAATTAACTTCCTTAATTAACTTACTCTACTTTCAATATAAACAATGCACTTAACTTACTTTCAGCATTTAATTTCAGTAGCATCAAAAGTATAAGCAATGCACTTTATTAACTTACTCTATAGATTGAGAACTTGATGAAATTACCTATAGATCCTCCATGGCCTCCAGTTCACAAGCCACAGTAAAGAAAATGAAGCTGAGCCCAGAACAGAGAAAAGGGTCCCTGAAATCACGCACGCGAGCAGCACGTGACGCTCGTCTCCTTCTTCCATGGCTGCTGCTAGCTTAGCTATCACTTAGATATTACCACATGCAGCAACAACAACAACAACCCAGAACTCATTTCCTCCCCAAAAATTAAAGAACCCAACTTTGCAAATGCCTTCAATTGAATTGGGTCATTTTGGGAAATTGATTTTGAGGGTCTGGGTACTAGGGTTTGGAGCTCAAATTGGGAGAGCACAGATTGTTGTTTTGGGTCAATTTGAAGAAGATGAAGATGAAGATGAAAATGGGGATTGAAAATTTAGGGCTTTTGTTTGGTTCTGGAAAAAGATTTAAGCTTTGGCTTCAAAGATTGTTTATTTTTTTTCAGAAGAAAGAAAGAGTAAAGATTAAAACCCTACTCAAGTATATATCTATCTCTCTCTCTCTGAAGCTTGTGTGAACTGTGAACTGTAGTGAAAAAAAAAGGAGAGACCTTTCAGAGAGAAAGAGAACAAAAATTAAAATTATTTAGTAGAAAATAAATAAATAAATAAAAATCAAAAAAGTGAGAGTGGCCATAAAATAACAAGCTATCCTTTCACACTTGGGGACTTCGCACGTGTTTTCTACGCGCCAATTTTGTGAAAGGTGTAGTCTTTGTATTGGATAGTGTTGAGTGAGAGTGTGGATAGTACTTTTGAAATTTCTTTTCTCACTAATTTTAAACAAGAGAAACAAAAAAAAGAGAAATTTGAAATAAGACAAGGGGCCACATTTGTAGAGTAATATAATTTTTAAAGAGGAGTCAAGATTGAGAGAGTGAATTTAGTAGTAGGTGTAGAATAATGTGTCTGCTACTTACAATTAGGTAAAGAATAAGGAAAGTTGCTCTTCCTCTCTTTTCATATTTTAGTATTATAAATCTTGTAATTGACTTGTGTCCATATTAATTGGTCTTTTGCCTTGCTGCATGCTATGTCAAGTCAAAATTAAAAAGGCAGCCAAATTGTCATCTCTACCATTTTCAAATTTGGCTTTGGCTACCGATTTAGAATTGAGATACATGCAAAGATTAGAGCTGCAAATTGAAATTTGGTTGGAGACATATATATATACATTGAGATTGGGTTGAGATATGAAGAGGGCCATTTGGACTCTCAAAAGTCAAAACCCATTCATGATGAGAAATATGGGCTCATATAGTCATATTTAGGGCCTTAGATTGTAACTAAATTTGGGGCAAAGATAATTAGCTTGACTGAAAGTAAAATGAAGATAATTTTCACTTTGACACAATTTGGTAATTCTCTAGTTATCCTAAGCTTTTTCTTCTTTAATTAATGGTTAATGTGTCTTTATATATATATATAATGGGGACGAGGAGCAGGCCCAGCCAAAAACAAACAAGAGTAGAACGCAAGAATTAAGTTACATGCTCAAGGTTCGTCACAATTCTTTTACATTTGGAGAAATAACAGTCTTCAATGTAGCTCTTCATGGCATATCATGGCAAAGGTCTCTAAACATGGTAGAGGTTATAGAAATATCGGTAATACCTCTAAAGAATCATAGCTAAACCGAACCGGATATACCCGCACTCCATAGTTGCTTGCATCGCCTCACTTGCGACTGCCAGCTCCACAGTCATAGGAGAGTAGACATCATCCATTCGGCATGTTAACACAGTCACAAAGCTACCAATCCAATCACGCACTACAATACTAATACCTCTTATATGTCGCCCTGAATTAAAAGCACTATCCATACGAATACAATACTTACCCAGTGGGGTCTACTCTAAATTTGTAAGACCCTAGCTAGGTGGTCCGAAGTCGTGTTCAACATCACAAAGTGATTCTGTCAAGCCCCTGCCAACACTCACAGGGTCTGTACATCAAAAGACTTCATATTCCACATCACATTATTTCAACATTTCCAGATAAACCAGATAAAAGCCACCAATGTAGCCTCAAGACACTCCAGGCAGGAGGCAACCTGCATGCATATACGAAAGACAATAAAAGCAACAACATGTTGTATAGCAAGACAATCCCGAAATAAATGTACCTCAGTCTCAGGTGTCCGGTGACAGAGAAGATACATGCCATGAACATCCACTCAGTGCCTTCGCAGCCTAGGACCCATTGGGAGATGCCCCTGACAAGCCTTCCAAACGCACATCTTAACAGCTGATGCAGCTTCCAAAACTGCTTATGTGGATCTTATGTGGCCAACTGAGGAAGGACTAACACATCCTGAGAACTCTATATGTACTACTAGTTATATAGTAACCTATACTCGTGAAATACCATATCATTCGATCCAGATGAGTAGTTTGACTCAGAGGAAGACCGCTAACTAATTCTAACTCTTCTAGTGTGAGAAACTGTTGTAACAACTCAACGTCCCAAGTGTGCTACAGTGTAATAAACTGTGATACTCGAGCCAGTGTAGTGGGAGTGGTGAGCTCTCTCTGGGGACAGACTAAGGATCAGGCAACCAGTTATCCTGCCAAAAATCAACCATATCACCCCTACCAATCTACCATCTGCTACCTCTCTCTGATAGTACTTACTCCATGATACTCTACTAGGAATAGGTGTTGACAGACCCTAAGAATCCTACATATGTGTGCTATGATCATAGTAGAGAGCACTTTACAACTGTCCAACAATAGACTCAGGCTACTTAATCAATCGCAAGCTTGTTTAGCCAAAAAAGGTAGATTAAAAGCGTAGAGGTTGCGATACCCCAACCCTTATCTCTCTTTCAAGGAAGTCAGACTATTCCAGGTAGTCCAATATATCTTGTCAACCTTATCTCCCCAGAAAAAAATTAACACACATTTAATGCATCTCCTCACAAAATTTCTTCGATAACAAGAAGCAATTCATAGAATAAGTGGGTTAATATTGAACTACTACCTTTATCAAAAGCTCCCGACCAGCTGCATTAAGTAGAGAACCTCTCCAACCTTTCAACATATCTCTCAACTTGTTCTTGATGTTGGCAAAATGAGTTTTCTTGCTCCTTCCAATATGTGTCGGCAGTCCTAGATATATATCATGATATGACATCAAAGACATCTGCAACAAGGAAGCATACCCACCATATTCCTCCACAACTAGATTCTGACTGAAACAAACATTGTCCTTCCCTTAATTTATAGACTGGCCTGATGTTTTCTCATATCACTGCAGTACTTCCTTAACCTTGTAGCAAACATGTTTAGTAGCCTGAGAAAAAAAAAGAATATCATTTGCAAACAAGAGGTGAGAAATTATGGGATTATACAATGAAGAAGCTAAAGTAGAGAGAGCACTAGGATTGTCTGCTTTACTGCACCGATCTCAGGCAACTAATATTTGCAATTAGTGAATTGGTTTATCCATACCCCTAATGGTTACTTTCTTGAGCTAAAGCACGCAATTAATGACAACAGTTTGTTCTTAATTCTCCTAGCATAACACTGATTTTCTTGTGCACTTTTTCCTGAAGAGGTGGTCACTGCAAACTATTGTTCATTATTCCTTAATCATGGAGTGACACGCCAAGTTTGTGTTCATAAAGAAAGAAAATGTGTTACAACATTTACTATGCATTTTGAGTCAATGGTAAAAAAATTAGGAATTATGGTCGCAACGACTATAAATGCTATTAGAGACAAATAACAATCGAAACGACAATAATGTGTTTTTTCCTTCTCAGTATAATTATTTTTTTTAGAATCTAAATTGTGATCGTTAACATAGTATGTGAATTCTGAAGTTCTTTTTTATCAACCATAGCATTTATCTATTCCTTTAATGTAAACAAAGAGAAAATTAATCTACACTATTTTTTTATAGAAATGATAGTCTTATGAGACAATTTTAGAGCAAGGGTTTTTCCCCAGCTTGTCTAGAACCCACGTAGGCGGCCATGGAGATATTGGCATGGAAATGTCGTGGCCTAAATAACGAAGGCGCGGTGCAAGCTCTCAGGCTTCTCATACAGAAGAATCAACTGTGGATTATCTTCCTATGTGAAACAAAGGTCTTCGACTGGGAGTATATGCGAGACTTGAGACTCAAGATAGGGTACCTAAACTATGAAGCAGTGTGGAGTACGAGTAGGGATGGTGGTACGGGTCAATTAGGTGGTCTGGCCATGTTTTGGAGGAATGACATCCATGTCGAGTTCAAAACCAATTTCCGAAACCATATTGATGTAGAAATTTTGTCGGGCGGAATGACCAGTGCAAGGTGAAGGCTGACGGGGTTTTATGGAAACCCTGTAACTTCATAGCGACATCATTCATGGTCCCGCTTGAAGAATTTGGCAAATGAATCATCCCTACCTTGGGTAGTGATTGGAGATTTTAACGAACTTGTGTCCCTAGCTGAGAAAACAGGCACAAGTTCTAGACCAGAGAGCCAAATGTAAGCTTTTGGGGACACTCTCAGCTATTGCGAGCTTGGTAACTTAGGGTTTCATGGCTCACAGTTTACTTGGAAAGGAAGAGGGATATGGGAGAGATTGGACATAGCTATATGGACCATTACTTAGACCGAGTTGTTTCCAGCGGCGCGAGTAAGAGTTATGGACCTTATTCATGGTGATCACATACCCCTTTTGCTAGAAGTGTACGATGTCGAACCTCAAGTTGGGAGTCGGAGACACTTTAGGTTCCGCTTTGAAAGCTTATAGGCCCAAAATGAAGCATGTAAGGGGATAATCAAGACTGGTTGGTCCAAGCATGTAGGAGGGAGGCCATTGTTCATGACTGTGGGGAAGATTAGAACGATGAAGTTAACCTTATCAAGCTGACAGCAAGCTACATTTGGGCACCGTAAAAAAAATATGGAGGAGATCTATGCTAAGCTGGCGGTGTTGACGGATAAAGGTGAAGGAGAAGAGGCGGAGTTAGAAAGCATTGCCTTATCGAGTAGATTGGAGGAGTTGTTAGTGGAGGAGAATAAGTACTGTCAACAGTGATCGAAGGTACAATGGCTTCATGAGGAAGATAAAAATATGCCTTACTTTCATCGTAAGGCATCTAACAAGAGGGCAAAGAACATAATTATAGGCGTGTTCAACCATGCAGGTGTCTGGCAGTCCTCACCAGCTGACATTGAGAATGTGGTGGTTGACTATTTCTCTAACATGTTTACTTCAGATAAGATAGACAGTGAACATATGGAGTGAGTTGTCTCTTTGTTGCAGCCTCAGGTGTCGCAGGAGATGAATGATACGTTGTATCAACCGCATACGGATGAGGAGATATATAAAGTTATTTTCCAAATGTATCCGACTAAATCACCAGGATCGGATGGAATGTTGCCTCTGTTCTTTCAGAAATATTGGGATACAATAGGAGTTGATGTAGTGGCTGCAGCTTAGAACTTCTTGCATTCCGAAATTCTACTAGGAGAGGTGAACTATAGCCATGTTTGTCTCATCCTGAAAGTCCCTAATCCTTCCAGGATGACTGAATTGCGACCTATTGCGTTGTGTAATGTGATTTACAAAATTTTCTCCAAGGTTATTTGCGAATCATCTCAAGCCTCTCTTGACAGAAATTATATCCCCATTTTAGAGTGCTTTCATGCCAGGTAGACTAATTACAGATAACACTCTTATTGCTAATGAGGTGTCACATTTTATTCACAATTGGCAATCAAGCACAGAACCAGTGATGTCCTTGAAACTAAATATGAGCAAAGTGTACGATAGGATGGAATGGTGTTTCCTTGAGGTTGTCTTGAGAAGACTCGGATTCCTGGAACCTTGGATTAAAACCATCATGCAGTGTGCCACCACTATTAGATACTCTTTCTTGGTTAATGGGGAGCCAAAAGCGTACAATAATCCTCCCAAATGTCCACAATAGGGGGATCCACTATCATCGTATTTGTTAATATTGTGTGCGAAGGTGTTCTCAGCTCTACTCTGTAGGAAAGCACATGAGGGAGTGCTTCAGGATATTAGAGTGGCCCCAACTGCTTCGGCTATACATCATCTTATTTTTGCAGACGACAATCTTTTGTTTGGCAAGGCAACTGAAGAGGAATGTTTCCATATCCAGGATGTCATACAAGATTATGAGAAAGCCTCTGGACAAAGAGTCAATTTTGACAAAAGCAGTATTGTGTTTAGTAAGAAGACGCATGGTCACTTACAGAAGGCAATTACTGGTAGGCTAGTCATACAAGGTTATGAGAAAGCCTCCGGACAAAGAGTCAATTTTGACAAAAGCAGTATTGTGTTTAGTAAGAAGACGCATGGTCACTTACAGGAGGCAATTACTGGTAGGCTAGGAGTAGGGGTTGTACCGAAGCATGAGCAGTATTTAGGGTTGCCTACGTAATTGGGTAGGAAGAAAACTGCAACTTTTGCTTTCCTAAATGAGCGGCTGAGCAAGAAATTTGAGGGTTGACAAGGGAAGCTTCTCAGTGGAGCAGGAAAGGAACTTCTCATCCGAGTGGTAGCTCGAGCCCTACCGATCTATACTATGAACTTCTTTCTTCTCCCAAAAGACTATTGTGATACGCTACATCAGATGTGTGTCAAATTTTGGTGGGGTAGTAAGGATGAGAACAAGAAGATTCATTAGTTGTCGTGGGACAAATTGTGCTTACCGGAAGAAGAAGGAGGCATAAAATTTAAAGATATGTACACTCGCAATTTAGCTCTTCTAGCTAAACAAGCATGGTGCTTGATAAAATGTCATGACTCTTTAGTTGCGAAGCTTCTCAAAGCTAAGTATTTTCCAAATGGTGATTTTTGGAATAGTGAGCTGGTGGAGAGTCCCTCGACGTGTTGGCGTAGCATATTTGCATCAAAAGATTTGTTAAATCAAGGGGTTCACTGACAGGTTAGAACGGGGCACACAATCAAGGTGTGGCAGGATCCATGGCTACCAAACTCTCCTTCTTTCAGACCACAAGCTGGCCCTTTACTGAGTTTATCCCGGTGACAATGGTGGCGGACTTGATGTTACCTGATAAGGGTTGGGATATACTGAAAGTGAAGACTTGTTTTATTCCTTCAGAAGCGGATGAGGTTCTCTCAATGCCTCTGAGTCACCATGTTGTTAGAGACCGCTTAATTTGGCACTATGATCGCAAATGTATTTTCTCTACTCATAGTGCTTATAAGTTCTTCTTTTCCAAGAGACATGTAGGTGTTGGTACTTCTGACCCGGAGAGAAGTAGAAGCATGTGAAGAGGCCTATGGTCTACTAGAGTGTCGGGTAAGGTAAAGGTACACTTCTGGAAGGTTTGAAAAGGTATCTTGCCAACTATTTCACAATTACGTAATAAACGTGTCAATGTTAGTGGCAGCTATGTACTATGCAATAGTAATGAGGAAGAAACTATACTGCATTTGCAAACTAATTGTGACTTTGTGAAAACTTTATTGAGCATGCTCCCTGAGTTAGGTAGGATGGAAATACTGACTGGTATACAACAAGGGGTTCATGATTGATTTGAATTATGCATGGACAAACTGTCGAAAGAGAAACTTGTAGATCTTATGTTTATGTGGAAAGAGAGGAATAGAAGAGTGTGGTCTGATAAATTTCTTTCCTTGAATCAACTTTCATTCTAGATTAAGGCTTACATTGAGTTCTATAGATCAGTGGTGACCTCTCCAAAGTTGAGAGTAAGAAGACCACTTAGACCGTGGATTCCTCCTAATGCGGGTTAGCTTAAAGCCAACTATGATGGTGCCTTCAATTTAGATAGAAAGATTGGTGGTATTCATGTAGTATTATGAGATGAACTCGGAGCAATTATTGGGGGGGGGGGGGGGGGGGGTGCAGAAAGATCGAGAATGTGTATAGCCCTAAAACAGTGGAGGTTTTGGCGTGACGGGAAGCCATGTTATTAGCATAAGAGAAGCAGCTTAATTTGGTCTGTTTTGAATCTGATTGTGTCGAAGTTGTTGGTGCAGTCAAGCATGTTTGAGAGAAGGGGGAACATATATAGATAGGGTAATTCAGTTGCCCATAAGCTAGCTAGATTTGCTTTGTTTTCTAGTTATGATCTTAGTTGGTATGGGGAGTCCCAAGTTGTTTATCAGGCTTCATAGCCTCATGTACTGCGTGATTCTATTGAATCAAAGACGTCAATCTTCAAAAAGAAACAAAAAAAAAAACAAAGAGAAAATTATATGAGATAAATAGTTGATCACAAACAATTATATACGAACTTGGAATTTGATAAAATGAGTGGATAACAAGATGATTCTTTGGTCCTAAACATTCTTGTTAGACAAATTTTACTTCAATCCCAACTAGAATATAATCCAAACATGATCAAAATATTTTAAGTGATTCAATCCTAAATGTGAGATGAAAAATTTGGGATGAATATATGGATTACTAGTATCAACAACCGCATGAGCGTAGTTCATGAAAAGAATGTGGGACAATCCCGGACAAGAGCTCCATAATTTGTTGATCATCTCAATCTTGGTGAATGGAGGATGAATTATCTTGTTAGCATGTTCTGATTTATGTTTGATAGTATTTATGCAAAAGAATGCAAGTGATGAAATTTTTGTATTTTAAATGAGCTTAAAATTCACAATCCTTTAACGAGAGGATGATTGTTGAATTGAAAAACTCAGAACTCACGGTTGAACTTGAATCATGATAGAGAACGAGTCTCCAAACATTCTCACAATTTATTGGATGTGTACTTTTCAACCGCTCAAAAGAAAAAAAAACATAGTGAACGGTTAGAAACAATGTATCTATGAATTTAAAATTTGATAAAATGAGGGGATCACAATATGACTCTTGGCATGAACCAGATAAAATAATTAGTTACAATGCAAGTCTCACTCATTAAAGCACAAAATAACAAGTCTTTTGACATGAATTACACATCCGAATACATACAAGAAATAAAAACATTCAAAAAAAAAAATGTTGCTGCTAGGTGCTTTGATATAACTTTAAGAGACATCCCTCTAACTTGACATAACTTGTAATGTAACAATGTATTTTCGCACAAGACATTAATATCGTATAACAAAAAACAACTGCACATTTCAAGTTACCAAACATTTTATAAGAAGGAGCATACCTCATCAACAATCCTCGGTGAAAATAAACTCTAAATCAATTTGGTATGAACAAGTGCATTTTCAGTGTTATAAACTGTCTTGACGTAGCCAAAAAAAAAGAACGTTGGCTAATTCTTCCAATAATCCACTCATTTTTTCAATCACCTCAAGCTTGGTGATCATAGATGGAGCATTATGCTGTTGCCAATCATGCTTGATTGTATTGCTGCAAAACAATCCAATGCTACCCGAAGTTTCGTATTTCGACACAACTTGAGTGTACTGAATGGAGGAGAGCAGTGTACCATAATGAAACGGAACCCACGCTAGTTGGCTTGTTTCACTACTTTGGCTTGTTTGACTTGGAGGAATATAATTTAGCACCGCATTCAGAGACTAATCTAAGGATACACCTCTCTGCCATGTCCTCCTCCGAACATCTCTTTCAAAATTAAATATGTGGTCATCAAATATGCCATTTGAAAGTACATTGGGCCAGAAATAGCCATCTTCATGTACTAAGCGGCTTAGATTGTTGAAAAAGCTAAGCATCTTCACCCTATCGTACGTTACTGGATGACTAAAAGCCACCAAATCGATAAGCTTTGAGTAAGTTTGTTGGAGTCATTGGTTACATCTTTCCTCCACCCTACATAATCTTTGGATTTGAGAAATGAGTTATAATTACTCAAGAGAAGGGTGTTTGGAGGACGAGGAGGCAGACCAAGAGTTTGAATCATGAAAGCCTGCAAACCATGCAGTTTGTGAAATTCTAGGGTTGGGCGCGGGTTAAGTCGGTGCGGTTTGAAGTCCAAACCACAACCACTCCACATGTTATAGTTTACTAAAAATGTAAACTACAACCGCTTTGCATATTCGGTGCACCCATATTTCGGTATACCACATATTCGGTGCGGAGCAAAACGACTTCGGTATTTAACCCACATTTAATAATTTAGAAAAAAATATGAAATTTAGAAAATTGAATATTACAGAATTCAATAAATCCATGTCGAATGATATCTGAAATAAAAGTGCTTAAAATTCAGATCTTAAAATCTAAAATAAAAGAAAAAATAAATTAAAATAACTTGCACATAGGTCGATTAAGAAGATAAAAGTGTGCGTAGGTTAGTTACTCATATACTATTAGGTTTAGGGTTTTAATCTAGCTAGGTTACATTACGACATATTTTCACTAAAAAAACCATTAGCAAAAGTAAATATTTAAATTAACCAATGAAATATAGGCAAAATATTTTTAAAAAATTAAATTAAATATACAAATTAAGAGGAGTGGTGCGGTGGGGTATACTCGAGCGGTTAGAGGCTCAACCCACAACCACTTCGTTTATTCAGTAGCGGTATAGTTTGTCGGTGAACTTACATCCACATCATTCAGTGTGGTTCCCGTTTTACTTTTTCGGATTTGTGCAGTGCAATTCCCATCTTGTAAAACATTTTTTGCCTATCCCTATGAAATTCAATAGAATGTATACTGTCGTGGAAAGAGCCCGGAGTGCCCATAGGAACAGCAATGCAAACCACTTTGTTGTCTTCATAGACACCAGAGTAGTTGCATAGGGAAACATTGTAGCTGGATAATCCCTTGAGGATTTGATGTTGCACAGCTTCAGCTATTTAGCCTAAGACTTTGACTAAACCTTTTCCGGCAGCTTCAACATCAACAGGTTGAAACACTTGGCACCAATGAGGAAAAATCATAAAAAGTTTCGGAAAGACGAGGTTGGGGCGACCGCCTTGGTATAAAGATGGTATGGCATTTCTCGAGTAGAGGTGACTATACAGTTAGTAGTACATATAGAGTCACACATGATGTGTTAGTCCTTCCTCAATTGGTCACATAAGATCCACATAAGCAATTTTGGAAGAGACTGTGGGGTCTAAAAGTTGCACCGGTTGTTAAGATGTGTATTGGGAAGGCTTGTCAGGGGTATCTCCCAAACGGGTCCTAGTCTGCGAGGGCGTCGAGTGTATGTTGATGGCATGTGTCATCTCTGTCACCGGAGTCCTGAGACTGAGATACATTTATTTTGAGATTGTCCTGCTATACCATATGGTGTTGCTTCTATTATCTTTGGTATAGGCCTACATGTTGCCTCATGTCTGGAGTGTCTTGAGGTTAGATTAGTTGCTTTTATTTGGTTTATCTAGAAGGCTGAAATGATGTGATGTGAAATAGGAAGTCTTTTGATGGACAGACTTTGCGGGTGTTAGCATGGACTAAGCAAGATCACTTTGTGATGCTGAACAGAACCCTTGACCGCCCAACTAAGGTCTTACAGATTTGGAGTAGACCCCACTGGGTCAATATTATGTTCGTATGGATTGTGCCTTTAATTCAGGAAGACACATAGGAGGTATTAGTATTGTAGTGCATGATTGGACTGATAGCTTTGTGATGGTGTTAGCATGCCAAGTGGATGATGTCTACTCTCCCATGATTGTGGAGCTAGCAGCTGCAAGTGAGGCGTTGCGGGCATCTATGAATGCGGGCATATCTGGTTTGTTTTAGCTCTGATTCTTTGAATGTAATTAGAGGTATTGTCGATCCTTCTATAGCATCTACCATGTTTAGAGACATTTGCCATGATTTGCATGATAGTTTATATGTATTCCATTTCTTCATCAAAGCTCTCATTTCGATCAATCTTTGTCAACATAAATAGGTCTTCTCAAATTGCAAAAATATTAAGAACATAAGATATGGCGTAGCTACACACAACTTGAAATCCTAGCATCGTCTTTGATAAGATCTCGTCGAAGGCATAACCAAGCCCTTAGGAAGACAGGCACCCCGCCCCATCTACCCACCCAAATAATAGACGAGACTCTAGCTCAAGGCGTTGACCTCCCTGCACACCAAAACTCAGCGCCACACCTTATATAGTTAAGCCCTAGTTCGGCGATGATCATATTTGCCGCCGAAACATTTTTCGGCCCTCCACACTCTTCATGCTCTATCAATACACAAACTCGGAAATATCCAAGGTTCAAAAAGGCGCTAGGCGGAATTAGGCGGTGGAGCTACTGCATAGTGTACCTAGCTGCCTAGGCAGAGTTTAATCGGTATTTAGGCGGTAATTAGGCAGATTATTTTTTATATATATTTAATTAATTATATATTTATATGGTATATTATAATATGAATAATAAAGAAAAGTTATGAAGAAATGTCATCAATATACAATGTCTCAAAAATAGTATCATCACATATATAGATAGGGTAATTCAGTTGCCCATAAGCTAGCTAGATTTGCTTTGTTTTCTAGTTATGATCTTAGTTGGTATGGGGAGTCCCAAGTTGTTTATCAGGCTTCATAGCCTCATGTACTGCGTGATTCTGTTGAATCAAAGGACGTCAATCTTCAAAAAGAAACAAAAAAAAACAAAGAGAAAATTATATGAGATAAATAGTTGATCACAAACAATTATATACGAACTTGGAATTTGATAAAATGAGTGGATAACAAGATGATTCTTTGGTCCTAAACATTCTTGTTAGACAAATTTTACTTCAATCCCAACTAGAATATAATCCAAACATGATCAAAATATTTTAAGTGATTCAATCCTAAATGTGAGATGAAAAATTTGGGATGAATATATGGATTACTAGTATCAACAACCGCATGAGCGTAGTTCATGAAAAGAATGTGGGACAATCCCGGACAAGAGCTCCTTAATTTGTTGATCATCTCAATCTTGGTGAATGGAGGATGAATTATCTTGTTAGCATGTTCTGATTTATGTTTGATAGTATTTATGCAAAAGAATGCAAGTGATGAAATTATTGTATTTTAAATGAGCTTAAAATTCACAATCCTTTAACGAGAGGATGATTGTTGAATTGAAAAACTTAGAACTCACGGTTGAACTTGAATCATGATAGAGAACGAGTCTCCAAACATTCTCACAATTTATTGGATGTGTACTTTTCAACCGCTCAAAAGAAAAAAAAACATAGTGAACGGTTAGAAACAATGTATTGATTCTTTCAACTTCGGTATCATCTTACGACTCTCCAACATCATCATCAAATTCTCTAACTGCTCCTTCTTCAACACTATCATCTTCATCTGAAAAATCAAACTCAAGATCTTCATCTTCATCATGAACATTTTCAAGTAACCATCCTTGTGCCTTCTTAGCGTCATTAGCAAGAAGTGAATCTCTTGCTTTTTTTCTTCTGGTTTGTTCAATCTTGTTGTACCTAGGTTTTTTTTTGTATGCACCTAAAATAATAAAAATATATATGATTTACTAGGCGCTTTTTAATTAAAAAAATTTAATTTAATTTACCCCTTCTAAACTTAAAAAAAAACTGCTTAGGCGCCGCCTAATCGCTAGGTGTTCCGCCTTTTTTCCGATTAAACGGACTCCACCCAGAAGGTCCGCCCACCACCGAAATTAGGCATTTGACTAGTTTTTTCCGCTTAGGCGCCCGTTTTTTTGAACAGTGACAATATCCAACAACCCCGCATATTGTAGTCGTACCAAAACCGGCACTCTGGTAAATTCATAAACATGTGCTGTGTTTGCTTGCTTCACCGGATCCGTGAAATGGTGCCAAATTTGCGCACGTACCTTCTTCCCAAATTTTCACCTCTGATACATCAACCCTAATCACATCACCAAGAGTGTCACATGTGAGCCGACATAGTAGGGCTTTTAAAATTTTGAAAGGAACCCTATCACGGTCATCCAAATTAAAACACAAACATTTCTAAAGAACCTGTAAGAGACTTCAACGAAAATGCAAGCACAAAAACACAAGATCCTCCATCGAATGGAGACCGCACTAGTCTTTGTAAAATGCTGAGTGGCTCCCTATAGTGGCGCTAAGTGTCGTGTCTCCCCGGGATTTCATATTCTAATCGGAAAGAATAAAGGTTACAAAGCCAGTATGGGAACTTAATTGAATATTGGACTGTCATCCACTCAGTCAGTTTCACATGCAAACATCCCAAACTTTCTTTCCAAAACAGCATAGCATTAGCATATTCTCGACTCCACCACCGAAACTAAGTTTGAAATTTGCAGGAACAATCCATATAAAAAGATCAGAATGTTGGTCTTAACATAAGTAAATAGGACCCAAGAGAACTGATTTCATTCATTGACTACTAACAAGCAACTCCAAGAGAGGAAGGAGTGTACAATGAAATAGAGTACAACACTACACAGCTAGAGTTATAAGAAAAACAAAGAAGCCCTGTTTCTTTTAGGCATTTGAGAAACTTTGGCCTCTTCCCTTGCTTCCTTGACATCCATCCATCCACTTACATGGGCAGAATTCTTTTTACTAAAAAACAAAAGAGTCAAAACTTAAAAGGACCATCACATGTACTACTAGAACAAACTTGCCACAGCCCCAAACCTAAAGAGTGAGAAAAGGGTATACAAAGGAGAAGAGAGAAAAGGGTATTACACTAGATTGAATGATACACAATGGGGAGAGGGTGAAAATGGGAACTACTTCATGGACAATTTGGGTTTCTACCTGGCCCTCCATAGTAAAAGTAGTGACCCCAATCCCCGTTACTTCCGGTTTGGACATCATAACAGTTTGACTGCTCGGTGAAAGTGCCTAGTCCTTTAGGGGCCTTGAGATTATTCGAGCTATCGACAACTTGAATGTTCCTGAAATAACTCGACTTTCCGAAACCCTCCTCCGGAAATCGACCGCTGCCCATTTGAGTTGAGGTGTGGCGGCCGTCCAGCTCTGAATTTACAACCTCGCCTCCCCACTCGATCATTGAAGCACTGTCGGCTAAGTAGGAGAACAGGAACGAAGGCCAGTAACCCAACACATAGTCATTGCCGAATTGCATCCACCAATGCCCCTCTTTTGGATCCTAGAAAGCACAAAAGTTTCCCTCAAGGTGAATAAACGAGGGTAAAAAAGATCAAAAGTTACTATGAACTTATCTACTTCACTAAGCCTTGATCAGATAAAATAAGGCCAAGTCTTCTTATCTTGATCAGTGACATTCATGCAATGTAAGGTAAATGAAAGTAGAAGAGTTGTCAGTGTTTCTGACTTTCATACAGTGAAAGGAATCAGTTTTTATCCAAGCACAAAATGCCAAGAGATTCTTAGCATCTGAAAAAAAATGCAATGATTTCCTGATCCCTATCCCCAACACCTCAAAACAAAAACAAGAAAATCATTTGAAGACATATTTTCATTTTCTGTACAAATTAGGAGATGCAAATTCACATGCATTATGTAACAAGACCAGACTATTATGTTAAGCCATGGTTTTTACCTTCCAGACTAGTATACTGATGTCGTATTGTGATGTCCTATAGCTCGACACCGGAGATATGCTCGCACCCATTGCTATCTCACTGTTGATTTGAATAAAGCCTGAGCAGAGGAGGTTGTAGCAACCAGTGGCTTGATATGCATCACTCTGAAAACACAAACACAGCCATGGAAATTGTGGGAAAAGCAAATGAGGTAAAGATAAGGGTACTCAAATACAGAAAGTAAAGAGAGAAGGTTTTGAAAAGGCTTACAGTCCAATAGGTGAACAGTCTTGTATTGTTGTCACCATAGAGGTCTGGACTGACCTGTTGTTAAGCACACAAGCAAGTATCAATATCAACAATTCAACTTCAAAAAGTTTTTTTTGGCTTTGAGGACTGAAGTGAACAAAACAATACCTGCCAACCAGCTTCAATGCTGTTCAAGTCTTCACCAAAAGACCCTCCTAATATCCACAGCTGAGACAAACTGAACTCATTAGGCTGTTGAATCTTTGGCTCCCAGACATTAATGGTAGCTTTTGCTCCATAATACTTGTCTCCATTTACATAAGCAATTGCATGCTACACAAAACCGAAAGCATTAGAACAGAAACTCAATGAAAATACAGTCGAAAACAACGAAAGTTTAGATCTTTTTTTTACCTGATGACCACTCTCATTGACAAGATCAGGGTCAGCAGATTTCGGAATGGTTTGGTGCTTCTTCCTTCCATATCTTTTGACTGAGCTAGCTCTCAAAATGTCATCTTTTTTAGTTCTCCTCACAGGTATGGTGTCTTCAGGGCATCTACCATTCACATGCCACATCTGAGTGTTTGGTCTCTCTTTTGGTTTCTCATCAGCTACCTTGTTTTCTTGAAACAGACCTTCTGGGTGGTAATTAGGCCTCGTCTAGTACACCAAAAACAGATCAAGAACACTCAGAAACAGAGCTCAAAGTAATGAAAAAAAAGTTGGAATCTTTTTTTTACAACAGTTGAAGAAAAATGTACCTGAATTTTGTGGTCTTTGAGATAAGGATGATCAAAAGCAGGCTGCTGAGAGATGTGAACACAGTCTATTATATCCCCATCTGGGCTCTGATATAGCATCAAGAAAAAAAAAATTAGTCCTTGTGTTAGATCTTAACTATACAAAAACACATAAAACTTCATAACAGTAAAACAAAGAATGAAGCAGGAATAGTAACTTGCATTTATGCTATGCTAGGTCTCATCATAACAAAATGAGGCTTCAATTTCACAATATTGCTTCAAAGAAAGAATCTTTTTTATCCATTATTGCTCAATTAAAGGGAAATCATTGTAGACTAAGAAGAACAAATCTAAGAAATCACAAAAAAGTAAATATAAGAAATCACAAAAAATATCTTTGCTTTCATAAAAGAAATTCATTTGCATTTACACCCCCATTTTGGTTTCTGAGAAATCAAACTATGAACACAAAGCTTCTCAGAAAACCAATCTAACCATTAAAACAACAGACCTCAATTTTTTTAGACCAATTTTCCCAACAATCAAAGAAAGCTAAGCAAGAAAGAAAAGAAAACATCGCCCAAGAAAGTTTTAATAAAAGTGAAAGAAAAAAAGGATAAACCTTGATGCTTTTCACAGGAGGCTTGTTCAAACGGTTGAGGTGTTTCTGGACTTCAAGCTTCTGTCTTGATGTGCTAGTCAATCTAGCCTCACAAGACAAAGAGAAGAAGAAGAAGAGCAGCAACACTGCTGTCCTTGACCTTCCTCTATTGAACTGAGCAAAACCCATTTTGGTTTAAACCCACCCAACACAGCTCAAAGCTACACTACTACTAAAGAGAGAGACCCAGTGGTGAAGTAGTTTAAGTACTTCAGTTTAGAGCTCAAAGCACATTGAACATGACCAAAATCCACACAAGGAGCTCTAGCTTGTTCTCTTCACTCAGTCCTCTCTCTCTAGAACTCTCTCTCTTCAAGCTCTTCAAGTCTGAAAGCCCCAAAAAATGAAAACAGCTTTCAGCAAGGTGGGTGCGGTTCTTTTCTTCACACAAAAATCCAATAAAACTGACCTCCACCACTTCTGTTTCTTCTCTCTCTCTCTTCCCACTTTGGCACTTTGTTGTTTTCTCTCTCTACACTCTCTCTCTCTCTTCACATTTTCAAGAACTGTGCTCCTGAAAATACAGAAGTTAATTATCTTTAATTGTTTTTCCTTTTGAGGCATTCTGCACGAGTCAGGGGTTAAAAAGAAAATTTTCAAAAGCAAAATGTCTTCATTTTTAGCAAAAAAGGATGGGGGTACTAAATTCTCCCTAGAGCTACCCTCTTCAGAGTTTCATTTAATTATTGGAGCTAGGCCATTTAATGCTAATCATGGTAATTAAATAGGTATTGAAATTTTAAATTTGACTCATATTTTTATGATTTTGATTTAATGATTTCTTATCTTCAAGATATTTTGGTGATAATAGTTGAAAATCTTGAAAATCAAGTGCTTGTTTTGGCATGATTTTGGAGGAGAAGCATTTTCAAAATTAAAAAGTACTTTCTAATTTAATTAGAGGGTGTTTGGTAATTATAGAAAAAAAGAAAATTGATTTGAAATTTTTTAGGAACTCACTTGTAAATAGTAAGAATTAAAAGTAGTTGGGAGAATGGGAGGTGTTTCCTTTTTCAATGTACGCTACCACTAAAATCCACTTTTAGGAATCAATTCCAAAAATCGTAATCTTCAAAATTCTATCGTAGAAGTTAAAAATTTAATTTTTGTTTCAGATCGATCCTCACGGGCAAATTATGTCAATTTGTGAGTCATTCGACAACGAAGAATTGATTAAATTGTTCATCATGCGCGAGATATGGATCTAGGTTGAGGGTGAGCAGCACCGACTCTACGAAGTCATAGTCAATCTTTATGGTGGCTTTCCCAATTCATTCATGAATAAGAATTCAAGGTTTTGAAAGAACTCGCTTCTAGCTGCTTCGCCTGCTTCTTATTATGACGACTGTTTGGTGTGTCGAAAATGAACAAAAAGCGATATGAACGTGCTATTTTCAAATCGATTGATAGATGCATGACTTGTTTTGATAGATCGAAATAGTAGGAATAGATAAAGAGGGAGTACATCAAATATAAGGTGAGAGCTTCAAGTCCTATTTCTATCAACTGATGAGATCGACAACCATTTATTCTTGATTCATCAAAGACATATCGATTTCTTTATGATGGAGTCTACTATATTGTATGTAGAACCAAGGGTCATGTTACAAAACTCCTTATATTCCACGGAAGGGGGATGAATCATTATAATAAATAGTTATATTCATTATAGCTTGTGGTTATCGAGATTAAATTTTTCTCCCTTCTCCTCTCACATCTCTTATTCTCTTTGTCATGCCCGATTTTTTCTTTCTTCTAATTTGTTTTGTTTGATTTTAGGTTTAGCCCGAATGGCCCCAAACACTAGACACTTCCCCCTGATGGCTTTTGACCTTTCAATGGGAGAGGATCGGATGAGGAGGCCAATGATTATGGCTTCACAGTGATAAGGGTTTTTACCCTGACAACCCTATCAGATGAAAGGGCGAATTCTCTTGAGTTATAGAGGATTTATCTCTAGAGTGGCTTCAAGAGCTCGAGTACGATCACCATTCAGAGAGAGACTCCCGATAGGTTTGTTTCCACATTTAAGGACAAAGGTGCGTTAAGAAGGGCGACTGATCGAGGCCCTTAGTTCTTCAAAGATGTTATAGTGGTGGTTGAGGAATTCAATGGCTTCACACCTGTCAAGTCTGTTTTAGCAGCCAAAGCTACTATTTGGGCGAAGCTTGAGATCATCGAGGGTGATATGCATAATGAGCAACTGCCGACAGGTTGGTGGGAAATGCTTGGTAATCACTTGGATAGATATGCGGACTATGACAGGTTTCCCTTGAGGGAGAGAATGTCTTTTTGTTGAAGTGGATTTGTGGAATCCCCTGATTACTCACTTGAAGGTTCCTTTGAGTACCAAGGCATGGGTAAAGTGCAAAGTGGAGTATGTGACGCTGAAAGTCTACTGCATGAGATGTGGTACCGATGATCATTTGATGAGAGGCTGCCATATCTGATGTGTTAGATTGGAGGCCGAACTTGAGGCCAAAGGTCAATAGATGGTGGAAGAGGAAATGTGGAGGTTGAAGGATAAGATACCGGTGATATCCAGACCAGGAGAAGGAGCAGGCGACCGACAAGAGGAGGTTGCGAATAACTAGGATACTGGCACTGTAAAAGAGCTTCAGGAGGGAGCTCGGAAGAGGATGAAAGTGGCCGCCTAAGGATCGCGACCCTTAAAGGGCATTACTTCTAGACAACAGCTGATGTTCGTCAATTGGAATCTACCAGATGTGCTTGAGAATGAAGTTTCGTCTATGGAGGAGGCTATGCAGATTGGCAAACCGGTACCGAAGGCTTCAGCAACCATGTAGAGAATGTGTCTAGCTAATTAAGGAGCGATATACTTCAAATTTGATAGTTACTTGTGCTACTCTTGTTTGTTAGTATATAATCGTTTGTGATTAATTCAATTGTTACCTAGTATAAGCGTACTATATGACTTCTCTTTGTCGAACCAAGTAATTTGGTGGAGTTCTGTAGTTCTATCACTTTTTTCAAGTTGATATATATTGATCGTTTTCTTTAAAAAAATAAAAATTAAATTTGTTTATCACTAATTTTAAATATATAAGTGAAATGTCTCGATCGATTCGGGTAAAATAAAATTTTCCTTTTCACGATTTGATTGAACTTGATAATGAAATACATGTGAACTTTTGTATCAACAACAAGAATGACTTGATAATGAAATTTTATTAACTTGATTCAGTTAATTAAATTTTGCTTTCCACGATTTGATTGAACTTGACAATGAAATACATGTGAACTTTTGTAACAACAACAAGAATAAAACTTGGAGTAAAAACGGATGCTGTGACTCTGGTCAGTCTGGTGGTTACTAGTTACTACCCCACGGGCTCAACTTGGGATTTGTCTTTTGGAAGCTTGCTCTTGGTGCGGTCTCCATGTAACGTCTTTTCAGTTTCACCATTCTTCCCTTTCCTTCCCAACAGTCAGATTTACAGAAATGCCACATGCTGCCCAACCTAAATATATATATATAGGATAATAATTACGAGCATTATTTTCATACAATCAATTTAGCCTATCATTCATTCATACTGAAAAGTTGACTACTTTTCTAGTCTGAAATCACGTAGAAAATAGTAGGAATCCAATGAAAAATGCTCTTTGACTAACCGAAAAATAAAGTAGCATATATTTTTTTCCACCTCCTTCTTCAAAAAATCCAAAATAAAAATAGATTTTGGGTAGAGAGAATAATGAGTTGCAGAGCGAACTGGAAGCGAATCCTTAACAGCGTGGAGTCTCATTCACGATCATGTTTTTTTTATTATTCTGGACAAAGATTCTTAACGTTTTAAATTTTTAATGCCCCAATTAACAGCAGATTAATACAATAATATTTCAGTGGAATCCACTGCCTTTTTTAGTGAAGGGCAGATTAAATATGTAATATATATATTGAGTGGGAACAATGGTCCAGTGAGTCACACACAAACAAGATTCAACGATGGACAAATGCACAATTTCCTAAGCTAGGTCGTCAAAATACAGTATGGCAGTTACTCCAGATTATTATCGATCGATCTGTACTTTTTGTTAGGGCTAGACAGACCTGTTCTCTTGGAGATACAAATTAAGAAGGAGATGGATGCATGGCGCGGCATATGATATGTAACCAAAATGGAAGCCATGGATGATTGAAGTCAGTGTGATCTATAGGTCGAGTACAATTTGTGCAAGTGCTCCTGCTAATTCACATGACAACTATTGTCATGATCTTGCTAACAGTCCTACCAACTCAATAATAATATATATCACATCGAGCTAGCATACATTGTTTCGTACGTATAAAATGTGTGTAATATACTTATACATATATTTGTCATACTGCACCTTCTAGTTTTCTTTGCAATGAGCTTTTGCTTCATGGATCGATCAGTAGTAGTCCACCCATGAGTCATGACCAAACTTGTTTAAATATATAAAAACCCTAGCTAGCTCTGCAGCGCAGATGGATTTTAAAAAATATGCCCTATTCTTACTTACTTACCCAGCAGAGAGAGAGATAATCTTACTGACCGACTGACTCAGAGAGTGACAAGTGAGCGCAGAATCATTATTCAAAGTTGCACTCTTCATGGTTTACTGACGAGGGAGGGGGAATGAGAATCAGATCTCTAAGAATGATTTTCGGAGGATAAAATTTATGCGTCTATTTGCACATTTAAGAGTGAGAAAGAAGTGAGATCCACCTCTTTATCACAAATCAATTTTTGATAAACCATTCATTCGATTCTTTAGAGAGGAGATGAGTTTAGGAATCAACTCTCTCCTAATTAATTTTTTTACCCAAAATATCTTTATAAACATTCAAATACTATAAATTATCCACCCTAAAAATATATACAATACTCAACAATCAGTAGACGACAACAACGAATAACGACAAAACTAAAACAAGTCGACTCCTTCATTGTACTTTGGTGAGTGATCATTGTCCTTTTTTTTCCTTTTTAATTTTCAATTTCATTGAAACAAAATGTATTGTAAGCATATGAGGAGTTTATATGAAGATCAATAGTCTTGATTTTTGACAAAAAGTTTTGATTGTACATTAATCTAATTTTTCAATGAACTTTGCTCAGTTTATAAGGAAAGAAGAAAAAAAATTCAAATAATATAGAAATATAGTACAGGGTTATTTTGGTAATCAAGTTAGTTTGATTCCGATTCCATATGGCAATTAAACGTTAACAATCGTAATCATTCCAATTCCTGTTCTGATTCTAGATGGTAAGTAAACAGCTCAATTGAAGTGAAATATTCTCAATCTGATTCCTGTTAATTCCGATTCCTGATGATTCTCATTCCCGATAGTAAACGTACCCTGAATGTCGAATTCAATGGAGTAATCTAGCAGTCAAGTTTAATTTCAAAAATCTAGTCCAACAACGTACGTACGACCATGCAGAGGAGGTAAGACGGACAGGTCCTCAATCTGGAAATTACTATAATTACCAGCTCGTGCTTGCCTGCATTGTAATGGATTCCCCTCAACATGTTGTGTCTACTGCTGATAGCTCTCCATCTCCTGTTATTGGTGAAAGTTCTGTCAAGATATCTGGTAATCTGTAAATTGATTATGTTCTTGTTGTTCCCTCTCTTGCCTATAACTTTCTATTTGTTAGTCAGATAACTGCAGCGCTTGAATGTTCTATTATTTTCTATCCAGATTTTTGTATCTTTCAGGATCTTGTGACTAGAAAAATTATGGGTTATGGTGTTCGAAGGAGGAAGTTATATTATCTTGATTTGACAAGCAGTAGAGCACAACAATTGAAATCATCGGAACAAGCGAATAATACCACCAGTTTGGATAAAGCTAAGGAAGATGTGTGGTTATGGCACCATCATCTTGGACATTTGAATTTTCAATATTTGCAGAAGCTTCAACCTCAACTTTTTTCACATGTTAATACCTCAAAATTTCAGTGTGAAACATGTAAATTTGCCAAGAGTCACCGTAGTACTCATTCGCCAAGTTTATTCAAATGTTCTGTCCCTTTTATGAAAGTTCACTCTGATATTTGGGGTCCTGCACAAGTTTCTACCAGCTCTAGCTTTTGGTATTTTGTTACTTTTATTGATGAATGTAGTAGGATGACTTGCTCCTTAATGAATCACAAAAATGAAGTGTATTCCAGATTCACTGAATTTCATACGATGGTGGCAACCCAGTATTAACAGTAAATTCGGGTATTTCAATCCGACAATGGTAGTGAATATGTAAATGGTGAGATGTATGCATTCTTGATCTCTCATGGAATCCGACACCAGACTTCAATTGCGTATACTTCTCAACAAAATGAATTAGCTGAAATGAAGAATATACAAATAATGGCATTTGTTCGGGCCTCTCTCTTTGGCATGAATCTGAAACCAAACTTGTGGGGAGAAGATGTTTGTTCTACTGCATACTTGATCAATCGCACTCCTTCCTGTGTGATTGAGTTTCAAAATCCTTATCAGAAGTTGCATCAGTTGCTGAATGTGTCATCCTTGTCGAATTTGGAGCCAAGAGTTTTTGGGTGTACTGTGTATGTTCAAATCAACAAATAACTGAGAGGCAAGCTTGATCCATGTGCTGTGAAGTGTATTTTTGTTGGGTATGCTGACTTCCAAAAAGGTTATCGTTGTTATGACCCACACCATAACAAGATGCATGTTTCATTGGATGTCTCCTTTCATGAATTTGAACCATATTACTCAAGGGGAGCTTCAGAGTTTTCTCTTCAGGGGGAGAGAAATATATGTGAAGGAAATCCTCAATACATACCGGAATTTGAAGAATTGGAGAAGTTGAAAAGAAGCTTTAAAGTTGCTGGAAATTCAAGAAATTCAAAAGATGACCCGAGAGCCTCCTTCGATGGATCGAAGGAAACTCTCGATCCATCTAAAACTGGAGATGAGATGAACCAGGGAACACCCTTCGATCCATCAAAGGGTATTCTCGATGCATCGAAGCTTTCACCTGAAATGGACCAGAGAGACACCTTCGATGGATCGAAGGATATTTTCGATCCATCAAAGACTGGACCTGAAGCTGGAGCGTCACAAGCAGTTCAACCTTCTTTTGAAGCTGTATCTCATGAAGTCCACCTTTCTACTCCATCAACTAAAGAATATTCTCAGAATGTCTCACATGAGGTATGTACTAATAACATTGAATCAGGCACTGTAGAGGTTGCTCCAAGGAGATCTTAACTAGAAACAAAGGGGGTTCCAAAGAAGCAATATGAGCCAACTATGGAAGCCAAAGCCAAATATCATATTGCTGGCTTTGTATCTCACCATAGGTTGTCTAGAGTATATGCACTTGTTGTTAGTCAATTATCTACAATATCTATTCCCAGTAATGTAAAGAATGCCTTGGCGGATCCAAAATGGAATTAGGCTATGAATGAAGAGCTGAATGCTTTACAAAAGAATGGAACGTAGGAGCTTGTTCCTGCCCCTCTTAGAAAGAAGATAGTTGGATGTAAATGGGTATATGCAGTGAAGCTAAAGGCAGATGAAAACATTAATCGGTATAAAGCTCGTCCAGTTGCAAAAGGCTACACTCAACGATATGGAGTAGATTATCAAGAGACATTCGCCCAAGTAGCAAAGATCAGCACTGTACCCATTCTCATAACTTTAGCAGCTAGACACGATTGGCCATTGCACCAATTCGGTGTGAAGAATGTTTCATGAATAGAGATTTAGAGGAAGAGGTGTGCATGGATTTTTCTCTATATGTTAACTGTAAGCTATGTGACATTGAGAAAGTTAGCAGATTGAAGAAATCATTGTATGGATTGAAGCAATCTCCTAGAACTTGGTTTGAGAGATTTTCTGGAGCCATGAAGAAGTTTGGATATCGACAGAGCAGCTCTTATCATACATTGTTCATTAAACGCAAGGGTGGTAAGATTACTGCATTGATTGTATATGTGGATGATATGGTTGTTATAGATGACGATCTTGTTGAGATGGAAGATTTGAAGAAGCGTTTGTCCCAAGAGTTTGAGATGAAAGACTTGGGTCTATTGAAGTATTTATTGTGGATTGAAGTTGCAAGATCAAATATGGGAATCTCATTGTTACAATGAAAGTATGTACTTGATCTTCTTACGAAGACAGGAATGTTGGGTTGTAAATCTGCTCATACGCCCATTGAGATGAATCACAAGCTGGAATTGTGTCCTAGAAAGGTTCCAACAAACAAAGGCAGATATCAAAGAATAGTATGGAGGTTAATCTATTTGTCACACACTCGTCTTGATATTGCGTATACTGTAAGTGTTGTCTGTCAGTTCATGCATGATCCTAGTGAAGAGCATATGGAAGTTGTGATGCGAATACTCAGGTACTTGAAGTCTCACCTGAATAAGGTCTATTGTTTTTCAAGGATGGTGAGTTTAGTGTCACAAGATATTCTGATGCAGATTGAGCTGGTGATAAAACAGATAGGGCGTCTACATGTGGGTACTTCACATTTATTGGTGAAAGTTTAGTAACTTGGCGCAATAAGAAGCAGAATGTGATTGCCCGTTCAATGCTGAAGCTGAATACCAAGGAATGACAAATGAAGTGTGTGAACTTCTGTGGATTCAAAATGTATTAAAGGAGCTAGGATTCAAGCTCCATAAGGCCATAGATTTACATTATGACAATACTGCTGTAATTGAGGTTGCTCATAATCCTGTACAGCATGATCGCACTAAGCATGTGGAGATACATAAACATTTCATCAGGGATCACCTTGATAAGAAGAATATAAGTTTTCCTTTTGTCACGTCTGAGGAGCAGTTGACGAATGTACTCATTAAAGGTTTGTCACACCATGCATTTGCTAGATGGATTGACAAGGTGGACATGATTGACATCTATGCACCAACTTGAGGGGGAGTGTTGGAAAATATTATTGTGAATATTCTTTTGTAATTAGAATTAAAGTTGTATAAATGTGATTGGAATATAAATATCATTTCTTATTAGGATACCACTTGTACATCTTTATTAACCCAAAATTTGGGATAAATAAATTATTGAATTCTCCCTGAAACCTTTTTCTACTTCTCTTTCCTTCTCTCTCTCTCGTTTATATGGAATGATGATGAGATCAAATTGGAGGAGATATCAAACAAGTTCTAGATGATTTAGATGCTCACTAGACGCTAGAAGAAATATATTGGCATCAACGCTAAAGAGTTCACTAGCTCAAGAAGGGAGATTTAAATACAACCTTCTTCCACCACACTACTTTGCAGTATAGGCAATTTAACCAAATCGTGAAGATTAAATAAACGGAAGGTCACTACCTTCAGGAACCCCATGCAATACATTCTCACCTCACTCAATTCTATCAGGATCTCTTTCAAGCAGAAAACACAACATTACCGGATGTTGTACTTTCTTTTCTTGACCCGTGCATTTCTGTTGAGATGAATGCCAAATTGTTACAGCCCATTAAGCTTGAAGAAGTCAAGGATGCTGTTTTTGATCTCAGAATGTCCAAGGCACCTGGACCTGATGGGTTTTCAGGTGCATTTTATAGAGCTTATCGGAACCTATTGAATCCTTTGATATGGCAAGCTACATCGGAGATCTTTCAATCTTCATCGGATCTGGATGAGTTGAACTACACCTTCATTACATCTCGAGGGTAGATAATCCGCAGAATGCCACTCAACTTCGTCCAATAGGTTTGTGCAATTTCTCATTTAAGATTTTCTCAAGAATTCTAGTTAACAGGCTTCGTACTATTATGCCTTCGTGTATCATAGACAATCAAGCAACGTTTATTGAGGGACGCCAAATTCAAGATAATATTATTTTGGCTCATGAAACTTTTTATCATCTCCGTCAGCGCAGATCAGGAACTAATGAAGCCTTTGCACTCAAGTTAGACATGAACAAGGCGTATGATAGAGTATAACGGAATTTCCTGCAAGCAGTAATGATAAAATTAGGTTTTCATCCAAAATTTGTCAGAATTATAATGAGATGCATAACCTCGGTTTCATTCTCTATCCTCCTTGATGGAAATCCTGGTTCTCGTTTGTATCCATCTCGAGGGCTGAGGCAGGGAGATCCGCTGTCTCCATTCTTATTCCTATTGGTTAATGATGTCTTGTCAAATATTTTGGTGAAGCTCATGTCAGTCAATATACTGCGAGCAGTTACAATCTCAACATTGAGCCCTCCAGTTAGTCACTTGTTTTTTGCTGACGACTCATTGTTTTTCTTGGAAGCTGAGTTGGAAAACTGCGAAATTCTTTCGGATGTCATTCAACACAATTGTCAGGCCTTAGGGCAACACATAAATCATCGTAAATCGTTATTATACTTCTCTCCAAATACAAGACCAGAGATTGTCAACTTTCTTACTTTTGTCATGAACATAAAAAGTGAGTCAGATCTAGGCAAGTATCTTGGACTTCTAGTATTATGGCCACGTTCTAAAGTGTCAGCTTAAGGATAAGGTTGATCATAAGTGTAAGAGTTGGAAGAAGAAGTTGCTCTCCCCAGCTGGAAAAGAAGTTTTAATTAAAGTAGTTGCAAAAGCTATCCCTGCATATTCTATGCAATGCTTCCTGTACCCTAAAAGCCTTTGTAACCAGCTTATGTCGTCCATTTTGAATTTTTGGTGGTCTAATTCGTCAACGTCTGGTATAAATTATCGAAGTTTACATGTGTTGCAGAATTCAAAGAAGGAAGGAGGTCTGAGATTTCGCGATCTTAGGAAGTTCAACAAGGCATTATTGGCAAAGCAAGTATCTCATATAATTAGTCGTCCTCAATCCTTGCTTTCAATAATAATCAAAGGAAAATATTTTCCAAATTCGTCCATTTGGCATGCGTCGCGTACTTCGACTCCGTCCTAGTTTTGGTCCAGTATTAAGGTGGTACTACCTTTGGTTCAGCCTGGTTTTATGGCATAAGTAGAGAATGGTCAATTGATAGATGTGTGGCGGGATAACTGAATACCAAATTTTCATGCACGCAATTTGTGTCACTATCAATCGCAACCACCTTTGTATGTTCATCAATTGATCAATTTTACAAACCAATAGTGGAACATTTTCAGGTTAGTAGATGTACTGAATCCCATGGAGAAGCAAGCAATTATGGCCATACCTTTGAACTCGTTGCATTTACCTGATCGATTTGTCTGGACTCAAGCTAAATCTGGTCATTTTACAGTTAGATCGGGGTATAAATTTTTGAGGAAATTTTGCGATACTTCATTGGTGTCTTTTAATCCATCGACATTATACATTATTCCAAAGGCTCTTTGGAAATGGATTTGGTCTATCTAAAGTCTGCCAAAAATTAAATATTTCTGGTGGCGAGCAATCCATAATGCTTTACCCGTGTACGATAATCTATTTCAACGTCACCTTCGTAAGGAACCTACTTGTGGAATATGTCACCAAGCCCCTGAGACAGTCGAGCATTGTTTGTTTCTATGTCCATAGGCCAGAGGAGTATGGTTTCTTCATCCTTTGGGATTCAAGATGCATCATGCCTCAGTGGTTTCTCTCCCTAAATAGGTTGAACAACGTATCTCTGATTTTCATGATCAAGGTGATGATGGTTTCCGTATATTTACATGCGCTTTATTTATAGTCTGGCATATTTGGAAAGGAAGATACAGAGCTATATACGACAATTCATCACTACAGTTAGATCTCACCGCTCAGCTAGCGCATAATGCAACGGAGAAATTTTTAAATATTCAGAGCCATGACAAGCATAGGAAAAAAAACATAATCCACCACAGCAGGCAACTCGTTGGAATCATCCACCAATGGGAGAGGTTAAGATCAACACAGATGCAACTTGGAACTCTATGAGCTTGAGCACTAGATTAGCAACAGTAGCAAGAGATCATGAAGGTAAATGTATTCATGAAAATGTACAAACTGGTTTAGCCCTCTCGGCAGGAGCGGCGGAAGCACAAGGGATTTTATTAGGGTTGGATTCGCCAAGGAAATGGGTATTTCAACTGTTCAGTTTGAGAATAATTGTCAACGTTTGATTAATGCTCTAATGTCTAATTATGTGAAAGATCTAGATTAGACGTCATTCTCCTGGTTCGGTCTGATTAAGGCGAAACAAGCTTGTTTCGAAAAAGTTAACTGACTTTGGACCAGTAGGACAACAAATGTAGTCGCAGATCACATTACTGCAAATGCGTCGAGTTTGACGTTGACCCCAAACTGTTTCAGGAATCCACCGGCAAGTTTGAAGACTCTTCTTAATTTAGATGCTTCATTTCTTCTTTAGTTTATTGTTTTTGTACCGGTTACATTTGTCAAAAAAAAAAAAATCGGAGGAGATATGCAATTAATCTCCAAAAAAATAAAAAATCGGAGGAGATATGCAAGATGGACTCGATCGAAGCAGCAGCAACATGCAACGTACAAGACGTACTCATCAGCCACCGTCCACGTGTGATCGAAGTGATGGAGTAAGCTAGCTAGCTAGATGCAGCATGCATCACAATCCAACAGTTATGCATGCATGCCCGTGACCTAGCTTAGCTCATTCGATCGCGTACTTAAAATTAAGCTTTGAGCTTATTAGGTGGTGCCTGGATTGGCAACGGTAAAAATACATGTGGGGAGAAAAGAAAGACCGAAAGAGAATCCAAAGCCAAAGGCGCACGGTAAGCTAGCTAGTTTCAAGTTTGCGCCTCTCAGAAGGCTGTGCGTGCGTGCGTGCGTGTCATCCACCACGTGCATGCATTCAGTTCCTATATTTTCTGCAACTAAATTTGTCTACCCAGTACCCCTGCATTGCGCACACACATATATATATATACAGTCCTTCTCAAATGCGGACGTCCGCACCATGAACAGTACGTACGGATTTGGCTTTTTCGGCCACTTCCCGGTCGAATTTGGGTAAACTTCCTTCTAGACATATGTACATACACCTGTGTAGATCATTTGTATAGAAGAAACTTTTGGCTAATTCGATCTCTAAGACCCTCAAAATCGCGTTTCAAAAAAACTGGACATAAATCGGTCCGGTTTATGTCCAGTTTTTTTGAAACGCGATTTTGAGGGCCTTAGAGATCGAATTAGCCAAAAGTTTCTTCTAGACAAATGATCTACACAGGTGTATGTACATATGTCTAGAAGGAAGTTTACCCAAATTCGGCCGGAAAGTGGCCGGAAAAGGCAAATCCGCACGGTGAACAGTGAATACGGACGTCCGTATTTGAAACAGACCTTATATATATATACGGTCTGTTTCAAATACGTATATATATATACGGTCTGTTTCAAATACGGACGTCCGTATTCACTGTTCACCGTGCGGATTTGCCTTTTCCGGCCACTTCCCGGCCGAATTTGGATAAACTTCCTTCTAGACATATGTACATACACCTGTGTAGATCATTTGTCTAGAAGAAACTTTTGGCTAATTCGATCTCTAAGGCCCTCAAAATCGCGTTTCAAAAAAACTGGACATAAACCGGACCGATTTATGTCCAGTTTTTTTGAAACGCGATTTTGAGGGCCTTAGAGATCGAATTAGCCAAAAGTTTCTTCTAGACAAATGATCCTCACAGGTGTATGTACATATGTCTAGAAGGAAGTTTACCCAAATTCGACCGGGAAGTGGCCGGAAAAGGGACGTCCGTACGTACTGTTCACCGTACGGACGTCCGTATTTGAAACAGATTGTATATATATATATATATAGGTTCATTTATCACGAGTTCGACTCACTGCCTAGATATTTAACTAGATAATAATACTAATCTCTATAATTTGGGTCATAATTATTGTTATATATATGATTGAGAACTATTAATTAAGCGTGTTGGAAGGACTTGCCATTATATATATATATATATATTGTTGGCCAGCTGCATCGACTATTTAATCTAGCTTATCATCAACTATATGTGTGTGTATATATATATATCACTTGAAATGTTGCATGACCAGCTGTGTCTTGATTCTATTTGATCAAACATTGTGTTACATTACATAAATATGTATCTAACCACGCACTTTAAAGATTTCATACTTTTCCCTTCAAAAGTAGCTTTCCTAGCTATCAATTATGGGAATTTCTTATAGATTAGTCATATGTCAAAAAGAAAACATTTATACCCAAACTACGATGAGTGACATCGTGGAGGAAAAAAAGATTCAATCAAAAGCTACTTTCTTTTGTTATGTGCTTATTCCTTGGCTTTTGCCCATGTTCTTCTTCACTAGTAAATTGCGGCACACACTTATCAATTAGCAGTGAGATTCCTGTAGCTAGTATTTTTACAAATTAGAATCGAAGGGAAACGAACCATGTGAATGTACGTACGTTTGTTATAACTTCTATACCTTCAAAGAATCCAAAAATAAGATCATTGTACGTCATCGTATAGAAGAGTATAGAATAGGCCGGAGGTGTGTCTTGTAGCAACTTTGTCAAGGAGCTCGCCATGCATGAAAGATTCGATCATAGAATTGAATCATGTGAAGAGCTAGCTAGGGTTTCGGCTAGCTATTCGATCGTCAGATCCACATAAAGTAGAAGCCAAAATGGCTTAAATGCCTTCGATTTGGAGGTTAGTCTTCATCTAGCTCGTCACAGACAAAATTAGGTTCATGGGGGGAGGGATACAATGGAATCCAAAAACACACATCTACATACTTAGACATGTAATATTCCTCGATTTAATTAGTGTAATACAAATTAAAATGCATGCATGCTTCAATATAATTATATATATGCTGCTGTCCACTTGACCTTTATGCCAAATTGTTGTAGACAAATTTACCAATCCCACGTCCCTGATAACCAAGAAGCTGTCGGCGCAGCCGGCCAAGTTAATAAGAATACACGGCAATATAGACTAGTAGTGTAGACAATTAACGAGGTCATTTGTAAGCTAGAAGCAAGATTCTCTTATAATAAAATTCAACTACGAGGTTTGTCTATGAAAAACTAAGAACGCATTATCTATTATTTGACTCATGTAAAGACAAATCAGAAATTCTATTAATTATGCAAGATCGATTTAGATATCCAAGGTCACATAACTTATTTATATTTTTCGAGAGTTCTTATCCAACAGTCACTTGAAGCTTCAAAAATAAAAAATTACCCAAAAGTCATCTAAATTGTGTTCTTGGGTCAATTAACACACAAATATATGCCTCTAATTTTCAATTGTAACCATATACATATACTTTACTCAATATCTAATTCAAGTAGAAGATCAACAATGTTTCATGCACTTAATTAGTGTCTATTTTCATTTCTCTGTCGATGATCTAATTAAAACGAAATAAGTAATGTCGTGGGACTCGACCAGACAAAGAAATATAATCAGACACACAAGTCCATAGACACGCATGTGAAGTTTCGTAGTAGAGGACAAATGAAAATGTTTACAAATCGATATGGTCTATCAATTTCATCCTCGATCGGCTGCGCCCACAAGTTTCTAATTAACTTGCATGTCTGCCAATTACTTAATTACCTTGTTCATTTGGATCGATCTGGTGTAACACACCCTTCAAAACTTTTTCATCTATAACTCTACAACCAATTTATTAGCCATGCATCGTTCAATATATAGTTCTTACCTCAATATCCAAGTACGTATGTGTCCGTACGTTCCTCTCATCATATCTACGCAACTATGACGTAATTTACATGTATGCAACGTTACACACATGCACCATCGATCAGTATTAACAGCGCACCGACGAAACGAAGAAGTTAGTATAGTAAATTAACAGCTTGTCCCACATTATATATGCTTCTTGTTTCTGTGATTCTGTGATGTATATGCAAAGCACCAACTGCCTTCAAAAACATAACGACAATGGTCGCTCGATCATGTATAATCGATCGATATATCTGTGGTTCTGGTGCTGCTTCCATCTATTAATTGTATATCTTCGACGTCTTCGATCGATTGGTACATGCAGTTCATATTATTGATCCAAACAAAACAAAACAAAACATCACAACATATCATATCGATCTATCAATCTGTTTATGTGGGATCGGAAACTGATGGTTTCAATTTGCTAGCTTAGAGTATATATCTCCGATGAAACTTTTTATTACAACTCCTCAGCCAAATTATAAAAAGAAAAATTATATTTTTTCACTCTATTCACGCTCTCTATCTCCTTCCTAATTAAGATATGAAGTATGTTAAGAGCTCATAAATCTGAGAAGGAGAAAATATTTCCTAGGTTTCTAGTGTATTAATTAAAACTTATCTTCTCTGCTAAAGCTATATATATACCACGCTTTAATTTGGAAGATTGATTATGGAATATACACGACGTACGTACGTACAGAAAGAATCTTACTAATTAAACAATCTTGGAGACTTGGACTAGTTCTTGTGACCAAATTATTAGGTTGATAAAACAGATAGCTATATAGCACTATCATTGGTAGTTGGTGGATCATTGACTATATATATCAATAGATAGATATGTATGTCGACCTTACATCGATCGATCACAAATGTTTGCATCAATGCATGTAGGTGATTGGTATGAATCAAATTACCAAACAAATTAAGACGGCCATTTACTTTAGGCTTGATCTTTCTTAGCAAAGAAATTTAGAGATGGATGACTAGATCGAGAAGAGAGACAACCCGACACTAGTGACACCACCGGTAACCGTGGTCAGCCAGATCAAATTGTTACTTGGGTTAATTATAGTCGACAGTGTGTTGTGCATCGCACAATTTTTTTGTTTTATTTTATTTTATTTGTAAGTTTTTGTGATTTCACCATATATATAATTAAACTTTAACATACTAGATTGATAAAGAAAAAAATATTTACACAAACTATAACTCATCAAAGTTCTAAACTTTTAACATGAAAGAATTAGATAGAGTAAAACAAACACAAAAAACAAGATTAAAATTAAGAATTGATGTTATAGACACACATTGAATCATTGAATTTGTGCAAAGATCATGTAGTACATGTCATTGAGAAAAACTAAATAGGTCGTGACTTTGAGAAAATAATGTTACAAAAGCAGAAATAAAAGGAAAAAAATTCTTGTGTAAACTATTTTTTTTTACATGATCGAAGTATGTTTTTTTTTACCTCTCAAATCTCACCTGAACTTAAGCCTTAAGCGTGGGCTAGCTCCGACAGTGGACACCACAAACCCACCAAATGAAAGGAATTTGGAAAGTTTATAGGGGTGAAATTGGCAATGGAAAGCCATCAATTATGAGTCAATGTCTAAACAATAACAAAGGAGATCGATAGATAAAAGGACTCAAAATGAGAGAGGGGACAAGTATATACAATTGCGCATTGCCTTTTCTTTTCTAATGGGGTATTGCATATAGAAGTCACAAGATTAATTGAGAGGGGGCCATCATATCCATCGGATTAAAAGGCCCTAGCTATCTTTCCTTGACCTTTTTACATCTTCATGATTGTGCTCTCGAAGCTAAGTGTAGCACACACCCTTAAAAGCTTGAGAGAGCTGTTTACCTTAGTAATGGAGGAGATTGGAGAGACACAGGGAGGCCAAGAATCAAAAGGCAAAAAACCCCACATGCATGCAAGCAGGAGTTAATACTATTAGGACCGTGATTGGTGCATAATGCCATTGTCAGCCAGCTATCTCAAGCTAGCTTGTTTCCTTTTTTCCATACTGTTCCAAAAGCACAGCCTGCACAATAATTCCATACCTAGCTATAGATGTATGCACTACATCAGAGTTAATCTAGTAAGGACGCCAGTACGGTATGATAGTAAAGATTTGATTATTTTGACAATCTCATATTTAATTTCAATAATTTAAACTATTGATATTATAGATACCCCTCTAAGGAGTAAACCTGTAAAATTTTAACCAATTTAGTAATCGCTTAGTAATTTAAAATGGTGAAACATTTCAAACAAATAAAGAACATTGGATAAATGTTGACGATATATAAATGATGAATCAAATGGTCAAACGATTTCCAATTGAACTCACATTTTTTTGGTGACTTAGTTGACTAATCTATAATATAAGTGACATTGATTGTCAAGATTTGATGTTTATGTGAGGTAAAGCTGAAAAATTCCCACGTGCGGAAGTCTTAGCTGAAAATGACTGGACTATATATCCATTATTTGGTGAGCTAGCTGTTATAGCCCGCCAATTTTCCAACCGTTTCTTTGAGCCTTTGCAAGGCAAGCATAGCTCAAGGAAGATTTTGGAGCATTCCGTAAGCATCCGAAATGTCATAGAAGCCTGCGGAACAATACGGAAGGTTGCGGGAGTCTCCAGAATGTTTGAGAGGCAGCCGGATAACTCGAGAACTCTCTAGAGTCCTAGTGAGGTTCAAGGCTCAAGAGTACTCCGGAAGTGCCTAGAACTATCAAGGTAGTACTTAGACTTGTATAGATTTCTCTAGGACTTTCTACACATGTACATACCTAGAATAGTCTAGAATACTTAGACATGGAGGAGGAGGCTATAAATAGGGAACCATCTCTCCCATTTGACGCATCTAGGCAGCAAGCAATCAAGCACCCTTGTAAAAGCTTTCTTTCAGCAATACAAGTTATTACTTGCAAAGTTCTTCTCCCTTCAAACTTTCAGTTGTTCTAGCCAAGCATCGCGAGAATTAGGCTGACTTAGCATACAGGAAGTGCTAAGGCCGCACGAGTGCTAGCTGAAAAATGAGCTTGTGACAGTTGGTATCAAAGCCGAAGTTCCTTCGGAGCCTCATTCAACGATGGTGAAGCAAACAGCCAGCAAAGCTGCGTCGCTTGATATCGCCAAAGGTGCATCGGTGTCCAGCCCTTCCGATGTGGTGACGCACGAGGAAGTTCGCGAAGAGCTTGCTAACCCAAAGAGGTCTACAAAGGACATGCTTTCTTCTCTCGACTCACGCCTGGCTCAGGTAGAGGAGGCCGTGAGTGGCATGGGAGCCCAGGTGGACGACCTAAGCCAAAAAGTGGAGGGCTTAGAGTCGGAGGATGCCGCCATCCATACTGCGATCAAGGGAATGCTAGTCCAATTTGAGGAAACCTTACGGGGCGAGATGGGCAAAAGATTCTCGAGGAGTTCATGGGGGAACTCGCAAAGATGCGTTAAGTCCACGAGAAGGAGTCAAACAGCACGCTTGCTCGCATGAAGGAGATGCATGGGGACTTGACCTTATGCAAGCGCGCATTGGCATCGACAGGGACAATCACCAGCGGGTCGATGGAGGCTAAACGCATCGACGTGCCAAAATCGAAGAGTTTCGGAGGTTTGTGCAATGCTCGTGAAGTTGATAACTTCTTATGGGGCCTAGACCAATACTTTGGAGCCGTAGGCATCACCGAGGAAGACGCCAAGATTAAGACAACGGCTCTCTACCTCACTGATACAACCATGTTATGGTGGAGGCGAAGGCAAGGAGATATCGAAAAAGGTACGTGCACCATCTCTACCTTTGATGACTTTACAAAGGAACTTAAGAGACAATTTTATCCCGAGAATGCCGAAGATGAGGCAAGAGCCCGTTTACGAAGGCTCAAGCACTCAGGTTCTATCCGCGATTATATCAAGGAATTTACGAACTTAGTACTTGAGATTTCTGATTTGCCCGACAATGATGCTCTTTTCAACTTCATGGATGGACTCCATCCTTGGGCCAAGACCGAGCTAAGGCAGAGGGGAGTGTAAGACCTTGCCACCGCTATAGCTATGGCCGAGAGCCTAATAAACTACACCAACCCAAGGGAGCCAGCCAACGCAAGGGAAATAAGGAGTATCCAAGCCACATGTGGGGGAGACCGAGGCCAGCGCAAGGGTGAGTTTCACCAGGACAACCAGCCACGGAGTAGAGACAAGGGCAAACAGAAGGATACAAAAGGCTCAGGGAAGCCCAACAACAACAAGTGTTTCCTTTGCGAAGGACCACACTGGGCTCGAGACTGCCCACATCGGAGGACATTAAGTGCATTCTTAGGGAGCCGTCAGGGTGAGACAGAGGCCGAGGGGGCCAACGGTGGTGCACATATAAGGTCTATGCAGCTGCTCAATGGGATCCAATCAACACCAAGAGTCCAAGCCAAAGGGTTACTCTTTGTCGACATCAATATCGGTGGGAAGCCAACGATAACGATGCTCGATACGGGGGCAACTCACAACTTCATCGCCATCGAAAAAACACAAAGGCTGGGACTTAGAGGCAGCAATGGAGGGGGCTCCATCAAATCGGTAAACTCACCAGCTAGACCCATTCATGGCGTCCTTCGAGGAGTCAAGACCAGCGTAGGAGCATGGTGTGGGAACTTGGACTTCTCGATTGTTCCAATGGATGACTTCAAAGTCGTTCTAGGGTTGGAGTTCCACGATCAAGTCAAGGCATTCTTGATGCCATTCGCCAACAACATGTGCATCATGGATGGTGACAAAGCATGTGTGGTGCCAACAAACAGAGGCACCAAACAAGACGTGAAAGTATTGTTAGCATTGCAGTTCAAGAAAGGCATCAAGAGGGACGAGGTGAGCTATTTGGCTACGATCAAAAAGTTTGACGACGAAGAGCCAAAGCCCCACGACAACATGCCCAAGGAGGTAGCGGCAGTTCTCAAGGAGTTCGAAGATGTTTCACTATCCGAGCTGCCAAAGAGTCTACCACCAAGGAGGGAAGTAGACCATCAGATCGAGATGGAACCAGGGGCCAAACCACCAACCATGGATGCCTACTGTATGGCACCTCCCGAGCTAGCAGAGTTGAGGAAGCAACTAAAGGAGCTTTTGGATGCCGGGTTCATTCGACCATCAAAAGCCCCACTTGGTGCCCCAGTTTTATTTCAAAAGAAGAAGGATGGGTTTCTTCGCAGGTGCATCGACTACCGGGCACTCAACAAGATCACGGTAAAAAACAAATACCCCATCCCTCTCATTTCCGATCTTTTCGACCAGCTAGGAAATGCCCGTTATTTCTCCAAGTTAGACCTACGATCGGGTTACTATCAAGTGCGCATAGCCGAAGGAGACGAACCGAAGACCGCATGTGTTACCAGGTACGGTTCTTATGAGTTCATGGTTATGCCCTTTGGTCTAACCAATGCGCCGACAACATTTTGTACCTTGATGAACAAGTTGTTCCAACCCTACCTCAACCAGTTCGTAGTCGTCTACTTAGACGACATTGTGGTGTATAGCAAGACCTTGGAGGAGCACGTAGAGCACTTGAGGGAGGTGTTCAAGGTGCTACGGAACAACAAGCTATACATCAAGAAGGAGAAGTGCTCCTTTGCTAAGCAGGAGGTGCTATTCTTGGGGCACAAAATCAAGGACGGAAAGCTTATGATGGAGGACTGCAAGGTGCACTCCATCCAAGCTTGGGAGCCACCCACCAAGGTACACGAGTTGAGATCTTTCCTTGGGTTAGTTAATTATTACCGCTGCTTTATTAAGGGATATTCGGCGAGGGCTTCCCCACTTACCGACCTTCTCAAGAAAACCAAGGCATGTGAATGGACATCAGAATGTCAAGAGGCCTTTGAAGACCTAAAGAAGGCAGTTTGCGAGGAGCCCGTGCTCAGCCTACCCGACCACACCAAGCCATATGAAGTACACACCGATGCTTCTGACTTTGCTATATGTGGTGTACTCATGCAAGAAGGGCATCTGATTGCTTACGAGAGTCGGAAGCTCAACGAAACAGAGAGGCGCTACACCGTACAAGAGAAAGAGATGACAACCATCATCCATTGCCTTAGAGTATGGCGACACTACTTGCTCGAGACGAAGTTCACAATCATGACCGACAATGTCGCAACCAGCTACTTTCAGACACAAAAGAAGCTGAGTCTGAAGCAAGCAAGATGGCAAGACTTGCTAGCTGAATTCGACTATGTCATGGAGTATAAGCCAGGAAGAGCCAATGTGGTAGCTGACGCCTTAAGCCGAAAGGCGGAGTTTGCAAGCATCTCGCAAGCTACTAGCCCACTGTTACGCCGAATCAAGGAGGGACTCGAGGCAGATCTGCAAGCGCAGACCATCATTGTCTTGGCCAGAGAAGGCAAGACGCGGAGGTTTTGGTTAGACGAAGATCTTCTCTACACCAAAGGACACCGCATCTATGTACCGAGGTGGGACAACTTAAGAAGATAACTGATTAAGGAATGTCATGATTCCTTATGGGCCGACCATCCAGGTATGCGATGCACACTTGCACTCCTACAGCCTTGGATGCGAGACGGGGTCGAAGAGTACGTGAGGACATGTCTTGTTTGCCAACAAGACAAGGTGGTACAACAGCAGCTAGGGGGCTTGCTGGACCCCTTACCCATCCCAGAGAGACCATGGGAGAGCGTCTCTATGGACTTCATCACTTGCCTACCAAAGTTCGAGGGGTTCAGAAGCATAATAGTTGTGGTAGACAGGTTTAGCAAGTATGCCACCTTCATGGCCGCATCGGTAGGTTGCACCGCAGAGGAGACAGCGAGGTTGTTTCTCCGCAATGAGGTAAAACTTTGGGGCGTTCCAAAGAACATTGTCAGCGACCGAGACCCACGCTTCACAAGGAGATTTTGGACGGAGCTGTTCAAGATGTTAGGGTCAGATTTGAACTTTTCGACAAGCTTCCATCCACAAAGCAACGGTCAAACGGAGCACATCAATGCTCTTTTGGAGTTGTACTTGCGGTAGTATGTTAGTGCCAACCAAAAGGACTGGGCCAAGCTTCTTAATGTGGCACAGTTTTCATACAACTCGCAGCAAAGCGAGGCCACCAACAAGAGTCCTTTTGAGATCGTGATGGGATAGCAACCAACAACTCCTCTATCCCTTGCCACTCGATACGAAGGGAAGAGTCCAGCCGCGTTCAAATTCGCCAAGTCCTGGCATGAGCAAATGGAGTTAGCACGAGCATCGCTGCATAAGGCTGCCATAAGGATGAAGAAATGGGCCGACAAGAAGAGGAGGCATGTGGAGTACAAGGAATGAGACATTGTCCTTGTGAAACTTTTGCCACAGCAATTCAAACCCTTTAGAAAGGTGCACAAGGGTTTAATACACAAATATGAGGGGCCGTTCGAGGTGATCGAACGCGTAGGCAAAGTTTCATACAAGCTCCTCTTGCCGCCCAAGTTGAAGATTCATCCGGTCTTTCACGTAAGCTTGTTAAAGCCTTATAATGAAGGCATGGAAAACCTATCAAGGGGAGTATCAGATCGGGCACCAACAACGGTAGTCACTTCCTTTGACAAAGAAGTGGATGAAGTACTCACGGATATGGTCATACGACGGCGAGGCGTACCAAGTTACAAAGAGTACCTCATCAAATGGAGAGGCCTGCCCGACACAGAAGCAAGCTGGGAGTCTGAGGATGCACTTTGGCAATTCAAAGACAAAATCCAGCGCTACCACGATGAAGACATGATGAGGACATCGTGAGTTTAGGTGGGGGAGAATGTCACAGCCCGCCAATTTTTCAACCGTTTCTTTGAGCCTTTGCAAGGCAAGCATAGCTCAAGGAAGGTTTTGGAGCATTCCGTAAGCATCCGAAATGTCATAGAAGCCCGCAGAACAATACGGAAGGTTGCGGGAGTCTCCGGAATGTTTGAGAGGCAGGCGGATAACTCGAGAACTCTCTAGAGTCCTAGTAAGGTTCAAGGCTCAAGAGTACTCTGGAAGTGCCTAAAACCATCAAGGTAGTACTTAGACTTGTATAGATTTCTCTAGGACTTTCTATACATGTACATACCTAGAATAGTTTAGAACACTTAAGCATGGAGGAGGATGCTATAAATAGAGAACCACCCCTCTCATTTGAGGCATCTAGGCAGCAAGCAATCAAGCACCCTTGTAAAAGCTTTCTTTCAGCAATACAAGTTCTTACTTGCAAAGTTCTTCTCCCTTCAAACTTTCAGTTGTTCTAACCAAGCATCGCGAGAATCAGGCTGACTTAGCATACGGGAAGTGCTAAGGCCGCACGAGTGCTAGCTGAAAAATAAGCTCGTGACATAGCTGTGGCATGTAGGGAAGTTGTAAACTCAAAGCTGTAAATGTCATAGTTTCAATTCTCAAAAGCACATATAAAGGTGCGTGTGTTTGATTAGTTAAGAAAGAGAAATATGGCGAGGACTACACATGAGGTTCTTCAGTTCATGTCTCACTCTACTCTACTCCTGTCACCATGTAAGCAGGAACTTCAGTTGCTGAATGATTTCGGATTCGGCTAATTTTTTCGTAAAGACAGAAGATTGAGAGCACATGGTGCATAATAGTAAAAGAAACAACCAATATATATAGAGAGACTGTGAAGGTAATGAAGTTTGCTGAGATGTTAAATTCACAGCAACATCCTAATCATTTTGATAACTCAGTTCATGCTTTCAATTCAATCAAAACTCAAAAGTAAATCCTAATCACGGAACCATGAAGAATTCGCCAACCTTCTACTGCTTCTTTAAGGAAGGAACTGAAGCACACATTCCACCAATTTCATTAACATTACTTTCTTTCAATTCACACACACTCATAATGGCGCAGACTACATAAAATTTGTTAGAACTCTAAGTCAACTAATAGATTGAGTTTGCCTAACCAAACCGATCAAAAGAATATTCATATAATGCAGAAATCAAATTCCAAGACCAAGTGTGTGTGTGTATATCTTACAACCTGACCTGCAAAACACTCCTACTCTGCAATTGTCACCTCTGACAATGTATCATCAGAAAGAAAATGGAAAATCTTCTATTCACTTTGGTCACAGGTTTGTAAGATCAGAATTGCAGGCATATATGGCAGGAAGGAAGCCACATTTGGTTTCTCCGGCCCTCAAGAGTATTGGCTCTCATACAAATGTTTCTTTCAGGCTGCTGGACAATGGTACCTCTTGGATTACAACTGATTAGTCGACTACCCTGTTAAAAGTTGTGAGCTATGCATTTCTTAATTCTACTGCCAGATGAAAACAACAATAGATTGGAACAAAAAGAAAAAATCATCATCATGAATTAAACATCTGATCAAGCTAACAGTCTGACCATGATCATGTTTACAATCTACGAAACGTGACTCAGACATGGGATGAAGTATCCAGACAACTTTTTCATTCATGAATGAGAAGCCGGTCATACATTTTTCACAATGCGAAATTCCAGTGAGGAAGTTCGTAGCTTTTAGATCAAAATGACAATCCTTTATTCAAACTCATTAAGTAGAATCCTTGCAAAAATGAAAGCAGAAGGAACAGGTTCCCATAGATTAGAACTACAAAGAGCTAAACAAACAAGAAAAAAAAAATTACAACTCTCAAGAGATGCCATTTCCACTCTGTGATACTGTAGAACACAACACTATATCATTTCTAAATCAACCCAACTCGATGAACAATCTCAGTGACAAAGCCTTTGAGAAGAACTGTATGACGTCAATATTTTCATCATGAAAAAATTACTTTGATGTTTTAACTACGCTCTATTAATGACAGTGTTATGCAATTTGACATAAAATAAAAATGTAAATACAGATAAGCTCAATCAACTTACGCAAGTAAAAAATTATTCTGCATCATGTTAGATGCTTTAGTTAATATTACAGTAAATTCAATCTAGCTAATTCTCTGGTCTCATCAGCTAATTAACCATGCTGTTCATACACGACATAAAATTATTCTGCATCGTGTTAGATGCTTTAGTTAATATTACAGTAAATTCAATCTAGCTAATTCTCTGGTCTCATCAGCTAATTAGCCATGCTGTTCATACATGACATGGAATGAGAAAAGTAAGAGTTCTCATAGGGAGTAAGAAAATCCCAGAAATCTCAAATGAAAGACATGACTACAAAGTGCAAACTCGGTCAAAACATTATCAACCTCAGTAACAACATTTGTCAATAATAATCTGATCGACCAACATATTTGATCCATCTATGAGAGATAATTGTTGTAATACTAGCCAGCAAAACCAAGAGAGCACAAAAATGAGATAAGCACACCAAGACCATAGATGTAATCTAGTTCAGCAAACATGTCCTACGTCCACTGATCAGGAAACAGTCTAGTACTATATTTATAAAATGGGTACACACAATCTAGCAAGCTCTAACAGGCATGATGTCTTGATGATATACCAGAAAGAATAAGAAAACAAGGACTTTTCTTATCTGTCCATCTTCTTTGTCCACAACTCATTTGTCTAACCTTGAGAACGGAAATACACTTTGCTCCCAATCTCTGTGATATATCAATAAGAGCATAAAAGCCCTTCAAGAATCCTAATTTCCATATTGCAAACTTCCTAAATAACACATTGCGAAATCGTTAGCTGGCACTTTCATCTTAATGTTTCACCCACATAAATATGGCAGCCTATATTTTTAATGCTTCAAAATCTACTTTGACATTAACTATGTATTATGCATTAGCTAAATTTGCTAAAGGGTCAGTAGTGTTGACAACTAGTGCTCTAAGTACACAGAATTCACAATATCTAAGGTCCTGAGTTTTCTGATAAGAGTGACTATTCCTAGCTACCTCTTAATTCTTTAACTCAGAAGTGAAACTGAATGATTTGTACTCTGGTAAAAATTTGTAAAGTTAAAACTTTACCTCTAGACTATATACCATGAACTACTAATGAAATAGTAGCTAATAAGACATTAGCTAGGATCAAGTTAAACATAAGTGAAACTGAAATGATTTGTACTCTTGTAAAAATATGTAAAGTCTAAAACTTTACCTCTAAACTATATACCATGAACTACTAATGAAATATCAGCTAATAATACAATAGCTAGGATTATGTTAAACTACTCGGCGTTTTATCATGATAGGTTAATTATTATACCGTAAATTTCGTCTTGCACATTTGTGCGCCGCACACCATAGAACTACTCCTAAAACTTGACCTCAAAAACTATATACCATGAACTACTAATGAACATGTTTAACATGTTAATAAGACCATTAGCTAAGATCATGTTAAACATAAGTGAAACAGCTAATAATACAATAGCTAAGATCATGTTAAACTTAAGTAAATGGACTCAAACACAAACAGGCAATGCAGCAAGCACACATTACATTTGTAAAAAACTAAAAAGGTTAATGCTTTAAAACCTAACATTGACAAAGTTACATACTTTACAGTGGTTCAATCGGAGTGAGGGTGGTAGTAATAGTCATCATAATCGACGGTGGCGGAGGACTGGTATTCAGAGTCATCATCATCATCATCGGACGGTGAGGGTGAGAAGTGGTGAGGAGGAAGAGGGATACAGATGAATGACCAAACACAAAGAGCCAAACGGCCGAGCTCTTGGAGAGGGATGAAACACACAAGATCCAACACTTGCCGGCGACTCAGACGCTCCGGCAGACACGCCACGTGTTGCCAGACGTCTGCTGAAACGTGGGCTACTGATACCAAGATGAAGCTGTTGAACACCATCTCGCATCGATCGAACACGGCTTCTTCCTCTCTTTCCTTTCCTTTGTTTTGTTTCTTTCTGTATGTGTTTGCAATCTTAAACGACTTGTATAAATATATGAAAATATCTGATGTTTTTTTTGGGTAATGATGTATACAGTACGTGTTTGTTTTGTAAACACAACACAAACGTGGTTAACTTGGTCTTTGGTGAACATGACCTTTCTAAACATGACCTACATTAATTGTGCTCTATTATGAAGTGTACGTGTGATTTCATCACTATCCTTGAAATAGTGTAGCAATGTTGTCAAAGAAAACAAAGGATAGTGTAGGTTTAGTGTACATTAATAGACTGGTCACACGAATTGAGCGTTTATTTTTATTTTTTATGGTGATCAGTAGTCCATTGATGAAAATAATAGATTCACCGCATACAGACATGATCAAAAGAACTTCTTAAAGTAACAATATATTAATAAGTTTTAACAAATATCTAAAATGGCTCAACGTAATTAAGTGTAAAGCAAAACTAAAAAAAAATATCTCGAACCCCGCACCCAATTCAAATTATGCCACCTAAAGCTACATCAGCGTCATCTGCCGTCGCTCTTCTTGCTCGACCTACTCCTTTGCCAAGTGATGTTGGATCACAAACGACCTTCTTTTGAGGAGACTTAAGCTTATGAGTTCTTTTCGGACAACCAATTTCGTTCCAGAAAATCGTCCGGTCGTTAACACTGCATTATCTGGACAACCAGTCTGCTCACTCCAGATAATGCATAAGTTAACACCCCACTAAAGGCACTACTAACCATGAAGCCTGGTTCACGAGTTTCTCTTTGAAGACTAATTAAATGGGTCAGTTTTACAAAAGTCCACCTTATTTTGGACATGTTGAGCCATCCAAGGTATATTATGACTTCATACAAAAAGGCCCATAGAGTTTGGAGCAAGAGTTTAACTAGTTCACTTCTGTAACACAAAAGAAACAAATAGAAGTAAAAAAACATGGACCTTCTTCTTCTTCTTCTTCTTCTTCTTCTTCTTCTTCTTCTTCTTCTTCTTCTTCTTCTTCTTCTTCTTCTTCTTCTTCAGCTAGACTTGTCATCAGATGTTGCTCTTCAACTACTACAACTACCACTTCCAACTCCGGCGCCTGTGCCCCTAAAGCCGGCGGCGGCGGTCGCAACCGCCGCTTATCCACATCTACCTCCACCTCTGACAAAGACGCCGTTAGAGCCATTCGCTTAAACAAGGTAGAGCTCAAACTTTAACAATGTTGGGCCTCAAATTTTTGTACTTTTGGAGTTTGTTGTTGTATTAGTGTTGTTCAATTATTGATCAAGAAAGCTAAAGTTCAAGCTTTATAAATGTTGGGGTCTCAAAATTTCTTACTTTTGGAGTTGTTGATGTATTAGTGTTGTTGTTCAATGAAGCTAATTATTTACTATATAACAATCGGCAAACATACTGTTGATTTAACTGTAGATTTCCCTGTTCATAGGGGCGTTTCAGTTAACAAAATGCAAGCATGCAAAGCATGCGAAGGCTGGTGAAGAGCTCCTCCCTGTGATCTCCCTCCCTACCGATCTCACTCTCATCACGCAATAACCCAAAACATATTCAATCTCCCTTGCAAATCGAAACAAAGAACACAACCTAGAAATCGAACATATTCAATCTTCCTTGCAAATCGAAACACAAAACACAACTCAGAAATCGAGTTTGAGATTTCTGTGCCTACCGATTCCAATCTCTGCCGATCCTCATCTATTTTCGTTCCTCAATACGTGTACAGCTTCTCTCGAACTCGCCGTTTTCGCTCTCATCTCCGGAAAAGGTACCCGTTTCGCGAACGCTTATTCTTCTCTGTGTATATGAATGAATGAAACTGATGTATGTTGATTGGGTTCCTTTTCTATTTGTATTTTCTAGGGTAATCTGCTCCGTCCCTCGATTTGCTTTTGTTTTGTGTGGGTATGTTTGATTTCTATTGTGATTTCAATTTTTTTTTTGCTTCTTTCTAATATGTGTGCTGCTTTGATTCATCATATAGCATTAGTGGTGATATATTTATCCGGGATTGCTATCTATTGATAAACTACATAACATTGGTATTTCAGTTAACAAATTGTGTTAATTTTCCCAATTTCTCAAACTGGATTTCTGGGTTGTCTTCTCAAACTATATTTGAATATGTTTTGGGTTATTGTTGTGTATGTGTGATGAGATTGATATTTTCAATGTTTACACCCTTTCACAGGTCTGGAACTTGAACAAAAAGTTTACAGCCTTCAAGATTTGTACTGTTAAGGTAGACACTCTGTCATATTTTTGCATAGCACAGGGGAACATATGTTTTGGGTTGTGGTTGTGTATGTCTGATTGAGTTTTAGAATTGTTGGTGCAGGGATTTGAAATAGTATATGGACTATATATATATTTTGGTTTTTTGCCAATTCTGTCAATTGAAGTAATGAGCCTGTTTGTCAACGATTTTGTAGGACACAGAAGAAGACTGATCTGCTTATATTCTAAAAGTTTCTTTACCTTGGGTGAGTTCTTTGGTGTTTGTTCCCTGAAGTCATTTACTTATATATTCAATAGGAATGAATATGTAGTGGGACTTTTTATATGCTAATGAACAATGAATTTGACAATTGTGGAAGAAATTGTCAGTTTTGTGTGATGTGAAGACAATGCTATGATATTTTATAGAATGGTTTTGGTATGTTGGTGGAAATGAATCTTAATTTCTTCTATTCAATAAAAGGTCCAAAGTTGAATCTGAATTTTAAAACCCAAATTTCATCTGCATTTTGATTTGCATCTGCCATTTCTTGAGATATGCTGAAATATGTGTTATGCTCTATTGGAAGTGGTTACTTTCAAATATGTGAATATTTTTGTGTGCTGATTATGTTTATAATGATGGAAGAGGCTGAATTAATGGACTAGACTTTGATTTCTTTGGTCTAGGCCCTCTTTTGATCTTACTAATTGGTTTTCTATATTTGAGTTTTATTTAAATTTTTGTATTTGATTTTTTTTTGGTGTCTTATTTATGCTTAGGATTTTAGGCACAGTGATGTGGCAATTGATGTTAAGTGAGTCCTCGACTGGAGTAGAGGAGCCAAAACTCTTTTTTATGGTTTTCAAGCGCTGGGGTGCTTTAGCTTTTCTAAGTTTAGTCTGTATCTGCTCATTTTCCGTTGGAACATACATCTGACTTTTTGCTAAGTGCATTAATTAGTTTCATTTTAATATAATTTGTTGTTTGATACTACATTGTTTACCTTCAAAATATCATACTAGTATGGGGGGCTATGAGATTGATAGAACACTGATCCCCTTATATTTGCTGTTTATTTACTTTTGGTTAGGTGTTTTTTGTCTTTGTTCTTTGAATTTGTTTGGGAATTCATATGTTCGATGGGAGGGAATATATAGCAAAACCTTTTATATGCTAATGTGATGTTGATATCAACAGTGAATTTGACAGTTTTTGTGAGATAGTTTTAGAAAAAATTCAGTTTTTTTTTATGTTTATTTCTGTTGTAATCATAGTGGATATGATAATCTGGGACAATAATCATATGTTTTTTCTATGGGTTTTGTGAATAATAGATCCACAAATCTAGGGAATCTTGCTTGATCCACAAATCATTTTTTTGTGTGGATTCTATCGGTTTTTTCCTATTGTTATATTGGGTGTTTCACATTTCATTGTTTATTATGTACGAAACTTCTATTTTTTTTCTGCTAGACTTTAATTTTTAACCTGAATTTAAGAAAACCTGGAATGAATTTTGAGGTCACGAGTCTTTGTTTTGATGTGAAATGATGTGTTGTACAAAGCAAAGTTCATTCACATTGTAGGAGATCAAGTGCATTTTATGTGTACTGTGGATATACACCATGTAGAACTCACCTTTGTTATGAGAATGAGTTTATGAGATTAACGCAGATTTGGATTATGAATTTGATAGGTATGGGAACTTTGGGTAAGTGAAATTTAGATAGGTAATTATAGAATCCAAATTTGCTCTTCTTTTGTTCTAGCTTACTATACTCACGTGTGGGTCTGGGATCCCGTGATTCAGACTGTGCTATCGTGAGGGAGTCCATGAGTGACCCTGCTATATTATGATGCATGCTTTATACGTGGGTTGGAGTCAGCGTCTCCTCACGTACCATATGATTTTTATGCATTTGACTCGCATATGTTTTTATAATATATATTATTCGGCGAAAGACATTTATTTTCGTCCACTCACTCTAACGGTTTACATGTCTTTCTCCTGGGCTTTTCGGTTTCCGTGCCCAGTTTGCAGTTCAGGTTCTGGTGTTTCACGTCGTGGTTGGAGGCTAGTTGTTCGAGCTACCTGTGTTTACCAGTAGGTTTATTGTTTCGCCTACTGTTGTATATTTTGTATATATTTACACTAGAGGTCGCTCTGATACATTCTGATACATGTTTTATACGGTTTTTCTCGGATATACTATATATTACAGTTATGTTTACTGTTATTTGATATTGATATGATATTGAGAAATCCGGATGGGATTGGTGCCCACGGTTTGGCTTTTGTGGCATAGGATGAAGTGTTATTTTCCGGGTGCAGGAAATGACAATTCCGCGTTAGTAGCGTTACTCTGCCGAAATTTTAATGGTTTTTGTTGGTTCACGTTTTCAGAAGGGATCTGATTCCGGTTTAGGCAACTAAATCGGGGTTGGGTCCTTTCAAAAGCTGTTTCAAATCAAGTTTGTAAATGCTCCATTGAAAATAGTATATATGTACTTGAGTTCATTTCTTTGTATTTGATTGTATGACTGAAGTTGCTTCAAATCTAACATTCGTAGTAATTTTTCAGGAAGCTAGATAAGACAATCTCCTCATTGGAGGTTCAGTTAGCGTCAGCTAGAGCTTCCAAATCAAACAATAATGAAGGATCACCGGTTGATATAAAACTAGGAAGCAAGGAGTGCCAGAAGGTTTTCTCTGTGATGGGAATCATGACTGCCTTCAGCAGCAGAAAGCAAAGGGATTCAGTCAGGGAACATGGATGCCTAGAGGTTTGAATTAAAAACACCAATGACTATTGAATTACATCAAAATTAGTTGCTGCTATATTATATCTCTATTGTACTTCTCTAGGTGACGAGTTAAAGGAGTTGGAAACAGAGAAGGGAATTATAATGCGATTTGTTATTAGACATAGGTAAGTGAACCAGATTTTTTTCTACTTAGTTCAGAATGATAGTTGGCCAAACAGCCCAAACATAATGGTTTCGTTCTTTCTTTTTCATCCTCAGTACATTTACGGGTGGTGTTTTGGATCGTGCTATAGAGGCAGAAGATGAGCAACATAAGGATTTTTTTCGACTGGTAAGTTATCAACTACTTGCACCAAGGTAGCCTATTATATCTGATCTGTAGTTTGGAGACTCATATGAAGCGTGATGCAGATATAACTTCTTGGGAACCATTCAAAGGAACAAAATCTAAAATCCTTTGGTGGGCTTTTCGGTTCTGTATTCCTTCTTCAATTGTGCTAAACCCTAATGAATTAGCAACATCTTAAATTTGTTTTTTCCATGGGATGTGATGTGGTGTCTAACAATGTTGGGTTCCTATGGTATTGTTGGAATGGATTCTAATCTTGGTTGTTTTTTGTGCTGGGTTTCTATATATGAAGTTGAGTACATATATTAGCTAGCGTATATGCCTGCTTTGCTATCGGATCTGTGATTATATGATTTTTAGTTCGTGGAACGCTAAAATGTTGGATTTTGTATGAATGACTCTGATGAAGTTGGTGTGTGCATGGAACGCTATATGAAATGTGAAAGGGGAACTGTAAGTCTTTATGCATGGCAACGTGGATAGTGTTGATATTGAGGCAACACAAATGTACATGTATTTACTGGGTCTAGACTTATATTAGATCGGTTTTTCTCTCAAATCCGGCGAATCTCTTTCTCACTCTTTCAAATCTCTCTCGACCTTGCAATTTCCAATCTCTCTCTCATACTACCGCTCTTCTCATGTTGCCGATCCTCTACCGTTTTCGATTCCATCACTCGCGTCATATCGCCGTCAATTGCCGATCCTTTACCACTGTGTTTTGTTACTCAATTGCTTTTAGTTTTGTCTTTTCTGCTTGATCTATGTGGGACTTCTATCTATAATCATTTTGCTATTATCAATTTGTTTCTTTTGTTTTTGATGTTGATGTTGGTATGAATTTCAATTTTGTGCTTTTGAGGTTGGGTTGGAGTTTTTATCGTGTGTTTGGTGATGTTATCTGATTGGGTTTAAGCTCAAACTTCATTGATCTTCTTAGTTTTAGCTTGAAACTAACATCTGATTGGGTTGGAGTTTTTATGGAGTTTTAGCTCGAAACTAACATTACCAGCACTTCATTGGGGTTTTTATTGGGTTTAAGCTCGAGCTTCATTGATCTTATATACTAGAGTGGGCCATCGAAATAGGATTTTAGTAGCTATATAATGTCAGTTTTTATGGTGCTAAATTTGAAGGAGGAGCACTCCTACTTCTATTATATTTTTGGTGTCATTTTGTCTCAGCATTTTGATGGCATATGTGGTATGGTTATAGTCTAATAGATATTGGATTCATGAACAGAGGACCATAGCTAGAGGTAGCTAGCTATGTACACGAAGCAAAAATATTGATAAAGAGATCGGTCTATGTGTTCCCTGATATATATATGATTGATATAAGCATTGTAAAGGATTTACGGTAATAATATTTTGATGAGAAGATGAGATTTCGAGATTGTGTGACTATTTGCTTGAATTGGGTTTTGAATTCATTTATTCAAAGTTAAAATTGAATTGGCTATTAATGATTACATAAAGAAATATATACATTATTATATAGCTAGCTTGATTTGAATTCCTGTTTGTCGTTACACAAAAACATTGCCATGTGATGTATTGTTTCCGAATGATGAATGAATTTACTTTATTTTATTTTTCTAAACAGATAGTAAATTGTGGAAAAAAATTTATAAAATCCTTCAAGTTGTTAGAAGTTGAGCTTGGGAAGAATCCATTCTTCAAAGGTAAGCAGTTCAACCTGTTGGGTACCATCATCATACTCTTCTCTTTCAGACTTTGTTCATACAAGACTTGCGATGTAGGTTCTAATGATTAAAATAGAAATTTCAGTTTTTTCATAGGCTTCCATAGTAAACATTTATAGCCTTTTTCATAATTTCTGGCATGGGTTGTGATATTAGTTCCAGGAGTAGCAATTTGTTAAAATGGTGTATTATATGATGGAAGAGTTAGAATTATTCAAAAGAGATTATTTGGTCGATGGTATATTCACTTTATATAGTCTTAGACTAATCTGAATGTATTCTTATATTTTGCTTTTGTTCTTTGTAAATTACTTTTGTGGGTTTGTGTGAGTCCGAATTTTTATTCTTCATAATAGATTGATGTCAACGAGAAGGTTGAACTCATTTGTTCCTTTTGCTAATATAATTATGCTATGTTTAGGTTTAGGTTTTTTTTTTCATGTCTGCAGGCTCAAGTGTCTCATTAGAACTTTTTTTAGATAGCAGATACAAGACTTATTGAAATTGGGGTTTACATAGACTTGGTTACTGATTTTTGTTTTTATCACATTAGTAATTGAACTATGTTGGTAATCATCTTAAGAAACTGAGAAGAGAAAGTCAAGTTGGCTACTTTGTTGTATAGAAAGTTTACGGTGTTGTCACTATGTTATTTACGTAGTAATTTTTTTCTTTTCTGTTTGCAGGTTCAAGGGTTGGAACTTGATTTTTAAGCAGAACACGGCTTATTGAAATTGAGGTTTAGATACCTCTTCCTTCTCTACTATTCATTTTACTGTTCCTCTACTATTCACAATCGACATTTCACATCCCATGTCTAATTAACCCTACTTCCTCTCTTTCACTTTTCTCTGCGCCTATCCTCCCTCTTTTCTGGTTTATATATCTGCTCCACCATCCATTTCGGATTTCGCATCAGATCAGTTTCAGCGCTTCCCATTTCGTGATTAGTTGGGTTTTCATGGTCTTTTTTTCGATCGATTTCTTTCCTTCAATCAAGTATGTTTGTGTTTGGAATCTGGACAATGAATGTAATGGATTTGATGTCGGATTTTGTTTAGTCTGGAATTCTTTGCTGCTATTCTTATGTGCTTATGTAAAAAAGATGTTTTGGGTTGAAGATGTGCTTATGTGTTTCTCTGGTTTCCAATGCAGGTTTTGGTCTCCGATTGAGCAGCAATTCGTCTATGCACGAACAGTTCATCATCTCACAATCAAATCAAACCACCAAGGTCGGGCCCAACTCCGCCGCAATCTCTACCCGATACCTTGCTAAGTTTCCCCGTTAATTCAATTTGATTTGTATGAGTTCATGATTGATATTCAAACATGGGATTTAGTTTATTCAGTTTTATTATGTACTGGATTTGAACAATTTAGTTTTTCTCCTTTGCTCGAGAGAGAAGGGGATTCTAGAGGGCTGTTAGTTTCATAATTGTATCCAATTCTAACCAATTCTAGGATTCATTGTTTTGATCCGTATGTAATTGATTCTGGTTCTTAGTTTCAGAATTGTTCTTTTTATTTTTGTTTTTTTTCTCATCTTCTGTGATATCATTTCAATCTTTTCACTTCGACGAAAAAGATATGGGTTTTTGATTTCCTACTTTCGTGTGAGGTTATGTTTGCTATAGATTACCCTAAGTGCATTTTGTTGTCTTTTCATAGTCTTTCATTATATGTTGATGTTTACATTTGAATGATTGTTTTTCCCCCAGACCTATATAGAGACTAATATAATCTAGGAGAAGCAATAAGGATAATGAACAAAAACCTTGCTGCCTTATAATTTGCTATGTTATAAAGGTTGACAAAGAAGAATTGAATGTTAAACCTAATGTTATTTTATTGACAATGTGTTTTTTGTTTCAATTTCAAGACCCTTTGGGTATATAGACTTGCCTACTCCTATTTATCATCCTAATCACATCAGTAAGCGCAAGCAATTGTTGAGTTATCTGTGTCTCAAATGCTTGAAAATGAAAATGAACAATGTATGATCTGATTTTGTAATATGGATAAGGTTTAGTGAAAATACTTATCCTAAGAAAAACCTAAGTACACTTAACACACAAAGTGTTCACGCAGGGAAAATCTCAGAGAGATTAAAAACCCTGCGGGGCTTTTAAAGCAAAGCACCGAAACTCAAATCCACTAATACTCAAAAGTTTTACAAATCACTTTACACAATGATTATCACAAATATCAGTATACTAGAAGTAATTGTAAAACAGAAAAGAGTAAACAAACTTCTCCTTGTAGCTCTAGGAAAGTTCTCCTTTTACTCCATCTTGAGACAACTCAAACACTGGTTGATCTTTAACCTTTGAAACCTGCAGCAGCTTAGCAATCTGCACAAACAGCAGGGTTATAGAATCACACTACTTTTCTGTCAAAGTCTCAACACGTTTTCTAAGACTTCAAAGCCTTTATATATCACTAGGGTTTTAAGGCTCGAAAACTGGATGTACTCAATTCGGAGTCTTGCACACAATCAATCAGAGATTGTGTCAAACTCTATTGAGCAGAATTATAGGCATGACTAAAATGCAGTCCTTAATCAATTGAAATCGGATCACATATCATTAATTGATATGTATCCATTTCCAAATCAACTCTGCCTAATTAAGAACAATAACCATTGTTACCCAAATGAAACACCTCAAGTATAACCAATATTTCAGTTGCGTACTGTCATAAGTTTTGCCATCCTTACATTTAGAGATTAGCACACAAAATAATTTTTTGTACATCGCAAGCAATGAATGAGTTTTTGTTTTAAATTCACTCCTCATCAATTTGTATGTACTTAGAATAACGGTGGTAAATATTTCGGATGACAAATGTAATATATATCTATTATATTCTATATATTTTATTTATATGATTATAATATTTGTTGTTTTCTATTTCTGGACTTTTATATTCTTTGTATTCATATCACAATCTCCAATTATTGTCACATGTTTGTTATATATATGATAACTTTGTTTTAATTAATTATTAATTTATTATGAGACATTATAACAAAATTGAGTGGTAAAACAGCCCCGACGGAGCGGACACCCACCTAGTGTTTCAAACATGTATTATGTTTGGTCTCAAAGTTTCATTCTTTGGAGTTGTTGATGTAATAGTGTTGTTCAATGAAGCTAAAGTCTCAAACTTCAACAATGTTGTGGGTCTCAAAGTTTCATTCTTTGGAGTTGTTGATGTATTAGTGTTGTTCAATTGTTGCTCAATGAAGCTAAAGTCTCAAGCTTTATACATGTTGGGTCTTCAAAATTTCATTCTTTGTAGTTGTTTGATGTATTAGTGTTGTTGTTCAATTGAGCTAAAGTTTCAAACTTTATACATGTTTTGCGTCTCAAAGTTTCTTTACTTTGTAGTTGTTGTAATTCAATTGTTGTTGTTGTTTGGGTTTTTTTGTTAGGTAGAAGAGTTGAGGAGCAAAGGCTTGGAACCATATGCTTATGGGTATGAGAGGACTCACAGTGCTAATGAGCTGCAAGAAATCTACAAGCATTTAGGGAATGGTGAAGAATCCAATGCCGAAGAAGACGGTGTATCCATTGCAGGGAGAATTGTGGCTCGTAGAGCATTTGGGAAGCTTGCATTTTTGACACTCAGGGACGACTCCGGAACTATTCGTGTTTTTAATTTCATGTCAATTCAGTTGGTTTCTGTCTGCATTGTATTAGTCTCGTAATCAAGCCAGTCCGTGAAGTTGTGGGGATATTTGGTTTCAGCTTTACTGTGAGAAGGAACGGCTTGCGGATGAGCAATTTGATCAGTTGAAGTCCCTTGTTGATATTGGTGATATTGTTGGTGCCAATGGATCCATCAAACAGACAGAGAAGGGTAAGTCGGTGTTGATTGTAGGTTAAGAGTTATGGATCAACTGTACATCCTATGTCGATCAGAATTTACTTAGCTTCCAAATCCTGCAAAGTTGCAAGGGAGCTGATACACATTTTGTTGGTTCATTTTTCAGGGGAGCTGTCTGTTCCTTTGCAATTCTTACAAAATCTCTACTCCCGCTGCCGGACAAATATCATGGTCTAACTGATGTGGACAAGCGCTATCGTCAAGGGCAAGTTATTTTTTTTCTCTTTCTCATTATGTTCTGTTTTGCAGCTAGTAAAAGTGAACATAGATGAAAGTTCATCTTCTATTTTTTATGGCGATATTTGACTAACGTATGTTTAGACAACATAAATGTCAGTAGAACACATTGACTATATCTATTTTCTGTTCCTGTGTAGGTATGTTGATATGATTGCAAATCCTGAGGTAGCTGATGTATTCAGGAAAAGAGCAAAGGTAAAAGTGACGCCTTTTTACTCCTGACTAAAATAAATTGAACGTTCTGGGTAATTGGTAGTTTCCTTTTCTTTTACGGGATTTAGAACTATTTTTAGAAATGAGTTAATCGATCATTCTGTTGAGTAGGTTGTATCAGAGATAAGAAAGACAGTCGAATCCTTTGAATTTATCGAAGTTGAAACTCCAGTTCTACAGGTTTGATTATTTCTTGACCATTATTTCAATGAATCTGATATAGTGTCATATGAGATTAAGGTTCAGAAGCTGGAATTTTAATTAATTTGATCAACTAGGGAGCAGCTGGGGGAGCAGAAGCTAGGCCATTTGTTACATTCCATAATTCACTTGGAAGGGACCTGTATTTGAGAATTGCGACTGAACTCCACTTAAAGAGAATGCTCGTAAGTGCTTCTTATCATTTTTTTCTAGAGCAAGTATTGGCGACATTCCAACTAGATTGTGGTCTAGCCGCATATCTCTTTCCTTTTCAGTTCAAATCCTCTGGCACCTTGATTATGAAACATAAACAATTTATTTTCTTGGGGTCTATGCTCCAATATGAGTTGATTGTTTGTTGTATGCGTACATGCTGCACTGAACTATGAACTAGTGTATATATATGTATATAAAGTATATCTACCATATCGTATGCAGTGTGTGTGCATGTGTAAATCTAAATGCTTACTGGCTCCACAAAATAGGAGCTGTATGCTAAAAAGATTCCGTCTATGGATGGCAGGTTGGGGGGTTTGAGAAGGTGTATGAGATTGGAAGAATATTCAGGAATGAAGGCATTTCAACTAGTCATAATCCGGAATTTACCACCAGAGGTAAATTAATTGTCCGTTAATCTGGTTGGGTAATGTGGTATTTTGATGTAGATTTTGGTATTAGTAACAAGTGAAACTCCTGATTGGTGTTGGTATTAGTTTGATCTTAGATGTATGAAGCATATTCAGACTATGAAAGCATGATGAACATGACAGAGGAAATCGTTACACGATGTGCATTTGCAGTTCAAGGGAAGCTTACCCTTGATTATCGGGTGACTATCCCTTCAACCAAGATTGTTACAGGAATAGCTTGCGTTACTGTGAAACTAGCTTGTTAATCTGCTGTATAACTCCTTATCTGCAGGGGGTCGAGATATATCTTGAGCGACCTTGGAGAAGGGAAACCATGCACAATCTTGTAAAAGAAGTTAGGCGATGATCTGCTAGTTTGTAAAGAACTTATACCAAAGAACCTCGGAGCTGATCTTGATTATAAATATAAATCTTCCATTGAAGCATGCTCATCTATTGGCCACCTTCTTAATGAGGTGTGAATTCCAATCTTGGATTTCTATGGATTTGACTTACTTTTAGTTTAGTGTTGACGGCCTTGTGGTCCTAATTATGTTCATTTATCCAGGTTTTTGAAATCATTGTTGAACCCAAGCTTGTACAACCCACATTTGTTTTGGACTATCCTATTGAAATATCTTCTCTGGCCAAGCCACATCGGAGGTATTATCGTATTACTGTATATTATTGATGCCACTATATTTGCACTTTGGTATATTCACATGTATTTTACCACTATCTTCTGAAACAGGTTTCTGAATTGACCGATCCCATGGATCAGGTAACACTGATTAATTATTTTTACTGCAGTCTTTTTATGTTTGACATGAGGAGATTGGCAAGAATACTTCAATTTATTGAATACCAACTTCCCAAAAATCTTCATCAACATTCTTGCACGACAAAACTTCCATGTACAACTAATTTGAGAGTAGAAACCCGTGTTTGTTTTTATTACAGTCGCACACATGTAGAATACCTAGTAGTCACTGGTAACTAGCGAAGGTTTCTTAATGGCTATGTACTTTGGCAGAGAGGAGGATTAGAAGAGCAAGTGAGGCAGCACAAGGAGAAGAGAGCAGCAGCTCTTTCAAAAACAGATAGTGCAGATGAAAAAAGGGACAAAAATGATGAGTCTTATGAAGTGACTCTTGATGATGATGATTTCCTTACAAACATGAGGGCATGCTATGCCTATGCTACTCTACACATCATGTCTTAACCAGACTACCAGTCATGATCATATCACTGTCTTCTCTTGAACTAGTCATTATTGGGTCCCCTGGTTCCCCCCAAGAAGTATTATTGTATGGTGCTTTAGAACATAGAGTCCCTCAACCACACATGACATGATCAAAGAGTACATGTTTGTCTCCACAATCATTTTACCTCTTTCCACACTAAAAAATTTCACCTCTTTCCACATTATGCTTGATCTTCTTGTTTTAGTAGAACAATCTTCATTGTGCCAATTAACATCTAATTAATTAACTCACAAGATATCCAAAGAATCTGTGGGACTCCTTTGCTGAATATACACAACGATGGGGTATCTTCAGATATGAAGACAGAACAGAAGCAAAGAATAAACTTCTAGGACATAAAGGATGAAGTAAAATCAGATCATTAGTCTTATAATCATATTATGTATTCATGTCATTCATCTTAAGCAAAATGCTAATCGAATTAAACGGTGGGATTTCCATATCCTTTAAGATAGATTCTTTAACCAAAAAGTGAAACAATGAAAAAGAAGAAAGTTCTTCAAGCCCTACAAAAAGCATTTCTTTTGAACAAAAAAGAGAGACAACCGAATTGACAATGATGAAGAAGGAATATAAACCAATCGAGGATCATTAGCATAAAAAAAATTGAGATTTGGAGCTAGCTTGCTAATTTGGTTATAATGTTTAACCAGCTGCTTACAATAAGAACAAACTTAATCCGTAAGATGGCCAATCATGCATGAAAGAGATGACAAGTTATTTAGAGCTATATAAGTACATACATATATGTAATCTCTAATACAAAATCATTAAGCTACATATATACAAATGGAATGCATATGACAGTTACTGGTGGAATGTTTGTAGTACAGTTGGTTAATTGCCTTTATCAGTTTCCAAAATGGTTTCATCTCTATGTTTTGGCTTGGCTTTCCAGCTCATTAATTTTCTTCCCTTCTTTTTGTTCTTTCTAAAAATCTATTCTACAACTTACTCTCATTACATTTCTTCCTAGCTAGCTTTGGCTTCTTTCCTTCAATGTAATCTCTCAGAAGGGATCCATAAACAGAAAGATAGGCTCTTTCTTTGTTAGTTTAGCCGGCAAAACTCATATTCTTTGTTTCACTTGTTCTTCAGAATTTGTAGTTTCATATTGCTTTATACTCTTTGACAGAAGTAGCTGAAATCCCAAACAGACTGTTGGCCCTTTGTTCTAGTATTATCTTTTGGTCTCTATAATTAGAGGCATTGTACTAGTTGTTAGGCAGATTGGATCCTACTTTTCCTTGTCCCTCTAGGTAAGTTTTTGTTAATGATCAAACAAAAAACCAGACACAAAATTTGATGAGGTTTATGCTTTGCAAGATTCACTGTCCTCCCTTCATTTGCTTTTGTAAACCTTCATCTCATATATACACTACTTCTGGGCCACTCAAATTAGAGAATTCCCAACCTCATCCCAATTCAAATGTGCCTTGTTCAAAACCAGCTGACACCTCTGATCAGTTACTCGATGATGACCCAATCGAGATCATCAAGGAAGATGATATCAGTTCAGCTGAGATCAATTCTTCTCTCAAAGGTAATCTCAGAATGCCAAACTCTTCGGGAGGCGACGACGCTGCTGCTGCTCCGAAAGATGAGCTGAAGAAGAGAGTGCAGTGGTTGGACTTTGTAGGAAAAGAACTTGTTGAGATCAGAGAATTTGAATGCAGGTAATTAAATTACTCTCTTTCTCATATCTAGCTACTGTACATATCAAACTCTCCAATTTCTCTTGTTTAGCTAAAGCTTTAAAGATCTTAAAAGAGTATATATATGTTTAGTAATATTAGAGTGAAGATTAAGATTTGATTGACAGGAAAGAGTTGACCTTTAGAATAATGTATAGACATTATCCATGTGAATACCTCAAGAGGGCTCAGACTCATGACCCCATTGTTTCCATTTGAAGCTAAATATTTCGTTTTTATTATTTTATTTTTGATAATTTAGTGTATGTTTTATGACAGCATATATAGCTAAGTAATAAGTATTTATGCTGAGCTGAGTTTTGATTTCTGACCATAATTGTGGGGGCATTCCATTTTATCAACAGTGATTTAGATGATACCGATAATGAAGACGAGAGCCGAAGGGGCTGCATTTGTGTCATTCTATGACACTGCAAGCTAGCTTTCTGCAAATTTGCTGATCAGCATTAATACATTGCAATGAGTCTGAAATTAATCTGAGCAAGACTGAGATTCCAGTCCATTACGCCCGCCTCCTCAAGCAAATCGAGGGAGTAGCAGCTAGCAAGTCAAGTCCTCTTTACATAAGGATGTTTGCATCTGTTAAGAGACAATATTGTCATTAACTAGTCCTGAAACTTTTACTAAATTTAGTTCTCAACACTTTTTTTGAGTTAATTCGATTGTTAGTATATTCCGATTCTTGCAAATTCATGCTCAAAACACCGTGTACAAGGCTTGTTGTAGGCAGACATGGATAATTCATGAACAATATAACAGGTAGAACATGCAGTTGTTATTCCTGAAAAACTCTATTTGTCATCTTTTTCTAGCACCCTTTTTCGATATAAGTTCTGCTAATGAGAAGAACAAAAACCAAAGTTTTCTATGAATTCAATTCTCTCAATCCCTTAGTCCCCTCCTCATTGATCCAAGCTCAACTGTACCGGTGTCAATGACCACAACAAGGAGCTATCAAACCTTCTCAGCATTGTAAAATCGCTCCATCTTTTACGAGTGTGGAGGCGTTTTTTGTTAGCCCCGTTGTTGTTGTCATTGCTCCGGTGCCTTAGTCCTGAATCTTCATATAGTTTCAACATCACTAAGCTTCACTTTATCTACAATTCTTGAAAGTTACATGTAGATGACTCAAATGAGAGGAAATAACAATTGAAATGAGCAGTAGTATATAAACTTAAATTGATCTCTTCAAAACTCATTTAAATCTAAGAGCTATGAACAAATGGATATACTGATAATAATGATCTGTCCCAACTGTGAAGCACAAGAATGTTATGTGGCTCAGTCGATCCCTTTGTTAACTTTGCATTAAGCTCAAATAAGTTCATGGATCTATTTCTTGTTGAAGCCAAATAGGGACTTAATGGCATTAATGGCATTCTCATTGATAAATGATTCATCAAATCTTTTCAATAGAGGATCAAACTCCTCCGATGCTCTTAGATTGGCGAGGTCAGGATCACTCCGGATTCTCTGTCGACAGTAGTAACAATTTTCATAAGAAAAGCTCAATAATTTGGGGGCATTAGTATTAGTTCTTATATACAATTTGTAATACCTTAAAGTCATCAAATCCATTTTTCAAGGCTTCCTCAAGTGCAGAGAGTCCAGCTTTTATCTGTCCCCAAGGTTTCAACATTATTGATCAAACTTTGCGCTCCAAAACTAAGGATATAATTAATGGTAGTATTAATTGTTTACTGCAAATGAGCAATTAATACCTGATTGAGCTTAGAATAACAGCAAGCAACATTGTAACTTGCAACTGAAGCTTCAAATGGGTCTGGCTTTGAACCTAATACAGACTCAAATTTCTCCAGTGCTGCCTCATATTTGCCATTCCTTTTTGTCAAAAACCGAAAACAGATAGAAATCGTCAGCGAGAATATCTGATAATCTGAAGCTTCACTATACGAATATTCAAGAATATCTAATGGTAAGATTAGTATAGAATAAAGGAGAATATCTCATTTTGTGTTGTCCATAGGATTCCATGTTAATCAAGATAAATGATAATCTAAAACATTACTGCATACTTGGAAAGCTGCAGCCCTACTCGTAGATCAGTTTCTCTTTGTGCCTTCTGTTCCTTTTTCCTCAAGTAATTTTGCATCTGAAATCATCAAATGACAACTTATAATCTTATATATACCTCGTCGCAATTGAGCATTGGTACAACGCAATATACTCACTTGGATTTCCCTCAGTTTACCGCTAACTATACCCGAATTCCTTTCAGCTCTAATAATCTCCTTTTCAGTTAATTCACCCGAAGTATCTAACTTCCCTGCAAATTGGACAACAAAACAAGATTGGTTGGCATGATAATCTCAGACAGTGCTCCAAAATATCAAACCAATGAACTGATGAGTTAGCATATTTACATTATGATTAGATAGTAGAAATTAAAGAAGAATGAGCTAGCTAGCTAACCATATCTCTTTTGCATTTTCATGAGTAGTGGACCGACTCTCTGGCGAATCGTGTACATTGTCCTTCCGTATTCAGAAGCCGGCCATATTTCCTCCCCGAAAACTGCACTGCAAGAAGTTTAGTCTTCAGAACTCAATTCATCCTCACATTACCAATCTACTAACTCAAAAAACAAAATGAAACTACAATAATTACAAGCTAAGCAAGCTGAATAGTCCAACCTAGTCACTTTAATAGTTTAATTAGCAACATAAAGAACCTAGAACTAAAACCATATATACTAAGCAGATGCTGATAATGACATAAACATTTATCGAAGAAAACTACAACTTTCTGAACTAGAATTACTACATTTAGAACAAAATTACGACCATTTTTTTTTTCTTCTCATCATTTACAAACAATTAAACTAAAATACATCGACAACAATTTGTTTCTCAAATTTGTAAAAATGTACTTCTTGGAATATTTACAAAAAATTGAACGAAATTACTAAAAAAAATTATCTCATTTTACAATAATAACAACAAAAGTAGTTTTGTAACAATTAGATGATCAAGAAAAAATTGAAAAAACCTGGTGGCAAGAACTTTATCCCCAACAGTAAACTTGCCAGTCTTGTCAGCAAATCCACCAGGTGCAATTGCATCAATGTAAGTTCCACCATCTCGACCTTTTGTAAATTTGAGGCCATAAGGCTGTATAATCTCCACCTCATACTCTTCATACGGTTCTTGTTGTTCTTGATCTCCTCCACTTTCATCGGATGCTGGCTTTGACTCTGTCTCGGATGCTCTCGCTATGAAAATGGATAGCTTGGCCATTTGAGTAGTGTTGATGAAACAGCTTGAAGTGTGGCTCCTATGACATGACCAGTTCTTGGTTTGAGAAAACACAAGAGGGTTCACATTTAGTGCTGCTGCTCTTGGCAATGGTGGTGAAGAAGTATAGAGAGAAGTTGGAGTTAAAGGCATGGTCTTTCTTTTCTTCAGTTTTAACGAACTTTGTTGTTGTTGTTTGAGCTCAGAGGAATATGATCATATCTGTCTTCTGTGAGTTGCTGTTTGAGTTCCATTTTGTTTGGTCTCAAAGAGAGAGCCTTTTGGATTACAAGTCCATGGCTACTAGTAGCTCTTTCAATTCAAAGGGTCTTTGGACACGTGTCAGTATTATGAGTGGCTCAGAAAATTGACCTTTTATCAATGACTTATGGCTTCTATGAATCTTTCTTTGTGTACTTGTGTCCATCTGTAATCTGTTACTTACCAACAAAGAAATTCACTTTGAACTTTACTAATCCTTGGATGTAGAAGATCAAATTAAACACTATGCATAAGTTCATTGGAAAACACGAGAAATTCTACAATGTGCAGAATACAAATATGTGCAAGGGAATAATCTACGGTCTAGTTGTTCTCATGCATTATGCATCTAATCCTAATGCGGCTAAGAATGTCATAAGTGTCCCGCATACTTGTGTTCCGTACATTACAAAGTGCACTCACAATACACTAATAAGTTAATTTTACCCTTAACAGATCAACACTGTTCTCTCTCTTAAACCTATTCCCTTGTCCTTTGGAGGACTACTGAATTTCTGGAGAAACCCGTGAAAATCTAGCTTCGATCATGAGCCCTTATGCTTAACTATTGTGTTCATGTGTGTGTGAACTCTTGAAACAAATATATAAGCAGTAACATACAGAAATTAATCTCTGATAAAATTGGTAAGCTATTAGATATAAAAAATAGGTATACACTATTGACATGTTTGGCATGAGAAAAACATACACAACATCTTGAGCCTTGACACCATCCAATTAATTAACCAGCTGCAGCTTCAGTCAAGAAACCCAATTTAACCATGGTACACTTCTGACATCCCCAGCCTACGCTTAACTCAAGCAACTCTTCACATATCTTTATTCCTATGCGAAAAAAATAATAATAGGGACGAAAAACGAATAATCTGCTTCTCCTCTACATACATGTTGATTACTGATCAAAGTACTGTGACACTGCTTTGACATTGTCAAAACCTGGTTTGGAGAAAACAGAAAAGATTAGAACTCACTAATATCCGTCCCGTTGAGTACTAAGTTAAGGCCACTACAAAGTTGAGATGAACAAATTAAAGCTTGATGGAGGCATGTCTTCACCTGCTTATTACACATTTTACAGGGATGAATATTCTCTTGAATAATAAAACCTACATTGGTGCAGAAAGAATAACATCAACTGAGGTTGCCAATAAAGCTCAAATGAAAATTTGTCGAGGGAAAAAGATACTTGTGGTTCATACCAATAAATCGGATAAGTTTATTTCTTTAAAACATTGGTAGAGAGGATTTTCTTCCCATAAGGACTGGTACGGAGCACAGGCACATGCGGTTTTATTGCTTCCACCAATTTAGAATGAAGTGTTCCCTGCTCAAATTAGTATGCAAGAATAAGTAGTTCACAATCAAACATGTCCGAGAATTGTAATGCATTCGATCACTACTAACCTTTGATTGACTGAGTGCTGCTTGGATGACATAGTTTCCAAAAGGGTCTTGCATGATTTGATCCAAGCGCATATTCTCTATCAGCTCCTGAATGATGTGAGTGCGACGTTCTTCACCTGCGTATTTCAGGCTTTTTTCCACCACATTACTGCTATATTTTTGCACGGCCAAGTCCCCATAGTTACCCTCCAGCTGCTCGAGAATGTCTACTGTCGCCCACGGAAGCTGAAGCTCAAAGACAAATTGCACAACATAGTTCCTGTAAAATGAAAAGCGACAATCCACACCTCAAAAGTTATTGATTCAAAACTTCGATTTCATTTAGAGTTTTCTATGCTCATTAGCAAAATTGAAATGAAAACCAACATTTCTTCGTATAAGATTTAAATATCAAATCTACAGCTCATATACATTAATCCTATGACTTACAATCTACATAGATATACATGATATGAGTGACACTGAAACAAAAAGGGCAGATTACCCGAATGGATCTTGAGATAGGATTAGTGCATTTGAAGTGATCTCACAGATCAATCTGTCTCGTTGCTCACCATCAGAATGACTAAGACATTTTTGCAGTACACAACAGCCATGGCGATCCGTTGCAAGCTCAACACAATTACTAGTTGCAGCTTCAAAAAGAAACTGCAAAATTTTTAAGTTAACATACCATAGGATAATAACTAATCAACAATCTAAGATTTGTAAACTTCAAAGAAGTTGTTGTATACAGATAAAATTTAGTTTTACCTCACGATATTCAGGTATTAAATACTGCAAGCAGCGCTGCGCAACATGGGTTCCATTTGTGTTCTTTATCAGATTCACTATTCCCGGCTTTAGGGAGGAAACTACCATGGAAAATTGCTCTGGAGTTTTGAGAGTTTCGATGACCTTTTGAACAGCCCGAGTTCTGTTTCATTTTTCATTTGTATCAACATGATGAAATAAACTCAGAAAGAAATCAAAATGAAAACACACTGAGAAAGAGAGAGAGAGTAAGAGAGAGCAGACCCATGCATGTCACAAGAAATGTTAACAAGTTCTCCAGGTTTTTTAGTGATCGAGTGAAGAATCCGCATTTGCTGGTCATCATCACACACTTCAAGAAGCTTCTGGATGAGGTAATTCCCAAAAGGGTCTGTCATGAGCTCAACAATGTGATCTATGATTTCAACAAAAATGTGATCGACATCTTTTCGTGCACCTTCAGAGAATTTTCTTTGCAAGAACCGGCAGCCATGTTGATCTTTAGCCATGAGATACATTCTACCAGTCACTTCATCCATGGAGCTATATTTCTGAGGCAACAACACCTTCATATCGTTATACTTCTGTGGCGGCATTGTTTTCAAATCTGTACTAGTCTTAAGATGCATTACAGCAGGGAACATACCCCATGTGCTCACATCATCCAACTCAAAGTTTCCACCACCAGTTGGAGTAGTAGACCGGAGATGACCACTTGAGACAACTTTTCTATTAGGACTAAGCGAGTCATCTGCACCAACAGCACCAAATTTCACAGACTTAAGTGTGTTCATTCCATGTGATCGCGTTAAAATCTTTTCGGGAACATTCTGTTTCCCCACTTTGTCAATCACTTGAATCCCATTAAAATCCGAGTAGGAAAATCCAGGACTACTTGATTGGTGCGCCGCCCTAGGGATCATGTAATTGTTCCAAATTCTCTCTTGATTAGATTTCTCCAGCCGGTGAGAGATTGGCACCTCAAAATGAGGGTGCCTCGGGTTTAGACAAGTTAGTCTGCTCGAAATGTTGCCATTTCCTTGAACCATATGTTGTTGAGCAGCTTCCAACCGCTGATCATGAAGTTGTTGCAAGTACAAGTACTGTTGCTGGATTCTATAATATTGTTGTTCCCCTTGCATATTTCTCCAGCTGACTTGATGCTGTTGCGAATGTAGGTATGGAATGCGTGGCTGTGCATCCATAAAATATTGCTGTTGGTCCGACGAGAGAGGATACTGCAAACCATCTGGAGCTGCAGCAGGCACATTATTAGGGAGGAACTGATAACCTTGTACAGCAAAATTTTCAATCGGTTTCTTGAGCTCTTCAGAAGTACTATATTTTGACACGTTTGAACTCTCTCGGCAGCCTATGTTCTTCACATCAAACTCATAAAAACCGCAAGGTATGCCATTTGCTGCTTGGAAAGGCGGAACAACCATGAGAGGAGGAGGAGGAGGAGTATGAGTATCCATACTTGAATAAAGCTGTGTCTTTAGGCCATCATCAAAACTCAGTCCTGCAAATGCACATGTTATGGATTGGTCATCAGGCAGGTTTGTGACCTCTGATACCCGTTTAGGAGGCGGCGGTTGTTTCTGAAGTTTCTTCCCCGAGTTGTTCTTCCCCTCGTCGAGCCTCCCATTATTGTAAGAAGAGTTGACACCATTCATGGACACATTTTTGATTCCTGATTCCTCAGATTGTGAAGTAGCATTCGGTATCTCACCAAGGAGCTTCTCGAATTCATCAAACTCTAGTTCAGTTCTTCCTTCTTCCATTATTGCAATCACAAATTTCGCCAAAAGCTCTAGTACAGATTCCCTTCAATTCAGCAAGAATCTCACAACAGTTATAAACTTCCCTCAAAACCTTAAAAAAAATCAAATATGGACCACAACAATACTAACATTATTTACAGGATCCACATTTCAATAATGAACAACACATTGATTCCACAAGAACAATAGGCCTTTGCTACAACAAATCTCATCAAGTATATCAAAAAAATCACAATCTAAGACCAATCAAAAAACAAGCAATGCATGCCAAACCACAGTCATTGAACACAGTCTGCAAAAAGGACTAAAAAAAGCATTAGGATCATCATGATGATCACTTGATCATCAGGATCGTCAAACATGGTTGTTTCAGTTTCTACGTTATCTCACATCAAGAGAAAAAGAAAACTTACCTACAAAAATCGATGCTGATTGATCAAATGTGGAGACAAAACCCAGATGATGATCCTGATCCACGGAGAATCTAAAATGCTGAATCAGAAGAGAAAAAAAGATCAAAACTTTGTGAGAGTAAACATGACAAAAGAACAATGCCGAGAGAGAGAGAGAGAGGCAGTGGATCAGAAAAACAACAGAGAAATTATACAGAGAAAGTGAGAGAGTCTTTGGGTGAAGGATTAAAAGAAAAACAAAGTGCAAAGGGAGTGACAGTGTGTTAATAATAAGTGTTGTGTTTGTTGTTGTTGTTGGGTTAAGCTGAGAGAACGAGTGAGATGGCGTGAAGAAGAAGAAGAGGGGTTTGTACTTGATCAAAGAGAAATTAATGGGAGGATGATCATCATGGCATTTGATTCGGCAAACACACACTCACTCACCTCACTCACTCACTCCAGCACGTATATAATAAACAAACTATGACTAAGGACCAACAAACCCACCTATCATATTTGCCTATTTCATGCATGGAAAACCATAATACATATATATATTCTTTGTTCGATACACAAGTTATGACTCTTATGTAAAAAGATTTTATCTTTATTTTTCTTTTTTATTTTGAAACCAAATTAAAAACTACACACACCAACAAAGCCCAAATCTTGAGAATAACATGACATGCATTGGTGTTGTTGTTTCTTTGAGACTTTATCTCCTATGATTCTTATATAGATCCCCCACACCAACTTCACCCACAAATCCTGAGATTAAAAAGAAAGCATCTTTTTCTTGGTGTGTTTTACCCAATTCGGTCCTTTGCCAATATAAAGTTAAAGGAATTGGCAATGCCTACAAGCCATGAGAGCTTTATGATATTTATAGAAATTGCAGAGACCCCATCAAAATAGTGATATCACTGATATGACCGATTATTCCAAGCTAAATTAGTATATGCATCTCAATTTACATGACAAATAAAGCATAGTATTAATAAGACTAATAACTCTCTACCCCCTTAGAATGAGAAGAATATTTATGCAATTATGTACATTTAAGTGAGTCCATAATTGAGTTGGAGAGTTAATAATAAGTCTGCCAAGAAAAAACAATTAGTGTGACCACCTTAAATCATCATCTTCACCTTAAAAGAGTCTTTCCAATTTTCAAGTTCTAGTAGGGGGATGGAAATCATTACAGACATTAAACAGTTGGCATGCTCTGAGTTGTTTTTCATCATCATTCAAACGTCATGTGCAGCATCACTGTGTATCATGAAGCCTCACTCATCCATGATCACATTTGAAATGGTGCATATAAACCATTTTAGCTTAGTGATAAAACCAAACAATACAAATACTAAGGAAAATTTTCTTCCATTCAAATTTATTGCAAATCAATGGTACACTGAACTACAATTCTGAAACATCGCGCGCCGCACACACCAGTAAGCTAATCTCACCAGAATATTTTTTATCATGTATACAAAAACTAGGTCCAGACATGGCCATCATCTAGGTCCGAGTCCCTCTGTTTTCAGTAGCCGTAGCCTGTCACAATAAGGGCAAAGAGAGTTGGAAACCAGCAGCAGAATTTATCAGGGGAGCAGAAAGAAATTTGGGCATTTGCATAATAGTAAGATTATCTCCAACTAAAAACCTGAATTATCCATGGGGTTGCCGGCAGGCACTGGTTCCGGCTCCTTAATCTCCACAACTACACAGTCAGACATCAAGAAAGTCTTTGCCACAGAGGACGCATGCTCCAGGCAACATCTCACCACCTAAATAACAAGAAGACCGAAAATCAGATGTAATGAATAGACATATCCAAAGACACAAACTCAACGGCAGCTTTTCAAGAGAGCGCCTCACATAGCTTCACATGGGCTCACAAACAAGTGACCAAGTTCTTAATCTCCTAAATTTCTAAAAGAAGGCATAAAGCTCAGTTTGGCAACTCACCTTAGTTGGATCAATAATTCCAGCAGCCATTAGATCTTCATAGTTTCCGGTTGCAGCATTGTACCCATACTTAAAATTGTCACTAGAAAGCACCTGTACACAACCATAATTAGAAAAACTTGACCTCGTAAACTGAATAACAATAGCAATTACAAAGGAGACCTGGCATCATCAGACCTAGAAAAAATTACCTTCTCACTGACCACACTTCCATTTACACCAGCATTCTTGGCTATCAATTTCAGAGGGTAGCATAGAGCTCTTTTAACAATATCTGCTCCAACCTGGAATTTACCATATAATTCAGTCTCCCGAGCAATTTAACCAGATTGAAAACAGAACGAAATTGCTACAAGTCACACAACAAGCCACTTGATGGGTACCAAACTATTGATTCAGTTTAAGATACTTGAGATGATTCAATGCTCAGCATAAAGAGGCAAGGATATGCAGCGTATGACTTACCTTTTCTTCATCATTGTCAAGAGAATCCTTAATTGCGTCAACCTTTGCAGCCAACCTCAGAAGAGTGCACCCTCCACCAACAACAATACCTTCCTCAACAGCTGCCTGAAAATTAAGAAATGTAAATTTCCCAGTCCTGATATATACAACAAAAGACAGATGGACAAATGGATTTAGCAATTCAGTATTATGACGTGTGTTACCTTTGTTGCGTTGAGAGCATCTTCAACTCTAAGTTTCTTTTCTTTCAGTTCTGTCTCAGTTTGTGCTCCAACCTTTGAATATCAAAGATCATAAATTTTTAGATGAGGGACCACCGACATAGATTGTTATCAAAAGAAGGCTTGCTGATGCTCAAAAGCTTTACCTGTATCACAGCGACACCACCGGATAGTTTTGCAATCCTCTCATTAAGTTTTTCTCTTTCATATTCCTGCTCTGCTGCCTGCACAAGTAGTCTAAAAATGTAAGACGGCAGAAAACAATGATTAAAATACTAGATATGAGTGCAAGTATCAATCTTACCTCGATAAGATTTTTAATTTGAGCAACTCTTTTGTTAACTGCTTCCTGGGTACTTCCATCACCGACGATTGTGCTGGTATCCTTTGTAAGCACCACCTTTGAAGCATGACCAAGGACCTCCTTGCCGACATTGTCCAATGAAAGGCCTACTTCTTCTCTGATCACAGTTCCTACACAAAATGCCAGTACGTCACTATCACATCACCACAAGACAAAACAAGACGCACCAGCATGGCCTCGTTGTTTAGACACAATGAGCTAAGAGAGCTAAAAGAAGGGAAATAACCTCCGGTCAGTATAGCAATGTCATCGAGATACTGGCTCTTGCGGTCTCCAAATCCAGGAGCTTTTAAGGCAGCAATCTTTAGAGATCCTCTAAGCTTATTCACAACAAGAGTTGCAAGAGCTTCTTGTTCAATGTCTTCTGCAATTATGAGAACCGGGTATCCTCCTCTAATAGCATCCTCCAAAATGTTAACTAGGTCTCTTGCGTTTGTGATCTTTTTATCAACAAGAAGCAACTGCAAAGACAACCGCTTCATGTTAGAATGCAGACAACAGAATACCACTTAAACTTCCACGAAGATAGAACAGTAGTCAGATCCATTACCTTGCAGTTCTCATATTCAACAGACATTTTCTCGCTGTCAGTGACAAAGTAAGGTGAGATATAACCACGGTCGAATTGCATTCCTTCAACAACATAAAGACTGTTCTCAGCACTTTTCCCCTCTTCGAGAGTCACCACACCCTTACGACCCACCTTACTCAAGGCTTCAGCAATCATCTGTCCTACTTCGTAGTTGTTTCCTGCACTGACAGCTGCCACATCTGCGAGCTCACTGTCTTCAACCTGCATTAGAAATCAGTTAAGCTCACTACCAAACACCCAGATATTCGATACCAAACAAGCCGAGTCTCAATTCAATTGACCTCTTTGGACATCAACTTAAGCTCCTTTACAAGAGCTTTCGTTGTCTTCTCAATACCACGTGTGATTAGAACAGGGTTTGCTCCGGCTGCAACGACCTGAGTAATTGGACCCGGTTAAGGAAAAAGTTATCCTGAATACCAAGCTCAACTATACGTCATTACCGACAATAGGACACAAACCTTGACACCTTCAGTGATAAGACCTTGTGCAAGAACAACAGATGTAGTTGTTCCGTCACCAGCCAAGTCATTAGTCTTGGCAGCTGCCTGTCTCACCAACTTGGCTCCAATGTTCTCAACAGGGTCCTCCAACTCAACCTATAAACAGAAGCATCAAACATCATTACAATCCACACAACACCACACAACTACAAAAACCGCACATTAAAGAGAAAGAGAGGGATAGTATACCTCTTTGGCCACAGTCACACCATCGTTAACAATCTTGGGTGAGCCGTACTTGCTCTCGAGAACAACATTCCTACCCTTGGGACCAAGGGTAACCCCAACAAGGTCGGCAAGCTTGTTAACACCAGCCTGCAAAAATTAACAAAACGAAACAGTTAACGAGAGACCATCAAACTTTGATAAGACAAGGCAAAGGCAATCCATCAAGATCGAGAGCGAGTGGAGCAACCTGTAGTTTCTTGATGGCGGAACCGTCCTTGTTGAAATGCAACTCCTTGGCCATGGCGGAGACTCTAGCCAAACACGGCGCCCTCCTCCTCATGGCTGCCACATTGGGCCTCCTATTAGGCAATGTGAATGAGGAAATTGAAGCACGAGACGATAAGTTATCAGCGGCAGCGATGGAGGGAGCAGCAGCAGCCACTGAACCAACCGAAGTCATCGCTGCGAAAGTCGACGCCATCTACTACTACTACTACTACCCTGCAAATCACATCAAATCGATGTCTACGTATCATTAAATTCAAACTAAGAAAACTAACCATGAAAGATGGGTAATTTCTAAATCAAATTCATCTATAGATTATATTACTCACTAAGTGAAAATGAATCCTCTTTTTTTTTAAAAGATTAGATTTTCAAAAAGCATGAAGTATTACTGACAGAACTTAAGAGACAAAACAGAAAGCTCACTACTAGAACAAACAATAAACAATAAGCAAGACACAAGCAGATAAAGATTGAAGGATTGACTTACAGTAGTGGAGTGAACAGAAGATTGAAGATTGAAGCTTTGAGTGGGTTTGGGGGGGTTTGGGATAAGAGAGAGAGAGAGAGAGAGAGATAGGGTTGCTTGTTGTTTTAGGTATATCGAAATGACGACGATAAATAACGAAACACGATATACACTATACAGGGAGGAGTGAGCTCGTGAGGCTTCCACTCGCACTCAATCTGGGCCGTTGGACGGCTTTTTGTCCTGATTATGAATATATACTCTAGAGCCTTTAAACTGATCGACTGACGGGCCGGATTGGGCTTTCTCAGTTTCAAATCACTTTTTCTTCCTCTTCTCTCCTTTCACTCTCGAGCAAGCCTCATTTGGCTGCAAGAAAGGAAAGGAAAGGAAAGTATTTATTTACCTTTATTTTTCCTTTTTCTCGGAAAGGAGACATAAACAAAAAGAGGTGGAAAATGAGGATCGGACTTCATTCTTCATTTTTCCAAGGGAATTTTAAATCACCGATCGATCAGTTACGAAGAATCAGAGCCGGCCATTGACGACTTTGTGTGTTTCGTCCAATTCTCTAGAGGTTGCCTCCCTGACTTAATTTAAGCTAGCTATGGAATTCATTAATCATGTATGTAATAGGATTCCCTAAACCTAATAGGATACTAATAAGGCCCAATTAACCTAAACCATTCCTATAAAGGTTTGGAATAGGATTTACCAAACCTAGTAGGATAGTGATAAGGCCCAATAGCCCAAACCTATATAAATAGCTGAACCCCGAAACTTAAGGGCATATATCATTCTTTCCTTCCCGTACCAAAAAGAGCGCGAAATCCTCACTGATCCCCAACCGCCTCTGTCAGAACAACAAGCAAGACTAGTGACGGCGATGGGGCGAGGAGAGACAGTCTCTTGAAAATTCAGGTGGGAAGAGGAAAGAGTTTTCAATGCGGAGTGTTGTTGTTCTGGTTGTGAGTGAGGAGGAAGGGACAAGTTCTTTGGAACCTTCCCTTACCCTTATATGAATGGTAAGCCTTGACGAAGGTGGAGTTTGCTGCAGGTTTTCACAGATTGAGAGGCGCCAATGTTCTGTTGCCTTTCGGTTTCCACGGCACCGGTTCTCCTATCTTCACTTCCGCCCAAAAGCTTGAGAGGGAGAGAGAGGACTTCGGTTTCCCTACCGCCAATAATAATCAAGAAAGTCATCATGAGCAGAAGAAGAAGAAGACCAAGGCTGCGTCGAAAGAGGGTGGTATCAAGTACCAATGGGAGCTCATGCGGAGTTATGGACTCACCGACGATGAGATCAAGGAATTGGAGGATCCGAAAAAGTGGCTGGTCGACTTATTTCCCTAAAGTGCATGGCAATGGAGGACCTCAAGAGTTTTGGAGACGGTCTTTCGTCACCACGGACATGAACCCTTTCTTCGACAGATTTGTGAGGTGGCAAGTCAGGAAACTTAAATCCATGGGGAAGATTGTGAAGGCTAAACGCGAAACTATATATTCTCCATTTGATAAGCAGCCGTGTGCGGATCATGATAGGTCGACTGGCGAAGGAGTGCAGCCGGTACAGCACACTTTGATCAAGATGCAAGTCACACCGTCGCCTTCTTTTTCTAGTGAGAAATTGCGAATCTTGGAAGGGAGGAATGTATACATTGCTGCAATGTACACTAATTGAAATAGATGCTAATAAGGCATGTGGTGTATTGGCTGATGGTGAGTATGGTGCTTATGAGATAAATGAAAAAGATGTGTTTATTGTTACACATAAAGCAGTGCGAAATCTTGCTCACCAAGGCAATGCTAGGGTCGTCGATACTATACCAGCTCCCTTGGTTGAATTCACTGGTTCTGATTTGGATGGGCTTGAAGTAATGCTGGATAATCACAAGTGTTGTGTTTGTTCTATGCCGAATGTGCGAACAGATAGGGGAACCGGGATTGATATTGTGACCAGCACTAGTACTACATCAGAGAGTAAACACTTGAAGTTTAGTAGAAGTGAGCTTATGGAGAAGAAGGAGGCAATAATAGAGTATTGGGAAACTGAGAGCCGAGTAATATCTCGATCAGGCGATGAATGCGTTGTGGCTCTTACGGATCAATGGTACATTACGTATGGAGAAGAAGAATGGAAAAAATTAGCTGAGGAATGCTTGTCTGAGATGAATTTGTATGCTGACGAGACGAGGCATGGATTTGAGAAAAAATTGGGATGGTTGAAGCAGTGGGAGTACTTGGTCGAGTCATTGTCTGATTCGACGATTTACATGGCTTATTACACCATTGCTCACTTCCTACATGATGGAGACATGTATGGTCATAGTAATAATGGTAATTATGGTTCCATTATTAGACCTGAACACATGACTGACGAGGTTTGGGATTTTATTTTCTGTGATGGGACTTATCCCGAGTCATGTGACATTGAATGATCAATGCTGAGCCGAATGAAGGAAGAGTTTGAGTACTGGCCTTGTGATCTAAGGGTGTCTGGTAAGGATCTTATACAGAACCATTTGACAATGTGCATCTACAACCATATAGCTATTATGTCGAAGAAGAAGCACTGGCCTCGCGGTTTCAGGTGCAACGGTCACTTGATGCTCAATGGGGAGAAAATGGCTAAGTCTAAAGGAAACTTCAAGACACTAAGGGAGGCGATTGAGGAGTATTCTGCTGATGCTGTTCGGTTCTCTTTGGCTGATGCTGGAGACGGCGTTGAGAATGCGAATTTTGAAACTAAAACTGCCAATAATGCAGTCATGTGGCTCACTAAAGAGTTGTCTTGGATGGAAGAAGTTTTGAGGAAAGACAAGAGACTTTTGCGGACAGGGTGTTTGCGAATGAGATCAACATTGCAGTGATCAGGACCGAGAAGAACTACAGCAGTTACATGTTCCGAGAATCACTGAAGACTGGATTCTATGATCTTCAAGCCGCCAGGGATGAGTATCGGCTTTCTTGTGGCGCTGCTGGGGGAATGCCAATGAATGGTGAGCTGGTGAGGCGCTTTATGGATGTGCAGACGCGCCTTATTACTCCGATATGTGATCGGTGTTTAACCACCTTCAAAGTTACCCTATAATGAACTCAATATGCTTGTCAATGCAGTACAATAGTATAGGGGTCAATCCACAGGGAAAAATGAGACTCAATATTCTAAACTACAAACAGACGCGAAAATCAGAATTCTGACAGACTCGACCACTGGATAAAAACGCAATTAATACTGGACACTACAGACACAGTGGTGGACTACCACACAAAATTTCAATGTAATCGTAGTTGGTTTGGTTGTTAAATAAATTTCTGCAAAACAGATTACAAAACTGAAACAGAAAACAAGTATAAGTAAAGTTTACAATCAATTATAAAGAAGGTTAAGGGAAGTGTTATCCACCACCGTCACTCCATCTAGACGACAAATGCTTAACTAAACAATGTAGATGTTATGAATGAAAGATTCCCAGGAAGGTCCCGAGTTGTGAACACAATCTATTACCCAATTCTTATGTTTACAATGTTGAAGGTTTGCTTATCAACATTGTCTATCCCTCAAAAAACCCGAAGTCAAAGACTCGAATTTACCAAAAGCAAAATATTACGACCTAGAAAGGGTTTGAGAATCTACAAGGCTTCATAAGTACACTACGGTCGTGTCTTACTAGACCTAGGGTTTCTTATACCAAGCATGTATGGGTTCTACGATTGAAACTTGAGGAAGGTAATAATCACCAACAACCATCAATTTTCTTAGAATTAGATTCCTAAATATGCATACTAAGCGTGCAATCAAAGCATACATAGTTAAGAATCATCACTGTATTAATAACAAAGAAACCTCATTCAAATAACAAAAATAAAACTTAATTAACGTGCATAAGCAATCTAGATATCATGAACAGAGCTTCAAAACAGTCCCTTAACAATGGACTTTAGCTCCTCATGGAAGCCATAAAATTCTAGTCTAAGAAGAAAAGAGAAAATTACAGAATAGTCTCCTCCCCCCTCCTCCTTTGCGTACGTTCTCATGATATCAATATATATGTTCCAATCTAGCTAGGTTAATTAACTTAGCTAGCAAACCACGTGCAAGACTCCAAATCCAGCCCATCTCTTCTTAATCTCATTATTATAAAAAGACTCTTCTTCTCTTTATTAGCTAGCTAGCATGTGCATGACTTCTTACTTCAAAATCAATTCAACTTCTTCTTCTTGGGAGCAACTTGCCCGCCCACAAAAACATCACTAGCCAAAAATACTAATATATAATTAGCAAAAGCTGATCAATCTCTTGTTGTTCACATGCACACCATCAATTCAATATGCAAATGGACTCCCAAAGTTCAAGTCCACATCAACTTCTGACTCTCACCAACCTTGCTCGCCAAAGACAAAACCTCCTCGCCAGAATATATTATTTAATCTCATTTTCTTCATTAATCTCTAAAATACCTAAAAACATAATTAAATCACTCTATTAATAACAATAAACTAAACATAGGGAACAAATTAAATACCGAATAGACGCATAAATATGCGACTATCAATATGTCCACATTACGCGGAACACGTGTGGAAAGAGCTTTTGGACGACAAGGAAGGATTTGTGGTAAATGCCGGATGGCCTTTGGTTGATGCTCCTCCGGACCTAACCCTTCAGAAGGCCAATAAGTATCTGCACGACGCGATCAGTTCAATGAGGAAGCTCCTCCAAAAGCAGGAAGTCTCAGGCTCAAAGAAGAAGGCACAAGACAACAACAACAGCAAGCTAACAAGTGGTTTTGTATATGTGAATGAGCAATTTGATGAGTGGAAAGCAGAATGCTTGAAAATACTCCAAGCAAACTTTTACAAAGAAAGCAATACTTTCTCTTCAGACAAAGTGATACAAGAAGCCAAGAGAGCTGTGTTGGTAAGTCTGAATATTTCAAAAAGCTGTGTATGCCTTTCATCAAGTTTAAGAAGAATGAGGCAATTACAATTGGAGCTCAGGCTTTGGATTTGAAGCTACCTTTTGGAGAGTTTGAGGTGCTGAATGAGAACTTGGCCTTGATTAAGAGACAACTTGGTCTTGAAGAGTTACAGATATTGTCTGCAGCAGATCCTGATGCAGTTTCTAGAGCTGGTTCTCTTGTCAAACTGTTGAAGCAGAATCCTCCAGAACCCGGAAAACCTACTGCCATTTTCTTCTTCAGTTCACCTAGTAATTTTACAGTTTAACAATTCATTGGTATTCAAGTTTTAAGGGTTGCACTGTTTATGGTGATGAATCTCATTTGTTTGTTTATGTAGTTGTGTACTAGTTTACAGTTGCATTTTTGTAAGACTATAGAGCTTTAAGCGCTTTCTTTATTTTGTGTGACTTCTTTGATGAAGTATTGGTAATTAGTTTCTATTTTTCAGTTTAATTACCTGGATCTTATCTTCAATTTTCTGAGCTTTCTGTTATCAATTTACTTTATACCAATCACTTTCTGGAATTTTCATTCATGCATTATGGTACCAGTTAGGCTCATTAGGCTCAAGAACCTGTTGAGGATGATGAGATTCTTAGATAGACTTATCTTGCAAACATAATATATGATCACAATTTCTGACTCAACAGAGATCAAAAACTCAGGAACATATAAGGGAGATCTGCTTTTAATTAGATTGATATTTACGCCTGGGTAACAATAATCCAATTGCAGTTTAACATCACAAACCATGTTCTAACCCAAGAGGAAGGAGCCAAAAATAAACAAAGAACGCCGTATACTTTTTCGGATACACACAAAACAAATCTAATCCCAATGCAAAATGCTCATGTCAGTTACAGTAACTCCTCGTTTTTCCTAATTTCACCATCCGGGAACTGAATAATCTCGGTGATGGTTTTTTCAGTAGAGACTTCTTCATCACTGACCTGCAGAGGCTCCAAAGAATCTACAATGTCACGCATTAGCGGCCTTGCTTTTGGGTTTCGGTTCAAGCAATGGAACACTAGCATGGCGGCCTTGTGCACCCCTTTGATAGGATAGTCACCTTCAAGTCTTGGATCGATGATGTTGAGTAACTTCTTCTTTTCTTTGAGCATGGGGAGAGCCCAATCGGTAAGGTTTTGCTCTCGCGCAGGCCGTGACTTGTCTAAGGATTTTCTTCCGGTCAGAAGTTCAAGAAGAACAACACCAAAGCTATAAACGTCACTTCTAGGAGTTAGATGACCTACATAGATAGTGATAGGTAGTCAATATGTTAGCTTGAAAGTCATGGCATAGAGAGAACTAGTGTGACTTCATATAGCTAGCTTCGAACTATCCTATGCCATGTGCACGCTGTGCCAAAGATATTCATATATGCAAAGAAAGAGTAGAAATATGTGTCGGAATTTGAAATATAGGACTGACCAGTCAATATATACTCAGGTGCAGCATATCCATATGTCCCCATTATGCGTGTTGAAACATGAGATTTGTCCCCTACTGGTCCATCTTTTGCAAGACCGAAGTCAGAAAGCTTTGCATTGTATTCCTGTTTTAGATGAAAAAGTATAATTGTATTTAAGCAAAAGCGCCTAGGCTATCTTGTTCTCCATCATTTGTAGAATCTTTGCACTACTCAAAGTGTCAAACCATCATATATCACTAGCCTCCCCCAAAAGCATGATATGTTGTAAATAAATATATAAACCTTTCATATATACCAACCTGATCCAACAGAATATTTGATGTCTTAAAATCACGATAGATAACAGGTTTCTCTGCATCATGGAGAAAGGCAAGTCCTTTAGCAGCGCCAAACGCAATTTTCATCCTTATGGACCAAGGCAAAGGAAGCAACACTCCTTGAAAGAAAAAAAGAGGAGAAATTATGCATTTAAGATACAGTTTATAGCTAAAAGCAGCAACTACGCGCAGATCCTACCAAAATTTCATAAAAACTGTACGCTTTGTAGCACTTTATAACTGTCGCATTCAGACACTCATCTTTCCTGACATCAAGTTTGTAACTGTCACTTTATAACTTATCCTTCATAACTTAAGATTAGGAAAGCCAATTTTCTCACGTCTATTCGACATCCTGCTAATCTGCTATGCCATCAATGATCACCTTACAACTTACTGCTTGGCTTTAAATAATTTATCCACGACAAGTCATTGGAAGAGGACAGATGCGAGGAACTATTAGCGTTAAATGAAAACACCATTTTATTACACGCTTGTGCCTGGTCAATAATATGTCTTCACTATTGTTATATTTTGACCTCCCTAAAGGAATCCATAATTCTCTAAGCAGATATAGACAATAAAGACAATAAGGAACTCACTACAGAAGAAAGGGTGATGGGAAAAGCGTAGTTACTTACTTGAAAATAAATTGTTTTCGACACTACCCCGAGCCATATACTCATATATCAGCACTCGTTGCTTGTCCTCACAGCAATATCCAATGAGTTTTACCAAATTTGGATGAGAAAGCTGCCCCAAAAATATAACTTCTGCCTAGAAATGCACAAAGATATTATAATTTAGAATGTCTATCCACTACAGAAAGAAAGGATCATACGTACAACACGAACATTGACAACGATGAACTTATCTTCTTTTCTTTATTACGGAATAAGAGATTGAAGTGAAGCTTACCAGCCATTCTCTGTGTCCTTGATAACTGTTATCACCGTCATGAACCTTGACAGCTACTGGATTGGGAGAGAGCTCCTCTCTTAAATCCTCCGTAATGAAACCTTTATAAACACTTCCAAATCCTCCACCACCCAACAGACGATCTTGCCTAAAGTTTTCGGTGATTATCTTTAGCTCATCGAACGTGAACGCGATCAAGGGGTTTGCAGCTGAATCACGACGTAGGATCTCGACTTCTTCAGGATTCGAAGGTAAATTACCATCATCCTGCCTAGGATTCATCGAGGGGCTCTGGTCTTTTGGGGATTCTGACAAAGAAAGTTGAGAGCTTGTTACTTATCCAATCAAATTCACTAAGAAGAAGCTAATTTTCGTTCATGACAAACTCGAAAGTGATCAGGAATAAAAAGTAGACAACAAATAACAATACAAGAAATCAAGATCAGCACTCCACAACAACTTAAGTAGACTTCAATTATCTTAAACCAGAATGAGAATAGAAAAATCTATGGCTGGTGTAGATTCGTGATGAACCATGACTCCATGAGTAAGCTAAAAAGCTCAGTAATTTCTCATATTAAAGACCATACACATATAACCGTAGAATGGAAGGTAAACATTCTACTTTTTCAATCCTAGAAGGATATATACTATCAGAAACTCAGTCAAGTAATTAGGTGCACTATCAAAATCAAAGGTATATCCCACTTTTTACAGCAAAAGATAAATCCTTTATAAGTGGACACATAAGGAAAAAACTTAAAAAGTATATGTTGTTCATATCCTGTTCTTCTTTATAAGTAGACAGAACTCCTGCACATATATGTACTCCAAAGTCTGTAACTTTGATCCTCCAAATATCATGAGTTTCTAATAACAGCAGGATCCAATACAAATCATGATCCACCAAAACATAAGTTTGAAGTTCTAATTCTAATCTCTCCAACTCTCATAACACAAACACAAAGGCATCTACAAAGTAAATTAAATATAACAGAGAGAAAATCAAGCTTTAAGAGGATCAACCTGATTTAGCATTGGATGAAACCCTGTGAACTGAAGGCTCTCCCCACCACCATCTGCACCAACAATTCCCCATTTTCACCAAAAAAACCAGAAGCAAAACTCAAAACCCACCACCCATCACCATAACCACTTAAAGCTTACTTTTATTTGAGTGTTTTCAAGAAAGACAAATTATTTTGTTATAGACCCAAAATAAATAAGAAAAAGACAGTAAAACAAGATGTGGGATTGTTCTGCTCAGTTGAGTTGAGTCCAACCCAAACTGAAACACTTAAAACACATTTGACAATTTAGTTGTTGTTGTTGAACAATGAGGAAAGGAAAAGGAAGAGGAAGAGTAAAAGAGAGAATTCTTTTGTTGGGTGGTAATGATGGATGGAGTGAGAGGGTTTGAGGTGGGTGCTTTGGTTCTTGGCCATGGCAGAAATGGGCCCCACATTGTTGTCCTCCAAAGGGTTAGTTTTTGGCTTTTGTTTGGTTTTTTTTTTTGTTGATTCTATATATAATTTTCAGAAAGAAAGAAAGAAGCTCTCTTTTTCTTTTAGTGCGCAGTGTACATAGCAATAGCATGCATTAACATATGTAATACATGCTCAATTTTTTCTTTGATGATAATATATACATTACATTGTGGCACTTCATTTCCCACCAGTCTATTTCCATCGCATTCTTTTCCTCTATTTCTCTCCATCTTTCCTTAGCAGCCTTCAAATACTTCATCATTCCCCAATAGCTGGAAGCTTAATGTACATTGTTTTTGTTAGTTGCTACTATCTTACCTAACATCCATGATCATCATCATCATATATATATATAAGCTCTAACAAAGTCTTAATACATATTTATGGTGTGCATATATAGTAGCTAGTACAGTGTTGTTAAAATACAGAACAACCCACTTTCAGAACTTTCTATAGGATGGTTTGAAATGGTTTCCTAAATTCCTTCCTAATCTAACTTCACACGTGTATAAGCACAACTATTTTGTCTTCCTATCCCAATTTAAGTGCTTTTAGTACATTGTCAATTCAATTGCTTGGATCGACCGACTCGACCTTATGCATGTTCTCTAGATTGATCGACGCTTTTAGTTTTGGTTTGTTTTGTTTTGGGGGCATTGAAAAAAGGTGATAGCTTCCACAAGCAATTGACTTTTGTGTTTGTTTTGGCCAAGAAAATAGTCCTCGATCTTCTGTAAAAAAAAAACATGAAATTGCTATATATATATATATACACAGTGCATGTATTTATACATGTGAGGTTGGTAGTGCTGCCGCGCGTACTGTGCTAAAGCCACTGTGTGCGCGCAATGTTGACATTGACAAATGAAGTGGTGAATGACACAGAGGCGGACCGATGAATTGTCTTTATGAACAAAGCAACCCATGAGAGTACTTCTTCTTCTACATGCATCTATAGATTTAGGAATAAGGGAATGTTTTAGTGATTGAGTGGTGTGTGGGACCATTCGATCCAACCTCGATCATGATCTAACATAGTGCTTGTCTCCAGTGGCGGATCGAGAAAAAAAATTTAGGTTGAGCAAGATTAAATTTAAGCGAAAAAAAAAAAATCAAAGTAATAAATACAAAGTAAGATTATTTTTCCTTAAAAAAATAAAATTATTTTTAGAAACTTACTTCAAACTTTATAAGTAATACATATTCATAACCATAAAAAATCAAGTATTCAAAATTCATTGTAATCCAAATTTTGTTTTTCGCTAGAAAAAGTAAAAGCATTTTTAAAAGACTTTGTAGTTAGTCTTCAAATTTCAACTATTCTTAAAAGGATAAATCTTGTAATCTAGAAAATAATAAAAAGAAGTATCCTTGAAAAAAACCATCCATGAAATAAAGAACTAAACCAACACTTAACAGATGTAGAACAGTACCTTGTCCACAATTGTAATTGGCTATTGTAATTGCACTAATTAGTAGAGTGTAGACACTTCTCTTATAACCAACGACGCTGTTTGGTTCAATTTTTAAGTGAGAAACGACATTGACCCCATCTTCTTCAACCTGAAAATCCTACTTTTCATCATCTTCTTCCCAGTTTACTGAAATTCTGACATTTTGTCCATTTTCTGTCTTTTTTTTTTGCCATATGAGCAATACCAAACCCATATAATCAAAGGGAAAGTCAAAAACTCAGGTTGGGCAACTGCCCAACCTGGCCCCTATATGGATCCGCCGGTGCTTGTCCCTTGTTTAAATTCTACTGGAAAATATATAATCCTCGGAGGGAGCTGCTAGATGATCGAAGATCGATGATCATGACCGGACCGGCCACTTCTCTCTCTTGCGCATGCGCCACCGCCACCACCACCACACGACACACACGTGTGTAGCTAGTCGATTCTAATGTCTTCATCCAGTACTGTTTAATCACACTTTCTCTAATTCAGATATAATGTTAATATCCTAAACTACCGCCGAGTGTAGGCCATCAACACTGCTTGTTAATCACAATTTTTAGTATGGCTTCCATAGACTGTGCCAATGTTAATATCCAAAACTACCAAGGGGTGTTTGGTATTGAACGGAAAGGATTAACACGAATTCACTCCAGATTCCGTATACCGTTGTCACTTGATCTTGATCTATACCATTGTCGTTGTATCAATATTGCTTTGCCTTATCGCTTTCGCTCTCGATGATCATTTGCTCTTGCTTTCACTATCGTCGTACGATCGCTCTTATCCAATCGCTCTCGCTGCTAAGATTGACAACCGTTAAGGAGAGACCGAGTATGCCGGCCTTCAATCCTCCGATGCCTAACTCAGAAATGAGATATGATTTTAATGGCCCTTTTACGCCGTTAATGCTGAGCCACCAGGCTTTATAAAGGTGGTTGAGGCCTGAGCCCTTACCAATTCCTTGATGTGAGATCAGTGTCCTTACTCTTTTACTAAAGTGCTTTTTGATAGTTTCCTTGGATGGCGCGTGAGTGGTAACCAAGTCGAGATAGAACTCGGGCTGGTCATCAAATTTGCAGGCTTCTTGCCGGTAAATGCTGTTATGTTGGCGGTGAGATATAATTATAAATTGATAAATAGCATTAAATACGTACGGGATAGGGCCAATTAGCCAGGTGTATGTACATAGAGTAGTTCTATCACTTCATGCATAATGTTCAGAACACAAATGTATAAAACGAAATCTACCGTCTATAAATTATCATTCACTATTCATTTAATCTCAAAACCGTTAAAATTGTGATTAGCATAAATAAATAATAGAGGTTTGAGATTTGTGGTATAATTGAGAATGGCGGATGTTGCATTACACAGGGGGAGAGCGAGATTCATAAACAAACATAAGGATGCCAAAGGCAACCCTATCATATTCTTACACTCTTGACAAACTAGATCTCTCTCAAAACAACAAGAAATAAACACCCAAAACAAGTCATTCATTCTCCGCAATAAACTAACATATATATAAGAGAGGGAGGCATGTAATTAAACAGCAAAAGAGTTAAAAACCCAAAACACTCCCACCCCCCAAACAAAACAATCAAATGGGTGAGAGCCTGCCTCTTGTGCCTCTCAAGTCTTCTCAACACCAGTTTTTAGTCCTCTACCAACACTACTACTATGGCTCTAAAGCAGCTAAGCTAAACCGGCAGAACCTTCAAAAGGATCTTCTACAAAGAAAATATCTTCTTCATCTTCTGCATTGCACGAGCTATCAACCAACCAACCATTTGACACCCCTATTATCAGTATTATGTTACAATCACCTCAGACTTGCCAACAACTGCTTCCAAACCTTTTGGGCCATCTCCTCCAGGTTCCCCAACTGATCCGTTCTCCAACGGCTTCACCTGTTCATCACCCTGATCATTTGGTGTTGGTGTTGCTTCCTTGATCAAGTCCAAAGCACTTCCCAATGACTCGGGTGATTTGGGTGCCTCTTCTGTACCATCAGTTGGCTTCTCCTCAGATACCTTCTGCGTTAGAACAGATATGAAAATCAATCAGAATCAGACGGTGTTGTCATAATACATTGATGAAAGTAGGAAAAATGATTTATGAACAATGACGAAAGGAGGAAAATATTAACATAATACACTGAATATGACTAAGGAAAACAATTCTTGCCTTCTTCCGACTCTGTCGTTTTGCTTTCAATTCCTCGATGGTCTTCTGGCGATCTTCATAGAACTCAAAATCATCCAAAAGGCATGTTTTACTGGAGTGATCCTTGAATAGTTTAATCAACTTAAGCCCCTCATCTAACTTGACCTGCAGAAGAACACTAAGACTTAATATTGCAAGAGAGAGAGAGAGAGAAACCAAAATGGTAAAAGAAGGTAGATAGATATACATACCTCTTGAGTGTCCCTACTATTTGTGACAGGTTTGTTTTCATTGTTTTCAAGGGTAATGTGCTTTAGCATACTGTTAGGTACATCCTTTACAATGTGCCACTTAACAGGAAAACAGCCAGTCCATTTGTCCTGTTGCCAGTACTCCACATTCTTGTTAAAATCAACTGGCCCCACCATCTCAGCTAGGCCAACAAATTGGCCACTAGCATTCACCTAAAGAAAACAATTTTTAAAAAAAACATTTAAGTCGATAAACCATGTAACAGCGGAGAGAAAATGCCAACTTATTAAATCACGATGCTCACCGAGAAGAGCAGAAAGACAGGGCAGCCACCGGATTTCTCCTGAGCCTCCTGGTATGCTGCATTAAGCTTCTTGTTTCCATTGGGTGTGCTAGCCCAGACATTATACTTGACACTCTTATGAACATCATCCTCACTATAAGACTTTATAATGAAGAACTTAGCATCTGAGTAAGTATCATGGATGTCTGCTCCTGAGCGCTGTTCCCCTTCTGGAATTGTGCTAATTGTATCCTTTTCATCAGTAGCCTTATTCAATGGTGCACTGACTCCAGTTTTGTAACTCTTACCTCTAGGTCCTTTGTTCAACTCATCCAACCCGTCCAAGTCCTGGTTACTGTAGCGGAAGGTGCTGCCTCGCCCCCTAGATTTATACTTGTTTTGAAGTGATGATGTCCACCCATACCCATTTCTTGCCATACCAAAGCCATTAGATCCAAGCCCCATATATGTGCTCCAGTTATGACCATATAAATCACTCATATACATCCCACTAAGACCACGAGCTGTATCCAAACCATACCCCAGCCTTGGCAACAAACCCTGCAAGGTCATGAATCAGAAATTCTTGACATGTCGTCTTAAAGAACAATTTCTCAAACTCTGATCATCCTATTAATTTATTGAATTAAGACAATACCATGCCAAAAGAAAGTAAAAAAAAAAGACATTTGATAAGATATCAACATATTTGGATCAATCAAGTTTCTCAGAAGTTCAAGAGAAATGGCATACCATAATTGGTTCCAAACGAAATTCAAGTGAAAAATCTGAAACTTAATAACCAGCAGTGTGTTCTATAATATGGAACATCATATATAACCACAGGTCAGAGTATTATTTCAGCCAGCCAGTGAAAGAGAAAACAAGTCAATACACAATGTAGATAAGATGACAAGAGGTAGCATACCATGTATGGAGAATTTGGTCGGGAAATCTGATTCTTAGAAGAAACAGTTCTGTTGGCAGAATTTCCAGTCATTCCCTTATTTGACCCTTCTATCCATGGTACGGGAGACATCAAGCCATCGAATCCATATACAGAATCAGGATATCCCTCATAAGATGATCCCTTGACATTCAGAGATGAGTTTTGATATTTGGTGAGGTCTGAAACATTATTTTCTTTCAGCCCTGCATTGGTCAGAACACCATTAGCCGTTGCCACAGTTGAGGACTTCTGATCAGCATCTTTTATGGTTGAAACGCCCCCCATGCTAGAAACATTAGCCAAATTAGGCGTGTAGGGAGAACCATTCTTGGAGTTCATCTGCTTAAAATAGGGTGGATATTGATACTGCTGTTCATAACCACTTCCCACAGTTGGCATTTGAGACCCGGGTGTTGAATATGTGTTGTACGGTGCATAACCATAACCATAGAGAACCTGTATTCAAAACAAGCATGACACCAATTAATGCCATGATAAAAAGAGTAGATACATATTAAGAAGTTCAATTCTTTGAAAAAAGCATAGATAAGCCCGCAAAACTTACAGAATTCATATTGTTGCCCCACTCAAGTCCACCATATCCTGAAGCAAAAAACAGAAACAATCCAGACCCCATCACCGACAAAGCCAACAGTATGCACTGACAGCCTTGAGAATATATGTAAATCCAGCCACTTCAACCAAATCTAACACTACTGATATAAAAACAACTAAATTACCTCCATAGTAATAGCCCGAGGAGGCATAACCATTAGGATGATAAGGCATGGTTGAATCCTTCAGCGATGGGGTGGTAGACTTAGTCCGGTCAGTTGGCTGGAGCTTAGTTGTCGCAGCAGTTGACTGTACATCATCAAAACCATAATTATAATCAAGCTCTATAAAGATTTAAACTTTCTCCATTTTTTCTCAAAAAGAAATTGAAACACACATCACTAATATCAACAATTAGAGCTGGATTAGTAAACTTTTTACCTTCTTAGCGGGCTCGGTAATTTTGCCCTCCGTGACCTGAGAATCCAATGACAAATTCTGCAGCAAGTCTGCAGCTTCTAAGGAAAAAAAATCGAGACAGTCAAGGAAATACAATATACAAGTACACAAAATAACAACTGAAAGAGATTCACAAAAATCCAACACACAAATCAAACTACAAAGTAAAAAGTAAACAAATTTAAACCTCATATCCACCAGTACATAACAAGACTAACAATTTAAGTGCTTACCCTACTACAGAATTACACACAATTCATATTGACAGAGAGAGATTCCAAAATCCTACTCAAAAGTAGATTCAAAAAGTGAAAAAGATCGAAGCTTTTTTACTCTAATCTGAAACCCTAACCCTAACAATATTCCATAGATCTTAGATTCAACGAAACAAAGCAAAGAGAGAGAGAGAGAAAGGATACGATCTGCAGCGGCAGGAGGCGAGAGTGGAGCCGCGACAGTAGCCATGGCTGAGAAGAAGAAGAAGAAGAAGAAGTGCGGCTTGGTTTGTTAAAATGCGCAAAAAGGGTTTTAAGGGTTTTCTCACTCTTGGTTCGTTTGTTAATATAGTAGGTAGCTATTCATTCAAAATTAGCTTAGCCGCCACATTTATTGCGCATTCCAAAATTTACCAAGCACAAATAAAAACACCATGTTATATATAATTGCCCTTTTTCGACCAACATCTCAAACCAAATATACTGTATAATTTTATAATGTATGGAATACATAAATATTTATGTTACGAAATTGTCTACAATTAGATTCTTTAAGAACAAAATATACTGATAAAGACAAAGGCACACAACTGCTAATTAAGTAAAGGTTTAAGGCTCCCACTACTATTATTTCATCGACTAAAATGTAAGGCAAAAAATGCATGCATGCCTTGATCCACTTGAGACTTTCTTAGTTTTACACGCGTATATTTACAAAAATAAATAATAAAAAATTGCACATAAACTCAATACTACTTAAATTTCGATAAGTGTCTCGCATACTATAAGTACACTCTTAATTAATTAAGCCCTCCCAACCGAAAAAAGGAAAAAATCTAAATCAGTTCACTTTCTAGACCCATGTTTAGCAGACAAGACTTTAGTCTTTTGGTGTTCTTCAAAAGAAATAATCAGTCTTTTATTTTGATTTAATCGATAGTGTATATTTCAGTTAGGAATACATTATAGTCAAATTCCAATGGCTTAATGCATTACGACTCCATGTCTCCAAAGTCTTTAAGGAGGAAAAAGATGTCACTTGCAACCTTTATAGTTAAGGTAACATTACTAACATTTATATAATGCCTATTTCTTAAAGACATTTACAATGAATCATGTTAGGAGACAAATCCATCGGTGAGGAGAACCCATCCATACTCGCAAAATGACCAAATTAAGGCATGATTAGAAAACATGGCTTCATCATCTGTTCAATCAAATCAAAAACACTCTACAATTGCCCCTTCCTATGTACTGATATCACATCACTACAAACAAAGTACAGAATAATTGTGTCGCATTTCTTTTCTTCTTCATTGACCACCAAATAACGCAGTCTACTTATTTACAACCCACCCCCAGTGCATTCTTTTCATTTGTTGGCCATGAACCCAGATATTCCACTTCTACGTTTCCGGAATACTTCTATTCCTGAAACAACAGAAATTGTAGTCTGGTGCTTCCCAGTACGGATCTGTCAATAGAAACAAACAAAGGTTAAGACGCTCATTGGATATACGTGACTGGATAAAATTGAGCAGTAATGTAATGTATCCATACCATTGCTGATTTTTCCTGAATTCTGAAAGAACTGGATATATGTTCTCAAAGGCTTCGTATGTCTCACTTCTTACCTGATGAATTGAAGATATGCTGTTTATAGGATACTGCCCAAGATATTATAAAACACAAAAAACAAAAGCAGCCCCCTACAAATATATCACCTTAGCTCCTGTGAGAACAATTTTTCCAGACACAAAGATAAGAAGCACTATCTTTGGTTGTTTCATCCTGTATATCAAGCCAGGGAACAGTTCTGGTTCATACTGTTCACCAGAATCGAAAACAGTTTCAGCAAACGGTACTTCACACAAACAGACTTCACAACACAAACCACATTAAATCACGAGAAGTTCACTCACACTTGAAAAGGCACCATGGGAGTACGCCAGACCTTCGAGTCTTATGGGGAATTTAACATCACAAGAACCGACTATGTTCTGGATTTTAAAATCCTGCGCCACAAAAAAGAAAAATCAAATTTGGTAATTAGATGTTGATGCATCTAATGGATGTACGGGCTCCAAAATAAAAGAAAGAGACAGTACCTTGAACTTGGCAGGAAAACCAAGCTTCTGAATGATTCGAGCATACTGTGGAATAGAGATAATGGGTTGATTACCATATTAGTAAAGAAGGATCTAAAGAGAAAATTAATACTTTAGTTGTTATATGCATGTATTGGAAGCCGCCCAAGCAGTAATAGACAATCAAAAGCACATTCTTCAGGTAAGGATTTCATAAAACCTAAATTTACCCCGGTCCCAAACAGGCAACGCGGCCCTATTCAAAAAATAAATAAAATACCTTCCGTGCTGCCAATTTCGAATGTGATTCACTCTTTGCTCCTGTACAAACCTGAAACCAACAAAAGAGAAAGAACATTAGCTAGATAGTAAGATAGACTTGGTTAGTAAATATGTCATTCTTACTTCCAAATTCAAACTTACCATTTTACCAGATGCAAATATCAAAGCAGTGGTTTTCGGTTCTCGTATTCTCATAATCACAGCTGCAAAACGCTGCAAAACAAAACAAAACAAAACAAAATAAAATATAACGCGACGATAACTTATAATTGCAAGAAAGAAAAAAGGGCTTGTACTTCATGGCTATAAAGATATCTATAATAATATCAACTATGTGAAAAAAAGGATATGCCTTTGGATTGTATTCTGCATTACGAGCTTGCAACGCAATTGCCTTGAGATCTAATTTGCAGTCCAAATTGACTGTGGAAACAATATTCCTGTAAAAATCACAAAGCAACAGTTGTCCAATCATACACAACAATCGTACAATTTAAAATTCGAATCGAAATGAATTGGTCCAAAATCAACAAAGGGCTTCGAATCGAAATCGAATGAACTCACTGGAGAGTGGGGACGATTCCAGAAGGATGTTGCTTCAGATCCACTGGTTGGCTTCCGCTTCCCTCTAACCCTATCTCTGCCGCCATATTCTATTCTACCAAGAAAAGTCCACATATAAAATCATCAAAATTTCAGTTCAAAACCAGAAAAATCTTCGGCTAAACGAGCTGGGTTTTCGCGGGGTGATTCAATTGATAGTTTGTGAAGAGAGAAATCGGACCTTTTAAAGGTGCGCAGATCTGGAAGAAAGGGCGGGAAGATTTTTTTGCATTGAGACTTGGTTTTATAGAAGCGAAGAAGAGATGAGAGGAAAAATTTGTATTGCAGAGCTTAAGAAGAGAAGAGATGAGGGGTTGCGTTGAGACTCGCATCTTTATTCTCCAACCCTGGCCATCACGCTCTCTATATATACTACCCCGATATAACCCTCTCATTGCGCTTTGATTCCGCCGACCAAGGAGGTCATTTTTGGGATTTTACGTGGCAATGATACGATGGCATGCACGTTCCCTCAACGCCCTCTAATATTTTAGCACGTATCAGATTCATTCCCGCACCATAAACATAAGAGCATCCGCACCGGGAGAAGAATTCTCGCCCAATAAGAATTTCTCTAGCGGGCCCCTGCCAGAAATAGGAATTCTTGGGCAAGACGGGGCATGCAGCGGTGCGGGGGGATGACCGGACATTGACGGAGAGGAATTCCTCTCCGGCGTCCGCAAATCGAATGGCACCGAGGAATTTCTCCTCGCGAAGCTCATGCACGTGGGTGACACCAGGGCAGGAGTTTTTTTTTTCAATTACACTCGTTGTTAAAAAGTTTTTTTTTACCGGCTAATTACCAGCCAATGACCTCCCGCCACGTGACAGCTGTCGGCCAGCACTGAAGCCAACTGCTACTTCAATCTGGGACGCCCATTTTAAATAAGAAACTGAATCAGACGACTCTAATTCAAAGGCAACGGTTACTGTGCTTCTGAAAATTTCAAAACGACTACTACGAAAAAAAAAAGCTCCAAAAAAAATCTCAAAAAAATTCTAATAATACCCTACTATTTTTCTATAAATACTACTTTCATTTTTCTAAACGCTTCACAATAAGTTGTGCACAACAAATTTATCATCTTTCTCCCTCTCTTATCTCCCTCTTCTCTCAATCATTTTAGTTTTTGCAAAAAATATCTACCAGTTGGCTCATTTCCGAAGATGTACAATTGTGCATATAATATTGTCGTCATAGTGTGTGCCCTATCTCCGGCAACAAACAAAAGGTCGATAAATTGTGGGAAAAAATCTATGCTGATTACCAACAAAATTGGGTGATGGGTCAAGGTGAAGTGAGCGCGGAACCTAGGACCCAAAAAATGTACTTACCTCCAGTTTTGCTAAGTTGAAGCCAAACTTGTCACAATGGAAAGCGGCGCTTGCATACGCAAGAAGGAAGAAGGAATCCGGCAGAAATTTGTAAGATGAGGTAAGGATTTATTTATGTTGGTCCTCTCAATTTTACTTAATTTTATGAAATATAAAATGTGAAATATTAATTCATTAATTTTTTTTTTTGTAGTTAAGGAAAGCTCAAACGTTTTATGTGGGCAAAAAGAAGAAAGAATTTACGCACTTTGCATATTGGGAAGCAGTCAAGGATCATCCTACTTTCAGAGTCGTCGAAACTAGCACTCCACATTCTTACCATTCCAACTTCGAAGCTACTCCTCCCATTAGTGAAGAGTCTCCTAGCGTGAACTTGAGTGAGGACAATGTGATTCCGACACCACAAAACAATCGTTGAGGTACCTCAAGTCCGCCTAGACCTCAAGGAGTGAAGGCGGCCAAAGAAGCAAAACGAAGGGGAAAGAAGTCCATGACACCTACGAATGAGGTTAGAGATGAGACTTTGAAGAGCATTGCGGATAATCAAAAAATGTTCGCCAATTGACAAAAGGCAAATGAAGAAAAGCAACGAATGTTTGATGAGAAAAACTACAGATTGAGGGCACAAGAGGAAGAAACAAGGATCGATCATGACAATGAATTTCGAGGCTATAACCCCAAATTCAAAGAGGTACTTCATGAAGAGAAAAGCGAAAATTCTTAAGCAAGTAGATGACGATGAAGAAGAAGTTGGCGATGCAAGTTTTACAAATTGTTATCGTCCCCGCAACCTTGATTTTAGTGATTATTTTAGTTTATCTTAATAAAAAATCTATGTTTGACATGTCATTATGTAATTTAAATTTTCAAGAAATAAAAATGTACTTTATTTATTTAGATAAACTTCAAACACATTACATTAAATCATAATTAAATGCAAAACACACAAAAGGGAAACCCACAAGATTAAAACACATAAAATGAAAACACACATACATCAAACACGTTATTTAGAGTTGCTCACCAGTTTCAAGAAATCAGTTGTGCTTCACTAAGTCTTTTTGAAGCTCTCCATGGAGATAAGCTGATAGTAAATCGACGAGACGGTCGCTAAACCGATGATGATGTTGATCTCTTCCAACCGGCTCAAAGGGAATTCAGTTACCATTTTCATCCACCGGCCCATCATAAACTGTGAAAGCACTAGCTGGGTTTTGTAAATCTTCTTCCTCGTTCTCCTCAAAATCGTCCTCCATAAATTCTTCCTCAACAATCATGTTATGCATTATGATGCAAGTCAACATGATCATTTTCAATGTCGATGTGTGATGACACGTAGCTGAGTGACGAATGATAGCCCAACGAGATCGCAAGATGTCAAAGCATATCTTCACATCTTTGCGATATGCCTCTTGTTTCTGTGTGAACAGCTTCTGTGGTTAATTCTAGGGATAGAAAATTTCCTTTGACAAATGAGGAGTACCTCGGATATATTCCATCAGCTAGATAATAAGTGTGGTGGTAAGTCATACCGTTGACTTTATACATCGATTGTGGGCTTCTTTCGGCAAGGAGATCATCGAAGACATCCGAGCTGTTGAGCACATTAATATCATTTTGTGCTCCAGGCATCCTGAAGAAGCTGTGTCATATCCATGTGTCATATGACGTCACCTACTTTAAGATTATGGTCGGACGAGGCTTCTGCCCCGATTATGACCATTGTCAAGCTGTTGGACAGTTCTTCCATGCTCAGTGCATGCTGTTGATGCTGCCGATCATACCAGGAAATCCCTATTGCCTCACCCTTCTTAGAAGTCGAGTGATGTCTGTTGCATTTGGAACGCGGAGGTAACGGTCTTGGTAAAGCAAGACCACTTGTGTGCACTACTTCTTCATGCATTCCAGTGTTGTTGACTCCCTCATCCTTGTGTATTCTATACATTGATCTGCAGCTGCGCCGTATGCCAACATTCGTAGAGCACCAGTCATCTTTTGCTCGAGGAGAAGTCCTTGCGATCCAGTGGCATCTGCTTTTTGATGCCAAAATGGGTCGTGGTTGCAGAGTTTTGTCTTGATTTGATTGAATAAGTGCATGCTCATTCGGGACCTCTAGCAAAAATCTTGCTCATTGAAAATAGGGCATTTGATGAAGTAATCTTCCAGCAGATTTTGACCTCTTGGTTCTCTTTGCCTTGGTTCGTTTGGACGGCGGCGATGAGGTGGCTCATCATCAAACACTGCAACTACCATAACTGCATCAGTGACGAAGGAATTCATCATTGCGGTAGCTTGAAGACGTTGTTGACGCTTCCTCCTGGAAGACTCTTCGTAATCGTTAGGATTCATCTTCTAGATGAGGGAATGTGAAGAAGTGTTTGAAGATGTGTGTTTACGAGTGTAGAATATCAAGTGACTTGTAGATATTGTGAGGTTTCAAGGAGTCATAGACAATGATTTTATAGCAAAATTTGGATAATCTGATATTGAAATATGAGTACACGTGTCACATCCTCATTTGTCGCAAATCTTACCGGAAATCTTCATCATTAATTTATAGCCGATAACGTTACGTGAAAGTAACACGTGCCACATTTTGACTCGTCAAAAATCTTACTGAAAATCTTCATCAATAATTTAGCCGATAATGACACGTGTCACATTATGACTCGTCAAAAATCTTTTCGAAAATTTGGTTCAATAATGTAGACGATAATGACATGTGTCAGCTAGTTATTGGATGAACATATTACTAATAATTAAATGAAATAAGTTTTTATAATTGATGAATAGTAATAAAAATTCATATTTGTTGCACTGTTGCGCAAAAAAACATGAATAAGACATCCTATTTGATGAAAAGTGACAGGAATTCCTGAAATAAGAATTCCTCACCCAATAGAAAGCCCTAAATGGGTGTGGATGCTCTAAGGGGAGAACCGGAGAAGGATCACCCACATCCTATTGGGTGTAGCATTTATTAATAGACTAGACTAGATATGGTCCAACTCCTATCTTCTAGGATTTTAGGAATAGGGCTTGGTTTGTTTTTGGGCTTGGTTCTTGTCTGATTTGGATCAGGATTTGGAACTCTGGAACTGGAAGCTCGAGTAAGGAGATGTTGGAATAGGGCTGGGTTTGTTTTTGGGCTCGATCATTGATTATGGTCTAATTTGGATCGGGATTTGAGACCCTGGAACTTGGAGCTCGAGTAAGGAAATGTCGGATCTTGTGGCATCTCAACAATAAGTTCTTCCTGCTTTGTAGGCGAACATTACCATGATCTATCCGTACTGGTGTTCGTCTTTTTCGAGTAGTCTCTTCTCTCATGCTTTATAGATGTCTGCTTTGTAACTATGTTCAGTTCTTTATCAATATAATGCATGTTGTGTTTGCCGTAAAAAAAAATGTGTGCAAAATAGATTCTTGCAATATCATATACTTGTTAATGCAAACTCCATACAGTAGTACTCAGTAACTAAGATCAAATACCAAATCAAATACAGTATCTGGATCACTCTATTACAAAGTGCAATTGACCACCAAAAGATTAATATGATCTTAAACATCCACACAACAACATTTATCATCATCATATACATCATAGTAATGTTTCAGCTTATAACAATGGTTCTATCACAGTCCATGCCCTATAAGTCTCGCTCCTGGCGTGGAAACAGAAAAGTGAATTCCTCTGACGTTTTCTAACATCTACAAACTAGAGCTCTTGCTTTTCAGCAAATTGTGACTATTTTTCAGTCCAGCCTACCAAACATCTGTCCCGATTTTGTTAGAGAACAACAATGTTTAGTTAATAAATCAAGTGACCACTTTCTGTTTTCCCAAAGGTGGAGTTAAAACCGTTTCTTCAAGGCCATTGACGAATGTTCTGAGACAACCATTGATTGTGCGAGGAGCCGACCCATCACAGAAACGTTTAGAAAGATCTACAGCCTTCACAAAATACACATGCACCACATATGTATCATCCTCTAACTAATCATATAACAAATTTAGCATAACAACCGAAAAACTATTTTGAGGATTATACCTCGTTAATGACAATCTGATGTCGTGTTCCTAATACTGTTATTTCTGACATAGCCAAGTGAAGGATGCAAAGCTCCAAGATTCTGCTCCCTGACTCATCCTAAACATCACAAATACATTGTGAATTGTGTGAGGAATAGAACAATGGGAGGTGAAATATCTCAACTCAGTAATACTTCTGTTTCTACACACATCATATGCATTCAATTTTTCGATATATTTCTTACTGTTGTACCGAGCAGCCAAAAATGGATGTTAGTTTGATATAAATTTGATTAGCCATCTTTGGCTGACCGACACAGCAGTACAAAGCATAAGTAAACCTACTTATGGACACAAAGATGAACACCACCAGTGCACAAACTGCAAACATACCATCACAGCAAGCGCACAGAAGTAAGCAACTTTTGAACTGCAAATATGCAAGTAAAGTGTACAAAACGAGAGCTGAACTCTAAACTGTGGACAGACCTTCCAATTTGGAGGGGCCACTCTATCAATAACAAGCACATGACTGTCCCACTTATCCATGACTGCAACCAAAAGTTTTCTTGCAAATCTGGAACAAAAAAGGAAGACATAGTCGGTGACTCCCATCGCATTGGTCAAAACAACGGTTACGAATCAATACACAGTGAATTTGGATTGATTTACCCGTAAGGTATACCTTAAAATCAGTTTGCTGTATACCAACTTTGGAGGAGCTGCGAGAACTTCCATTTCTGAGATGGAAACAAAATAAATATTATGAAGCAGTGACAGGAATCTCAAAGGAGAAAAAACACCGAACGATAGCCAGTATACCATGATTTAAAATAATTGCACATAAGAGTTCTAGCGAACTGAAAAAAAATCAGTAGATCATTCAAGTGACACATAATTTCTATCAGAAAGATGTTGGCGCTGAAAGACATAAGAACAATGCATGTAGTTTGTGAATTCACCAAGTCTGATCAAGGATCATCCTAAGTATAGATCAATCTGTATATTAAGCTACATATATATATAAGATGCACGTAGGCTAAATTAAGCTACTGTTCTTGATCTACCCGGAGTTCCATTTTGTAATAAAATCAGCTCCAACAAAGCACATAAATCTGAATTATCAACCAAAATCCAATACATTGTAGCTGAATGGTTAAGTAATACTGAAAGAAAGTAATATGTAGTTTGAACTGTCACATATGCATGTAAATATACACCTATAGCAGATTCCTTTTGATCGTTACGCAGGAGCTCATCTGCTTCTTCAACAGTCTCGACTGTCACAGGGGGTCCTCCAAAGCTCATTGGATTATATTCCATCAACGAAGCCTTGTCGAATTCATACCCCGGCTCTGAAAAAAAGTACATAAAAATAAGGATTATAATAGCAACTATAAAACATAATTTCATCGACAATAACTCAAAACATGAAATGAAATATAGTCTTTTACCTCGACGGGCGTTCATTCTCTTTTCGAATAAGCGTACTGGGTCAGAGCCTTCTAAGCAAGAAGCATAGATAATGGACCTGAAAGTAACATAAGTAGATAGACAATCAACAACAACAACAACAACAATAATGCGGTGGTTAAAAATTGGCAAATGAAATTTGAGAGAGAGAGTTACATACAGAGCGAGTTCTCTGGCGGCTCTGGGGCTGCAAAACCGGCCGCTCTTGTCAATCTTGGGCAGCATCATATCTCGTGAGTCATTGCTGGGCTTGGGCTTGTCGACGACGGTGAAGGTGGTGGAAGAGCGGAGAGAGGTTCGAAGAACACTGTGGTGGTTTGGTTTCGGGATTAAACCCAGAACGTGGGATTTTCCGAATAGCAATGAAGAAGACGAAGAAGTAAAGCTTAGATTGGAGTAAGAGGAGAAAGAAGCAGAGGAGGAGGAGCCGACGAAACTCGGAAGCGAGCTTCCCTCCATTGCTCGCTGGTTTCGAGATTTAGATAATGTTAAAATATCTATCTAGCCACTCAGTAGTAGCAGGGGTTTTACCCCAACTGCGGCCCTGGTAACTCGTCAAATATTAATGCTTCAACCACGATGAACGGTCGTACACTTCTTTTTCGGTTTTTCTTTGTCCTACATTTAAATGTTTAATTAAAAAAAACGAAAATAAAAAATATATATTTTTTTATTTTTGTGAGAAGACAATAATATTTGAATTGACGATGTGATAATGATACAAAGACTCCACCAGATTTTTCAGCCAGATAAAACGAGGCTATATACGCATCACTATACTGACAGCATGTTCTCACTCAATAATCATAGACTAGCAAACCATGATAGCACAGTAATCAAAATATAGCACCATTCTTTAAACTAGCTAGGCACCATCTCTACGTGTAATCCACCACTATGTTAGGAGCTGCCTCTTTAGCCGCACATTCCTTGTACAGGGATCCACCGCCTCAAGTCCTTCAGTGCTCTTCCAATGCGGGCACATGACCCAAGTTAGCCTTACTGCTAGTTGTAGCAAGTCATTTTCCACTGTATGGCGGCGCGCAATCGACTCTTGCTTATAAATGTCAGATGAGTCTGTTTTGCACGCATTGCGTGCTATATGACATTGCAGTTGACCATGCTCAAAGCTAGCAAACTTCATCTTCTTCCTCGGCCTCTCCAGTGTCTTGACTCGAGTCGGTACCTCCATAGTAGGTTCTTGCGGTGATGTCAGGGATGTCTCGTCCAGGTCTTCACTATTGGCTACGACTGCAACATCCATGTCGTCACCCTTACCACCTTCGATACCAGTCATGATACTAAATTCCTGGTTCTACCCCCAATTGTCCTCTTTCCCTTTGGCATCTTCTTTAGCCCCAATAATCTCTTTCCAATGAGCTACCTTGAGCTCTTCCACTTCAAAGCATTGTATGGGGCAACCATCCACATTACGACTAAAACTACCACAACTCATACAATAGCTAGCCATGCAAAGAAATATATTCAATATCAAATATAGTCTAAGCATGGCTTCCTAAGGCTAAATTGACCTTTGTCGGCAGCGGATATCGGAGATCAATCTCTACAAACAAGCAAATTTCTTCATTGTCTTCCAGTCTGTTACAACCATGATCAATAAAACGACCCAAACAAGACCCTAGGGTCCTTCTCCATTGCTTAACTTCAACCTCACCAGTTAGATCTCCACCAATTATGGTGGCTCGCGCCCATACTCGAGCTTTGTAGGCTGGTACAAGGTGCACCGGGGTAAACCCATTTGTCTCCATCGCGAGTACAGTCATATCACGGTAGAACCATGGACATTTATCATCAGCCCTCCGAATGGCTCCAATGTCCTTGCAGCGACCCATAAACCTATCATGGGTACACTGCCAGATTTAGAGTGCACTCGAACACAAGAGGCCTTTCCAAAGGCGAATCATCCACAAACAAAGAGACTTGGCAGTAGCAGTTGATAAGGGGTTTGGAAAGAATACACATATTACGGTAAAACCATAATCCAATGCCTCCTCCGCAGCCCCAATAGAAAGGTTGACCTCCTCACATGGCATAGGAGGGATAAAGGACTCCATGAAATCAAACAAAATTTGTACCGCAAGGTTCAAACAAAGGAGAAACCTTGAACACGAGCGAAAATAAATGAATAGAATTGGTATATGAAGGGAGTAATCGATAAGACAAAGGAATATGAAAAGAAGATGGAAAATGGGATTGAAATCGAGAAAGAAAAAGAAAGAAGGGACGGATTTTGATTGAGGAATTTTGGTAGTCGGCGACTATGGTTTCTAGCCAAACTCTCGATAACCACAAAGTTGCTAATTTTAGGAAAACAAATTAAATATATATATTAAAAGATGGATCAAAATTTATTAGAAAAATGTGAATGTAATACAGTTTTACGGACTTTTACGTGATTACTCGATTCAACAATGAGAAGTCATAACATAACACCATAATAGAATACAATGTGAAACACAAAAAACTTACACTAACAAATTAGAGTAACGGGAATAAATATCAATACTCTGTATGTACCACTCCTTAATTAGCTTATTATACTAAGCTGCGTTGCGTTGCATCGCAGCTCCTCGACATCCATTGAAAAGATCCGACCCCGATTTAGTTGCCTAAACCAAAATCAAACCCCTTCTGAAAACATGAACTTTCAAAAATCATAAATTTTTTGGCAGAGTTCCTCTATATCACGTAGTTACCATTAACCTGCAGCGGAAAATACACTTCATCATATGCCACAAAAGCCAAACTGTGGACACCAATCACATTCGGATTTCTCAAAAACATATTATAACGTAAAGCAATACACAAAACGGTAACTTTACAGAAATCCGGGAAAATCATGTGAAAATATAAACACAATGGTATTCAGAGCGACCTCTATTATATACATATATACACAACAGTAGACCAAACTAGAAACCTACTGAGAAAGGAAAAGTGGCTCGAACACTAAGCCTCCAACCTCGACGTGTGACACCTGAATCCAAACTGCAAACTGGGCATAGAAAACAAAGAGCCCAGGGAAAGACATATAAATTGTTAGAGTGAGTGAACGAAAATAAATGTCTTTCGTCTAATAACTATATATGTTTATAAAACATATGCGAGTCTAAATGCATAAAAAATCATATGGTACACGAGGGAGACTCTAACTCCTCACGTGTACAGAGCATGCATTGGAAATCCTGCGGGGTCACTCATGGACACATCCACGCTAGTACAGTCTGAATCACGGGATCTCTGATCCTCACGTGATTCCAGCCAGAAAGGGCCTCCGGTCAAGGAATCTGCTCCCCCCCCGGTAAAGACCTTGGGTCAGGGTAACAGTCCCCCCTGTAAACATCATCGGGGATCAGCCGGGATGCTAAGTGTATCGATACAACTACTACTGAGATTGTACTCTGTATAAACCAAATCATAAATGTTTCCATGCAAATGCATAAAGCGTAATGTAAAAGCATACTCGTAATGCATAATTATAAAATCATATTCGCAAATGCATAATCATAAAACACATGCTCGTATAATTCATAATCATAACTGCATGCTCATGCTCGTAAAACATATATAAAAGACTCGCAACCAACAGTGAAAAGAAATGTCCACTCACAGACAAGCACAACGCGAAAACGCGTTAATCCCGTGATCCAGCAGAAGATCTCTCGTCAACCGTACGATCCCGGTCTCCTGAATAATCACAAATACCACTGATCAAAATCACAATTCAAAACTCTGAACCACACCTCGGAAACCAACCATTTCCGGAAACATATAACTCGAATATCAACGAAATCGTCAAAATCCCATAAATACTCTACTTATCCCTCAACAAAAAATCTACCACTCAAATCAACTCAATAACCTCACGACTACGCTCGGGGCGCGATTATGAGCAAAACGGTATAAAACTTCCAAAAAAATCCCAAAAAGTCAACTTCGTCGGAGCTCCGTCGTTTACCGCCGCGGCCGCCGGCGGCACGGCGTCAACAGTGGCCAAATTCGGTGAAAATTTCCATATCACATCTACTCCTCAAGTCCAACAACTTTGCCTTCTACACCAACCTCCAATTCGAAACACACCGGCTGGAATCAAGCTCGAAAGTTCAAAACTCCATTGATTTCAGCGAGCTCCAAACGACATCCAATTCCAAAATTATTTCACCCAAAATCATCTATGGGTTGAGAGGAGCAAAACCCCCAACCCCTTCAACCCCAAAAGTGGCCGGAAAAGCTCACCCGATTCCGGCAAAAATTCAAAACTTTAACAAGTCGGTTCTCCCTCAAAACTCAACCAAATCAACTCAAACAAAGTTCAAAACAATAGAAAATCACGAGAGGAAGCTAACCATACCAAGCTTGAGGTCTGAAGTGGCCGGAATCAAAAAGTCGATCGGTGGTCAATGGCGGTGCCAAAATCCTTCAGTCAACGTAGGTCAAACTTGGTCAACGGTCCAATTTTGGTCAAGTCGGCCCAAATGTGACTTTTCGACAATTTTATGACTATTTTGATATTTATACTCGCGACTAAAACGATCAATGGTCGAAAACGAATCAATCCAAATGGATAAACACGATTAAATCCAACAGTCGGAAATATTCATAACATATCCATCAGACATCGGAAAAATTCTCGGAAAACTCCTACGAACTCGAAATCATAAACTCTACAACTCTTGTGAAGGAATCCATATCAAATTCTCGGCCGATAATTTAGTCACAAACAAGACCGTCAAATCAATTAATTACGACAAACTACGATTATACGTGAAACTCGCGAATTAAGCCGATTAACTACCATTTCCGGTTTGGGTTGTCACATCCATATCCACCGAGAGGAGAATACGACTCTTCTTTGGAGTCTCTCTCTTGTGTGCCACCGGAGGAAATCTCATCTTGGATATTCACTTCTTGTTCTTTAGATTGTGCCCGAATGCCCTTGTCCAGATGATTGGCCAGGAGAGTCCACATGATGCCCAAATTCACCACCCAACATACATTCCGCTCGCCATGGTGACCGAGGGGCAGTTCTTCCATCATCACCAACTTTCTTGATGTTGGCTCCACGGGGTCAGCCACTACCTTAGTTAGTGCGACCTTCGATCCAGAGCTCCGACGGACATGACAGTAAGTATAAGAGATGTTGTAGGCAACATGACAAACGAAATTGGTGATTCCAAATGCGGCCACTCGCAGCTCCATATATTGCCCATGTGGATTGGTCTTGAAATTGGTAGCTGATATGTGGATCAGCCTGCAAAACAACAACTACATTAGTGGGACTTCTCTTGTCCGGAGGGTTACCCTGCATGTCTGCCACATGTTCCATGTGGACTTGCCGAGGTGCATTAGTGGCACCCTCCACCTGCATCGGAGCCGCAACCTCTTGTACGTCGTCCACCAAGTTGGATGTGCATGTCTTAATCGCTCATGGTTCCATGGACCGACACCTCCGTCGTCTAAGTGAAGTATTGTAGGGAGGATGGAACAAGCTAGGGTTCCATGGACCGAGATTTATCTCAGGTCTTTGGGCTGAAGTTACGTGCTTAGGTTTTGGAGGTGTATAATGATTCATCTAGGGGTTAAGTTCGCATTTGAGATCTCTATTTGATTCACTAATTATGTTATGAATCTTACCTGAACAACATAACATTATCCTTATTTGAATTGTTTTTGTTTTTGTTTTGGCCGTTTAAAGTTAAAACTAGTATTTACATGCGGTAACATACTGTGTGCCGTTCTCCAGCTCCAAAACGCCGCACCACTGAGTCTCGCTTCTCCTCACTACTCCCAGGCTACTATATTCATCGAACATGAAGTTCAGGACGTCGACGAGCTTCATTGCGACGCTGCTTTGCGTTTTGTATCTAATTCTCAGATCAGCTGCTTCTTCTCCTCAAAATCGATTCCTTGGAATCGCTCCTGGAGGTCTTTTCATCTCTCTTTTTCTTTTACATATTTTGTTTTTGTTTCTGTAAAATAAAATGGTATAATTCTGGATTTTGACTGATTATGATTGCTTGTTCTTAGATGAAAAATACTACAAATCGTCGGAGACGATAAAATGTAAAGACGGATCCAAGAAATTCAGCAGAGCTCAGCTCAACGACGATTTCTGCGATTGTCCTAATGGTACCGATGAGCCTGGTAATTACATTCTCTAGCCTTCACTTCTGATCTCGTTTCAGCTGCTGAGTGAATTTGTGTTGAGTCTAGTCTTGATTAGCTTGTTTGAGCAGATGATACATTTGGGCTTGAACTTATATTCTATGTGTTTTTTGCTTACATAATTTCGGATTTCTAAACTCAATTTTCATCTCTGTGTCCATTTTTGTATTCGAAGATGCGTATGTACTCCTTTGCTGACAAAAAAAACAATGCATATTTGGTGGTTTCAGGTACATCGGCATGTCCAGGTGGAAAGTTCTATTGTCGGAATGTAGGTCACACTCCTCTAAAGCTATTCTCATCTAGAGTCAATGATGGTATTTGCGGTAAGTCTATGCTACGATTGCTTGCTCACATGTTGTGTTTCGTTTTGACTTTATGTTTTGCAAAGGCAAAGTGAGGCAACCTTAAGTAATTTTACCCGGCGAGGCAGTTTAAACTTGCAATGCTATTTCCAAAGATTAATGGAAAGAGATGTGCAATGAGAATGCCTCGTTTATCTTAATTTAGGGACTGAATAATATTTCTCTGTGTATCTTCAATTGCCTGGTCGACTGATTTCTTATGTTATTCATGTTTGCGTGATTACATTCTTCAGACTGCTGTGATGGGAGTGATGAATACGACGGTGAAGTTAATTGCCCAAATACATGTTGGGAAGCTGGAAAAGTGGCTAGAGATAAGCTCAAGAAGAAGATTGCTACTTACCAAGAGGGGGCTGCAATACAGAAACAGGAAATTGAGCAAGCAAAAGCAGCTATGGTTAAAGATGAGGCAGAACTATCAAGGCTGCAAAGTGAGGAGAAGATACTAAAGCGACTTGTTGAACAGCTCAAAGGTATATTTATGTTTTGCATCTATTACTTATGACGGTATTTTCATTATCATCATGCCCCCTTTTGTAGGATATAAGCTGATTTGTTTGGGGGTTCTAGGCTACATGTTCTTCATACGTATACTCACCTAAAATCAGTGGTAGATTTTCTTCATGATAATATACTATTGAGGAATGCAAGAGTTTGGTATTACACCAAGCACACCATAACAAGTGTCAAAGCCATTTATATTACGAGTTTTTATTTTCCCTGGCTCTCTACACATTTACCAATTTTTTTTTCAATCTTTCTGATGCCATGGTGACAAAAGTTAGTTAATTCAATGTCTATGTTAGTATGTGCTACCCTATAATAAGTGCTCTTTTGGCTTGCTTGCTGTATAGAGCGTAAAGAACAAATAGAAAAGGCTGAGGAGAAGGAACGGTTACAGAAAGAAAAAGAAGAGCGGGAAAGAAAAGAAGCTGAAGAGAAAGCTAATCAGCAACAGCGAGATGCTGAAGACCCGGAGAAAACTAAAGCAGAAGAGGAAGCTAAGAAGGAAAAGAGTGATGATGATCACGCGGGAATTCTGGAGGATTCTTATTCATACCAGGTTGAGCTAACTCAGATGAACTATTTCTCTCTCTCTCTCTCTTCTAGTCTTATATCATTAAAATGGGCAAACAAATACATACATTTCTTACATCTAAGGTGTACATTTTTCCTTTGACCACATCAAAGTTTTATGTATGCTGATAAAAGTTATGATGTATTGATCTGGACGAGTTTTTCGTATTTGGCTAATCTAATGGAAACAAGCATGTAAATGAGTTACCTCACTACAACAGATGTTCTGTCACTTGAGTTTAGTCCTTTTGGTCAATGATTAATGATATGCAAATACTGGATTTTCTCTAGTCTCACGTCGATGGCCTTGTCATAGGATACAGCAGAGAACCATGATGACTTAGCTACTAAAGATGGTGGTATTGATACTCCTGAGCTGAAAGGGTCTCTGGTTGATGGTGTACAACAGGTAAGCCAAGACCTTGAACTAATACTCCTTGTCAAAGCCTAAAAGAAAGAAGATGAGGTAAATGAAAACTATTTCTTTGAGAACATGATGGCCAGTTCAGCATTATTGTTCTCTTACTGGGAGCTAATGCCTCTATGCTGTGCTCTGTATGTTTAGGGAAATGATGCATCTGAAAAGACGGAGTCGTTATCAAAGGAAGAGTTGGGTCGTCTTGTTGCTTCTCGCTGGACAGGGGAGGATACTACCAAGGATTCAGGGGAAATTGATGATACAAAACATACTGATCATGATGTTCATGAAGAGTTCCCTAAAGAGACCCATGATGACCAGTCTGATGGCTATGCTTCTGAAACTGATGATGACAACCACAAATATGATGATGAAGAGGTAGAGGATGATTTTGGCGCCGAGGATCAAGGTGATTCTAGTTCTTCATACAAATACGAGTCAGATACTGATTCAGACTTGTCTGGTATGCAACCTTCCCTGTTTGCTGTGGATTTGTTTTTCATTTTGCAACTCATGCTGCTTAGTTAAACCCTTATGCTCCTTAATGTTTCGTTTTATAACTGAATGTTAGATGTTACAACCTCGAGTAACCCATCTTGGTTGGAGAAGATACAAAAAACTGTCCGGAACATTCTACAGGCCATTAATTTATTCCAGACTCCAGTGAACCAATCAGGTAGTGAAAACTTTGAAGTTACATAGGTTTTTTTGAACATGAAATAAATAAACGAATGGCTTATGTTTTGGTGTTAACCTGCTATTTAGAGGCTGCTCATGTACGAAAGGAGTATGACGAATCCAGTGCCAAGTTGTCCAAGATAGAGTCAAGAATATCAAGTTTAACGCAAAAGCTAAAACATGACTTTGGTTAGTATACCATCCGTTGCATATCCGGAACATCTTTTTAAATAGCATTTTCGGTTTTTAGGTGGGCCATGAGCTAAACTCAGTATATTCCCTACAGGACCAGAGAAGGAGTTCTATTCATTCTATGGTCGTTGTTTTGAGAGCAAGCAGAATAAGTTACGAACTCGTTCTTACTTTAATAGCTCTCAATTGCCATAATTATCTTAACTTTCAGTTGTGACAAATCTGACCTTTGGGCACTCAAAATTCTTTTGCAGGTACGTCTACAAAGTGTGTCCATATAAGCAAGCTTCCCAGGAGGAGGGTCACTCCACAACTCGACTAGGGTAGGTGTCTACTTTGTTCGTAGATTATATTGAATATCCAAATATGCAATTTGTTTGTAGATTGTATTACTTTGTTCAGTTCAGAAGAAGGCGAGTCATTTCGCAACTATTATTTGATCCAACTAATTGAACATGACTTGCTAGATGCATATGTATTGCCTATATGCTCTTTTGCTGGTTAAAGGGCACAGCTTGCAGTAGATACTTGAGTATGCATCATACTTCTAGTATTTATGGCATTCTGTTAAGAAATGTTTCACATTTTGATATGAAAGATCCATTTTATATATTTTGTTCGTTTACACTCTTCAATTGAAGTAGCTCATTCTTCTCTAATTATATTATTATGATTGCCATAGGAGCTGGGACAAATTTGAGGACTCATATAGAGTCATGATCTTTGCAAACGGTGATAAATGCTGGAATGGGCCCGATAGAAGTTTAAAGGTGCTTCCGTGTTTACAATCTTTACACATATTACAAGTTTTGTTTATGAATCTTTTATTACACTTGAATTAATTCTGTTTGAATGGCAATCAAATGAGATTATTACATGGCAATTTTGACAAACTTAAAGCAATTTGTTAGAGCCAGAATTGAGCTAATTAAACTGCTAATTATGTTTGAATGGAAAAATTATAAGTACGTTAGAAATATACTCATTCAAATTATCCTTTGTAACTCTTCAGGTCAGACTTAAATGTGGGTTGAAAAATGAGGTTGCTGATGTTGATGAACCAAGCCGCTGCGAGTAATTACTGCTTCTCCTTATTCACTCCTTAATAAACACACACACACACACACACCAGATTCCATGGGATTAATGTTTGTTTCCTGTGGCAGGTATGTGGCATTGTTATCGACTCCAGCTGTTTGCTCAGAGGAAAAACTTCAGGTATTGCTATATGTTATAATAATAAGACTTGGGCTTCTCCTCCTTTGCAATTTAACTGTCTGATGGGATTAATGTTACAGGAATTGCAACATAAATTAGACTCGATGAACAAAGAACAACCTCAACTCCACGATGAACTTTAATTCTCGTGATTCGAGTGCTTTGAGTAAGTTAGCAGGCTAACACACTCTTGATTTTCGCAACTCCTATTTTCATATGTAGAAGGATATAAATAAATGGCAATCGCTTGTTTGTTTATGCAGGCGGGCGCTGTAGACGATTCTGAGCCCCCCTTAGTTTCAAAATGGTGGAACAAAATGGTGGGGAGGGCGAAAATACAAACTTTAGTTTGACAAGAGCTGACATTGAAATGATTAATCCTTTGATACATTTTTGAAGTGAGCAAAAAAAATAGACTAGTTCAGATATGATATGATTATATTGTAGCTTGCAGTGCCATGTGGACATTTTGTGATCGACCAAGTTAGGGCATTGGTAACATCATCGTCGGAGGTAATGTATGAACCTGGCCAGTGAAATGTTGTGTGCCTCCTCCTGTTCACTTTTGTTTCTCACACAGGAGGATTACAATGTTACTGTAGTAAAACCAAGGTGTGAGTGCCCATTCACTCGAGATTTCAGGGGGGCTCATTTCGTGGTTTGTGTTACTTTGAAAGTAGGTCGGTGTTTATGGAAGTAGGTCATAATAGATTGGATTTTTTTGCCTTTTCATAATGTTGTCGTTAAAGAAGAAATAATGAAATATGGTCGGCAAGGTTCTCGTGGAGTGCGAGCTGTCAGCTTTCAGCTGTAGCTAGTTTATTGAAATGGTGAATATGCACATACAGAAACACACATGATTCAGGGGTGTGGTTTGGTAGTTTTACCCAACAAAGCCAAGGACCATTTATGGCACCACCGATCCAATACAGGGCAGGGCAGGGCAGCTCTCTGAGAAGTGAGAAGACAAATGAAGGGAGTTGGTGAGTTTAGCCAGCAGTTAGGTATGCACATGTGTGTTGCTACTAGTATGAGTCACGAATATTAATATGGACACTAGTGACACCACCATTGTTGACTCGGCTTTGATTTCGACCAACGGTTTTGGCCCCTAGCAATCTCGGTCCTCAGAGGACGGCTGTATATATTTATTAGTATACTCGCGTACGAGAGAGACTACTACTACGAGTATATTACTATATTATGAGAAACTTGAAACCATATTATTAGGCTTCAATAAAAACCTAAACATTAATTAATAATAGACGTTCTTGGGCTCATGAATTCGTAAGTTAAGCTACCTTGTTGCCCAAAGAAGCAAAAAGAAGAAGAATATGCCCTTTTTATTTGACCTAATAATAATAATAATATAATAAAAAGGAGAGGAAAGGTGGGCATCGCCGAACAATGCTCGTTTCTCGCGCCTTGTATTCGCACCGATCTCTCCCTCTCTTCCTTCTTTCAGACAATTTTTTATTTTATGATAGACTAAAAAGTTAAATTTAGCTTATGGCTATTTTTATTATAAACTAAATTTTAATTTTTAAGATAAAAATTTAGTCAAAACAATTTTATAAGAACATTTTTCATGATAGACTAAATTCTTAACTAAATTTAGCTTAAAAATAAGAATATTATGTGAAATCTTTTTTTAGCTTATCAAAGTTTCTCACCGTAAGTTAAATCCTTAGCTAAATTTATAACTTTTTGACTCTAAAATACACTCTCATCATAAGCTAAATCTCAAGGTAAAGCAATTTCTAATTCTTTTGTCATATAAATGTAATGTTATATTTTTATGTATATTTTTTTTCTTTTTTCATATATATAATATTAAAAATAAATTAAAACTACAAATATTGAGAAGGACATACATAGATCTTATTCCTTCAATATATGATAATTAAAAGATACAAGTAACGAAATTTAAAAAAAATATATAACACTAAATTTATTTGAAAACAAAAATAAACATTTAACGATCACGATTTCAAACTTATGTTCCTCCATGGCGCTGCCAAATATGTTCAATCAAAGAATCTCGAAGTTCATAATGACATTTCTTATCTTTAATTTTTTTTATTGCAATCAAAAAATTGGTTAAATCTTGTTGTTTCATCAGCCACCATCTCAACAGTAGGGACGGGTGCTTCGTTAAATTTCTTAATCGGAGCCGATAAATCTCGCTCATCCTCGATAATCATGTTGTGCATTATGATGCATGTAGTCTTTATATTATGTAAGATACGTTTATCCCAAAATCGTGTTGGTCCTTTAATAATTGTCAAACGTGATTGAAGAACTCCAAATACACGCTCCACGTCCTTCCTATATGATTCTTGCTTTGTGACGAACAAAATTTTCTTCCGACCTTGTGAATCATGTATAGTTTGGACAAGTGTGGACCATTTATGATATATATCATCGGTTAGATAATAACCAACACTATAATCCTTTCCCATAATTGTATAACTAACCTGAGGAGATTTACCTTCCACAAGATCTACAAATAAGTGAGATGCTTCTAGCACATTGATGTCGTTGTTCAATCTCGGTAACCCAAAATATGCATGCCATATCAAAAGATCATAATTAGCTATGGCGTCAAGAATAATGGTTGGTAATCCTTTCCACCCCGAGTACATTCCTGCCCAAGCTTTTGATGGCTATATAGTGAGAGACTTTACTAAGCTAAAAAAAGATTCCACAAAATATATATTATTGTTTTTTAAACCAAATTTAACTAAAAATTTAGCCCAGATGCTCTCATATTCGCACATCTTAATCACTTTATAATATAATTAATACTAAATTTCTCTCTCATCTGGAGTCGTCTCTCTCTCTTCTCCGCTAGCGTAGCATATCGATCGTCCACAACACCACAACTGCATCTCTCTCTCTCTCTCGCTCTCTCGGAAGAAGAAGAAGAAGAAGAAAGGAGTGCGATTGAAATGGACTCGAATCGGAAGATGAATCAGAATCATCAGAGGCCGATAATGGATTTGAAGCCGAAGACGAAGATCGTCTGCACACTGGGACCCGCATCTCGGTCGGTACCGATGGTCGAGAAGCTTCTCCGTGCCGGAATGAACGTGGCGAGATTCAACTTCTCTCATGGCTCTCACGAGTACCACCAGGAGACTCTCAACAATCTCAGAGCCGCCATGGAATCCACCGGAATTCTCTGCGCCGTCATGCTCGACACCAAGGTCCGATCCCCAATCCCCTTACTCACTCTCGGAGACTCTTTCTCTTTTTTGTTTGCTTGTTTATTTTGTCTGTTTGCTCCGATTCAATTAACTCCTGCTGCTCTGTTGTGTTTAGGTCTTATATTGACTTACTGTTAATTACTGTTTTAGCTGCTCTTAATTGAAATTAAGCAAATAAATATATGATTTACTTGTCTCGGGGGTTGAATTGCTTTTTATCTGGAACTTGTTGTATCTGGATTTACTACTGCTAAGACTGTCATATATTTGTGTGGATTCATTTGATTAACTTGAGCTGATTCTTGATGTGATTTTGAAATTTGTACAAAACTTACACACGTTTTATTCTATACATGCGCTTAATCACTGACGCAGGGTCCGGAGATTCGAACTGGTTTTTTGAAGGATGCGAAACCCGTCCAGCTACGACAGGGTCAAGAGATCACCATATCCACTGACTACAGCATCAAGGGCGATGAGAATACCATTTGCATGAGCTACAAAAAATTGGCTGAGGATGTCAAGCCAGGGAGTATGATACTATGTGCTGACGGTACCATCTCGTTTTTGGCTTTATCTTGTGACAAAGAGAAGGGACTTGTTCGCTGCCGATGTGAGAACTCTGCGATGCTTGGTGAGAGAAAGAATGTTAATCTTCCGGGAGTCGTAGTGGATCTCCCCACCTTGACGGAGAAAGACAAAGAGGACATTCTCAAGTGGGGAATTCCCAATGGGATTGACATGATTGCGCTCTCTTTTGTTCGCAAAGGTTCGGACCTTGTGGAGGTCCGTAAGCTCCTTGGAAAGCATGCTAAGAATATCCTTCTCATGTCGAAGGTACGTTCTTTCTCATGTAAACCATATATCAAATGATTGTTGTTTAGTTTATTTGCCACTTTGCAGCTCAAAGATGTCCAAAGTGAATGTTTGTTTTACCTATATATATATCTGTTAAGAATTGCAAAACGAAATGTGTTCATAATTGTGAGTAATGGATGCCTAGGAAGGATCCATTTACTTGTCAAATGTAATTAGCTGAGATTGTTGTCTTTGAGATATTCACTAAAATGTACTTGGTTTTTAATCTTATAATTGAATTCATAGGTGGAGAATCAGGAAGGAGTGGCAAACTTTGACGACATCCTTGCCCAATCAGATGCATTCATGGTTGCTCGAGGTGATCTGGGAATGGAAATTCCAATTGAAAAGATTTTTCTGGCTCAGAAGGTGATGATCTATAAGTGCAATATTCAAGGAAAACCTGTTGTCACTGCAACACAGATGTTGGAGTCAATGATTAAGTCTCCTCGTCCAACTAGGGCCGAAGCTACTGATGTTGCAAATGCTGTTTTAGACGGCACAGACTGTGTGATGTTAAGTGGTGAGACTGCTGCCGGAGCTTATCCTGAACTTGCTGTCGCCACCATGGCAAAAATATGCTTAGAAGCAGAAAGCACCATTCATTATGGAGATGTCTTCAAAAGGATTATGGATCACTCCCCGGTGCCCATGAGCCCATTAGAGAGCTTGGCTTCTTCTGCGGTTAAAACAGCCAACTCGTCAAAAGCAGCTCTAATATTGGTTCTAACAAGAGGAGGGAGTACTGCAAAATTAGTGGCCAAGTACAGGCCGGGGATGCCTATACTGTCTGTTGTTGTCCCCGAGATCAAGACCGATTCCTTTGACTGGTCATGCAGTGATGAATCGCCAGCAAGGCACAGCCTAATTTTCCGTGGCTTGGTTCCAGTCTTGAGTGCAGGATCTTCCAGGGCCTCTCCCGCAGAAACAACTGAAGAAGCTCTGGAATTTGCCATTCAACATGCCAAGACAAAGGGACTTTGCAAAGTCGGAGATGCTGTTGTGGCGCTTCACCGTGATGGAAATGCATCTGTGATCAAGATCTTGACTGTGAAGTGAGTTTGGTTTTCATATCACCATGATATACCTGTTTCTTCTTACCTTTTGGGCCTTTTTCAGAAGGAAAAAAAAACTGATGGCGATGCGTATAATTTTGCCTGGTTTTTAATGTGTTTTTGGATGCAAAAACATATACTTTCCCCCCATCTCCTGTGATAGGATTAGGGGCCTTGATATCTACTATGTGAAACTTAATTCAATATTGTTAGGATCATTTGCTATATTTTTTGCTGTGGCCTGTGCTGCTGCCCTATAGGATCATTTGCTCGAATATCATTTTAATCCAATCTTAAATAGTAGTTATGTTTCTGTTAACTGAGATTCTTGTATAGATCGCTGCCTCCATAACTCTCATATGAGAAATGAAGTGAGTAATAGAGATATGGCGAAGATATTCGATCACATATCATGTTTCGTATACGAGGAACACTATCATTCATATTCACAGAAACAGTTCACATGCCGTATAATAACTCGAGCAATAATGCACTCACAATATCTTACAATACTAGCACAACAACCCATCCCACCATATTCGCAATACTTTGCCAAACTTGAACGTGGACAGTACCACAAAGAGGAGTCATGGTTTTTACAATACCGTGTCTGGCTCTATTAATCAAAATAAAAGACTGGATGACCTGTCCATCCCAGTCATGCTCCACCTTATCAAGATGACTACCAATTTTTCAATTGGATATAGCTACAGGAAAGTAAAGATTTGAAAAAAAGCAAATGCATATCAACCATCACCATGATTCAACAAGATTCAAGATTCAAAATCACTTAAAAAAAGCACCAGGAGGCCATGAACATCTACAAAAGACCACATCTGTTTTAAAAAAACACAAGGACACAACTTGAACCCTCCAAGATTCACATTCGAGTAAGATGATAATATGTACACGGCAGCAGTGTGAGCAGATCATTTGAAGCCACTTAATAAGCAAGAACCTGATGAAATTTATAAGGGATTAAGAGGAACTGAAACTAAATATGGAGATAAAACTCGAGAATTCAGTTGTCATCTCTTTGAGTAGATGCACTTCCACTTCCAGTTGCATTGGCTGACGACGAAGAATTATTACCCCTGCTGCTGCTGCTCGATTGAGATTCTGTGGACGAAAACAGACCATTAAACGGCCATGGAATGTTAAATCTTCTGCCACTTCCATTTCTCCCAATCTCAATCCCATCCCCGTCTCCATTTCTCCCAATCTCAATCCCATCCCCGTCTCCATTTCCCCCATTGTTGCCATCAACGTTTTCACTCTCCCTCTGGTTACTGCTGTTCCTAGAATTACTAGAATTGTGTTTGGCTTCATCAGAAGGCAACTGAAACCTGCAAACTGGACAGGAACTATGAAGCTCCAGCCACGGCATAATACAGCCATCATGGAACTTATGCTTACATGGCATTTCTTTTGCTTCAACCCCGATATCAAAGTCATCCAAGCACACAGAGCACTGCAAGTTCTCCTTGATTTCCACGGTGGGCAGAGCTTCCACTGCCTCCTTTTGTGCAGGTGGAGTCCCATATCGATTAGGATCATTCTCAGCCAAATGTTGCAGCAATAGATCTAAACCAGGCCCAATGAAATAATCACCTAAGGAACCGATAGAGTTGTGATTGTTGTTTTGACCCTGACTTGAATCATAAGAACCATGAACAACGATAGTTTGATTAAAAGGATTGATCAGAATGAGCCGTTCCCTTTCCCTTTCTCTAGTTCTGTCTCTGTGCCCATCCCCATCGCTTTCTCTGTCTCTGTCTCTATCTCCATCCCTTTCCCTGTCCCTATCACTCTCCGAATTCTCTGAATCAGAGGCCAAGCCAGCTGCTCGAATGCCCCGAAGCAGTTGAAAAATATTAGACGAGTTTCTCCTCCTTCTGATGGAGTCAAGTTCTCTGTCTAATTCAGTGTCTCCCCCATGGCCATGGCCATGGCCATTGTTATCATCATTATTATCCTCATCTTCATCCTCATCCAACTCTTGTCGTCTCAACCTTCGTCGCCTACGGGGATTGCTCATCATTCCCATCAAGATTGGAGCCCAGAGGGAGAGAGGTCGATCAGGTCCAAATTCAGAGTCGGCGGCTTCATGACCGTCCCTTGTGGTGCCATCCATTTCCTCGATGAATCCGCTCTGGCAAAACGGGCATTTCATTTCGACTCCCATGACCGGATTCACCATCTGAGAACACATGTGACACCAATACCTAGCTGCCATTGCTTCCTCCATTACTCTATACAATATAAGCCACAATTTCAAAACAGATAGCAAAGCCAAAAATGATCACAAGATATTAGCATAGCTTTGAATATCTCTATACCATCATCAACCCACAAATTCAAGGCCCTTGAATTGAAACACATCTCAACATGACAAAAGAAAAAAAGTCAGACTTTGCTGAGTCCATGAAGCAGAAAAACTAGCAGCATATTATTGGAATTACAGAGAGTAAAAAAAAATAAAAACTTTGAGCTGCTAACGAATTCTTGGGCATAGAATTGAAACATGTGAATAGATCGGTCCTCATCAAAGCAACAACAAAATTACAGCAACCCCAAAAAAAAGGGGGGGGGGAAGACTGAGAATTGACGAGGTATGATTCTTACCAAAAAGAGTCAACGAAAAAATTAGAGAGAATCCAGAGAGAGAGAGAGAGCCGAACGAAAACCACGGCAGAGCTTGAGAAACCAAATCGCATACAAAGAAATGATGGAAATTTATGGTCAAATGAGAGAAATATAAAAAAATTAAAATTTAAATATTGAGGTGTAGGTGAGATTTTAAGGGGAGAAGGATCTAGAACTAAACAAGAGTAGAAGCATTTGCATTCATATATGATTCATCTTAATTTCCAACAAATAATTCAAGCACACAAAAAATTAACTCATCCAGTTAAAAAAGAAGAAGAAGAAGATGATGATGATGATGAACATGCAACACAGCACTACAAATTCCAGAAAATTGAACTTGAAAGATGATGATGACAGAAATGGAAGAATTTACAGAAGAAGAAGAGCATGTATGTACCCACCTGGCGATCAAACCAAGACCTTTTGAATTTAATAAATTCGTGGTTTTGGTTTGTTTGTTGTTTTTTTGAAGAATGAAAGAAGAAGAAGAAGAAGAAGAATCCACCAAACCCCTTCCTTTCCTCCCCTCTCTTATTCTATCTCATCATTCTCAATTTCCCCAACTTGCATATCTTCTTTTATATTTTTTGTTAAAAAAGAAATAATTATCTTTACCTGCTGTCTTGTTTTCCTTCCTCCAGAATTTGGATTGGGTCGGGTCAATTCCCTTTTTCTTCACAAAACGCGTCGTGTCTTTTGTCGTGTGTGGCGGTGGACACGTGGCACTCGATCCGATCATCCATGTCAATTCTGGCTAACTGGCTTAAACTTTTGAACCAAATGCCCTAAACGCCGATCATAGCATATTTAGGTGCCCCATTCAAACAGAATTCCCGATTTTAGTCTCTTTCACCATTCGACAGATAGATGAGATGCCTTCATTTGTGAAGGTAATATCATTATCAAGTCTGTTCTAGTGTTTGTTACCAATATGCTACCCAACACATTACACACTGCTGATTCAATCTCATGTCACAACAAATCAGATAAATGGCGGAAGCTAAATTTCAAAATCACTGTTTCTGTTTCTGTTGATGATAAATAAGATATCCAAAAGGTTTTGAATTGAAAAGAATTGTTGCCAATCTTATAGCCAAAGACATAGTAACCAGACCTCCATCCCCAAATCTTTTTTTTATACTACAAGAACAAGAGGCATTTGCCTCGCTCCTCCGTAACCAGATTACTATTCCCCTACTTGAATATTTCCCTGCCACGCAATCTGCTGCATACAATCTATGCCTCATTAGCACACCGCACACATAATAACATAATTGCTGCCCGATTGAATAACTCAGCCAAGCCGACATGCTAAATGTTGATTGTAATATTCAAGAAACATCACCTATATCACAGGGAGCATGGGACTTCCAATCATGATCCAAGCTTCTGATAAATCGAATCATTTGGTCTGGTAATGCTGCTGTCCTTTTGGTGTTTTGATAGGCAGCTTCCGGGCAAAAAAAACTTCATAATGTGTTTGACTGTACAAGCACACTCTCGATCCACAAACTGGCTGCAGTGACAAAATGAATGATCCTCAAAACAGTAATGGGAGGTGGATCCCAAAAGAAAAGGCCTACTCAAAATCAAACTGAATGGTGGCTTGCCATCTTCTCCTCCTGCAAGAACACAATTTAGTTTAGTTGGAAGCAGCCAAATCTGACTAAACATGAGCAGGAATATATTCCACCTATTATTATCACCAAAACAAATTATAGCTTTCAAACACATTAGCAGCACAGCATGAGGTAAGGGGGTAGAAAACCTTTCAGAGCTGGAGTAGCCAAACTTTACGCTACATATCTAATAGTTGCATGTTGCCTAATAAAAGTTACAAATACAGGTAGTAATTGTAGAGTATTATCAAAAGTTCCAACCAACCAAATTTATCAGAGTTCAAAGAAATACACATACGGTCAGAAATTCATTTACACTCACATCTATAAACTGAAATGGTCGGACTACAGATGGTTTCACCTTGAGAGCATCAGCAGCAGATGTTGATCCATTGGCGCTATAACATTTTCCCTACAGCCAAATACCAGTCATTTAAATACAGTAACAGCCACATGGACAACACCAGTATAAGGAACAAATCTAAAGAGACAAAAAAACATTTCAGACAGCTCCACGCTTGCAGACATCAAGACAAATTTAGTAGTTCACATCATAGCGAAAGTAGACCTCCAAACTAAAGGTTGCAAATTCGCAATAACTTCACAAAATAATTTCCTTCCATTTTCTCCCGACTATCATCAACCATCATGCATAGTTTCTGACTTTTTCACTAATCAACCGGAAATCTCACCAACCAGCTAACCAATTCCACCACCAGCTCACAATTAACTCCAGAATCCTGCCATAACACCTAAGTATGGGAGACCTCACTGACAGAGCTATGACTACCACTAATGACCACCATTGCTTAAGCGGCGGACTAGAAGAAACACTCGCAATTGCCAAACTCAATATAGAAACCTCATCACCACAAATGAGGATAGTCTTTTCTCACTTCACGCCTTAATCAGTTTCTCTAATAATAAGATTTTGGGAAAAAGGCAGACTAAAGCTAGAGCAGCAAGTGACAGTCACAATATTCCGCCTAAAAAAACACAAAGACATCGGTGATGATGTAATCAGCTCCCCGTAACAATGGTCTCAATGAGAACTCGTTTATGTTCAATGGCCTATTATTTGTCAAGTACCAATGGTTCTTACTTCATTGTGATGAAGATTGTGCAAATTGCAAAACTGGTCCAGGGTTAGATATCCAGAAGACTCTTGTTTCTCACCAAAGAAAAAAGAAAGTAGTATCTACAAGTCCTTCTACTTGTTAACCTCGGGATTAGTAAATAGTAAGCCTCAGAACTAAGTGAGCTGCTGACATTAGAAAGAGAAAAAAAATAGGGCATGAAAGATAAAGTGCGAACCTGACCCTCTTCGAAGAGTGAAGAGTAATAAGCTGGATCATAGATGGAGCCTCCTAGAGCATCACTAGAATCTGAGGTCTGTCTAAGTACGGCAGGCGTGGGAGTTGTAGGACTCAAGAAACTATTTCTCAAATCAAAATCGGCGTCTCCAGAAGTGGGTGCAGAGTCTACATAGGAAAGTCCCAACCTATATATCTGAATCCATAGAAATGAGGAGCAGAACCTAATCGAAAACCCGACGATTTGCATTACGAGAGTGAGCTTGACAGAAAATATATAGAGGGACGTATAATCCCCGGGAGCAAGAATCCTGGCAAAGCAAAGCAAAGCATCATCATCTGAGTGAGAGTGAGAGTGAGAGTGAGAGTGAAAATGAAGGTTGTGGAATGGTGGAACTGACCATATTTCGTGACAGAAAAGAATGAACCAGACGACATCGAGGAAGAGAGCGCAGAGGAGGAGGACGGCGTACGTACGGCCGAGGCTCTGACTGCTGCTTTCGATTGCGACGAGAGCGAATAATGCGATGGCGAGATTGATCAAGAGGACTCCGTTGTACAATGCCCCCAGCGATCCTAACAATGCGCACCCAATCTGTATGTACATAGACACAAAAATTCAATACAGATACAATTGAATTCAAAGGAAAGCATGAGATCGAATTTAAGTTACTATAGGTACCTGAATGTAGAGGAGGATGACGGCGAGATACTGAAGCCGGTCGTAGTCACGAAGCCATGCCTGTATTCGATCACGCAATGGCATCATTCATATACATAACACACCACTTTCCACTCCCCTCCCCACACTGGATCGATCGATTGATTGATTTTTAGGGTTTACAATAACAAAAAATAATTAAAAATTGGGGCTCATTCCTTCAAGTCATCACCAACTCTGTTGTGCTCGGCTGCTTTTTGGTTTTCTTTTGATTTGGTTGGGGGCTGGCCAGCCAGTACAACAAAACAAAACAAATTAAATTATTTGAGAATCGAAAAATCAAAATGAGAACCGGTTTTGATTGATCTGAGTCATCTGACCATTAGGTGCCTCCGTGTGCCTGGGAGGGATCCTCTTCCGGCATGAGCACCATATGGGCCGGACTTGGGCCTTCTCTCTCTCTCTGCTGATTAGTTTATAAGGGCCCAGGCCCATGCCACTTGAGGTCGAGGCTTACGAGTAAAGATTGTAAGGGATTGTGATAGCACAATAAAACTACTACCGCTCCAAAGCCAAAAAGAAAGATCGAATAATGGGGGAGGAGGAGGAGACGGCGGCGGCGGCGGCGGTGAGTGATGAGGGAGTGGCAACAGCTGCTACATCATCAATGGCTTCGATGGCCGACGATCTACAGCGTTCGGCGGACACTGCGATTCGCTCAGCTCGGAAATTTCAAAATAATTTGCCCGAGTATATGGACAAGACACTCTCCGACTTCAGGGCCTACGAACATCACTTCTTCCACAAAATCAAAGGTAATAATAATAATATCACTTTCGTCCTAAAATGCAGCTTAGTTTCCCGGCCTAACAATCATTTATCTTTAATCTTTATTATTCAATTAAGAATTGAATGTTTTCGATGATGGTTAGATTGGGTTATCGGTTGTGTTTTGACATTTTGGTATTATTACAGAAGGGTTGGTCATTGCAGCAGAGAACCCAGCATCAACTGTTGGAGTTGGTCTTGCAGCTGCCTTGGTCTTTTTGCCAGGTCCTCTACTTTATACGGTTATACTCACTAGTGTTGTTGTTGTTGTTGTTTCTCTTTTCATGTCTTAATATCTGGCTGCTCCCTTCTAATTGTGTCATCAGGTCCTAGAAGGTTTTTATTTCGACAAACTTTGGGTCGATTTCAGAGTGAAGAGGTATAGTAATTTGTATTCTAAGTACTACCATCCACTCTCCAACCTCCAAACAACTTTCACCTCACTTCAATTGTATTTGCAGTCTAAATTTGTCAGAGCTGAAAATAAGGTAGGGCATTTGAAGGTCTCTGTTGATTTGATGAAGAAAGAGAGCGAGAAACTTCTTCAAAGAGCATCTCTTGCTGAAAGAGATATGAATGTTGGACGTGCTGAACTCATGTACACACCCCCGTCCCGTTCAACTACTCTTGCTTGTGATTTATATTTGTTTTCTCTGTATTTTCATCGACTCGTGTGATTGATTGCTCTATTTTTACAAAGGAATGTGGCCAGACAAGTTCATTCTCAATCGAAATCTCTTCGCAAATCTAAAGCTCAAGCTGAAGGTACTTACTAGTCATTCCCACTTTCTGTTTGTTATACGAATAAATGGAGACCTAAACTTTGGTGTCATGTGTTTTCTACATTTTCATGACTCTGTATCAACTTATGACCAACTTAAATGATTGTCAAACATGAATTTATACTAATTTCCCCCATTGTATGACACGTTTGTGTGTAGATTTAATGGATGGGCTGCGAGAAATTCCTAGTCTGGCCACCTTGAAGCTTAGAACTGAGGCAAGCTAAACACTGACTTCACTCCACTTGTTTCTTAAATTTCCTTGTCCATCTGAATATATAGTAACCTGGTCTGAAAACACGCACCTTAATATGTCTGTTTGTAATGTTCCATCGTCCTAGAACACTAATGAAATTAATATGATTATGTTCAATTCAGGTTGCTTCAATGACATCAGATTTGGAAAAGCAGAAAGCAAAGATGGACACTTGCACAAGGAAGATTTCGGAATTAGGACTTCCAGTGTGACCACTAGCAAGACGGATTGAAAGCATGATTTGGACGGGACTTCCATATCAGAAATAGGCAGGTTTTTACCAGCCATTTTCTTTTTGTTGATTCTTATTTGGTATGGCAATATGGTTTCTGAACTCCGGAGAGATTTGTAATAAGTTTACTATACAGGGAATACATCATCATCATTATATGAGTATTTGTATCATTGATGTTGGGAATTATGCGTCACTGAATTTCATGGGTGTGACTTCAAAAGGTTTCTTTCTTTCTGGTGTTCAGTTTTGGGCCTTGTCACAATGTACAGTATTAGGCGCCAAGGGCATAGTATCTTACAAGGTTTGAGAATCCTATTCCATTGCCTTTTGAAGACTACTAGCGGATACATACATACAACTTATGAAGAATATGTTTTCTGAGTTCTGCATGAGCGAGAGCAGGTCTTACATAGACCAACTACCAATGCAATGTAGCATTGAATCCCCTGTAACATAACATATTAACGCTGTTCTGCATTTGCAAAGATATAAGTACGTTCCATTCTCTCCTTATTTCTAATTTTGTATTACAAGGGATCCAAACCAAAAAAAAAAGAAACTACTCACAATAACCAAGTGATAACTTAATATAAGTCAAGCAGAGGCAATAACTAGTTAGATGCTTCTAATTTTAACATGCTAGATATTGAGAGGCTGGGGATGCAAGGTAACCATGAAAATGCTAAATGCATATACCTGCAGACCTGTACAATGAGAACCAAGAGCTAGCTGCCCAAAAAAGTTTCTCAAACATACAAAAACTAGGCTTACATCAAAGTTTGATGATTTTTAACAAATCAGTTACTTTCTCATCTGGAAAATGTCTGGAGGCTTTTGAGTTCCTCCTGCATTGCCAAAGGCTGAAAATCCACCAGATCCTTGCTGCCCGCCAAATTGACCAAAGCCACCACCTGAACATAATAAATCCAGATCTAGGCCAGCTTAAAATATCGTAACAAATAATATCACATAAAATCTGATGAAAGAAAGAAAGTACCTGCCAAATTGGCACCAGCAAACCCACTACCAGCAGGAGCAGCACCACCAAAAACCCCACCACCACCTGAAGCAAGACCACCAAAACCTGAGCCTCCTGTGGCAGCACCACCAAAACCGCCACCACCAGCTGAAGCAAGACCACCAAAACCACCACTACCACCTGAAGCAAGACCACCGAAACCCCCACCCCCAGAAGCTGCAGCACCAAAACCCCCACCCCCAAGAGCTGCACCACCAAAACCACCACCCCCAGAAGCTGCACCACCAAATCCCCCAGCCCCTGAAGCCAAAGCAGCAAATCCACCACCACTAGAAGCCGCAGCCGCAAATCCACCAACAGTAGAAGATGCACCAGCAAATCCTCTGGTGGGAGCACCTGAGAAGCCCCCGGCAGGTTTAGTTCCAGCAACACCGCCTCCAAAACCACTAGGTGATCCAAAACCACTTCCTGGTAGACCAGTCCCAATCTGTCTTGACTGTCCAAAACCACCCAGAACTGATCCTAATGCTTGCTGCCCTGGTCCAACCTGTGATTGCTGGCCCACCCCACCTGGATTGGGAGCTTGGGCAGTAGTATTAGTGACAAAACCCCCAGAAAATGCACCTGTATTTTCTGGCTGCAGAGATTGGAATGTAAGAGTTGCAGGCTGAAACAACCCTCCACTAGGAATAGTTGTAGGAAAAGGCGAAGATGTCACAGTTGTAGCTGCATTGCCAAATGATCCACCAAATGGATTGGGTTTAGCAGCAGGAGGGTTGGAGGAGCCAAATCCAAGCGCACCAAGGCTTCCTATAGTAAGTCCAGTTATGCTACTTGTGTCGGGAGCCTCTTCATCCATGTCATCTTCCTGTTCATTTTGGACATCCAGACCATTGGTCCTGCCAGTAACACTCTCTGATTTTGACAAAGGTATTTGGAATAAAGATTGTGTGGATGACTGCTCCTGAGCATTTATGGTCACATTATGTGCAGGACCTGATGTATCCTTCAGACGCAATTGGCCACCTGGTGCCTCTGCTGGCGCAGGACTACCATTATTGGGACTGGATTGATTGCCAGGAGCTAGAGCAGTTGAAGTTTCAACTGCAATGGGGGGTGACGTCAAAGGTTTGAGATTTAAACTAGTTTCAGAAGGGGTAGGCCCAGATTCCACTGCTGGAACGATGGTATTTACGTTGATGTCTACCTTCAAAGAAGGTTGAATTTCTGTTTTTGGAGGTTCTGATGCTGAACTTGTCACTTGTGAAATGTCAGAGGAGGGAGCCAGTGACTTTGAAGCATTAAATGGTGAAGAACCAGAAGGTGGACCGAGTGGGAAGGAAAAGGCTGATGCTGAGGATGTCGAGACAGGTTTAACAAAATGTGCAGAAGTAGTAGAGCCATCTAAAGATTTGTTTAAAGGCATCCCGGAGGGCAGGGTTGGAGAAGAAGATGCTTGACATGATATAGGTGACAGAGAAGCTGCTGATGAACTGAATATTGAAAATGAGGATGCTGGAACTGACAATGAGTGTGTCCCAGAAGATGACTTATCACCAGGCTGGATTTTGCTTGTTGCAACATTTGACTGGGGGTTCTTTCCGAACAGGTTAGGGGTTCCAGAAACAGGAAATGAGGGAGAGAATGGAGAAACGAGTTTCTTCTCAGCTTCACTAGATGCAACTTTCGTGTTCAAAGACCTATCCTTCACACTATCTTCTGTTGTACGTGCAGTCTCTTTGGTATCAGGATTTAGAATATCATTGGGTTTAAGCAGTGAGGTTGGCTGAGTAGGTATCATGAACGACGATGGTTTCTGACTAGTATCTGGTTTAAGCAGTGAGGTTGGCTGAGTAGGTAACATGAACGATGATGGTTTCTGACTAGTATCTGATGGAAACACAGATTTTTCCTTTGCAGAAACTGAATCAGACTTTGTTAAAAAGGTCTGGCCCTCACCAGATTTTTCTGCTGTCCTGTTAGTTCCACTGATAAGATTTTGCCTTACTGATCCGCTAGGGGTACCAAATGGAGTTGCAGATGCCCTTTTTGGCTGTGCATCCTGAATGCCTGCTCAAATATTTAAATGTAACAATTGGTGGGTGTTAAGTTTAGTGCTCAAAGATAATAACAAAATCAAACAACTATCAGGTTTAATTTTTTATTTGATTTTTACCTTTGTTTTCAGATGTATCCAAGAATGTGGCAGGAATTGTGTGATCCCAAGGATGACTAACAGCTGATCCCTCAAGCAAGCGAGAGCTTAAGCATTGATTGTCAATCGACAATGACGATCGATTCACACTTACTTTTCCACTTTCTTGTGAAAGCAACCTTTTCACAGTGGCTTTTGTAGGCTCATAAATTTCCCAGCTCTGGATCATGACCATGAGAAAGCAAAACTAAACATAAGTCGTGCAAAACTTTGCAAAAAAACAATTATCAGAGATTAGTTAGAAGGATCTACAATTCAATCGAAATTGCCAACAATGATCAAATGAAAATACGAATTCAATTCAGAACTCCCCATAATATATATAAAAGCTAAACAAGCCAAAAATTTAATTTTCTCCCATAGTAAATCCACTTACTCCTCTTACATCCAAGTTCCAACCAAAAGGCCTCCAATAGTCTCTAACCAAATGATTTCCCGCCAATGAGGAAAAAATGACACCAATATCATACTACTTTAGACAAATACACAAATTCAATCTAGATTTATTTGCTGTCTTTACTCTACTTATCTTGTTACATTTTCCACTCTTTGCTGTTGATCCGTAAGCAATACAGGTCGACAGACACCTATATCTATTATGTATTTTACATACATACACTGAGGGAGAGAACTCCACAAAACTCTTGCACAAGCATGTGCCAGTGCCCGTGTATAAATTGTCCACCAATAACTGATGATTGATCAAGATAAAGACAAAATAGCATGCAGAAGCCTTTCTAGAAAGAAAAACACTAGGAAAATCCAAGGAAGCATTACCCTATCCAATGAGTCTCTCCTCCTTCTTGCAGTTTCTGGTTCAAAATTCTTTGTGGCGCTCACATTTTGCCGCGGTTGATCTTTAACAGCAGATAAACCCAGAGAAAATGGAAGTTTATCTTTTGGAGTACCACGGAACTTTGTCACATCTGGGGATGGGGAACTGAAAGAGGCATCATATGGAATCCCAATAGTTTCAAACAACTCTTTTTTAACATTCTTCTGTTTTACTGAAGGTGACTCGACCTGCAGTGCTGCCATTTGTTTTGAAAGACACTCAGAGAGTTGATCAGCCGCAGCTAATTGTGATGTCATTGTGCTATGTAGACTATGCAAGGACTCTGTGTGTCTGCAAAATAAATTATTTTAACAAAGTTACTTAATGGTCAATATTTTTATAACCTAAAACAGAATCATGAATCTGTATACTGGAATCATGATATCTATCGCGAGCTCAGTTGAATGCATGTCCAATGTAAGTCGCCATAACATATAGGAGAAATCTCGTATTTGTGACAAATAGTTTAAAGCTGAAAGAATGAAATAAAATAAAGAAACTATAACATAACATCTTTGAAAGACAATAGTTATCTCATCCACCTGATATTGCTCCTCTCTCTACATGTATTTACCTTTCTCTATTATCAGTTTTAAACAAGAACTATTACAAGTAAGAAAAGATTTAGATTCTTATTTTTCATTTGAGGATAAAATTCCTTGTACTTAAAAGATTTTGTATTTCATGTTCATCATATCTACAACTAGAAGAGGAAATCAGAATAGTATACTTCTTTTAGTTTCTTATTACATCCAGAAATTGTAATCTACCTCGAAGGTCCAATTCGACTTTGTAAAGCCGTTCGACCAGCATGGGCTCTTTCATTTCCACCAAACTTGTTAAGCTCAAGGGCATTAAAATGCCTATCCAATTCAATTAATTGATCAGTCAATTCCTGAAATACATATATCAAAATGAGATAATTTTTAAAGCAAAGTTCCAAATGGATCCACATAAAGATAGAACAGAAATAACAATAAATATAAAATAAGTCATATAAATTAATCAATTCCATTATCACGATAAATCAGATAACCTGATTCACTTTTATGATATGTCGCCTCTTCAGCTCAAGTTCTGAACTCAATTTCTGAAAACTGCAGAAGTCCCAATATCGGCTATCAGCAGCTTGTTTCACAATCCCCTCCATGTATATTTTCCGTGCCAGAACTGATTTAATTGAACAGACATTTCTCCCATTAAGAGTGATGTATATATATCTCCATCTTTATATAATAAGCATTCTGCTTATGAACTATACATTTGCAGCAATAGATATACCTTGCACAGTCAGGTCAAAAAGATGTTGGACCTCCTGAAGTCGCTCATCCATAGTGCTCTGAAAAGTACAAAGACACCAGTCACTCTTACATTACTCCTACTACTGTTACCCATTTTTGGATAGGTTATATAAAATTTAAAAGTGATGTTCATAGGCAATTTCAAAAAGCAGTCCAGGTTAAAAAAAATTTCCTAGATAGTGATCTGAATAATTATATATTAAAAGTCATATCCAGTTAGTAACGGGAATACATGTCAGTCATGTCACAGTGCAGAACATAGGGAAGGAAAAAAAAACAAGTATTAAAGAGCAAAGAAGAAACACAAAAAATGATTAAATGTCAAAATACTTGAGATGGAGAAAATTTTGTCTCTAAAAATCAGCACTGACACACACCAAAAATGCAACCTATGAAAGTGACTGACCAAACGATATCCAGAAAATAAGTGAATATATCACCTTCCACATTCGACATCTATTAGAGAGAATACCAATCTCTCTCTCCAATTCATTGACAGAACTTTGTTGATTAACAATGCAGGCATCCCTGAAACCACCAACTTCCTCTATACATTGTAGAAACATGTCCAACTCCTTGGTCAACTCTGTTATCTGAATGAAAAGACCAAAGAATTAAATCAAAAGCAACTTTAGCCTCAAGAACATTTCATACAGCCCTATTGAAGAAGAGAAAATAACCCTGTGATACAAAAACATGCGCAGACTGTATGAAAGACAGAACATAAGTACACAAGGACACACTGTCTAACATAGGAAAGACGCCTTCTAGAAACACATACAAACTAGAAAATTTATATCCTCAAACCTCTAGCAAACGATGCCAAAGAGGCAAGGAATCTAATCAGGTCTCAAGCAAAATTCAACTACAGTCTAGTGCTCTACAGTTAAGAAACGTTTTTTGCTTTCTTATAGCACAATACAGAAACCTAGGAGGGGGAGGGGGAATATAAGTACACATTGCTCACAAGATATAGAGTAAACAAATAGATAAACAGTGAGATATGTTATATGTTCAAATATAGCATGAACAGCAGACATGACAGCATGAGTACAGCAGAATACCCGACACTAAGACAGAAAAATTCGTTAGTAGTTAATATGCTTTGTTACCTAATATTATAGCAAAGCAGGAAACTTCAAGCACATTAGACTGACCACTAGCTATCAAGTTTGACTATTTCACCTCGCTTCATTTATAGATAAATAAACAAACAAGAATTAAAGTGTTTGATATGTACATAGATAAGGAAGTTACATTGCCAAATTTTTTTGATAAATTTGGTTCAGAGTTCGGCATCCTTGACTTGCCAATCGAAAAGATTTCCTGTGATGACATTTGGTAGCTAGAAATGGAAGGTACTGATGTAATATTTCCAGCTGCAGCTGATGATCTCTGTCCCTTATTCTCAAACTGCATACCAGAGGAGCTGATAGTTGACATTCCAGGTGTAGCACCAAGTTGACTAGCATCTCCGGATCTGCTACCTTGCATAACATTTGAAGACACAGCGGGGGATTTCATATCATTGCCCTTTGGAGTTATGATTTTTCCACTTGACCAGGACTGAGATGAAACACTTTGAGTGCCTGTCGACAACATTTTTCCTGAAGAATTTACCCCCGAGATGCTGCTAGCTGCAAGTAAAGCATTTTTCTGATTTCCTGTCTTGCTCAAGTCCCTGAACACATGATTATTCCCCTCTTGAGAAAAAGAATCAGTAGATGCTTCACGTACATTTCTGTTTTCCAGTACAGAAAGCTGCTCTTGTTTGAAGTTTTTGCTTGCGTAAGGCTTTGAGAAAGGGAGCTCTTGTTGACCTTTAAATGACTGGGAACTTTCCACTTTCTTGTCACTGCTGGTAATTTCTTTTTTATTAGCAAAAGGCGTAGAAATCAAAGACTCGTTTACATTAAGAGATTTCTGGTCATCTCCTTTAAAAAGACCAACCGTTCTGTCATGTTCCTTTATGTTGTTATCATCCAAAGGAGCAGCCATAGAAACCTTTTTAAATTGTTCATTTCTCAGCTGGGTAGACAATTTAGTTGGTTCAGATCCGACAGGTACCAATGCAGTGAAATCCTCTTCCTCATCGGAACTGGTAGAAGCACTAGCAGGCTTAACTGTATCGTCGCTGACACTACAGGAAAACCGAAATGAGTCTCTATTACAGGTAACCACATCTTAGTTTAGTGCAGTGCAAAAAAAAACTTATGTAGCTCATGAGCAAGTAAAGAACTATGTGAAGCTTAAGCAGCTTAAGCATGATTACAAAGTTGAGAGAGCAGGAAGCTACCTGGCAACATGGTACATTAATATCTTCCCATCCAGTGTAAGGAAAATCAGAATGCAGTATGGTGAGAGTTCTCTCTGTTCCATTCCAAGTCTGACACTAATTTTCTGGCTTCTTGAAACTTTGTCTAAGCAGAGACCCATAATCAAATTATCATCACCATTTTCTGACAAGGAACACAATCTGATTAAATGTATATCCAATGTAATTAAAACAAGGGAACTACAGTAAATGGACTAGTGATGTATAACAGACCATTATAAAGATTACAAAGAGAGGCATGTGAACCATATTCATGTTCATTGAAAATTAAAGGTTATATTCACAATGTAATCCTTATATTCTGTTACGACCCATGATTTTCAGTTATTTGAACATGCACTACAACTGAATTAAAAAGGATGAGACCACGAAAATGACAGCAAATTATGTATCTGACTCTCAACTAAAAAAAAAATAATAATAATAGGCCTAAATCAAAATAATGAAAACCTTGTAGCTCAATTCTTGGCTTCAATGTTTCACGTAAAATATCAACAATTACAACTTCATTACGCTCCTCCCCTAGCGACCAACTAAGATATACAACATGCTGATCTGCGTTCTTCCTGTTAGCAGTAATTGCAAGTTCACTGCAACAAATTTTCACCCAAAAGAAAAGAAAGAAAGAAAACTATTCAGACAAAATGGTAATAATTGATAAATACAAACTGTAGCAATAGCCTTAGTCTAAGAAATCAGGCTCAAGAACATGGGGGTTGAATGAGATGCATACCATTCCTCCAGATAGCTCAAAAATAAGTAAGGTCCAGTTGCAGGAGGTAAAATATCATCAAGGAGGCCCGAAAACAAATCATAGAAAGATGTAACAACTGGCTTGCAAGAATCCTATAAGAAAGGTTTCACAAAATTAGCTTATAACAAGTACCCTACTTATGTAAAAAAATTGCTATTTGTAACAATCAAATCACTATCTTGCATAATAGAAAGACATGTTACTTGGATGATTTAGTCATTTTCATTATTTCAAACTCCAGGTGTTGAAAGTGTGTGCAATGCAAAGTTCCAATTGCTGTGGTAGACACATGAGAATGGAATAGATGACGCTTTCTATAGCTTCTCATAAATCATTCAAGCATCAGTGATCAAAAATATATGTTTACATGAAATAGATGAAAACGCACAAGTACAAGAGGAGCTTTAGTTAATGCAGAAATTAGCAGAGGCAAAACTACGGAAAGAAGTAAGAGATGTTCGGTTACATCCTTCAAAAAGAATGGGTATCATTCCCAGCAAAATCATTTTGGTCGACTTTAAGATCAATATAAATTTCTCTTATCCACACAATATCAAAAAGTTGCTTGTTCGCTACAATTTATTCAATATCCAACAATCCATGCAGTTAGCAGTTATTGGAACTTCAAGACTTTGAATTCTATGGAAAAGAAACTCCAAACGAATAGGATTCTCATTGACAAAAAAAATACATGAGAAGATTACAAGTATTACAATCTTTAATCTACTCTTATATTGGCAATTATCTATTATATATATTGCAAACCTCTGTAAAAGATTTGAAGTATGTGCTTAAGAAGTTAGTTTATTTGCAAGCAAATATCAAATCATAGATTGCTTACGTTAGTAAACTTGCCGTCTTTGACTTGTATCGCTTGGACAAGGTAATTTTCTTCATTTCCATCTGCATTCAGTTGAAAGCATCCTATAATGATTCTATCAGAGCGAACCCACCTGACAGAATCCACTGATCCAGGAAATACTTTAGTTTCTGAGGTTCATGGTGATGAATCTTCTAATTGTAAAATACTGAACAGAAAAATATGTAAGGAAGAGTGATAAGAAGTAACCAAGTGCAAGTGCAAGACGAGTACCTTTTATGATGCAGCTTGCATCAGGATCATCGATCCAGGACATGAATGAAAGTAGGATAGACGACCTCTCAACGAACTTAGATGATAAAATGTTGAGACAGTCCTTCCTTACCACAGCAATTAATTTTCCTTTGGGACTCCATTCAACTACATCCAAAACAAAACAAAATAAACCCATTGGCTGAACATCCTGAACATAATTTTTAATTTGTAAATTTCTGGATTCAAAACTGCTCTCATATCGCATGCAATTAAGGCAGTGAACTATAATGACTCAGACAGCAAATGTTGTTTACATGTATTAGTTGGGAAATGGCAGGATTCAACCTTTATTCTTTTATAGGAAACATGATTGTAAAAAAAAAAGCAAAAGCAAAAAAATAGAGAAATTCTCCACTAAAAAGGGGCTTGTAATACACCAACATCAACAAAACCTGAAATAGAGAACAACAAAACACTTAAAGTAGCACACCAATCCAAGTCTTAGGAAAATTTCCAACCTGATATCGACACTTCACTAACTAATTACAGCAAACCAATCCAGTTCTTGCAAGTCTAATAGAAGTTTCAGCAGTATTAAATTGCGTGTCATCGATACAAAGTATCTCACGGAGTGAAGGACATATATCAAAAGAAAAAAGTACCGGCATCAACACTATCCATCAGAAACTTGATAGGGCTACCAATTGTTCCATGAAATAGCTTCCCGAGATTTGAAAGAGCCAAAAACTTATTTTCAGATTTTTTCGTCCACTGAAAATCCTTGACTGAGCTGGATTCATTAAGCAAACAGGACGAAGAAGGTTCTAATCCCTGCATAACGTGAAAAAAAAACAAGCATGTAATGAATGAAAACTTGCAACAACAAGGTTCTATTTGTCTCTATCGAAAACAAAAAACAAGGTTCTATTTGCTTCTCCTTTCATAACTCAAGCAATTAATCCTTGGAGCTGAATATATGGTTTCGTTGTTCAATAAGGAAATTCATCCCAAAAAATGATAACAGAAAACATGAGTTGATCCAAAATTGACACCATAGAATAGACAATATACTCTGTAGAGCTCAAATCTGCATCATAATGTCACAAATAAGCCAGAAATATGGACCTTATCGAGCAGAGAAGCGACGGAGAAGAAGTAGATATTGGCATCTGCGGTAGCAGCAAGAGTAGAATTATCTGTAGATAGTGCTAGAATATTAAGCTTGCCAAGGGGAACATCAACCACACTCAGCTCCTGTATAGATGATGACTTCCCTTTCTCCTTAATCTCGGCGGCGGAAGCCATAACGTCTTTAGTCTTCGCAACGAAGAACCCTAAGCCACATTGCCCAAAGCAAACAAGACTAAATCAGTTTTGTTCGTTTCAATCAAAAAAAAATCAGAAATCGAATTGGTTAGGTCGAGATTAATTTACCAGACGAATGAGCGACGAAAACGACGCCGTGTTGCTCCGATACGGCGAGCGGCCGGGAGGGACAGGATTGGGGGTCGTATTTGAAATCAGGAGTAGTCGAGACCGGAACGGGCTCGCCGATCTTATCGAATATGTAGTCGTCTGACTCTACGAGCTGCCCTTCCATTTCCTCTTCGACTTCAATTTTTCTCGGAGCCATACTTTTCTGATGCCGAAACCCTAGAGCTACCGATGAGTTGAGAGTTTGGGCGGGAATACTCGCCGCTATACCCTAAACTCCGTTCGCTGGTCACTCCCTCTCCACAGTTTACGCTTTTTGTGTTTCCGGTTACGAAGATGGATCCTAAATCAAACAAGCCCAATAACAATCGACGCAATGGGCCCAACTAGAGGCATGTCCACATTTTCTAGTTTTTTGTTTTTTTTATTCTTAGATGAATCCAACACGATTGAAAAAAAAAACTTTTCCTTTTCGAAAGAGCGGGAATATATTAATTGTGATTGCAATACTTATTTTCACCTGAATATTTGGCTCGATAAATTGAAAATATAATGTATTATAATGTCAACACAGTGAAACTCAAAAAAAACTCATAAGAACAAGCCAGAACAGCATAAATTAAATATATGTATATATATGTGTGTGTCACTCCTTAGCTGATTGGGCATTTCTATTGTGAGGCGAATGATGACGCCGCAATGTAAATGGGCCAGCTGCTATACCACAAGGCCTTGGCCTTACTTGCCTTTTAATATCAATATTAGGTATGCGGGAAAAGTTTTCTACTACAATGTAATCAATGAGTAAAATATCAAATATCGAAAATATATCGACTGTTTAAAATACGGATATTTCGACGGAAATCGATTTAGTAAAAAATCGACGGAAATTAAGATAAATACATGAAAATTTGTATAAAAACTTTATGAGTTTTTTATATGATTAATCTGTGTTTTGAAACTTGTAATTTGTGTTTTGTTGATTATTAATATATATTATTTAATTGAGTTTTGGGGTTATTGGCATGGTAGGTTTTGTGTTTTGAATTTAGTATGATCAACATATATGTAAAGTCAAAATCTCGGATAAATTCAAAAATATCGAGGATTTCAGCGATATATCGGAAAATATCGAATATTTGGGGAAATATCGGGCGAAAGATATTGATATGTATGATTAATATCGGGAAGTCTAAAAAACAAAAATGTCGCATAAATATCAAGGATATTATCAATATTTCATTCCTTGAATGTAGTCATCGTCGGAAAAATCCACAACACGGTTAACAAAATTGTTGTATATCCATGCACGATGCAGCTTGGCAGCATTTGCATATTCTTCGTCTCTCTCTTCAGCCACATTATTCCTCTTTTTCAGATTTGGTCCGACTGGGCTGCTCGAGCAAACTTATCTAGTTGGCTTGCTATCGTCTTCTACCTGCATCGTCATCCTACACCTTTTTTTCCCTCCTCTTTATGCAACCTCACACTACGAAGAAGCTCCTCTATACAATAAGATGCCTGGTTCTTGTTGCTAAGATCATTCTCATTATTCATCGTCATTATCCATTATTAGTCAACAATGTTTCCTTCTCGGGAACAGAGCACTGTAGCCATAGTGTAGAGGATGAACGACATCCAATAGTTTTAGCTACACAATTGGCGAGGGTGGAACATTGAGGTTATTGAAAGCAAACACAATTTAACAGGAGAGACTGTGGCTATCAAAGTCGCAAGTTTCGAGCAATCTGATCATGTGGAATGAGAGAAAATAAGGAAAGAGGTTAGTTGATTCATTCCATTAACGTGGTGGATGACCATTTATCAAGGATTGTACATGAAAAAGAAGCCGTTGCAATAGAGGAAAAATTTTCAAATGAACAACTCTTCATAAATTCAGGTAAGTGCTTCTGAAACTCCATGGTATGCAGATATAGTTAATTACTTAGTTACCAATGAGTTTCCATCTTCCATGCATAGTGCACAACGTCAAAAACTTAGGAATAATGCTTGGACTTTCATTTGGGATGAACCTTACTCATGGAAATAATGCTCTAATTTAGTTATTAGGAGGCGCATTCCGGATAGTGAATTTAAGTCCATTCTTGCGTTTTGTCATAATGGTGCATGTAAAGGTCATTTTGATTCTAGGAAAATAGCTCTTAAAGTGTTAGATTGTGGATTCTTTTGGCCTAATTTATTTCGTGATTCTCATGATTTTTGTGCTAAATGTGATAGATGCCAAAGATCCGGTAATTTAGGACCTAGGGATCAAATGTCACAGACCTATATTCTTAATGTTGAAATTTTTTATGTGCGGGGCATTGATTTTATAGGATCATTTCCTTCATCTAATGGTTTCATTTATATTATACTTGCTGTGGATTATGTCTCGAAATGGGTGGAAGAAAAAGCCACATGAACTAATGATTTATGAGTTGCTACAGATATCCTTAAGGTTAACATTTTTACCAGATTTGGAATGTCGCGCGTTTTAATCAACGATGGAGGGAGTCATTTTTACAACAAGACGGTGGAAGCATTATTGAGGAAATATAGGGTCACGAACAAAATTTCTACACCGTATCATCCTCAAACGAATGGAATGGTTGAAGTGTCCAACCGTGAAATCAAGAAGATATTGGAGAGAACCGTTAAGCCGAACCGAAAAGATTGGAGCCAATGTTTAGATGATGCATTGTGGTCGTATATATCTGCCTACAAAACTCTCATCGGAATTAGTTTATGGGAAAGCATGTCATCTTCCGGTAGAGTTAGAACACAAAGCATGGTGGGCTGTCAAGAAGTTTAACATGGATCGCGATGAGGCTGCTGTTAAGAAAGACTAAATCTACGCTTATTTGAGTGTCTTAAGTCTTTTTGTTTAACTTAGTGTTTTAAAGAGTCTTTAGGATGCCCTTAGTTAGTCTATGATGAAATCCGATCAAAAAGAATACATTGGCGTTGCAAAATCACTTAAAATAATTTCTAGTGATAATTAAGATATTTTGATTATCATAACATGTAGTAGATATGGTTTGCATAAACAAAGTACATATTTTGCTTGTTAGAATAAGCTTTTAGATCATATAAACCTTAAAGTGAGTATTTGAGCCTACATTATTTCCTTATTGAGTGAATTTCGTGCATCATGGTCTCAAAAAATGTTTATATGCCTCATATAATTGCTTGTCATAGATTTCAATGAACAAAAGATTACTAGAACTTACTCATGTAGATTTGCAAAGCTTTTAAGTTGATATATGCTCATGTAGGTTTTCCACCACTTAACCAAAAAAAGTCATGTATCTCTTTTGTGCGCACGAGTTGCAACACCCTTAGATTACCCCTTTGTACCAACGTTAAGTCTTTTCTTTCATTTACCACATATATATCTAAACACTCAGCCTAGTATAGAGTTTCCAACCCTTGTTCTAAAGACTTGGTGCAGAATTTCGAAGCTGGTACAAAAGAAGTGGTGTGAAGATGATGTAAGAATGCAAAATAGGGAAGACTTGTCCAAAAACTTAAAAAGTGTGATTACTGAAAGAAAGAAAAAAAATACAAGAGCATGAAAAGAAGAAGAAAAAATGTAAAAAAAAAACTCTCCATTAACATGTTCTAAGTGTGGAAGTTTGGACAAGTGAAGTTTAGAATGAAGATCAGGCCCAAAAAGATGAATTTTGGCCCTCATTTTTTAAGATTGACACATGAGAAATGATGAGCTCGAATTGATGAAGTGTTGACTAAGTCCTTTGAACATTTTTACTACCACATATCTAAATTTCGAATGTGGTAGCCTCCCATTACAACATTTCTAAAGTCCTTTATGATCCTTAAGATGAGTAGCCTTCGATTAGTTGGGTAAGTTGCATGAGTAAGCATATGGTTGGGTTCATTTGTGCAAGTAATTCATCTTAATCATGAGGTTTTCGATTTAATTCATATACATTTTGAGTGAACTCTTTTTCATGAGTGAAAATATGATGAGTGCATCTATGTGAGATTTATTTAAACTTATTCGAAGCATGCACAGTTTTAAAAACACCATTGTTTTCTTCTAAGTCTTACTTGTTCATGAAATGATCATATCTCTATTATCTCTTGAATTTATTGATCTTTCACTCTAAAAAATAGTGATTCCATCGCCATACAATTAAGAAATTTCTAAGATACTTTTAGCTAAGGGCTTAGAAGTATTTTTAGTATTTAAGTTTGACTAGGATTTCTACTCAAATTCGGAATGCGAATGGTTCGAGAGTCCAGAAATTTTGCGGAGCTGAAAAATGAAGTTTCATAAATCAGCTAGAAATGACATGGCGGAATGTTCCGGAACGCGCAAAATGATTCAGAAATGGTCGTCGCAAAAGTTACTGAAATGGTGTGCAAAAAATAGTTTCCTAAATGGTGTCGAGAATTAGTAACTCAAATGACAAATGAAAATGATGTCAAATGATGCAAATGAAAAATGAAGACATTTCTCCTACTCGGACTAGGAAAGCACATGGTGGCCAAAATGGTGTAGATTATTTGAAGATCATATATGCCTGATTTGAAAACCAAAATATATGCACAAGATATGGTAGTTTCGGCTAAAAATACTTGGGGAAGAAGGAATACAAGATATGGAAAGATAGAAATTTCCCTACTCCTAGTAAGAAGAGGAAGATATGCCTGCCAACTCATCCAACTTCAAGAAATCACTAAATCTAGAAATCAATTCTAAATATAGTGATAATGTATGTCTCTGGAAAGCTCTTGAAGTCCTCTTTCCAACGAGTACAAGATCATAATTTTCTGAGCTCCACAACACCCTGAATACTCGTTTGAAGGCAGACTAGCAGATTTACCGAAGTACACTAGGAAAACCTAGTTTGGAGAGGAAATATTCAATATTTCATCTATAAAAGAAAAGGCTTGGCTCCTCATTAATCATATTTCATTCTAGTAGCTAAAGCTTTGCCTTAAAACACTTCTTACCCTCTAAACACTCTAAGTTTCTCCAAGAAGCCGCCACCTCCAAAGACCATCACGAAGGCATTCCAGACAATCCTAAGTGCCTCCACCGTCCATCAGAGAAGTCATCTACACCAAGTAGACTAGGGCAATCCTGAAATTAAAAAATGTAACAATGATTTCTTCTCTTCTTTTCTTGTTTGAACTCTTGGAATTTTTGGATCGGTTTAAAGGAATGTTTTTGTATATAATTTTAACAAGTTTGTGTAATCTGTTTTGTTTGTTTGAGATTAGTTATAACATGTATATTTTTGTGCTTAATTCTTTGATTAAATGCAGGGCAATCCCGAAGCACACTTATTCGTGAAATATGCATGCAAAACGTAGCTAATGACTTGGAACTTAATATGTTGCATATAATCTGTTAGGTTATAAAAAGTTAGGTGAATGAATGAGTTGATCACATGTATATATGTTAGTTTAGTGTTTAATTTTTGGTCTAGCAAACATGTTTAGGGTTCTTTGTTCTTGTTTGTTTTATACTTGTCTATGAGTGAAACATGATAGAATTTAAGGTTTCTTAATATGTTTGCTTGCCAATTTTTGTTTATTTTTGTAGATTATAAAACTAACTCTTAAACCCCCCATAAAACCATAGCGTAGTCATGCATGCACCTTCAATCCCCGATTAAGAACGATACTCTACTTACTAATGCTACATCTTACATAAAGGGTTTTAAATTGCATTGCGTCTTGATTGATTATTAAGTGTTTAATTTAGTAGTTAGTTTGGCGTGATCAATATCCTCCCGAAGAAAAAATTCTTTACTGTTGGAATATGATAGAAAATAGGTGAAGGGAAACTGATCTCTATTGATATTCATTAGTCGTTAGTACAAGGTACCAAAGACTTATTTATAAGTTACAAGTTAGTCCTCATATAGTAAGGCAATATAACATCATAATGAGAGAATATATTCCATATTATGTAGAGAATATTGTCTAGCAAATAAAAAAAGTAAATCACACAATATTATAGACATATTTAAACATTTACAAAAAATTCAAGCCCTGCTCGGCTTTGATTCTTGGTTCCGTCCGTACTTCATATAGATATCATTATCATTTATCACGTATCAATATAATTATCAATTTTTTTTGATAGGACGAAAAATTCATTCAAGAAAAATCAAGTACAACTGGGATTAAGACTAAGACAATCCAAAAACAATAATGTTACTTAGAAATTAAACAAATGACACCAAACTAGCGTTAAAACTCGACAGTCGTTGGAGAAGTGGATGCGGTCAGATACTAGATCACTAGTTGTACGTTTGCTTTTGGGATGACCAGGGCTGCTCTAGTTAATGATGAATCTCTTTGTGAGTCTAGCACTCCTCTAACTGCATTCGTTCCCATCCAAAGCGCTGACGATCTCACAGGGGGCTTCTAAATGTCCCATACCATGAGGGCAGCCACTTTGGACGAATTGTCTCATCCACCTCTGAAGTATAAAATAGATACCCGGAAGCCTATCCTTACGATTAAAGATGTCGTCATGCTATAAGCAAACTTCGCGTTCATCCGTTTCACGGTGACCGTTGCCTCGCTTCGCTAAGCCAGCATCCCTTCTTCCACCATCACGAGGATCCCAGATGCCACATGTCGTTGCTACTAAGCCAGTCTTATACCATCCTTCCACCACAGTCAGTCGCACTCTAGAAGAGCGCAACCTAACTTCAACCTCGACCCCTTCGATCTTGGCAATAAAGATCGAGCCTTGCATATTCCATGCAAGGAAAGAGAAGCTTGACGCCATGAGAAACAAACGATGAGAGGAGAAGTGGTATCAGCATCGCGGAGATCAGAGAGCAACAATCTTGATATCTACTCTAGATTTATGCTTGTTCCATAACAGAACATCATGAGAGGACGCCATCAGTGCCACGACCGAATCTGGATACCAAGACCATTGCCACTCCCTATTGAAACCAAATCCAAATCGGAAGAAGAAGAGGAGAGGAGCGATGCGAGGAGGCTACGTTCAACACGATGATGTTGTTGAATAGAGACTCGACACGAGGCCGAGAAGAACTCAACTCGACAAGAAGGATAGGGTTGAGAAGCTTTGATGCGACAAGAAGAAGATTCAACCCGAGGCTAAGAAAGTAGCAACAAAGGGTTGTCATCTCCACCAAGGCGGAGTAGAAGGTATTCGTCTCGCCTATCCACGACGGCGCGACACGACGACGATCGGTGAAAATCATGGAATGCGGCGGGAAGAGGATATGGAATTTAAGGTTTCTCATAGAACACTAGTAGAAAAAATCCATCAGACAACACAGATGAGACGACAAAAGACCAATTTTTTGCTGTCCGGGGTAATCAGACGACAGAAGAAAATTGATTTATTGTCTGAATGTATCTTAAAGCCAACAGTGTCACCTTGAAAAGTTTAAATGAGATCACACGACATAATATAGTTTTCTATGTCGTCTGAAGTTTCAGAAATTTTTTATCAGGCAACATAATATAAATACTATATCTGATTATTTGGGAAGAAATGATCACACAAGATAAGCTTTCAGTATGTCATCTGAATATTTGAGAAGATGTGGTCACACAACTGACGATATCTTTGTGTCATCTAATTGAATTGAAAAGAAGTATTCATATGATTGAAGATTTATAATGTCATATAATTGAATTCGGAAGAAAACCATCAGATAAAAAAATAGTTTTTATGTCATTTAATTGAATTGGGTAGAAGACCATCCGATGACAAATGGTTTGTCATGTCATGTGATTGAATTGGAAAGAAAAATATCAGATGACAGAAGGTTTGTTATGTCATTTATTTAATTGGGAAGAAAATATTCAAATGACAGAATATTTGTTATGTCATCTAATTAAATTGAGAAAAAAATCATTAGATGACTGATTTTATTATGTCATGTGATTATTACGTTATTGAAAAACAAACTTTCATATAGTTAATCACCAACGAGTTATCGTTTTCTCAAACTCGACCGTTAGATGGGATGAAATGAATAATGTAAGCATGTTGTTAATAAATTAGAACTTTTCGACTTGAATTAGATCTCGTTCTGTGCATCTCTCTATCGATTTCCTAAGGCATTTTAGAGTAAAACTCTATTTGCAGCTTCGTAAATAATTATTTTGAGGACCAAGTTCCACACACACACTCTCATGGGGTTGATACCTATCTTACCATGCCAAAAAAATGACAAAAATGTTGATTTAGCTAGTCCTCCCATAGGAGAATGGGAGAAAAAATTGAAAAAGATATTTTAGTCTTTTGGTAATATTTGACCTCATTGATCGGGATTTAAACGAACTCGGATGAGGCTAACTTTTTTGCAAGATCACTTTCACTATGAGGTTGACGCATGTATATAATTACATTTCTCATTAAACCATTTCGGTTTCTCTTATTTCTTAAATTCCACATATGAGTACTAGTGTTATTACATTATTGATTAGTTATATGAAAAACAAACATTTATGAAACTAAATCACTAATAAGTAATTATTTTGCAAATGTGACCGTTGGATGAGATGATCAAACTAATTTAAGCATGTTGTACAAATTAGAACTTTTCGATTTAAATTCGACCTTCATTTGTGTATTCTTCCGTTGTGGCCATATTACCCTAAAAATAAAATGCGATTTGTCGCTTCGTCAAAACTAATATCAAACAAAATACCTCACACAAATTATCGTGGTTTTCATATCTATCTTGCCATATAAAAAAATAAATGTTCTAAACGCTAAACCTTAGACTACATTCTAAACCCTAACCCTAAACCCTAAAAAAATAGTTAAAAAAAAAGAAGCTTTTAGGTCACATTCATACCAACCCTTTAACCGCTTGCCGCCCCTCACTTCTATTTTGGCTTATAACCCTCTCTCTCTCTCTCTCTCTCTGAACATAAACACGGCAATAGAAGGGGTAGCCTCCAAAGATTTGTCACTCGTCAGTGTCGTCTTGCTTGCTTCCGGCGACGATGGCCAAGGAGAGGGAAGTGACTTCTTCTTGGAGATGTCGACGGACGGTACGTGGTAGAATTTGGAGTACGATTTCTACAAGGACACGCGTCCTCAGGTAGAGATGGTGGTGAGGTCGAAGATTAATCAGATTTACTCGCAGCACAAAAACATCTCGGCTAAGTTGCTACGCCTCTTTTCCACAACTGCTTTGTCGAGGTAGAGTCCTGTCCAGATTCTCTCGTTTCTACTTGAAATTGAAATTTAGGGTTGTTTGATTCTTTAGCTGAGATTCGTTCAGTATCGTGTGCTTGTTTTATGAGCTGTTGTATGGTATTAATTGAGCTATTGATTGACTCGGTTGTTCAGAATTTTGGTGTACATCGAAATTTAGGGATTCTTGATTCTTTGGATTTAGAATTGTATGGAGTTTTAATTCTTCTTCAAGATGTGTTCTTGATGTGCACTATACTGCGTGCACTTTGTATACGGGGACTTGATAGAAAATGTAGTAGCTGTCATGGTTTTACATACTATGGCTATAACATTGATTTTGAATTTCCATGTGTTCTTATTCTCTGGCAATTTTAAGTCTCTGTTACGTTTTCCATGAGTTCTTTTTCTCTGGAAACTTTTCTAAGAATTTATTTGTTATCATAACTTGTCTTGAAATTTATTTGTTATCCTCTTGATATCAGCAGAGGAATATCTACTTGGTTTGAGAGCTCTGTAGTCTTCTAAGAATCTTTCGATTCTCAGCTGATTTTCATTTTCAATTTTCTTTGAGCTATAGATATAATAGATGACATCTCTTGTGACTATAAAAACCACAGAAAGTGAGAATGTACCTGCGCATTGGACTCAAAGCCTTTGGAGATCCAAAATTCAGCTCACGAGAAACACTGCAATTTGGGCACGGAAATTAGAAAGACCAAAGGAAAGGCAGATAAAAACATAAAAACGTTAGCGTGAGTAAACAAACCTCATAATCAGTGTAAAATAATAAAATAATCTATCTGTGCCTTTTAGCTGATTTTTTAGAAATACAACGAGTTCAAAGAAACTGTAAACTGAAAACAAAGGAGGTGCTCGCCCAGGCCACCTAACCTGAGTCGGATAGCTGTAGGAAAATAAATAAAATATATTGACGGAATCGTTCCCAGGCCACCTAACCTAAGTCGATTTGGGTTAGACGAGGTCACCTAACCTCCCCTAACCAGCTCTCCGGTGATCAGCCGAATAACTAGAGCATCGATGCAACTAAACAAACCATCATAAAGCAAGCCTCCGAATAAACGCTTAAAAACATACTGTAAAGCGTACTGCGTAAAAGTAATGAACTTGCAATCAACTATGAAAATAAAGGTCAACTCACCGTACTATGCCGGAATATTCATAAAGTTGTAACCTGCTAATTGGCGCAATAATTATCCAACACAGCCCGCTAACTCGTAATCCTGAAACCACGATTATAATTAATATTTACTCGTTGATATTGTGTAGATAAGCTCGTAATCCTACGAGCAATAATGTCAAGTATCTCGTATTCTCAAAATATGCATTTTCCGACTAAAAACGAACTTAATCAAATTCTGAATTCAATTCCTTGCATTTCTTCATTATAAATAAACTTTGGAGTCGTAACTTAAATCTCAAATATCGAGTGACTCGAATTTAAATTGATAGTTGGATCGTTCGTTAATACTATCATGAAATTAATTAATTATTATCCCAATAAATACACATCTAAATTAATCAAATCCAGATCCAAACAAGAACCTCACCATTGCGTTTGTCACAAAATTACAACAGGAATGACATAAAATTTTGCTGAAAATTCCACCTCGTCGAAGCTCTGCCGTGCAGAGCGACACGTGGGCCACGCACCACCGCCGACGGCGGCCGGAATTCTCACCAGCACTAAATTAGGCAACCTACATACCAAAATGTTCAGCTCAACAAGCCAACAACATTTATGAAGGACACGATATCAAAATCAGGCCAGAAATTAACAAAATACTGGAAAACTAAAAAACCCAACCAGAAATTCATAACCACCGATCGCCGGAATCCGTTCACGTCAAACGCTGAGACGTGTCGCATTCAAATCTTCTCGCCCGGGGCTTCAAAACCCCCATGGGTTCGACGTCCAACGCCGCCGTGAGCGTCGTCACCGTCGCAGAGAAGTTTAACCGGAAACCGACCGATTTCACCACCTCGATTCTCCTTAGCTCCTCCGACCACCAACGTCGGAGATACACCCACCAAATGAAAGAGGAGAGGAAACCCAACATTTTTCACCAAAAATCATGGCTGGAGGTGGCCAGAAATAGCCGCGTTGTTGCCGTCGCCATCAGTGGCGATTCCGGGTCGGGGAACTCGTTCAACGCTGAGTCAACCCTGTTTCCAAATATGAAAACTTCTGACTTTCCCAAAATGGAAACCCGTATTTATACCAGCGATTTTGCAACAAAACGTTTTCCGATATTTTTGTAAAATTTTCGTTGACCATAACTTTTTCGTCGTAACTCTGATTTCAACACTTTATGTGGCCACGAACTCGTATTGACAAACTCTACCACCTTATCTAAATAAATTTCTTGATAAACATAATCTATAAATTCTCGATAAATTACAAGCAAAAGTTACCAACGATAGAAACTAATTACCATCAACGATTAACGTAAATAATGAACAACTAACCACATAAGTTTCAATTATCGCGGAACATTTGTATGAATGAAAATGTTCTTTTGTTTGCAAATGAATGAGATTGCCATATTTATGTGTTTTCTGATAATTTCGACAACAATTGAAGCCAAAGAAAAATTGAAATATAAAGGAAAATCAGACAACAGTGAGTAAAGAGAGTATTAAGATTTTTTACTTCTGTCATATAAATGCATCTTTAGTTACATTTTCAATCGAATCTGTCATATGAAGTGTAACTTAGATGATTATTTTTTGTCAAGGTGACACACTACAAGAAAACTGCACCTAGACGACGGACCATTTCCGTCGTCTAGGTGCAGTTTTCCGTCGTCTAAGTACTAGGACGACGGAATCTCCGTCGTCCAAGGTCCGTGCTGGAAGTGCTGTGGTCCAGGTACCTGGACGACGGATAAATATATACCCGTCGTCTAAGCGCACTTGGACCTCGGATATCATCCGTGGCCCATGTATTAACCTGGACGACGGAAACACTAATTCTCCGTCGTCTAGGTAAACACCTGAGCCACGGAGTGTATGCCATTCTCCGTGGCCCAAGTTTGCACCTAGACGACGGAGAATTAGTGTTTCCGTCGTCCAGGTTAATACATGGGCCACGGATTATGTCCGAAACTCCGTGGCCCAGGTATTCACCTAGACGACGGAAAAACTAATTCTCCGTCGTCTAGGTGAACACTTGGGCCACGGAGAATGGCAGGGTTTAGGGGTTAGGGATTAGGGGTTAGGGGTTAGGGATTAGGGGTTAGGGGTTAGGGTTTAGGGTTAGGGTTTGTACACCTGGACGACGGAGATTATGTGCTCCGTCGTCCAAGTGAATAAATAATTTAAAAAAAAGAAAAAAAATTAAATATTATTAAATTATTTTATTAGTAAATTAATAAAAATAATGAAAATAATCGAAATTAAATAATGAAACTGAATTTTTAATATTAATAAATTTATTAAATAAATAATTAATATTTAATTACATACATGCACGTCCAAATTAAAAACCAATAAAAATTATAAATTATTGTTCGGAACTCGAAAATAATTAAACGCGATAATTAACTAGCTAGCTAATACACTGGAGGAGCAGATGCGGGGCCGAGTCCTCCGCCTCCAGCCGGGTCGTTGTCGTCGGGGAATGGGTTCGGAGGAGGTTGACATTCTTCTCGATTTTGGTTCATCATCGCGATGAGTTGGGCTATTTGTGCTTGTTGTTCGTCAAGTCTTTGCCGCATTGACTGATTCTCCTCTCGTGCCAGTCGAGCCTCTTGAATGGCTGCTTCGGCGACGGCCGCTGCCTGACTCATTCTCCGCTGCCCCGAACCTCCCGTAGATGATGAGCTGGAGGTCGTCGTCAAATCTCGTACCACCCTAGGCCCAAAGTGCCTAACCTCCTTGCCAGCTCTACGACCGTAGACCTCATCGGCGATTGCAATTTGGGTCTCTACGGATAGAGGAGGCAGGTCTTCCGGCGGCACATCTGGGAACGCAAGCTGAGTGTTGGCCAACTCTTCTTGCGCACGCTCTATCGCCCTTGCCTACAAAAGAATAATTAATTTATTATAATGAAATCATATTTAATTAATAATTACTATAATGAAAAGTTTAAACATAAATATAATATATCACTTACGCCGCATTGACTCGCTTCATTATCGAGCCCTGGCGTCACGTACGCGCTTACGCTTGCATCCAGAAAAGGGTGTTTGGAACCCTTATCCTTGTGCTCCTTTGCTATTTGAATGAACTGCTTGGCGCCGGTAGTATGGTGTTTCTCCTTCTTCCCCCGGTTGGCTTTGTTGACAACGGAGAATTTCTGTTACACAACATAATTAAATCATTAAAAAACTAATAATTATAATTAATTTAAATAATTCAATTATCTTAATTGAAATAAAAAAAATAAATTAAGACCTTAAAGGTCTCGTCGGCAAAGTGGTTACACAACCACTCCCACTCATCTTGTCTCTCCCCTTGCAGCTCTTTCGGGGGAGGCACGGGACCATGTTCTTGGTAGTGCTGATGGAGCTGGTACTTCCAATTTTTGTAGATGGCGTTGGCGGTTTGGTTGATATGCCTCAACATTTCCGGTGTCGGATCCACCTCAAATTGTTCCTATCAAAAATGAATAGAAAATTATAATCGTATATTATGAAATTTTAACTAATATTAATTAACAATATAATATATAATAACTAACTTGGACGTATTACGTACCGAAAGATCTTTGAAGACTTTCGCCTTCTCATGATCCGGCGCCTCCTTCCAAGTAGGGGCAGTGATACGAACCCGGCTACGGATGATTGACCCTATCCCATGCGCCGAGAGACTTGCTAGCTGAGCTGTGGGAGGGCCACGGGTGAATTCGTCGTACGACAAGTCGATCTTTTTCCCGGTCGCCTTGCAAATACGCTCCGCTTTCCCTCCTTTAACCAGACCCCGAGTCCTTTTCGGTTCCGGGTCAGTGGGTGCCCTCCTTTGCCTACGGCGGGCGCTGAACATGATTGATTCGGCGGTCGAGGACGCCTGAGTACTGCCCGTTGATTGGGTACCGGGTGTCGGAGTTTGGAAGGGGTCGACGTAATCACCGCTCTCGATTAATGGAGGAGCGGGAATTTCCCCAGATGGCCGCCCTACGGACGGACCAGATGATCCGTCCGGATTGAGGGCGTCGTTGCCCTCCTCGGGAACCCAACCGACTTGGGCCGCCAACTGGCGGAGCATGGCATCTTCTGCCTCTTGTTGGGCTTTCTTCTTGCCGGATGTCGTCTTTGGCGGAGCCATTTAAACCTAAGAGTACGGTGTTAAAATACCTAGCTACTTACCATAATAATTACAACTTAAAATAAAACGCTAATTAATTAAGTACGTTTAAGATTTAAATAGAGTACACTAGCTTGGCATTTTCGGTCGTTCAATGGACGTGCGACCCGCGCGATAAAGTGTAAATTTTCAATTAATTAGCCTAAATCGAAAAACATGGCCAGTTAGGGATAGAGATAACGCGAGAGGCAGGACTAATTTCGACAAAAGTCTTTCTTAGTCCAAATCCTGTCACCAGTCATAACCCGTTTCTAGACACCATGTCCGACATTCGGCTAATTTTTCAAAAATTTACACTCCCTCAAGTCCTTTGCAAACTCCGCCCTCAACCTCGTGTCCATAACTTCACTTAGGTTATGGTGTGCGGTGATGAAATCCACACATCACGAGGGGTTAAGGAGATAAGCTAGGAAAAGAGGCGCCATCTATTCCAAAGAGTGCGACTTAATTACGCCAAGCCTATGTACTAAATTTAAATCGAACACGTACTACTAATTAATTTACTAAAAAATTAACGTAATTACATGCAATAATTTATTTTTATTAATCTAGCATGCAACAATTACAAAATATAATTAATTAATAATAATTATTATTTAATTAATTAATGAATAACAATAATTATTTATTTAATTAATCAATCAATAACAATAATTAAACATTTATTTAATTAATAACAATAAATTTACAATTATTCATTTAATTAGTATTAAATAACAATAATTATGATTTAATTAATTAATAACAACAATTATTAAATATTTACAACTAATTACAAAATTAATTTAAACTATTTAATTATATTTAGAATTTAATTAATTAATTAATTCAATTATTCTAATAAGGGAAAAATAGAAATGTACCGATTCGGAGTTTGCGGGAATTCGCCGAAGTTTTGTCGTCGGTGAGGAGGAATCGTCTCACGCCGGAGTTGTATCGTCGGAGCGTCGTCGCCGGAGGAGAACTTCAATTCCCGGAATGAGATTGAGAGAGAGAGGAGAGTAGAGATGGAGAGAATTAATGTTGTATGGGATGAGGAAAAGAAGATGAGGCTCGGCCTATTTATAGAGTTTCACTTAGACGACGGAGCACTATTATCCGTCGTCTAAGTTCACTTGGACGACGGAAACGGTGTTTTCTGTCGTCCAGGTGAAGGGTTAAAATGTTTCGAAGCGGCGCGTAATTATTGGGCGGGACGTTTCACCCGCCATAAATTTGGACCTGGACGACGGATAACGTCATGTCCGTCGTCTAAGTGTAAATTCAAGCGGCGCCAAAATTTGAGGCGGTAAATCGAACCGCCATGATTTTTCAACTTGGACGACGGAAATGTGATTTTCCGTCGTCCAGGTTCCCACCTGGACGACGGAATATCACATTTCCGTCGTCCAAGTTGAAAACTCATTGAAAAAAAAAATAAAAAATTAATCGAACCGCCATGGTAAATTTCACCTGGACGACGGAAATAGACGTTTTCCGTCGTCCGGGTGGTGACATGGACGACGGAGAACGTCATTCTCCGTCGTCCAGGTGAAATGTACGTTAAAAAAAAATTTAAAATTAATTCGCTGTTCATTTTGCGATCTGTCATTGGAGTGAAATAGTCGACCAATATCGATGAACGCATCGTATATATGAACAGTTAAATTTGAACCTGAAAATAGATTTTCGTTTTGAAAGTTGGTAAGTATCGAGTAATCCATACGAAATAAGTGTTCATGCGTAGAGGCTCATTTGCGACAGAGTATTAACGAAATTGAATTTGGCCAAAACAACCGTTGGATATGTTCGTCGTAACATAATATATAATTGTCTTCAAATGACCATAAAATAATAAGTTCGGGAAGGGTTTGATCGGCACAGTCAAACGCAAAACCGATAATTTCACAAACCGGAAACGTGGATACAGGGCATTTTCGCAACTCCGATTTTCGAACCGTCGAAGCTCACACACCAAGATATGTTTACTCTAAAGTCTTGACTCAAAAAATATGCATTGGAAGAACGTCTAGATGGTCGTTGTCTTAGAAAAAATTCCGATATCTGCACCTAGACGACGGATATGACACGTTTCCGTCGTCCAGGTAATAACCTGGACGACGGAGATTTAGGGTTTCCGTCGTTCAGGTGAATAGACCCTGAATTCAGGGGTTAGGGCCTTAGGGTTTAGGGTTTAGGGTTTGTGAACTTGGCCGACGGACAATTACCATATCCGTGGTCCTACTGTGTACCTGGACGACGGATAATTGAGTTCTCCGTCGTCCCAGTGTGAACCTGGACGACGGATACTGACCATTCTCCGTCGTCCAGGTGTATAGACCCCGAATTCAGGGGTTAGGACCTTAATTAGGGTTTACGGTTTAGCTCATCCCCGGTCATTTCAGTGTCCGTTCAATTATTCTGATTAAAAAATTTAAAACGAAAAATTGATCGAACGATATCCGATCGATCTGCTAGATTTAATTAGGGAGTCCGAAAATCTCATCGATTATGGTTTAGCTCGTCGACGGAATATCTCATCGATTATATATATAATTAAGTACACAAAGTCGAAGATCGATATACGTACGTACACAACTAATTACATTCTCCTAGCTAGCCTCTCCTTAATTATAAAATATATTTATATTAATTAATTGATTATTGATCGATGATGCATCGATTATATATTACAAAAATTTGACCACTTAATTACCAATTAATTTTTCTCGTCTTAGTTAAGTAGTCATCATCATAATCCTCATCATCCTCGTCGCCGGTATCCGATTGCTCATCCTCCTCATCGTACTCAACATCGTCTGATGAATAACCTGAGTCCTCGTCTGCGTCCTCTTCCTGCTCGTCTTCTTCATCTACCTCATCGATAATCTCATCTTCAGTTAGATCTGTACAACCATCAGGCATGGGTAACCGTTCTTCATCTTGAACCAGGTCCATTATATCGGAGCGGATGACAGAAATATTAGGCTCTTGATAGGCAGGAATGTCTCTTTCTGGTTCAGCAGCATCTTCAGTCGTCGTCGGTGTCCCTTCAATTGTCTCTGTATTCCATATTCCTCGGTGAGAGATATGGTTCACTATTTTCCACCCTTCACCGGCTTTCGGATCGTCGAGATAGAACACCTGTCGCACTAAGGTGGCGAGAGCGAAAGGCTCATCCTCATACCAGCTAGAGTTTGTATCAACTGATAATAGTCCCAGGTCTTCCTTTGTACGCTTGAACCATCTGCACTTGAATAGGAAAACGTTGACATCATTCCCGTAACATAGCTGAACCACATATACAATAGCCCCGTAATATAGATCATTGTCTTTCCCAACCGCTACCCCACTGTTTTGTGTTCTTCTTCCTTCGTCTCGGGCCAATGAATGGAACTTTACACCGTTCACAAAACATCCGGGATAAATATAGTGTTTAACCGGCTTCCCTGATAGCAAGTGCTTTGGCCATGACCACCACCCTCCGTGGTTATCTGATTTTTGCAGATCAATCATCTGCGAAATAATCGGGAAACTTAATATAAGGGTTTACTTTCTACAAACATATATGTATTTAAATAATTAAATACCGAGAAGTACGTACGTACCCATTGGAAGAAATAATCGGGAAACTTCTTCTTAACCATTTTCTCAATCCATGCCGAACTCTTGTTTTGATGCATCGCTTGAAGCCTCTCCCTGTATGACATCATGTACGGCTCAACTTCGTCACAGTCGCGCAACACTACCCAATGTGCCTCAATGAGTTCTTCCCGTGTTAACGATTCCTTTAATACTCCTCTAAACGGACGGACAACATTAGTGACGACAGAAAGATTGATGCGGGCACTGCGATCGGAGGCAGTGGGAGGGGGTGGATCTTTGAGGTACCTGTTGCAGTAAGTAACACACTCATGCATTAGGTATGTCTCTGCTATGGAGCCATCCGGGGCCGACCTGTTTTTGACGAATGACTTATACTGTCCAAGCTGTCTACAAAATCAAACGTACAATAAGAATAAGTACATATAACTAGCTAGTATATATATAATCTCCAGTGGAACAAATTAATTAAGTAGTACGTACGTTGTATGTACCTTTCTTGAGGATACATCCAAGTGTACTGGACCGGACCAGAAATGAGCACCTGCTCGGGCAGGTGGATCATTAGGTGAATCATGATGTCAAAGAAAGCAGGGGGAAAAATCCTCTCTAGTTTGCAAATGATGTGCACAATTTGTTGTTGCAATTCCACCACATCTGACTTCTTTAATTCTCTGGCGCATAACCTCTGCCACCACCTGCACAATGCCACTATTGGTTCTACGACGTCCCGAGGCAAGTATGGTCGAATTACCACTGGAATCAGACGTTGCAGCATAACGTGATAGTCATGTGTCTTTAGACCAACAAACTTGTGTTGCACCTCGTCCACTGCTCCAGTTATAGTAGCTGCATACGTAGCCGGATAACGAACGCCCTTAAACCAGTGAAATACAGAACGTCTAAGCGTCGGCTTCACTGTGTAAGGTGCATCTGGCATCTTGTTGTACACTCCTTTCCTATCCCTCCTCAACCACAAGGGACGACGTAGATTCATTGATTCCAGATCTTTGCGCGCTTTGGGAGTATCTTTAGTCTTGAACTTAATACCGAGAATTGTTCCCACCACGCTGTCGCACACATTCTTTTCTATGTGCATCGCGTCCAAGTTGTTCCTCAGCTTCAACTTCGACCAGTAAGGGAGTTCAAAGAATATACTCTTGTGATCCCAATAGCTCAGATCATGTGGAGGAATTGGATTGCATTTCTTTACATCCCCGTCATTGCTCAACACACCAAAGTCGAAATAGCTCAACCTCTCTAAAATATCTTCGCCCGACCAACTACGGGGTTTAGGATTGTTCTCTACCGTCCCGTCGAAATGAGCTGCATCCTGTCGCCACGGGTGGTCGTGAGGAAGCCATCTACGGTGACCTAAGTAACACACCTTCCCCGCGTGCCAACTAGAGTTCACGTCGTCCAAACATATAGGACATCCATTATATCCTTTTGTCCTGCAGGATGCCAACATCCCATAAGCTGGAAAATCGCTGATCGTCCACACTACGGCCGCCCTCATCGTGAACATCGTGTCAGTGAATTTGTCATAAGTTGGGACTCCATTTTCCCACAACAGTTTGAGCTCGTCGATCAAAGGTCTGAGGTAGACATCTAAGCACTTCGATGGAGATTTAGGACCTGGAATTAGTACGGTAAGGAAATTAAATTCCTTGTTCATGCACATCCAAGGAGGCAAGTTGTACGGCATCAGAATAACTGGCCAAGTGCTGACGGCGGAGCTATTACTTCCCCATGGATTGAATCCGTCTGTAGATAGGCCGAGTCTAACATTTCTAACCTCTGAAGCAAAGTCTCCAAATTCTCTGTCGAAATGTTTGAAACCCTCCCCATCCGCCGCGTGTCGCAGGACATCGTCATCTATTCGCTTTTCTGCGTACCATCGCATCGCCTCAGCTGTGTGTAGAGACATGTACAGGCGCTGCAATCTGGGAATCAAGGGAAAATATCTAACAACTTTCACAGGAATTCTCTTTTTCGAACTCTTCCTATTCAACTGGAATCTGCACTGACCACATACAGGACAATAATCCAACTCTTTATACTCTTTGTAGAATAGCACACAATCATTCGGACATGCGTCAATTATCCTGTACTTTAGGCCGAGGCTGCTCAGGATATTTCTAACCTTATAATGAGATTTAGGAAGATTGTGATCATCAGGAAGCAACTTACATATTTGCTCCTGAATTTCGTCAAAAGCACTCACTGACATTTTGTGCTTCACTTTTATCTTCATTTGCTCCATCACATATTGCAACACATTCTCTCGACATCCAGGGAACACCGGGGTCTGCGCTTCAAGTAGCATCCGGTTGTACTTTTCCATCTCACTGGTGTCAGTGGCCAAGCTAGCTGCGGGGAATGTGTCATCATGCTCATTGGTGGTACTGTAACCTCCGTCTTGGTGTTGGTGTCCACCATGACTAAATCCCGGAAACGCATCATGGACCAAATCTGCAGTTGGGTTGCAAGCTGGGGGTCCGGCACCACTGCCGCTGGATGAGGCACCATGGTAACTGTACCCTGAGCTGAAGTCTGCTGCGCTGAACTCTATTGCTTCACCATGCTCGCTCCATGTAGTGTAACTCCACATCATACCATTTTCGTACAGGTGTTGCACCATAACATTAACCTCCGCATATTGACAATTAAGACATTTCTGACACGGACACCTGAAACGCTTCTTTCCCTGACCATGTTCTATCGCAAAATTCACAAATTCGCTAATTCCATCCATATACCGGACATCACATCTATTCTTCAACTTCATCCAACTCTTGTCCATACTGCTACAAAATATTATAATTAATTAATTATTACATATATATATATTAGTCCATTAATTTACGCTTCATTAATTCTACGTACTCGATCTACATCGATCCATCAATTACCTACGTAATTTAATCGATCTGTACATATATATACATATATCGATCTAACCTCCTTGCATATATATATATGTACGCCATCTATTTCACTAAATATATATTAATTAATTAATTAAGCAAATTTTAACTGCGTACGTACCTGTACGTTGGCCTATAGCTTCTCGATATCTGTACGTTAATTGAGCTCCCGGCCCTTATCGATCCTGCAGATTCGATCTTCTCGGCTTTCTAGCTAGCTAACTCCCTTCTCCCTTCTCCCTTCTATCTCTCCTTCAAATTAATGAATTCAGTTTGGCATCGGGCATGCATATATATAATGCTTCACTTAGACGACGGAGTAGGTGTCGGTCCGTCGTCTAAGTGTTAGTACGTTACGCACTCGGACGACGGCGTGTCGGTCCGTTGTCCAGGTGATCACCTGGACGACGGAGAATACAATTTCCGTCGTCCAGGTTACCACCTGGACGACGGAGAAGACTCCGAGGTCCAGGTTACAATATGGACGACGGAGATTGTATTCTCCGTCGTCCAGGTGATCACCTGGACCTCGGAGTTTTATCCGAGGTCCAGGTTTTAACCTGGACGACGGAAAAAGTATTATCCGTCGTCCAGGTTATCACCTGGACCACGTAAACATATCCGAGGTCCAGGTGATCACCTGGACGACGGATATTATATTCTCCGTCGTCCAGGTGATACTTGGACCACGGATCACTTTCCGTCGTCCAAGTGCAACTTGGACCACGGAACAATTACGTTTCCGTGGTCTAGGTGCACTTTTCTTGTAGTGACATCTAAACGAATTTTGACTCGTTGTCATCTCAATAACACTTTAGATGACTAAATTTTTTGACTTCTATTGTCTGAATGAATGTTAAGTTAAAAAAAGATAACCATTATTCAATCAAAATATATGACAATAAATAACTTATTTTCGCATTATCTGTCATCTAAAATATAACTCAAATGACTAAAACTCATTTTTTATCATTTAAATTATATTTCAAATAACTGAATTTTTTTCTGTCATACAACTAAAAAAATATCATTTGACAATTAATTTACACGACATACTAATTCTCTTTGAGTGTTTTTTTAATGTCTCAAATGATTCTAAAATTATTTATCGTCTGAAATGAAACTTATAAATGACAGATAAACAAATGACAGATAAACATGATTCAGAGGACGCGTTTGTGTCATCTGATGGACTTTTGGTGATAACTCTGGCAAAATCACACTCGTACTTTTGCGATCCAAATATAATTATCAACTTGGTAAAAAGAAAATTAAAACATGATAAATACGATCAGTATTTATGATCAGTACGTACTTTAATTAGTAGGCAGGTCATCACATCAATATTACCATTCATACACTGACACGAAGTTAAAAGGCAACGTTATTTACTGTCTATCCATCAACATATTGCGGAGCTGAATCCGGATTCCCACTACGGGCACGCAGCAGTAGTTTGAGAACCTTGGATTGAGGAGCATCAGGGTCTCCACGCATGGCGTTCTCCTTGAAAATCCTTGCAGCTCTAAGCAGTGTCTGCTCGGCAGTTTCAAGTTGCACTCGCTTCCATCCGATGACATCTCCACCACCAGCTGCACCACTTTCTTCTCCACCGTCGGCCCTCTCGTCCGTCGCACGATCAATAGGTTTTCGGGTGTCGGCCACCTTAATCTCTGACAAAGGTGAGGCCTTATGATTCTTGTAATACTCTCGGTCAACATCTTGTTGCTCATTTCTGTCTGCCCGCCGATCTGTTTCCTTGTCCTCTGGCCATGGCGAGCCGTCGAGCCCTGCACAGCTCAAGTCTTCTAATGACGTCTTCGTGAGACTACGCTTTTGCTGAAACGTTGGATCCAAGGGCTGCTGGCTCACACCTGTGCTCTCGAGCCTTGGCGACCTAGCTGCATATCTAGGTTTAGGAGGTGAAAGTGGTTCTGTTCCTCTGCATCTACGGTTGTCGACTTCTTCAACTGGTTTCTCATTGGCAACACCGTCCGGAACCTATGCATTTCAACGAACTAGTTGTTACCATAATATGTGTGTCAATTTATAAATCTTATATAAACTCGATCAACCTGAACCCCTGAAGTCCTAAATGATTGTCTTGATTGAGATCACTGGAAGTAAATATATATACAGAAATTACAGATCGTGCTAGCTTGGCAGCTGGTTAATATATGTGTTACTTACTTCAGGGGATCCCTGAGTGGCGACAGGGTCGGCATCACAGTCCTCAGCGTGGACTGTAGGGTCCGCAGTACGACCAGCTCTAGCAGCAGAAGCGAGTCCTCTGATCGAGCTCGAGAGATAATAAGTGGCCGACGACGACGACTTGGCCCTGCTCGCGATCGGTACTTTACTAATTAAAGCAACAACCACTGAAAGCATTATCGATCACGCGCGAATAGCTAGCTAGCTAGTTATGATCGATATCGATAAACAGTTGTAATCCTTGCTTAATTAACTTGAACAATTGGTTGCGCTAGCTAGTTTGGAACATCGATCTGAATACGTATGGATCGAACAACCACGTACTGGAAAGAGCGAGAAACCTAAAGAACGTTTAACCAAAATTATGTGGTGCCTTCCAGAGAATTGAGAACATACTAGTAGCTACCGCCTAACCCCAAGACAGGTGGATGCTAATGAACACATCCAGCTAGCATCACTCACGTACGTGGCAACAGCTTATAAAGTTTCCACGAGACCATCTTGACGTGTCGAACTCTCCATCTGCTACGTGGGTACATATATCATCTTTTCGCCGACCGAATGATCCTTTCGTGAATCCATATATCGATCTCATGCTGCCCGGCCACTTTCTGAGCAGTGAGCACAAGTATTCAAGCTTAATTTACAGGTTAACAGAGTTAAGGCGTACGTTATGCCACGAAAGACATGATCATATATGAACTTGTATATTTCCTATATAACATTCGTGGGTTTTTACTGTAACTTACACGCGATTCACTGTTCATTCTTTTGCGAAATTGTTCATCGGCATGCCAACCGTGCGAGACTCCTCTCAATAAAGTCAAAACACGATCACTCTCTCTCACACACACTGTTTAGCGATCTCTCTCTCCCCAAGTTCTGGCCGGCAAATCGAAGTCACGCAAGCCGAGGCCAAGCCCAGTCGCCCAGACCAAGTCGCGCAAGACAGGTGAAGGAGGGCCAAATCGGCGGCTTCGTCGTCGTCGCCAGCATGGTGGCTCTGGTTGGTTATGCTCTGATTCATCGTTAACGATCACGACAACCTTTTCGTCGCCGCCGAGTCCGTTCACTCTGCCGGAATCTCCGTCCTATCTACAATCTCATGAGGGAGAAGACTTGCGCCTGTAATGTTTTCACCTGAAGAAGAAGATAAAATTTTCCTCACTTTATGTACGTTAATGATCCCTCGCCTCCTTCTTACCCATTTCACTTTATGTACGTTTATGCAGTTATGGGTGATATGGTTTGGGTGCTGGATTTGCTTTGATCATCAAATTTCCTTGCATACGTGATTATTGTTTACTTACCTTTTAGATTCAGTTAGATTTTATGATTTGGGTGCTGGTTTTGGATTGAATTAGTTAAACAATGATCATGATTCTGAATATGTTAATGTTTGCATGTTAATATGGCGTTTTGGGTTTATGATTTGCATACTTCATTCTCTCTCTCTCTCTCTCTCTCTCTCTCTCTCTCTCTCTCTATTCTTTCAGGAAGGAGCAGCCTCTACTCAAATATGCAGCTTCATCGCAGCTAATTCATGTATTGAAATTGTCTTTCATGAATACTATTTGATCTTCTAGGATGTGAATGAAATTGTCAATTTTTGGGTGATGAAGAGCTTGGGTTTTCACCATAAGCTACTATCCAAACAGGTCAGACAGGGTTTAAGGTGATTTATATGTTTCCGGTTCTAGCTGGTTGATTATAGGAATGTTATGGTTAAAGAAGTGTCCTTTGATGGTTATTCAAACCTAGAATGCCTGGAAAATTGAATTTAAGTGCTGTGATTGTTGCATTTAGTCGATGTCTTTATGGTTATGTGTTAAATGTGCTGAAGTGCATAATGCCTCTGATTTTTGTAATTAGTGTGGTGATAGAATTTCATTGACATTAATCCATAAGTGTCACTTTGTTTAATTAACCTCGGTTCGAAAGTTTGTCTATTTTGTGTCGCTACTGCTGTTTAATTAGTTATGCTTTCTGATTGGTCATGATTGTGAATGCATCAATTTGGTTGCTAAGGTATTTCACACATAAGAAAAAAAAATTAAGCCATAGATGGTATGCATCAGCTTTTAATCTTTTATATTATGTTTTCTTATTGATTATACTCTACTTGATTTTTCTAGTGGGAAGGAGTTCTGGGTTTAATTTTTTTTTTTAAAAACAGTAGCTTGATTACAGGAAGATGGGTGTGGTTTTGGAGATATGCAAACTTTGTTAGGTTTGTTTGCTGAAACAAATAGTCCTTATACCACTAGGATTTATGCATTGTTAGGAATGAATTAGAAACCAGCAACACATCACAAGAGACAGTTACTAGCAAGAGTGCTAAAAAGCTTTAGATCAATATACTTTTACAGACTGATGCCACCCACCACTAGCCTGTTCCTATGTGTGTTTGATCAATATTCTGTAATCAGTTTAATTTCTAGAAGGTAATTGATTTTTTGCATATAATCCTTGCATGTTTTCGCAAGAAGCTGATATTATGATATTGAAGTTCAGAGAACTCCCAACTGCTGCCTTAAGTGCTTGGTGTCTTCCACTTTCTCAACATTTTATTCCATGTTGTGGATATCTTGACCTAGAGACATGGCTACCTTATGCAGCAAAGGAAGCTATGAAGATGATTCATTAGTGGTATGCTTTCGCTATATTTTGGATTCTCTTTGAAAATTATAGCAAATGTTTGCTTTTACATCCATATTTTTGTGTACATATAGACTAATTTATGTTTTTTTATAATATAGACTAATTTATGTTTCTGGCTTGATTTGGATGATTTTATTCTATGATATCTCTAAAAAATGGCATTCTTTTTCATCACTCTATTTGATGAAATTTGTCTGCCTATATGTTATGTAGGTTCTTTTTGCAGACCCTTTTAATGTTGAAGCCCAGAAGAAAGTTGAAGCTGCTATTGGCCAATTTAGTTGTTCTAACTTTGTCAAAGGTGTGAAGCTCCCTTCTCATTACCTTATGTTATACTTGCTCTTTCATAATATTTTCCAACCGTAACAGTTCCAGAGTCATCAAAGTTGAAATGCTTTTAATTTCTGAAATTTTCTGATTTGTAATTGCATGTTTGTGCTGTTTTGAGGGATCAATGTCGAACTAGGCTTTCTACAGGAATTCCTGGTTTGCTCGAGATTTAATCTTCGTGTAATGTTTAAGAAGTTTAGTAATTCCACCTAAGGTGGGGTTGCTAGCTGTTGTATTTTCTGGGTTTATTAGTTCATGTTGGAAACGAATTGATCTATGTTAATTTGGTTGCAGATATACATGGAAGATATATGCAAACAAAGTGTTGAACATGGAATCGACTTATGGGTTTCTGAGGCAGTTGAGGAACGAGCATAAGCCAGGAATGCAAAGCTACATCCACGTGTTTTACAATCTCCTATTCTACACTTAGGTAGGCTGATTGGTCACTTACAGATTAATGCTGATGTTGGTAATAGCAAGGAAATCAAATAGTCGCTACCAAATAGTCGTTCTATAAATCAACATTAAAAATTTGTGAGTTAAGATGACTTTGTTTGTGCATACATGCGTCATTAAGCCACTCTGCATAAGCAAGTTTTATGTTCATCCTTCCTTTAGAGTCTTTTACATCTTTGTCTTGCTATTTGGTTTCCAAGGGGAAATAAAATCCACGCCGCGGGAGTGACTGATTTAGCTGAAACATTGAAAGATACATCTGCTAATGACATTTGTAAGTGTAGAATCCTTTTATTTTTTACATTCTTCTTCAAATTTGAATATAACTACGTGTAATACTGTAATGTGCAAACTATATTGTACTCTGTAATTCTAGCTGGGCTTTTATATATGCTAAAGAAATTAGATCATCTATTTTTTCCCTTTTCCAGAATGGAAGGAGGTGGTAGAGACAGAATTTAGTCATATGTCACAAAGGAACCTAGATGTATTTCAAGGTACTAAAGTTAAATGCCTTGAACACCAAAAAAAATCATCTAAAACCAGAAACTTTGTGCTCGAGAATGAAGTCCAGAATTTGTCTTTTATAATCATACAAGTGTTAATAAGCTACCATATAGTTTGCGTTAAAAATGCTTTATTTATTATTGCATTTGTGAAACCCAGACGGGCTTGAGGACCTTGATATCAATGGCCTCTGTTTTCTTGCTGATGTTGAGGTGCGAGAGGAAGAGTGTTGAAGAAGAATGCCAAGACTGAGTTGTGATGTTTAAGAATATTATGGTGGGTTGTGATTAGATCAAGATTATTGGGTTTGGGTAAATTGGTGTTGATAACTCTGCCATGGTAAAGATGTGAACTTTCTACTTTTCAATGTTTGATTTGTTTCTTGGATAGGTGGTAAATTGAGCCACTAACAACAACTGAGTATTTCAATGGATTTATGCAGATAATCGCAGAGAAACTATTTTCGGTCCTCATCCCTCCCAAAGACACAATCGTCTCTTCTTGGGCTCTCTCCCGGCGTCTTCCTCATAGACAAAGGTTTTTTAAATTTTCTTTCATTTTCTTTCATTTTTATTTTTTTATGTCCCTTGCATAATAGCTTTATGTGTTATCAATCTCATCAACCTCAACATCCTATGGTTGCAGCCTCTCTGCAGTCATTTGAAGCCTTTTGTGCACCGTCCTGAACTTTGAGATAAATAGCTAAGCTCTTTTTGTACTTTTAATTTGAGTAATAGTTTCTAGGTTTCAGGGTGATGCTTAAGGTTGAGGTTTCAATGATATAATGGTTGCTAACTATATGTGGATTGCTAATTATATGTGGATTGGAAGATGCTGATGTTGGGATAATGATCATAACAGTTATCTAATAAGTAATATGATTAGTAGATTTCCATTTGTATTTCATGAGCACCACAAAAACTTATATGATGATCATAACAATGGTCTAATCAAATAGTAGGATTAGTAGGTTTCCATTTGTTTTTTGAGAGGTAGCGCACCAAGAAACCAAGAGTTGATCCTAATTAAGAGCTCACGGAAGTTGTCCCGGTGCTGTATGATTATTATATATACAAATTGAACATGAGAAGATAGAATTGCTCTGGATTTTTTGTATGGTTATATTGTATGGTTATAGAAGAGAGTTCTACATCTTTTGTGCCCTATATTTTGGCTTGAATATTTTATATATGGATATATTGTAACGACTTGAACCCAAATTAACAACTTAATCGTTGTTATCTGTGTGATTATTGACATTTTATAAGTTACGAATTTGGACTTTCTTTCTTCACGAAAGTTGTAAAGAATATTATTACGAGTTCGTGCGTATTTTTATTGGATTTTTCGGAGATTCGAGCTAACTGTTATGAATTTTTAAAATGTTTATAAATCTGAAATTTATGTTCGATTTCTGGTCAATATGAGCTGATGGGGGCACTTTGATATAGTGGAATGTCCTTAATTTGATGTCATTTTGTTAATATTTGATTTGATAATTTAGTACTTAGATTGTTTTGTTGTTGTGATCATAAGACCAATTTGAAATTAAGTTGGTTTGGCTTTTACTATCAATTATCATTAGGTGATACCTTGATAGGATCCGAGCAGATTGCATACTGCACATGATTTTTAGTGAATATCTTTGGTGGTAGTTGGGAATAGGTGGACAAGATTTGGATTACAGTTGGTACTTGACAATCTATTGTGATCTATATAAAAAGAATAACGTGTAGGTATAATTTTTTGACATAATATATTATACTCAATATGCTAGGATCTAGACTATGTGCTAAGATCCTAAATAAAACAGACGAATGGTTCTCCTCATCTCTATCATCATGCTGGATCTATTTAACAAGTTGAAAAACCAAGATCAAGTGTTCAAGTTAGCTAATTATATACTTTCTGTTTTGTTGTCATTGCAGGCTGCACGTTACATCAATTTCTTCATCTAAAGACAGGGTTAGCTGAAACTTGGTACATACAGATTTTAGTCCTGTTCTTAGAGTCTTCGTCCATACTTTTAAGTTCATTTGAAATGGTTCCCTTTTCTTTGTTTGATTGGATCATGAGATTTGGAATATATTTTATACTTGGAAGTGATCTATGTAATTCAGACTTTTCTTCAGTGATAGAAACCCAGACTTGATTGTATTTATTTGCATACTCATATACAATGAACATGAATCTATTGAATATTGTAATGGAAACAAGTACATGATGCTTAAAAAATGAAATTGAACAAAGAGAAGATGAATGCTAAATCAGAGTATAATGCTTCAAGAGAAGGCCACAACCAACTTTGACAATTTTCCGGAATCCGATTTCACTTTTCCCTTTTCCCTTTACATTCTGTCTTTTGTTTGAACTCAAAATTTACTCTCTTTTTCAATACTACTAAGTTGGTTTTTTATTTTTCTGGTTCCATTTCCAAAACAAGAGGCCAATGCATATAATTCATTCTATGCATCTTTCATGCTTCAAAATTGTACCCATTTATATTCTCTAGTGCTATTGATAAGTACTTAGCCATGTATGGATTTATTTATAGGTATTGTATTCAAGACGACCCAGTTTGCTGGAATTTGAGCTTTTATAAGCCATATGTAGGAACCTCAACGAGAGTCCCAGGATAGTGCAAATGGTGCACTTACTTTTGTAGATAGGACACATTTAAAATCTTATTCCGGTTTCTGATAAGAAGTTTGAGCCTTCGTTAAAGTAAAATTATACTTTTCAGGCCCTGAATAGTGCTAAGATGATATTTTTTTGCTTCATCTGAAAGTATGTTAATAGTATGAATACGTGTGCATTTCTTTTCCCGGAGAAGTAGGAATTCTCCCAAGTGACTTTGTGCTTCTTTTTTTGGTCTGAATGATTCTACTTATAGAAAAATATACACCATGCACAAAAGAAGAAGCATAGATTGATGTCGAGGATTTGGAGTGATAGATTGCAGTTGTTTAACTCATAAGAACTTGAAATTTTGAACCTTCAATTTAGGGTGGTGATTAAAAACCAAAGTTGAAATTGAGATTCTAACTATGCTCTCTTTTAAAGCATGACCTAAACAAGGAAGGAAGTTAAACTCACCTGTTTGACTATAAATCATGACAAATACATAACCTTCTAGGCGGGTTGGCCCACCTATCACACTCCGAAGCTTAAGTCAGTAAGCGGGTAAGAAGCGAGAGGGAGCAAGTGAGTAAGTGTTTAGAGGCAAGGGATGAGATACCTGACTTTGAGAATGACCACTTTGTTATATAGTTACGTGGAAGCGCACTACCTCATCGTCCTTCGATGTGGGACTCAATGCATTCATGTTCAAAACACATGTGTACGGAATGGGATGCGGAGCAAGCTATGCCAACAACAGGTGGTCTTCCGTTAGCAACAAATGATGTAGCCAAAGAGGAAGGAAGACGGTATCCATTACCCTTTTTCTGGGTTAATACAATATCCATTACCTAGAAGTGCCTGAATGTGAATATGAATCAGCTAATTCTTTATTCTTAAATTTTTTATTTATTTTTTCCTAATAATAATGTATGAAAAAGTTTGAGCTTTGGTATAGAACTGATCAGACCACTCCGGGTTTATTGGTTCTACAACATTTGTTGCAAATAAGACAACTGTATAGTGATCCGGCAATTTGTATCTTTTGTTCATACATGTGAAGTATTTCGGTGATCCGATCATAATATCAAGTATATGTAATTTTCATGCAAGTTGTAATATGTTAATAGTATTAGTATAACTGTGATTGAATTCAGTTTTTCAAATTTAATCACTTTGGGTTTAGTTTTGAGTGTTTACGATGATAAGTTCAATCAAATAATGATCACGTTCTCAATAGGCCTTCACGCTACAATCGATAAGCATTTCATGTTGTTTTAATGGATAACCATGCTTTTGGAAAGAGCATTTGATAATTTTAATTTGCTTTACATTTTCAGTTGAAATGCTTATACGATCATCTTATCGTATAACCGCGCAACGCGCGGGGATCCACCTAGTGTTTCTATATACATTAGTACATTACTATTGTACTTTCTTTTCTTAAGCTTAATTAGCTAATTAAATAAATTATTTTCGGGCTGGATTGGCATAATCTAATGATGGATCTTAAAGTTGACATGCATGCACATTGATCCAGGGGCGCGCGGATCCAGCCCCATCCAATTTTTCAGCCTATGATTTTTTTTTTTAAATATAGATATATATTTATTTATAAAATATTAATTAAAAATAAAAAGAGAAACATATTTGTCTATCACTAATAGTATATATTGATAATAATTTAAATTTTGTTGAGTTTCAAGTAAGTAGATTTCGCAGATTGAGATATAGTTGGTTAATATCAATGTAAAAATTTTTATTTTCGGGATTTAAGTTTATATCTCTATGCTACTGATGTGTTTCATATATTACAATGGGGTGAGCGTGGGTTAAATCGGTACAGTTTGACGCTCAAACCGTAACCACTCCACTAGTTGCGGTTTGCTAAATATGCAAACCACAATCGCTTTACTTATTCGGTGCATCCACATTTTGGTATACCACATATTCGGTGCGGAGCGATACAGTTTTGGTTTAAACTCAGATTTAGTAATTTTGAAATAACAAGTAAATTTAAAATTTTGAATAGTACATAATAAATGTCTAAGAATATCAACAATTAAATATTATATAATCACTAACTAAGTCGTGATTTATATTTATATAATTATAAACCCTAGAACTGTGAAGAAGAAAAAGTGACCATAGGATTTAATAGTTCCGATATTTATATACTATTAGGATTTTAGGTTAGGTTTGTCGTATTCTCACTTTCAAACAAAAAATTAAATAGAGGTTGGTACGCATAATTAAGCTCTATTAAATATATCAATGGAATATAAACATGATGAAAAATTACATTATATATATATATATAATTAAATACGGTGTGGTGCGATATATTCGGGTAGTTTGGTTACTCAACCTGTAACCACCCTGTTAATTCGGTAACGATGCGGTTCGTCTGTGAACTTGCATCCACATTATTTGGTGTGGTTTCCGTTTTACTTTTTCGGATATCGGTGCATGCAGTGCAGTTCTCACTTGTAAAACGGTTTTTACCCATCTCTATATTATATTATTATAATAATAAATGCATAAAGATGAGTATTTTAATAAAGATACAAACCTAAATTTTTTTTATGCGTTACGTGCATAATACACATCCTACTCTATTTCTAAATCCTGGATCCGCCCCTGTATTGATTAATTAGCGAACATCTCATTACTGAATTAACATTCTCAAGGTAAAAACTACAATATATATAAGGTCATGCACAACTGCACAAGGACCAAAATTGGATTTACCGTACGTCGATCGTTAAAAACCAGAAGATCGAGTACTACGTTATATATGGCGACGGTAATGTTCGAAGCTCTGACCTATAGCTAGCTAGCTTTCCGGTGATAATAGATATCCAGCATACGTACGATCGATCAGCACGTACTTGATGAAGCTATCCCTAGCTCGATCTACTATATATGATTATCCGAATGATGTATGGAGACTACTGGCTTCATGACACAGTAATTTCCAGCTGCAGTAGTTTTAGATATGGCGCTGCAGGAACCAGTTGTCGTTGTTCTAGTAGTAGCAGTCTTGCCTTTCTTATAATTATTATCATCAAATCTGCTACAATCATGTAAATCCATAGCATTCACACTTGATCTTTTTCCTGATTCACGTCTCTGATCGCCTCTTCTTCTCATAGTGATCATGTTCTGCTGACTCTGTTTCAAGAAGTAACGCAACTTTTCGTTAGTACGTACGTACGTAATTACTACGTATGTGCAGTTTCTTATATATAAAAACAAGTGCAAAGTACGTACTGCCAGTTAATTAGTTGATCGATGATGAGTAAAACTTACTGGCACTGGCATGGCGTCTAGCCCCATGAGCTTGGCTACTATACCTGGTTTACACCATACCACACTCTCTCCGGCTAAAGTTGCAGGCAAATGATGATGACGACGACGACGACATAAAGGTCTCATTAGTGTAGTAGTAGTGCTACTTGCATCATAATATCCATGACTGCTCGATGAGCACGTATCTGATGAACTTCTTCTCGCTGCGATCGGGATCGTCGTCTTTTCACTTCCAACAGCAGTAGTAATACTACTGATGTGATTATTGTGCTGCAAATGCAAGCTGTTTCTGAAGGAAGAGCGATACATAGAATCCCTGCCATCGAGGGAGAAACGAGGGTACTGGTTTAGGGCATTCCTCGCAGACCGCAAAATATCCGAGTTGTTTACGCAAGACATCCTACCGGGGGCGGCGGAGCCTCGCATTATTAGTCCATTCACATCGATGTTGTACTGGTCGCCTGCTCGGTTGGTCTCTTTCATGAGCTGTAGTGTCTTTGATTTTCTTGCAATCTCCTCTTCCAAATCTAACTTCAATATCATCTCCTCCAACGTCGGCTGCCTCTCCATCTCCTCCTGGCAATTTTTATTAGAATTAGCCAAGCCGCCGATATCGACAGGGACTGATGAAGAGGAGGAGGTGAGATGATGAAGACCGAGGGGACTGGGGCGGCTGCTGCCATTTTGGTTAAGAGTAGAGGTTGAACCGTCGTCTGTGCAAAAGTTTCTCAAGCCTTTTTTCATCTTCGATCCTAGAGAGTTCTTCAGAAGAAACAATGACGCATCTCTCATTGATAGCTAACTAGGTAGCAGGTGAAACATTCAGAATTATAGCTGGAACGTGAAGTGCGTAGCTGGTTATCGGAGATAGAGGTAGCTAGCTGTATGTACGCGTAGAATTTGTGGCATTGATTTGAACTAGAGCTGGCTGGCCTGGTTAGCTATCCATCCAAATTAATGTAATTCACATGACAAAAGAGCTAGCCTTCACAGGATCTCCCCTGCATCTGCATGCATATATATTCGATCTGCGTCCAAAGCTGGTTATATCTATCTATCAATCTTATCACTGCGTACGTACCTTAATTCATGCCATTCTTAATTATAAGTCGATTGATACATGCATGCATGATAAATATTTTTTCCTCTTGAATCAGTTGAGGCGCATGATCATCATTAATTCTCGAGCTAACCTGTTAAAGAAGGCAATTGCAAGTGATCGAATATATAGGATGTATGAGGTAGCTACTAGCTGGATATATGTAACGAACTAAATCAATGCCCACCGGGGTTGAGCACCAACAGGAATTAATAACGTAGCGACTAGCGAGAGCGGTGCATATGATCGACCTCTCTTGCCTTTATGGCTTTATGCTTATCGCTGGATGAATGATCTTGATCGAGCTCGAAACAACGGTTCGAGATGAGAGATCCTAAATACAATATGTACATCTAAAGTGATGAAGATACTTTAAAGGTCCTGGTGGTAAATAGGTCTTTTACTATTTTTTCGCTTAAATTGTATTTGGGGATAGCAGATTGACAACATATCCCGAATGACAGAATACGAGTATTTGAACTGTAAAAAACAGTAAGTAAAGAATAACATGAAAATATTTTTCTTCAACGCCGAAACCCTGCACCCAGAGAGAAAAACTGCGCGCCCCTAACTCTTGAGGGACAAATATTTTCACTATAAAGTAACACAGACAATTACAAGACATTTGTACTCTGGGGATACATAGCCCGTATGCTATCCTAATTAGTCTGACTACCAGTTCCAAACAGAACTACACTACTTGACTTATGTGTTTACAACTTGGAAAGTGTCTAGAACCATCAACTCAGATCTTAACTATTTGTAAGTTAAATCTTCTTGATCTACTTCTTCGGGTTGAGCATCTTCATACCAATCTCAATGGAATGCACTTATGTAATGATGCATATGGGTTTTGAAAACAGTTTTTATGAATGATAATCTATGGCTTACATGCACAGCAAAAAGTAAGCATAAACACCGAATGGGGAAGAGAAGTGAAAATAGAAGACTACACAATTTTGTGCTCTCAAAGAATCACCCAAAATAATACTCACTCAACTAAACTTCAACTAAGGAAGCCCTAGTCCTTATATAGGTGGTACAGCCATGGAAACCTCTGCACAGAAACCCAGCAGCCATGTTTTGTACGTTGGTCATAACCATGGGTTAAGAGGCTATGGATGTGCATATGTAGGCTGAAAAGAAACAGCACACAAACCAAGAAAAATGTGCACCAGCCGCCCACACAAGTAGAGGTACGAAGTGACAAACACGTGTTCGGTTACCGGAAGAAACCAGTGGGTAAAACCCTGCCTTGAAAGAACCAACAGTTCGAGACGGAGAACGAGGCAAGAAAGATGACTGTCACAACTCAAAGAAAGGAGTATACCATAGGAACACATAAGCTTTATCCCAGAAACCAAAGTAACTAGCCCATGCACAGAGGTCAACTTGAAAACCCAGGTTTTGAGAAAACTCTTTAACCAAACCAAGGGGAAATGTCAACGGGTTTGAGTTAACCAACACAATTTGAGTGACAAGTTATCTAATCCAAATTGAGAAGTAAGTCAACGATTACAGCTGTCCAAAAGAGCCATTTTCAAACTGGCCGGAGGGAAGTTTTAGAAACTGAGTTTCTAGAAAATTTGAAAATGAGCCACTAACGGCTATATGCTTTAGGGCAACCCAGAAAGGTCTGGGATATGTGGAAAGGGTGCCATCCTCAGTGAAAAGCATCATGACATGCATATAAATGAACTACCTGATTTGTCATTTGAGATGGTAGGTTCTTCAAACATTCTTTGTTGATTATCATTGAAATATGTTTTGTTAATAGTTAGGAAGTGTCAACTATAACAATATCACTTCAATCTCCCCCTTTGGCATTCCTAACAAAACACAACAGTTCCACTAACTTGCACATAATCTCATAAGATCAAGTGAAAGCAACAAAGAGTAATCAACATCCTGAACGTGCATTGTCCAACAAAAAGATCAAAATGTGGTTTTAGCAGGAAAGCCAAAGGGATAAGAGCATAATGATAATGTAGCACAAACTAAACACAATAATGTCCAGGAATTCATAAACTAGAAACATAAAGAGTACACAACATAAAGGATCTGATAAAACAACAACAAAGACACAAAGCAATCCGACTGAGCAGAAACAGACATAGGAAGGCAATCAACAATCTTCATCATCTTCGTCAACGCCAATCTCCTGGCCGGACTCCCCCTCAGATGATGCAGCAGAGCTGCCTGACGACGCAGTGGCAGAGCCGGGATGGGTGGACACAGAGGCATCCCGAGCGGCAGGAGAGTATGCACGGTGACTTTCAAGCACGGAGAGAAGCTCAGTCTTGGCGGCATTCACACGATTAGCAAGGTATCCTTTCAAATCAGAGATGGCAGTGGAGAGCATAGCCTGGATGTCACGCTTGAGGAAGGTGTGCTCCATGGGCTCAACATAATCCTAAGATTGACGAGCAGATTTGCTTATGGTGAGGGCATCCACCACGGCAAGTTCTAGACCCATGACGTCATGGTTCCAGAGAGGAACACCATCATCCGAGCAAATGAGAGTGATCAGGGAAGGAAAGACCAAAGATTTCGTGAGAAAGTCATGGTGCTTGACACCAACAGTCCAAATAGCTTGGTAGATGAAGTATTCGGCAGGAAATTGGGGCAGAAATGGGCGCCTGCTGAGGTAGGCAATGATGGCAGCTTGCTTCTTGGGGATTTTGCTTGTTTGGGTGGCCGGGACAAGAAGGGAGCGTACCAAAAAGCCTAGTGCCTCGAACCACTCAATCATGCACCTGATAGTGAGATAAGAAGGACCTACATGAGCAGAGGGTGCAGAGGTATACAGCCTCACAGCGAGATCATCAATAGAGGTGGTGGAGATGAAATCCCGAATTTGTGCTAACCCACTATCCTGAGTAATAGGGAGATGTAGCAAGGAACGTATCCTGGAAGGAGATATGTTCACAAGAACACCATGAATAGTTATCAGAATAGCATCCTTAGAGCGTAGCTTCACTTTGTCTGGAGTATCCATAGGGAAGTTCGCATAGAACTCTTGGACGAGAGTGTGATTGCACCGAGGGAGGGAGGTGAGAGCAGAGCCCCATCCCAGATCACAGACTAGGGCCAGAAAGTGAGGATGCAGAGTATCGAAGGCGATTGGTCGTTCACCAACAATAGGTCGATTCAAAGTGACATAGCCAAAGAGATTGAAAGCCGTACAGGAGACAAAGTGTTCACGGGGAGGTAAAAGGGGAGCCTTGCTGTGTCGGTTGGCCGGAGCCTTACCCTTGGCCTTAGAGGTAGAGGCGAGACCCTTTCATGGTGTTGAAGGATGAGCCCGAGAGGAGGAAAGAGTCTTGGTCCGAGAGGGGGTGGAGGACCAGGTAACTCGCTTGGCCAGTGGTGGAGAGAACTCACGATCAGAGGAAGAACCAGAGATGGAGGAAGAAGAGCTCACTGTTCTGGGCACAGAGGCCGAGGCCTTGCTCTTCCCAAGAACCCAGGGTTGCTGCGGCGAAAGGTGGACCGAATATGAGGGAGCAACCGAAACAGGATCCGGATCTGGTACAGAGGAGTGAGGGACCGAAAGATTATGGACCGATTTGGTCTTGGGCTTGGGTATGGAGGCCCTCTTCTGGTAGGTTGAAACGGGAGCCCTGGACATTGAGGGAGTACCAGCAAGTGGAGGAATAGGAGAAGGTACAACTCGAGAGGGATTCATAGAGAATGGAGAGGCCGGCGCTAGAGCAGTGGCTGTGGGACGAGCCAAGAGATCCATGAATGCAACGATAGCGGTTTCATGGAAGATGAGGGAACATAGTTCATTTGGAAGAAACGGCTAGGAATTGAGAGAAGTGTGGGAGGAAGATAGACGACATGCAGAGTAAGTAGGGAAGAAGAAAATGAGTCCTAGGGAAGCGTTCCCACTCAAAAACATAAACAATTCAAAAACAAAAAAGTTAACTATGCATGAAGGGACGTACTGAAAAGTAGAAAGGATGAGACACATGTCTAGCTAGGGAGACCCTAGAATAAAGAAATATCCAAAAAGACCACATATGAAATGCACCATATCCAACAATCTTTGTCCATAGGTAGCAAGTCAAGAACCATCATTTGCTAAATGCACATGAAAATGTTTTACAGAACTTTTGACAACCACAGATCACAAATGAATAGCGTACCAATGCATATACCAAACAATGTAATCTCCCCCTCACGAAGTGCATGGAATAAACAAACAAAAAAATGCCGGAATAGAGAGTAGAAATACTAGTTCAAAACCTTGGGATAGGTAGGAGAGGTCATATCCCCAACATCAGAAAAGTTTGAGCAAGACTCACAAAAATGTGATAACTATTTTTCATATGTCTTGATGGCTCAAATTTTTTCACATGAATGTATGACTATAAAGTAACATTAATGCCATGTTCTTAAAAATCAGTCCTTGGAACCATAAGAAGTGTGTGTGTGTGTGTGGAAAGTTTTAATCTAAGGGGGTACAAGTTTGGAGCATCAAATGGATATGACTTTGTCACAACCTTTAGAGAGCTTTGGAATTTCAATAAATCAAGGAATTTGTCCCAACTTGGCCTCTGGTCGTTGTCACTTAACTTCAGGGCATTTTTGTCATCATTTTTAGATTTAGCCACGAGCTCATCTGAGAAAAACGTCATCATAGATCCATGTACCAGAGTAGTTATCATCATGCCCTAAGCGCAATGCTCTAAGAGATAATATGTGTATCAAGGACACTCGGTGGATAACTAGTCTGAACCCATCGAAAGATAGATAACATCTCAGGGATCCCTACTAGTTCTGATTAAGGTGCACCCAACAAAAGACTAGCCCATACATTTACTTTATTCATTTGACAATAAACACCAGATTTTCATAGTTCAGTTCTTTAGTAACCAGTTCAGCTCATCTCAGTTTTCTAGTACAAACATTGTACACCCCACAAGAGTAACTTTAGTGCTCAAAGGTTCTTTCTCATTCCAAGAATGACTTAGACCACAAGCACTAACATCCTTGAAAGCATATATGCATATATACAAGTGAAAAATGCAGCAAGTGTCTATCAAGATACATGAAATGAGGACACAACACTTTAGGCCAAGTTCAGAAACAATCCTGAGGATACAACAGTAAGCTCATATCCCAGACTACTCAGTCTCACCTTTTTATTGCTTTCCATTTATTTAAATCATGAAAATGAACAGAAATGCAGAACAAAAAGCAACTTAGCGAGAGAGAGAGAGAGAGATCATATAATGGTGCACACACCAATAGCCTTTCTAAGGCTTTCAAAACATAGGTTGTCCAAAGGCTTCGTAAACAAATCAGCTAATTGTTTTTTAGTGGGAGTGAATGTTAATTCAAGTTAATTCTCTTCTACCAAATTTCGGATGAAATGATATATGATCTCTATATGCTTAGTCCTAGAATGCAGCATAGGATTCTTTGAAATATTGATGGCAGAAGTGTTATCACAAAACAGGGATAGCATACCTTGCTGAAATTTATAGTCACTTAACATGTGTTTCATCCAAAGAAGTTAAGTGCAGCAGCTTCCAGCCGCGATGTACTCCGTTTGAGTTGTAGATAGGGACACACAATTCTGCTTCTTGCTATGCCACGAGACCAAGTTGTTTCCAACAAAGAAACATCCTCCCGATGTACTTTTCCTATCCGTGGCATCTCAAGCCTAATCTGAATTTGAGTAACCTGCAATGTTTGTATTAGTATTAGTTGTATACAGAATGCTGAAGTTACTTGTACCTGAAACGTATCGAATGATATGTTTGTCCGCCTTCACATGGGATTAGCTTGGTACCGAGCATAAACGCCTACACTGTAGGAGATATCCGGCCTGCTAGCTGTGAGGTAAAGGAGACTGCCGATCATGCTCCTGTAGAGGGTCTGATTTGCATCAATACCTTTTAGATCAGCATTGATCTTGCATGAAGTACCCATGGGGTTTCGGATGGGAGATGAGGTTTCCATCCCTTACTTCTTCACCAAATCTTTCCCATATTTTTCATGCGAGATGAATAAACCATCCTTCCTTTGCTGGACTTGAAGTCCCAAGAAGTAGTTCAGTTTACCACATAAGCTCATCTCAAATTCTTGCTTCATTAGAGCAACAAACTATTCCACAAGTTTTTGGGAAGTAGAACCAAAAACCACATCATTAACATACACTTGTGCTATAATCATATGTTGGGAGGTACTTTTAACAAATATGGTCTTGTCAATAGATCCTCGTACATATCTATGATCAATCATATGCTTGGAAATTTTTTCATACCAAGCCCTAGGAGCTTGTTTCAGCCCATACAGGGCTTTGTCAAGCCTAAAAACATGGTCGGGATAGGAAGGGTTCTTAAGTCCTGGAGGTTGTTCCACATACACTTCTTATTTCAGAATTCTATTCATGAAAGCACTTTTGACATCTATTTGAAACAGATCAAACTTTAGAAAACAAGCAATGGCTAAGAGAAGTCTAACATATTCAAGCCTAGCTACGGGAGCAAAGGTTTCATCAAAATCTAGACCTTCTATTTGAGAGTAACCTTGAACAACAAGCCTAGCCTTGTTTCTAGTTATGATCCCATTTTCATCAGTTTTGTTCTTAAAGACCCATTTAGTACCAATAACATTTTTATCTTTAGGTCTTGAAACAAGATACCACACTTTACTTTTCTCAAATTGGTTCAATTCATCTTGCATGGCCACAATCCAATCAGAATCCTTAAGAGCATCCCTAATATTCTTAGGTTCAACATTTGAAACAAAACCATAGCAAGAGATTCGATTGATGACCAACCTATGTATGGTAAGAAAACTTTTGAGAGTAACAGAGTTACTTACAAACTTGTTCACCTTACTTCTGGTCTTTCTTGGTTCATCAAAAGTACCAATCACATCAGAGGGAGAGTAGTCCTTCTGGACTTGCCTCTTACCAATGTGTCATGGCTTCTGGATGGCAATGGTCTGATATCTCCCGGGGCCTTCAGAGTCAGATTCCGTATCTGAGGATACATCGTCAGGAATTGGATTTTGCTCATCAATGGGTGTGTCCACAGCAGTAGGGGCTATTTCAACATTATTACTTGTATCCTCTTCCTGCACAGTTCTAAGTGAATGATTGTGAGAGCACACAAGTGAATCATTGATGGCCACATTTACCGTTTCTATGATTTTGCAAGTTCTTTTGTTGTAAACACGGTAAGCACGACTATTCAATGCATAACCCAGAAATATATCTCGATCACATTTGGCATCAAATTTTGTCAAGTATTCCTTATCTCTATAAATGAAACAAGGACTACCAAAGACTTTAAAGTGCGACACATTGGGCTTCTTCCCTTTCCATAGTTCATATAATGTCTTGTTTGTGTCATGCCTAAGGTTAATTATATAGCAAGCATTGTACACCGCTTCAGCCCAAAACATATGAGGTAAATCAGTTGAGCTAAGCATTACTCTACCCATTTCAACCAAAACTCTATTTTTCCTTTCAACAATCCCATTTTGTTGTGGAGTAATGGGGGTAGAAAATTCATGGTGCACACCATGCTCCTCACAATATTCAACAAAAGGAGAGTTTTCAAATTCGGTTCCATAATCAGTCCTAATCCTAATGATGCGCTTATTTTCAGACAACTTTTCATTTGAAATTCTTTTTGCAAGCTCAAAAAACTTTCCAAAAGTTTGACTTTGAGTTTTATCACTTAGAAACATTACCCATGTAAATCTAGAGTAATCATCAATCACAACAAGCACATATTTCTTTCCACGTTTCAACAGGGCCTACTAGATCTAGGTGAAGTAATTCAAGAGTATTAGAAGTTGGTTTAGCATTTAAAATAGAATGAGATGTTCAGGATAGCGTACCCATCTTGCAGTCACCACACATACATGTTTCCCTCCCGGTCAGTTTGGGCAATCCTCGAACTAAATCCTTCGAAGACAGCTTCACCACATCTTGATGATTGAGATGGCACATCCTCCTATGCCATAGATCGAGCGAACTTTCTTATGATAGAGACCGAAAGAAGATTTCTGGTTCCAACCTCTTGTTGGCTCGAACACAATAGCAATGATCTCTAGATCTTTCGCCTTTCATAATGCATCTTCATTTCCCATCAAGAACAGTATATTGAGACCTGTCAAATGTTACCGTATTATACTCATCGACAATCTGACTTACGCTTATCAAACATACTTCCAATCTTGCTACCAAAAGAACATTCTTCAGACCCCGGGAGACCAGGAGTGTCAACCGTCCCACTTCGAATAATCTCAGCTTTGGCTCCATCACCGAACATGACATCTCCAATAGGGTGAGAATCATCCATAGAGGTGAACCATTTCCTTTCGCCAGTTATGTGCTTCGAGCAGCCACTGTCCATGTACCAAGAGTCGAACTTTATGGTAGAGAGAGTGATTAGGGCAACGTTACAGACTGCTACGATCTTCCTTCCAACAGTGGGTGAGATCTTGACTCATGGAAAGAAACAAGTAACGTCTTCTTGTTTCTCCTTGACACCAGGTTCCTTGGGAGAGATGATGATGTTGGTATCCCTGGTCTTTTAAATTGATTTTCTGACCCAGTTTGAAGTTACTGGCTTGTTCTTCTGTTTCGGGATAGCAAAAGACTGTGCAATCCTGGTCAGTTCATCGAGTGATTTCTGAACGTGGATGAGCAGATCATTGTTATGTGGAATTTATGCTGGTACAGAGCTCCTTCTTAGCTTGTAACAGAACCTTCGAATGTGTCCACTGTTTCCACAGTGAATGCATCTGATTGGTGGGTTCTTCTTGAGTTTAGAAACCGTGGGAACTTCATGGGCATTGATCCCTAGTTGAAGTGGAGACTTTCCCAACACAGAACTGGTCCCTTTCACAAATATAGTCTTCCCTGAGCTTTTGGGATTTCCATCATCCTCAAACCCCAAGCTCTTCTTGCTACCATTCAGTCTTCCCATCCTACAGATTTGGGATAGCTTCTCCAAGCCAATGAAGAATTTTGCAAACTGGTTCTTAGTGTCTAGCAGAGATTTTTCGAGCTCCAATTTTTCAGTAGTAAGAACCTTTATCAAGGAAGATTGACAATCCAGCTCTCCTTTGAGGAAGTTCACTTGTTCTTCAAGTTGAGTTTTAACAGAATTCCATTCTGCTTTTCGGGATATGTACTTCTCTTGTAACCTAAAATGTGCCTCCTTTCTTAATGATAGTTCATTAGTTAGAACTTCATTTTTAGCAAGTAGAGACTTAGACGCTTTGCACAACCGGACATATATATCATGACCTTCATCATCAGAATCCTTGTCTTCAAGAGACTCATCTAATGTGACTTTGGTGACAAAAGCAACTTTCTCATCCTCTTTTATTTCAGATTCAGAATTTTGATTCAAATCACTATCACTCCAAGTTGCTTTGAGCACTTTGTGAGACTTATTTTTCCTGTTTTCACAATCAATAGCCATGTGTCCCACACCATTGCACTCAAAGCACTTATTGTCCATTCTTGAGATAGAAGTGGACCTGGTATCCCGATCTCTATGTGAATCCTTGTTTCTTAAAAACTTAGAGCTAGACCCTTTAGAGAAATTCAGATTAGAATTGAAGGGTTTTCTTTTTTAGTTCCTTAAGTATTTTTAAAATTGATAGGTTAAATAGGCAATCTCATCATTACTATCATCCTTATTTTTAGGAACTTTTTCATCTTCAATTTTAACCGAACTCAAAGCAATAGATTTCTCACTTTTAGGATTTTTCTTGAATGTCTCATAAGTTTTCAAATTGCCAATTAGCTCTTCTAGAAGATAAGTGTCTAGATCATGAGCTTCATCGATAACATTCATCATTGAGTCAAAGAAAGGGGGTAAAGCACTCAAGAATTTCTTAACAATTTTCTTTGATTCTATGGCTTCGCCTAAACTACGACATTGATTTGTTATGTTAAGTACACGACCATTGAAATCATCAAAATACTCTTTTTCACTCATGGATAAGCCTTCAAACTCATAAATAAGACGTTGAAGTTTTTGTTGTTTGACTCGAGATTTACCTTCATGAGTGTTGATGAGCACATCTCATGCCTCCTTAGCAGTAGGGCAATGGATAATCCTTTGACGTTCTGCTTCGAAAACGACAATAGATAAGCCTTTTTCACGTTCCATTTTTGGCCCCTCAGAGGATCTCACTAGCAAAGGCTAGTGGCAGCTCTGATACCACTTAAAGGTCCTAGGGGGTGAATAGGTCTTTTACCACTTTTTCGCTTAAACTGTACTCGGGAATAACATATTTGCACCCTATCCCGAATTACAGAATACAAGTGTTTGAACTGTAAAAAACAGTAAGTAAAGAATAACACGATGATGTTTTTCTTTAACGCAGAAACCCTGTACCCAGGGAGAAAAACTGTGTGTCCCTAACTCTTGAGGGACAAACATTTTCACTATAAAGTAACACACTGTCACGACCCGGAACAAAATCAGAAGCGTAATCAGCTTAATTCATGAGGTTATGCGTAATCGCAGATTTTCGATAATTGTTTGAGTCGCCGGATTTGATCACGACTTAATTATTGGCCGAGAATTTGGGTTGAGTCTCTTCTCGAGAGTTGTTATACGCGTGATTTCGAGTTTGTGAGCGGTTTCGGATCATTATTTGGACGACCGAGGAATATAATATGAATATTTGAAATTTTGGTATATTGTCGAGTTTATCCGTTTGTGTTCGAGTCTATCCGAATCGTGATTGTGATCTGTTTTGGACCGTTGATCGACCCGAAGCGTAAATGCAATGATTATCGATTTGATTTGCGTGTTTCGCGGTTTGTCGTGATTTCGACGTAATCTGCTAATATGACGGCCTTCTTAGCGACTAAATTATTGGGTGAGAATTTGATTTGGTATTCTTCGCGGAAGTTGTAGAGAATTTAATTTCGAGCTCGTGGGAACTTCCGGAGGATTATTCCGAGTTATGAGGATTATGTTGCGAATATTTTCGACCGTTGATCATTTAATCAGATAAGCTTGTGAGGGATTGAACCGTTGAATTTTTATCGGATTTGTCGAAGTGTTTGACTTCGGGTGGAAATTGAAGAACATGTTGAGATGAGTTTGTTGACGCGAGAATTGTTGGAAACGGATTTACGACGCGAAAGTTACGTGTGTTTGAAGTTTGTCGAAAAGTTAATTATGGGAGTTTCCTAAAATAGCAAGTATTTAAACTGGTTACCTCTTTTGGAAAGTCAAACTTTGGTATTTATTGGGTTGACTGGTTAACGCGGGGGGAAAAGAGGAGGTGCGACGGTGCCACGGCTCGCCGGCGGCGGCTTGCCGTCCGGCCACCCCAGGCCTCGGCCTAGGACCCAATCGACTCGCCTTAGCCTCCCCATGGTGATTCCGGCCACCATCCACGGCGGGGATGCCGGTGGAGGAAGGAATTTCCGGCCAAAATTTGATGAATTTGGGGATTTCGGGTTGATAATATTCCGGCCAAATTGAGTGGCGTAAGGCACTGGGTTTTGAAGCTCTCATCACCATGAATCTACTCATATAGGTATGGTGCTCCAATTCGTTTTGCACATGGAGAATTGTTGGATTGAAATTTGTGTGATAATTCGGTTTTGCTTGAAATTGGACTAGTTAGAGTCAAAATTGATCTTTGGTGTCACTACCAGAAATGGAGACATCACCGGCGACCTGCCGTCGCCGGCCTTGTCTTTTTTTTTCGCCGGAATTGACATTTCCGGCGACCAGTCGCCGGCAATGATGTCGCCGGAGATTCCCCGCCGGTGTTAACATTGCCGGCGACGGGAAACGCCGTGGCCGGTAATGTCAGAGACATCACCGGCGACTTGAGTCGCCGGCAATGGTAGCGCCGCCGTGGCCGGAATGTGAGACATTGCCGGCGACTGAGGTCCATGTCGCCGGCAATGTCAGGAAAAATTTTGAAAAAAAAATGTTGTTCTGGATTGGGCCCAATTCCAGAACCTGCATTGAAAGACATAAACCGTACAATCATACAAGTTCAACAGTACACATAAATGTCCAACGTACAGTACAAATAGCAACGACGATACGAAAATTAACTACAACTACAGGTCAGGGTCGAGGAACTTGCGGGTCAGGGTCGAAGTAATCCATGTACTCATTTGAATTCCGGTGGCTACCCTGGTCTTGCTCTGGCGTTGAGTGGTGCGGTGGTGGATAACTAGGGAACACAGGGAACTGGTGCTGTGGTGGTGGTGGAGGTGTGGCTAACGGTTGTCCGGTAGTCTGAGCCTCGTACATCGTCTGCATCCATGTGAACATCTGTGCCTGACTCTGGACCACTCGTTGGTACTCGGCATCTCTGATTGCCTGCTGCCGGACCAAGTTTTGGTACTCGGCATCTCTGATTGCCTGCTGCTCGGCTGCTTGCCTCTTTTGGTCCTCCAACTCCCTCCGCGTCCTCTCAAGCTCCGCTACGACGTTACGACTAGAAGTTGAACGTCTTGACCCGGTAGAGTATTCTGAAGTGTTTTTCAATACTCCTTCGCCGGTCGAGCCCATTCCCCTACAGTAGTAGGTATTCTTTCCAGTCCCGCACGCTTTTTCCATGATCTGAGCCGCTATCGGGCGATCAAGCGGATCGATCTGAGAGGCATACTGGGTGACTTCTTCCTCGGAGCAGTCAGGATGGTTAGACCGAGCTATACTTATGGTCACTTCTGCGGTCGCGTCCTCCACTCTCGCCTAATTGAAAAGCGAAAATGAATAACGTATTAGCTAACAAAATCTATTAATATCGAAAAATAGTTTTATTAACACATGGAGAGGCGAAAGACTTACCACTTCTTCAGGGCACTGCGGATAGAACTTCTGATGAATATACACCAACGGGTTCACTTCTTGTTGTTGCTGCGCCTTAGTCGACCAACCCATGTAGTTGAGTGAACCTGCATGATGGGCCCTGGTGTTTTTCAATCTATTCGCCCGGTTCGTGTTCGAAATCGCCTTATTTGATAAGCATATGGAAAAAAATTAGTAACTAACTATTTCAATCTGATACGATACATTAGGCTTGTAAGATATATTCAGGATGCATACCCGAGCTTTGGGGTGCTCGAAGTGGGCTATCAGCCACTCGTACTCCCTAAACCGGAATTCGCTAGGGGTAGAACCTCGGCCTAGCTCCTTGTATACAGTGTAATGGGAAAAAAGCTCGTTCTTCCACTCTTTATACCTATATTAAAACAAGGAAAAAAAGTTAGAGAAATTAAAACCCAAGATAAACAAAAATCTAACTCGATATATATTCAAATAAGTCGAAGCACATCACCTCATATGTAGTTGACGCTCTACCCACGTGTGAATAAGAACTTCATCTACGTCAAACCACACCTGCAATATGAATATATAAAAGGTAAAATTATATATTTATTCGGACTTAATTAATTAATGTAAAATTTACGTAATGAAAATACGATTTTACTCACACTCAGGTTGTTATGCACTTGCATCTTCACGTAGATAGGCACAGATTCCCAATCTGGCCAAAGCATTGGGACCTTGTCCCGCACGATCGCACCGGCCATGCTGACATATTTGCGCGTGGTGTCGAATGCCTCGATCACCTCGCCATCCTCATTGGCCCTTATGGGCGTTTTCCTTCCCCCGGTGGCCTGCTCAAGTCTCTTCCCGGTGCAGGTGCCTCTAGCCCCTTTCCGTTTTCCAGTCCCATTAACGAAATTGCCTAATAATACAATCTCAACAAATTGATATCATTTTCCGAACCTATCGTAAATCTTAAGTAATAATTAAGTCATCAATCTTGCCTATGATAAATAAAATTTACCTGCATCGTCCGTTTGTTGGTTGGTGCACCTCACACTCCAAAGATACACGGGGTCGAACGGGATGAAGTTGTACGCTTCCTCCACGCTCAGGCACTCCGACCGTCCTTCAACATAAACATGCATCCCCCTATCATCGAATTGAGGGATCACAGGAATCTCCTCGGGTAGGAAGAGACCGGACGGCGGAGATAGACGAGGCCTGGACGAAGAGGCGCCAGCACCACCATCTGCCTGAGATGATTCCCGTGAAACGGAAGTAGGCACCGGGCGAATATGGGGCATTCGGATTGAGGGAGTTTCTGATGCCCCCGTTGACTGTCGCTCGTCTGAGGGTACACCGACGGGGGGACGTCTGCTGATTGAGCGTCTGCTGACTGAGCGTCGAGGCTCGTCTTCCGGTTGCACGGGTCTTGATCGTGCAGCTTCCTCCTCTTCTCGCGCCAGTAGCAAGGCTCTCGTGCGACCACTCATCATCGGACCACTGGGCGTGTTGCTAACTGCGGGTGAGGAGGAAGCTTGACTACTGTTCCCTCCACTATTTCGGGAACCTCTCCGAAGCCAATTAGCCGCAAAATTACCTCCTGGACACCGTAATAGTCATGGATTTGGTTCTATAACAAATCGGAACCGGAACGGTTTGGAACCGGAACCGTTTGAAACCGGAACTGTTTGTAACCGGAACCGTTTGTAACATACCGGTTCCGGTTCCAAACAGTTCCGGTTCCAAACTGTTCCGATTCCGATTTTTCACCTTAATTTATACGTTAAATATACAACTATATCACCTTAATCCGATTTTTCACCTATTATACGTTAAATTAACAACAATATCACCTAACTTAACATGACTATTCATACATCATTTCCGGCTTTAAACTTTTCACATATATATACATCTATTCTACACTTTGTATACATCATGCATCTTAATTTCACCTAATTTTCACACATATATATATACATTCCATATAAATTAATTAAATTTTCACATATATACATCACATATATTTCTCCTTCACCCCACAATTATCCACAATAATTTGCCACAATTTTCAAACATACCTTAATTAAATTTTCCAAATAATTTCCACATGCATACATGCATCCCACAATTATCAAAAATTAATTAATCAAAATGCATAAAAATAAAATGTGGAATGAGAGAGAGAGAGAGGGAGAGAGAGTGAGCTATTACCTGCCATGGTGGAGCTCGACCCAACTGGTAACCCGGCTACAATTTCCGACGGCGGAGGAGGAAGAGGAGGAGGGGAGCTAGGAGGAGAAAGGGGAGGAGAGGGGAGGAGAGAGGGGAGGAGAGGAAGAGAGGGGAGGAGAGGAAGATTCGGGTAGGAAGAGAGGGAAGAGGGAGAGGGAAGAGGGGTTTTAGGGTTTGAGTGTTTTTGAAATTTGAGAGGGTTTCGGGTTTGAGAGGGAAGAGGGAGAGGAAGAAATGGGCAGGTGGTGGAGCTGCATGTTCTGGAAATGGTGCCACCATTGCCGGCGAGTTACATGGTAACTCGTTGGTAATGTCATTACCAACGAGTTCACTCATTGGTAATGACATTACCAACGAGTTGATAAGCAACTCGTTGGTAATGACATTACCAACGAGTTGCTAACTCGTGGGTAATGTCATTACCAACGAGTTGCTTATCAACTCGTTGGTAATGTCATTATTTCTCGACTTTGTACCCGATCGACCTATTTCCGACCAATTTCCGACTACATTTTCCGACTACATTTTCCGACTACATTTTCCGACTACATTTTCCGACTACATTTTCTGACTACAATTTCCGACTACATTTTCCGACTACAATTTCCGACTACATTTTCCGACTACATTTTCCGACTACAATTCAACGCAAACGTTCCGACACGATTTCCGACTACATTTTCCGACTACATTTTCCGGCTACAATTTCCGACTACATTTTCCGACTACATTTTCCGACTACATTTTCCGACTACAATTTCCAACGTACTAAGGATGATAATCGTAATCATCGTCATCACTTGAGTCTGACTCGGTTTCATAGGTAACCTCTGGCAATATGTGACTCTCCTCGTCATCTGAATCAGCGTCAACTTCATATGGATTAACATCGAGAAGTTCTGCTCCAGGAATTCGAACCACACTCCCAGATCTCACATTATTAAGGCGAATCGTAGATGATTCCGGAATGTCAAAAGCGTTCGGCTCTTGGTATGCAGTAACTTCCTCATCATCTGCGGTATCACCAAGTGTGGCAGCACTGTATATGTTTCTATGAGCAACATGGTTAACCACCTTCCACGGGACTTTGTTCAGAAGATCGTCCAGGTAAAACACTTGTTTTACTGATGAGGCAAGAACGAAAGGGTCTTCTTCATACCAGGTAGTAGCAGTATTCACCGAAAATGTTCTGTGCTGATCGGTCCGTGTGTTCTCCGGGCTAGTATCAAACCATCTACACTTGAACAAGTGCACTTTCATGCGGTTCCCATAAATTAGTTCAACAACTGAATGAAGGACACCATAATAGTCAACGCCATCCTGCCCACCATGGACCATCACCCCACAATTCTGTGTTTTCAGTCGATGGTCTCGATTTTCACATATAAATTTAACGCCATTGACCTGACACATCGAGTAAACTTTTGAAGCTATCGGTTTCATCGCTAGGACCCTCAATTCGTTTGACCACTCTGGGTAACCATCATCTGCTACATGGTTCATCTGAAAACGATAACAAACCACACAATAAATTATGAACATAGAAACCACAAAACAGTTATTGTACGTACACACATGCTATATAAGGAAAATGGCAAGATAAAAATGAACATATACACATATACCCTTACCCATGGACCAAAGTAGTTTGCAAACGTCCTGTTGTGGTAATCAACATTTCCGGCAATAGCAGGGCAGTGAAGATGATAGTTTTTCCAATATTGTACTTCTTCACAGTTAATCAGTACCGACCAGTGGGCTATGACTACCTCATTTTCATCTAACTTGTACGACTTTGGCAAGCTTCCCTGTACTACCACGTCATTGGAGATGATAGAAAGTTTGAACTGAGGTTCATCTATCGGCATCTGTTGTTGGGGGTCCTCAAGCGCTCCCAAATACACTTTGGTGTACGTTACACACTCGTGCGCAACATATGCTTCAGCGATACACCCTTCAGGTGCATATTTATTCTTCACATAGTCCTTGTAGGCTCCCAATTGTCTACAAGTTAACTTGTGCATGTTAAAAGGGGTACGTAAAAATAAGACTTTACATATAAAAACAGAGGCAAACCAAATGTACCTTTCCATGGGATACATCCAAGTGTAGTGTACGGGACCGGTAAGCAACAATTGTTCGGGAAGATGGATCGTTAGGTGAGGCATGATGTCGAAAAAATTTGGCGGAAATATCCTCTCAAGCTTGCACATGATAAAAATGATGTCATCTTGCATCTCCCTAAGATCTGATTTTTTAACTTCCCTGGTGCATAACTTCTGAAAGAATCTTGACAAGGCCACCAACGGCTCCACCACCTCCTTGGGCAGGTACCCTCGAATGAAAATAGGGAAAAGGCGTTAAAGCAGTACATGGCAGTCATGACTCTTTAATCCGTACATCTTATTGTCCCGGTAGTTAACACACCTGCTTATATTTCCTGCATAGCCATAAGGATACCTGCATATATATATATATAGCCATAGGCAACAATTAATTTCTCGCATATCACCATAATCCGGTAAAAATTTAAGGCAAACCTATTTCCGTACTGCATAGTCATATATAAGAATATATACCTGACATTACTCAGCCACCGAAAAATTTCATGCTTATGCTTCGGCTTGACGGTGTAAGGAGCTTGCGGCATTTTTCTCTTACCATCTCTTAACCACAAATGTTTCCGCAGTCCCATAGCTTTCAGATCAATACGTGCCTTAGGGATGTCTTTTGTTTTCCCCTCCAAGTTAAGAACTGTGCCCACCACACTTTCACACACATTCTTCTCTATGTGCATGACATCTAGGTAATGTCTGATAGGCAAGCATGGCCAGTAGGGGAGTTCCCAGAATATGCTCTTGTGTGTCCAAAACTTATACCTTTCGGGCTTGTCTGGAATTGACGCGACTATGTCAGGATGATTGCTCAGTTGGCCAAAATCATATTCATTCAACACTTCCAAAATTTCTTCCCCTGTCCATCGCCTGGGTGCCACACCGGTTTCCACAATCCCATCAAACGCGTCTGGATCCTGCCTAAATGGGTGATCATATGGAAGCCAACAACGGTGACGCATCTGAACAATTTTACTGCAATGAGGACTGCAACAATCAACCGTCATGCACTCTGAACAAGCCCTGTAACCCCTGGTAACGTTGCTCGACAACATACCGCGGGCAGGAAAATCACTGATGGTGCCAACAAGCATGACATGCATCTGGAACATCTCGTTTTTGAACCTATCGTAAGTGGGGTGGCCACACTCACTCAGGTACTTAAGCTCCTCAATCAAAGGCCTCAAATACACATCGAGACACTTGCCTGGATAACCCGGGCCCGGAATTAACAGAGTCAGCATATTGTATTCCTTCTTCATGCACATCCATGGTGGAAGGTTGTACGGTACCAAAATAACTGGCCATATACTGTATTGAAGACTCATGTTGCCAAAAGGGTTGAATCCGTCAGATGAGAGCCCTATCCAAACATTTCGGACCTCTGCTGCAAAATGATCAAACTCCCTGACCATGTGCTTCCAAGCCTCTCCGTCGGAAGGGTGTATAAGGGTGTCATCGTCAGGCAAGTTCCTCTCAGCCCACCATCTCATTGCCTCGGCCGTGAAAGCACACATGAACAACCGCTCCAGCCTATCAATAAGCGGGAAATATCGAAGTATCTTCACAGCTTTCTTGTTGCCTGCAGGAGTCAACTTATACCTTTCTGTAAAACATACCGGGCAGGCTTCAAGGTCTTCGAGATATTTTCCCCAGAAGAGAATACAATCATATCTGCATGCATGGATTTTGATGTAGGAAAGCCCAAGATCTTTCAGGATATGTCGCACCTTATGATGAGTGGTAGGAAGACGATGATCGGGTGGCAGTAGCGAAGCAGTCCACTTCAACCAAGAATCAACAGCTTTGATTGACATTTTGTTCTCTATTTTGAGCTGCATCACTCCCATCACACTTTCAAGAACAGTCTTACTACAACCGTCGTACAACGGAGTCTGTTGCAGTGCAATCAGGTTGTTGTACTTGTCCATACCGCTTGTGTTGACATGAGCTCCAGGTAATGGCTCGACTGGCTCGATATGGGGGAAACCCTCAACGACGGGAGGGACATTTGGTGCTTCATCAGCAAATACACCGCTCTCACGAGGAAACATATCATTGATTAACATCGCTGTTGGATCATAGGATGAACTGCCCCTCTCAGCAAAATCTCCATGATCATAGCGTGGACTGGCCCTCTCACCAAATTGTCCATGATCATGCAGCCCCGCTAACGATGTTTCACCGTGATAAATCCAACAAGTGTACTTATCCCAAAACCCGTATTTACTCAGGTGCCTCTGGACTTTATCAATGGGAAAACGAAATCGATCGCTGAAACACTTGCATTCTTTACACGGGCAATAATGAAGTGTAGTGTCTCCACAATTAGCCTTCACAAAATCCACAAAACTCCTAATTCCCTGGTGATATCTAACATCCCATCTTTCGAGGCTCATCCAACTCTTGTCCATCCTGAAAATTCTAACAATGCATACGTATTAATTATATATATATACACACATTCACTACTAATAATCGACGCGATATCTCAATTCAACTCTAATTAAATCAACACATGCATGCATATATATATATATATATATATATATATCGATCTAATCTCTGAATTCGTTTCAGTACTCGATGATGGTATTCTTATTTTTTCAATTCAATACGTATTTGACTAGGTAGGAGGCTCTGTTAAGCCTTGCTCCGATAACACTACGATAATACCAGTCGTTGATTCAGACACAAGATAAGATTAACTACAAGCAGTTTTCTCAGTTCGGTGACATCAACAACATTTCATATATATCTCACAAATTGGATTTGATCAACACACACACATATATATACATACACATATACATATATATACACGTACCTATATATATAGTTTCCGAGTGATCGAGTTTTCGACGCGCGCCTTAATTTTGACAATATACCGAAGGATCGATTTCAGAGCGTACGTTTTTCTTCTTTCGATTTCTCTGGATTTTTTCCGATCAAAATGAATGAATGATCGAGCTGCTGAAATTTCCATCTAATATAAGAGACATTGCCGGCGACGGAGTAAGTCGCCGGAAATGAAGACATTACCGGCGACTTTACGCCGGAAAGTCGCCGGTGATGTTCCAAAACATTACCGGCGACACCAACCGTCGCCGGCAATGTCTAGCCACACATTTCCGGCGAAAATCCGGCCGGAAAATCGCCGGAAATGTCCGGCTAGACATTGCCGGCGACGGTTGGTGTCGCCGGTGATGTTTTGGAACATCACCGGCGACTTTCCGGCGACATTACCGGCGACTTTTCCGGTCGCCGGCCTTGTCTCCGGTGATCTCGCCGGTAATGGGCACAAATGTGGTAGTGTGTAGTTATGGAAGTTGCTTGTTGGATGATTTTGAGTGGAATAGGCTTTGGTTCGCCGGAGAAATTCAAAGTTGGGTTGCGCCGCCGCTGCCGGCAGTGGTCAACGGTGGTCTCCGGTCAAAGTTGACTTTTTGGGGTTTTCGACAAGTTGTATGTCATTTCGCTCGGAATCGTGCCTCAATTGCAGTGGTGAGGTTTGTTTCTCGATTTGAGCATCGAAAATTATAGCGAGGTTTTATGGTGTGATTATCGGATTTTCGACAATTCGTCGTTATTGAATTATACGTTTCCGGGAACGGTTGTTTCTCGTGATTTGATTTGAGGTACCGAGTTATGATTTTGAGAAATGGATTTTATGATTATTCAGGGGTTCGTGATCGTTCGTTTGGTGAGAGATTTTCCGCCGGATCACGGGATTAGCGCGAACTGCGTTACGCTCACCTGTGAGTGGACATTTCTTTTCACGGATTGATTGCGAGTCTTTTATATACGTTTTACAAACTTGAGCATGCAGTATGATCATGATTTTTATGAGCATGTGTTTTACGATTATACATATACGAATATGCGTATACGAATATACATACACATATATATATATATATTATGTTTTATGCATGTGCATGGAAAGGATTTATGATTTGGTTTACACAGAGTACAATCTCAGTTATCAGGGTTGTATCGATACACATTGGCTTCTCGGTTGATCCCTGAGTACGCTCCGGGGGGGGGGGGGGGACAAATATCCTGACTCGAGGCCTTTCTGGCTAGGAATCACGTGTGGGTCTGGGATCCCGTGATTCAGACTGTGCTATCGCGAGGGAGTCCATGAGTGACCTCGCGATATTATGATGCATGCTCTGTACGTGAGTTGGAGTCAGCGTCTCCTCGCGTACCATTTGATTTTTATGCATTTGACTCGCATATGTTTTTATAACATATATTATTCGGCGAAAGACATTTATTTTCGTCAACTCACTCTAACGGTTTTCATGTCTTTCCCCTGAGCTTTTTGGTTTCCGTGCTCAGTTTGCAGTTCAGATTCTGGTGTCACACGTCGTGGTCGGAGGCATAGTATTCGAGCGATGTTTCTTTTATGGTAGGTTCTTAGTTTGGCCTACTATTTGTATATCTATACTAGAAGTCGCTCTGAGTATTCTGATGTATACTTTTATGCGATTTTCCCCGAATTTCTGTAAAGTATAGTTATATTTATTACTTTACATTACTGTTATGATATTGAGAAATCCGGATGGGATTTGTGCCCACGGTTTGGCTTTTGTGGCATATGATAAAGTGTATTTTCCGGGTGCAGGTAATGGCAATTCCGCGTTAGTAGCGTTACTCTGCTGAAATTTTGATGGTTTTTGTTGGTTCGTGTTTTCAGAAGGGGTTTGATTCCGGTTTAGGAAACTAAATCGGGGTTGGGTCCTTTCACACACACAATTACAAGACCTTTGTACTCTGGAGATACATAGCCCGTATGTTATCCTAACTAGTCTGACTACTAGTTCCAAACAGAGTTACACTACTTGATTTATGTGTTTACAACTTGGAAAGTGTCTAGAAGCATCAACTCAAATCTTAACTATTTGTAAGTTAAATCTTCTTGATCTACTTCTTCGGGTTGAGCATCTCCATACCAATCTCAATGGAATGCACTTATGCAATGATGCATATGGCTTTTGAAAACAGTTTTTATGAATGATAATCTATGGCTTACATGAACAGCAAAGAGTAAGCATAGACACCGAAAGGGGAAGAGAATAGAAGACTACACAATTTTGTGCTCTCAAAGAATTACTCAAAATAATACTCACTCAACTAAAATTCAACTAAGGAAGCTCTAGTTCTTATATACGTGGTATAGCCATGGAAACCCTTGCACAGAAACCCAGCAACCCTGTTTTGTACGTTGGTCACAACCATGGGTTAAGAGGCTATGGATGTGCATATGTAGGCTGAAAAGAAACAGCACACAAATCAAAGAAAACGTGCACCAGCCGCCCACACAAGTAGAGGTATGAAGTGACAAGCACGTGTGCGGTTACTGGAAAAAACCAGTGGGTAAAACTCTGCCTTGCAAGAACCAACAGTTTGAGAAGGAGAACGAGGCACATAATTATGGGCCTAAAATTATGAGCGTAATAGGCACAGAATTATGGGCCTAACACTAACCATAATTTTTTTTAAAACTAATTTTGATAAAAATATAGCTTCATTGATTTAATCTACAACAATCAACACTATGCTATATCCAGCATACTTAATTTCAGCAACAGAGTTATTGCTCACGAAATTAAAGCCTCGCAGTTATGGTAGATCGAGTATAGAACTTGAATCAAGGTGAATCGACTTCAAGAGGTTGATTCGGTCACATTTGACACCTCTGACGCTCGGAGATCGAATCCCAAATAGAATTGACAGCGAAAATCACCAGAGACGAAACCCTAGACTTTCGATCATAGATGCGATGAAATCAATAATGCAGAAGCATGAGAAATAGGCCTCACGAGTTACTAGAGCTCTCAAACCATGTTAACTATGACACCATGCTTAAAAGAAATGATAGTTTCACAAAGAGAAACTGAAATTGAATCGAGGACAATTTTACTGAGCTTCGAATATCAAATTCTCAAGCTTACAAGAGAGAGCCTACATCTGTATCTAGCCAAACCCAGACAAAGATCCAAGATAACTGAAGGTCCCAGAGGGGGGGGGGGTGAATGTGCCTTTTATAAATTTTTCGTTGTAAAGTTAATTCGAGGATAGCTGAGAGTGTTTCTATCCTCCAATAACCAGTAACGAACTTAATAAAATGCAATGAAAAGGGAAGTGAGAGATAACACCTCGATGTTTTTAATAACGCAGAAAACCCTACAACAGAGAAAAAACTGCGTGTCCCTAACTGAGGGACAAACCTTCCACTATGTAAAAACACTTTTCTTTACAAGACAGCATCTTCACAGGATACAAATACGCTCTCCTATCGTTGCTAGTATTCACGCAACTAGACTAAGACCTATCTATCTTCTCGCCAGAACACGTGCTTACAATCCCTATGTAATACACTTTTCTTTACAAGACAGTAGCCCTCAGGATACAAAGACACATATCTATCCTTACTGGTATTCATGCAACCAGATTGAAAATCCAACTATCTTCTCGCCATACAAAGTGATTACAATTACTGTGGTTATGAAGCTTCTCTTAGAACTTAGTACTCCACTGACTAATTCTCTCTAGAGTGCTTCCAACGAAATTGCACCATCATCTCACCTATGATATGCAATATGACAATATGTAAGATTGAAAGATGGTTTGATATGCTTTCCTATGAAGATTATAAAATCCCAAGAAGGAAAAATCTTGTTTTATAAACTTCCTAACACATGTAGGAACAAAAGAGAGTTTTTAGACAAGTTTAGACAAACTGAAAAACCTCTTTGGAAAACAAGATAACTCTTGCACATACAAGAGATAAAAACTGACTTGAATAGAAGAGACAAACACCCTAACTCTTCCCAAGTTTTTCAAGTGCCGAATGGCTTCACAGATTGTGGTATTTATAGCCAATCGGTTATGCAAGCTGAGCTTCAAGAAATGATCTCAGCCTTTCATCAAAAGATGAATCCAAAGGTTCTCTTTAAAAAGGGGAATGCCATGCTGAAAATCAACTACTGAAAACAGCAAATATGCATGCTAAACCATACCAACCGGTACAACAAGGAGAATGGAAAAGCTGAAAAACCTGACTTCATTTTATAAATGAGAGAGACCTACCCTAAAGTGAGAAGGTAAGGTTTTTCATTTTGGTTTTGTCCAACCGGGACATGCAAGAGTGTTTGGAGTGTTTGCTTCAATGAAAAATGAGAGATACCTACTCCTTTGTACCAACCGGTAAGATGAGAGAAAGAGTTGTGAAAAGTAAGGCTTGTAGTCAAAGTCTTTAACAACTCCCATCACAAAAGTTTTTTGGATGAAAAAACAAGCAAGGTTAATGGTGCATGATTTTACCTTTTACAATGGTTAATTAGATCAAAGTCCATTGCTTTAGCTTGTTAATGTTGCTTTATACATGTCATCCATGTTTTTGAGAGATTGCCAATTATGTTATGCCAATAATAACGAACTTATCTAAAAATGTTGGTCTATATCATTTTTTAACCTTTTCACTAACGAAGAGCAATATAACTCCATTAACATCATGTGTATCTCCCCTCCATTTTGCTTTCGAGTTGTCATGGCTACGTCCTATAATGGTCTCGTGTTTGGTGGCGGCGACGGCGCGATCGACGCAATTATGGCTCTGGGGGCCGGCCACACCGTGCGCGCTTTAAGAGGTCTGGTGACAGCCACCATCACAGAGACCGGCTGAAGCTGCTCGTTTTGGGAAGAAGCAATGGCCAGCCAGCGGTGGATATGGGTGATCAAATCAGGGAAGTTGGGTGACGAGATCATCGACGACAGGGAGCAGTGGCCTTTCGGGGACCGGTGTCGGTGTTGGTGAGTCGCTGACGGGCTTCGACGTGGTTCCAGTGGGGTCGGCTGCATATCCAGCCAAGGCGGCTAGAGCTTCATGGCAAGATGGAGCAATACAAGATTTGGGCTTCAATTAGTTGGGCCTGGGCCGGGTTTGTTGCAAGTTGGATCAAAACACTTGCTCAAATTTGGTTTGGGCTTTCAGGGGATGAGGGAATGACTGTCGAGGATCTTCGACAGTCAGTTTCCATTTAGGCATGATGCCCAATCAGCTAAGGAGGGGTCTTCACATTTTTGGTCTCGGCGTCTCTGGTTTGTGGTGATTGGATTTTTTGGAATTAGCTTGTGCGCAGTGGCTTTTAAGGTTTCTCTTTTTCGGACTGAGAATCTGGTAGAACTCTAGTACTATAATCACGGTTAATTTTTCTTCATGTCAAAAAAAAGGTGGTCGAGACAATTATGATATAATATTTAGATAATTCACACTTCATGTTTGTCGTCATTTAACATGGTATTACAACTAAATATTCTCTACTCGTGTCTCCCAGTATAAAGTCGTTTTTGGATTCTTCACTGCATTCAGAGAATATGTTTGATGTATTCGGTATAACCCAAAAAGTTTAATTTATGCTTTTTTGGTATGATATTGAAATTTGTCGATGTCATTTACTTTACAAGATCTCCCATGTGGATTTTGATTTGCTTCACGTATGACATACAAATATAAGATACGTTCCACGTAAAGAGGCTTAACCTTGGGATAAGAGATTATAATGTGATAAAGTTAATAGGACAAACATTTGTTTACCCCTTTAACTTTGATTCAGATATCATGTCAATTTTTTTTACTTCAAAATTGAATATTTTAATTACTCTTCATCTTTTCCATCCACTTTAGTGTTATTGTAAGTTCTGTTCATCTTCCATCAAATCTAACCATTTAATGGTGACATGGTAATTACCACGTTAACCAGTGGATCCTACTATGATGACATCATCCTTCCCTACTTGAGTCATTGGTAACGGCACCACCTCCATCCTGATCTTGACTACCTTTGATTCACCATAATCTCCAAGGGACCAACACCTCATCTACACTCGCACGCAACTATATGGAGTTGGTTACAAGCTAATATGTGTTTGTTTCAACACAACCACATATGTCACAACTTCTGTTGTAGTTTGTAGATGCGTGATAATAGCCCCACGATAGGATGCTTTGGAGGACACCACGTTATTCGGGACCATGTATAGGTGAATTAACTATAGTGCAAACAAAATCCACGCAAATTTATTTAAGGCAAAATAGCATAAATGATCACTAATCTTTGCCCAAAATGACAGTTTGGTCATTATCGTATGATATATGTCAAAATGGTCACTCTCTCTAACGTTTAATTATCAAATTAGTCACTCCCGTTATATTTTTAGGGGTAAAAATATCTTTTTATCATTAAATTATATTTATTTACAAAAATGTCATTACTAAAAGTTTTAAATTGTCATTGATCTTTGCCCAAAACGACACTTTGGTCACTATTGTATGACATATGTCAAAATGGTCACTCATCTTCGTTCTCAGTCTATCAATTTAGTCACTCTATCTATTTTAGACGTTAAATACTTGATATGTAAGAGGTACAAATGTCTTTTTATCATTTAATTTTATTTAATTTACAATAATGTCATTATTACAAGTTTTAAAAAATTATTAACTCTCTCTCTCTCCACCCCACAATTGCCGGTCGATGGAGATTGAACCCAAGCCTGAGAACAACATGAAGGAGCCGTAAACCCTAAACTCTGAACGATGAGGACCTACAAACCTCTCTCTTCCCTCACCCTCGTCGTCGCCGCCCTTACATTCTCCACAATTGCAGTCAACTCATGGCATCCTATGCCTCCTCGCGGCTAGCCAAATGAAGGAACCCAAGCGTCGCGCCATCTCTCCCCCTAGCGTTGCGCCATATCTCCCCCGAACTCGACGTAGCCACGGCCAGCTCCTCCCGACCTTCCCGACTTCCGCCTTCGCCTTTATCTCACTCTCGTAGGCTTCTCACTTTGCCTCGGAGCATGTGGCTTGAGGTGCTAACAAGCCTGGTCGAGGTAGAGATCGATTTATCGGCAATGGATTTCGGTTGCGGTGCTATTACAAATGTCGATCGATGAGCCGTCGCTGGTGGTGGCGACCCTCGGGGGAGGAGAGATAGAAAGGATAATTTTTTATATTTTTTAGATTTTTAGATTATTTTTTGTCTAATGAGAATAAAAAGACAAAATTACCCCTGAACATAAATTAAATATTCTTTTTTTAAAGGACGTTTGAGCTCGAATGACCAATTTAAAAATGAAACCTTAGCGGGAGTGACCATTTTGACATATGTCATACGATAGTGACTAAAGTGTTGTTTTGGGCAAAGATTAATGACTATTCATGCAATTTTGCCAAGACAAAAATACCCTTGAAAAAATATATTTTTTTTAACGGGCGAATGACCATTTGATATACTTTCGAAAAAGACGAGTGACCATTTTGACATTTGTCATACGATAGTTACCAAACTGTCGTTTTGGACAGAGATGAATGACCATGTATGCTATTTTGCCTTTATTTAAATAAAATAGTAGAAGTTTTTGTTTACATTACCTTTTTCCCTTATAGATATTGAGGTATAAACACCTCAACCACAATAAGTGGTTTAGTGAAAGCATTGACTCCCGCCACGTGAACGTTTGATATGAAACTCCCATATCATGCGTTAGTTCGAATTCTGGAGATGTCAAAATGTGTTTGCTGAATTATAAATGTGGCAAGACAATGTGCTACAATGCACAGTTGAACAATTTCACATGGGTCGTGAATTTGTCTTGGGCTAAGAAAGCATTTTTTGAGAAAATAAATTGTATTAATGCAATTAGGACAACAAAAAGTACAAAGTACATATATATATAAAATACTAAATACACCTTAACAAAAAAAAACCTTTAGGTTACTTAACAAGTCAAAAAAAAGAAAATAAAAAAGAAAAAAAATTACTTTAAAAAAAAAGTAAAAAAAAAAGAAGAAAAAACACCTCTTTAACCTGTTTATATAGCATTTGTGAATAGGCCCAAAAAATATAGAGTACATGAATGGAAACCCACTATTGGGCATCCCAATTTTAAAGTAGTGGTCATCATCAGGCCCAAATGCAAAGTATGTGAAGTATAGAAGGCGGGCTGGGCTTTTGCGAATGCTTAGTTTTTGTGATTTTGTCGTACAGTAATCAGCTTCCACAAATCTTCTAGCCAGAGAGGGGGGGACGAGAGACGTCGACAATCTTTCAATTGGTTTTTGCGGAGAGTCTAGATTTCTGAATTCTGATCGCGAATTGGTGGGTCACCATTCTCCATCCATCCAGGTTCGATTTGAGTGTTCACTTTTCCTTCCTTGTTATCTAAACGTTGCGCTGTATCAGATCTGTTTCTTTCCATGCCAATATGAGAGTAGGATTGAACTAGTTGAAAATACATGATCTGATTTGCAGGAGACCGAAGATGAAGTTTGTAGCATATTTGGTGGCGGCTCTGTTGCTGGTTGCATCTCAGATTCCTTCAGGGCTGTCTATGTCTAACACAGCTCCAGCTTTCCTCTGGTCGCCGCATTACCATCAGTATGTCAGCCTCAGCCTTATCTCTACATGTTATTGATTGTAGTTTGAGTTAATGTTTAATCAAACACAAACTTCAGTTTGGGGCTAATGTCCGTGTTTTTCGATGGCAATATGTAATGCTGTTTGTTCTTGTTTTGACGATGATATATGCTTTCAATCAACAGAGTCAAGACAGCCATTAATTACCAGACCATATCTCCAAGGGATTTAGCAAAGTCTGTGCTTTCAGAAGGGGGCTGGTCGAACTTGCTGGTATCTTTTTTCGCAATTCTTGTATAATGTCTTGTTCAGTGAATTTTTTTTCTTCCGGTTCTACTCTTTATCTTATCATTTATAAATATACTTGTTTATTAATTTATGTAGTGTCCTAGCAATGAAGCTTATCAGCCTTTGGACCTCGCTCTTGTCTTCGTTGGTACAGAGGTAAAAAATACTGGATAGCCTCCTCGTGTCATGCAACCTTCGTATATGTGTTCCAAATGCTAATAAATTCTTATTGACATTTGCAAATCGTTGCTCTGATTGGCTTATTATGCAATACTGCGTCAGAAGTTTCATATGGTCTTGACTTCCCTTCATCAACTCTATCTATCTTGTATGCTTTTTAAGGTTGAACTTAATCTGATTACTTTTTATACTACTTCAGGTCCTAATAGTCGGTGTATTTATGTATATATGTGCTGGCTAGGATTAGCAGCTTGAATTTTTTGCATTGAGATGAGTATTATTGTATAGGGTTTATAGTAATGTTGATTGAGGTAGCTTCACTTTTGTAATGAGGATGTTGTTATTGGAATAAAAAGTAAAACAAAAGAAAGCAAGTTTAACTTCCTGAGAATGAAATAGTAACAAAGAATTATGTTCTTTAACCCCTTCTTTAAGTTCCAAAGGACATGGTGTTACAGTAGAAACCTTTTTGGATTTTGTTTATGTTTGGAGATACTGAAATAATTCACTTGTCTCTTAGTTGCACTCTTCAGATGTATCTGCGAGCAAACATGCTGATCCAGCTCTTGTGGACTTGCTAAAAGTAAGTTGGGTTGGTCAAATTTTTGGGAATCATGATTTAGGAGTCAGATGAGAAAAGTGCTTTAATTTTCTAAATTTTTGCCTCTAATTAGTTCTATGGTCTTGAACAGGTATCTTTCACACAATCAAATTTCTCCATGGCATTCCCTTATATTGCTGCATCAGAGAACGATGCTATGGAAAGTTCTTTGGTATCAGGGATGTCAGAGATTTGTGGGAAGAATTTTGGATTCAGTAATGTTCGATACTCAGAGTCATGCTCGATGAAGGGTGATGATGTTCAAAAGCTTTCCGACATGCATTCAGTCCATGTAAAATCAACCTGATAACTGTGTTTTACGTGTTTGACTTTTTAGATTTATGGCAAAGATCTGATTACAATTTTTTATTTGGAAAAAAAAACTTAAACAGGATTATCTTGTTTCGAGGATGGAGAAGAGATCAAACGGGGAAGCAGATTTGGTAGTTTTTTGCCACAGAGGAACCGAATCGTCGAAGGAACTAGAAGACCCACATTCAGAGAGTATGATAAATTGAACTGTGTTGTTTGTTGATTTGTTCAGCTAGTTCAAGTTGTGTAGTGTATACTCAAATCACGCTTGTCTTGGATATATAGTATAACGTTGGCCACTTGGCCTCGAACACAAAGTCATGACATTTTTTATTGGGTGTGCAGGCGAGATTTTCTCTGAGCTTATCAGCTCGGTGGATCAGTCTGGGGCAAAATACGCTGTCCTATATGTTTCAGACCCCATTAAGTCAATACAGTATCCTTCTCATCGAGAATTACAAAGGTTTCTTGCTGAAGGTGCCTCAGGAAATGCATCAGCCAATTCAACAGGCTGTGATGAAGTTTGTCAAATCAAATCATCACTTCTGGAGGGACTTCTAGTTGTAAGTTTCTCTCTCTCTCTCTCTCTCTCTCTCTCTCTCTCTCTCTCTCTCTCTCTCACTCTCACTGACAGCACATATTGGGCAAAATATGCTGTCCTATATATATGTATATACATCTAGCTCTAGCACACCATGTCTATTTGTTGAGACAATTCGTATCCCAAATTGACCTCTGGAGTTATTGAGGACAGTGAGACGCTCAAGTTCTTAACCCGATCTATGGTCTTCTTATATGATGCTAAACTATCTTTCTGTTTTTTATGGTGCTACAATACCAGCATATGGATTTAGAATTTAGCTGCAGTTAGTGATTGGTACTAGTGGTCTAATGCCGGGGCTGAGAGACTCATCTTTTTTTCTTGTACATGGATGATAAGGATACAAATTTAATGTACATAGAGATTCATCCTATTGGTTCTTTATAAGGATGCACAGTATGACTGATGTGGAGTTCTGACGTCTTTTCTTTTCAAATGGATCAGGCACTTGTTCTGCTTATAATCTTAATATCAGGCATCTGCTGTATGATGGGCATTGACACTCCAACGAGATTTGAGACACCCCAAGAGTCTTAAATTGCCTGATGACCATGATTTTTTTCATCTGTTGTGGTGCTGGTATTGGGGTCTCACCATCATAGGCATCACTCAAAGCAGTTGCTTGTTATATATAATTGCAGTTGGTGGTTGTTGCCTTGTAATATTGCTGAGGGTCATTCTACTATGTTGGCAAATAATGAAATATATTCGTGAAGATCGCATGTCCATTTTAGGTGTACCTTGGAAAGATGTAGAATGTGTATCTTGGTAATGGTTTTGACTTGCCTATGTAATTGAATAACTACTTTTTTTATGTCATTTGTTATGATAGGGAAGACAGTCAGAATAACATATCATTGCATCTTTGCTGTGCATGATCTGTTTATTCATGCTGATGTCCAAATGTCAAGCTTTTAGAATGGTTTGCCCCCACCTCCATTACCCTTTGAAATATGTTCACATGGACATGTTCTTTTTCCCTTTGGTGAATAATTGATTGTATGACAACCCAAAGCAAGAGCCAGCTGGTCAAATAAGAACAGCAACATAAAATGCAGCACATACTAGACTAATCAACAAGTTCCTTTCTGACGAAGAAAGCGTTTGGGCAGTGTTTTTTTGCCACATGAAATTTACTGCTATTACATGCATGTATAGGCAGATTGAATTAGCATTCAGCCAAAGGAATTGAAAAGCAAAATTGTCTAGAAACATTGCGGTAATAGCCGAGAGAGACGGGGAGCTAGTTTAATGGAGACAAAGACATTATCACTCTGATCCTCTCCGAGTCTCTCATCTCGTGGTTCTCGCCATATCTATAAATGGAAGGCAGGTAGGGGCAAACGGTCACTCACACATGGCTTTGGTCTGTCAGAGAACAAAGACAAGAACACCATGGAATTGGTGCATTGCTGTTTCCCAGCTTACTCATCTTCTTGATCTAGCTATTCACAAGTGCATAAACTGTGTAGTTTGCGGCAAATAAGCTATTCTGCAAGCTGCCGACATCTTCCGAGTTACAAAAATTAAAAATGGCACCTAGTGAATGCAACTTGATTGCTTTAAATTAATACAATATATGCCTCATATTCATCATCATTGCTCTGCAGGAATCAGACTAACAGTATTTGCCTTGGCTAGGGAAAAAGGCAACATGGAACCTTATCCTTACATATTACATTGATGAAGGTAGTGCTTTCATTCCCCAATCAAACTCCAGATATACATATGATTCCAGCAAACCACTCATCTCGATCGAACTTCATCATCTTTTTTGATGTTATAATGCGTCTACAGAAACCCAGTAGCCACTCGATCGATCAATTGCCTTGCATGTAGGGTGTGAAGGTATTGTGTAGCCAAGGATGACTTGCCGACCGTACCTTCTGATATATTTTCTTGCTAGTTTACTAAGGAAGTAGCTAGCAGTATACATCATCAGAAACTGAGGCTGGCAAGTTGTCTTTGGCTACATGTTTTTTTCCACTCTTCATGCTAGACTTTTAATGATCGATATATGATTATGCATAACATTACCAAGCAGCATTGTATCATTCTAGGTACGTACTACTGCCTATTGGTTACAACTTCGAATCTGCATCCAAATTTGTGGTAAAATTTCTTAGGATTAAGTAACAATGGTTGAGTGAGTGGACACTTTTGTATTCTATCAACAGCTTAAGAAACAGAAGACATAAACTTGGAAAGACAATACCTCCTTGATAGCGAAAAGGCACATGAGCTGATGCAGGGAAAAATCTCCTACTCCGAAAATCAACAACATCGCATAGCAAGCTGAGTTTTGATGAGATCCAGGCCAATGGCTATTCATCAAATTCAAGCAGATCCTCATAATCTTGTTGCAGAAGGCCAGCCAACTTACACTGCATGAAAAGCATGTACACGACTTGATATATCATATCTCCCTTAGAATGTGATTCGTCCCCTGCAATGAATCCATGAACTCTGCTATTCACTTCTATTGAGCTCCCGCCTGGCATCTTCTTCACACCATTTTCCCTCATCACTTTCCTTAGCATCCTAGATTCATTCCACCTACCTATAGCACTATATATATTAGACAAGAGTGAATAATTTCCACTGTTATGGGGCTCTAGTACTATTAAATGCTGCAAAGCAAGCTCTCCGAGCTCATCATTTCCATGAATGTTAGAAGCAGCAAGAAGAGACCCCCATACAGCCGCGTTTGCTTGAAACGGCATTTGGCGAACAAGTTGGTGTGCCTCTCGAAGATAACCAGCACGGCCAAGTAAATCAACCATGCAGCCATAGTGCTCGATTTTGGGTTGGATCCCATACCTTGAAACCATGATGTCAAAATAACAAAGGCCCGTGTCAACCAAGCGGGCATGGCTACAAGCAGAAAGGATGGCGATGAAAGTGATGTGGTTGGGGGTAATTCCATCCCTTTCCATTTGAGCAAACATGTCGAGCGCTTGCGTTCCAAGACCATGCAGGGCCAATCCAGCTATCATGGTCGTCCAAGTTACAACAGTCTTAGATTTGGTATCATGAAAAACTTGAAGGGCTTTGCTTATGTTGCCTGACTTGGCATACATGTCAATAAGTGCATTGCTGAGAGAAATCTGGTTGCGACGTCGGTGTTTGTTAATTAACTAGTCATGAATCCACTCCCCAAGGTGGAGAGCACCTAGCTGCGAACAAGCAGAGAGTGTGACCAACATTGTAACCTCATCAGGCTCCACAGCATTCTCCGGAATAAGAGGATGGCTTCGTTGGGCCGGTTCATCTGAGCATATCCGGAAATGAGGGTAGTCCAAGAAATGACATTTGTCTGGGGCATTTTCTCGAACAGTTGGCGTGCATTGTCGACGTCACCCAGCTTGACATATCCGGCGACCATTGCGTTCCAAAGGGCCATATTATTATTATTATTATTATTATTATTTCTCTTTCTTCTCTTGTTGTATGATTCATCGAAAAGCCTGCGAGCATCGGAGACACGTCCGCAAGAGCAATACATTTGAATCAGAGCAGTGACCACGTTGACATCAATGTCGAGTCCGGAGCGGACACTGTGGCAGTGGACCTGTCTACCTACGTTCAGGCGAGCCACGGCCTTGAGCACAAAAGGGACCGAGTAGGTGTCAGGACGCAGGCCGGCGACTCGAATGTGGTTGTAGACGGACACGGCGAGCTCGGGAGACGATGATGACGATAGAGCCTTGATCACAGTGTTGTAAAGATAACAAGTACTACTACTACTAATAGTAGTAGAAGTAGATTCGAAGACGGAGTAGGCGTAGTTAGATCGGAGAAGCCAATACAAGAGCTGGCCTCCATAAATGGGGAAATGATTGTCGTCTTGTCCTCCTGCTGCTGCTGATCAAGAAGGCCTCGGGTTACCATCACGCCATGAGCTTGCTGCAGCACCTCCTCAACACCCAGCACCACTCCTCATAACAACAACTACTACTCATTCATTCAGACAGATCCATCTCAATTCTCAATCTCTTCTCTTCTCTTCTTTCTGCAGTTCCATCGCACTGACTACTAGCAATTCTGCACCCTACCTCATGGAATGATGACGACAGTACGTTAATAAAAGTCACAAAAACGAATGGGCCAATACTATTAGGGAATAGGGAAACAAAGAAGGCTCAAAATGAAAAGAAACGAAACGAAACGAAACTACCGTTTGTCCATCGGTAAGAATTCGGGCCCAATTTGAATATGACAAAAATAAATTATTAGAGTTTATCGTTAAATATAAATATAAATAGGGTTGATGGGATCGTAAGATTCGGGAGAAGACGGCGTGGAGTAGAGTAGAGGCAACTGGTTGGGTCAATTTCCCCCTCACATCCCAAACCCTAGTTCAGTTCCCTCACTGTCAGCCACCACTCTGCTCTGTCTGTTTGTAGTAGTAGAGGATTTGAGGTGGAATTGATACCCATCGACCGACTGTACTAGTCTAGTTTTAGTTTAGTTTGTTTGAATCCGAGAGAGAGAGAGAGAGAGAGATTAATTTGAAATGGAAGGGAATTCTGGGGGCGTATCAGCGGGCGGTGGAGGTGGCGGGAATGACGTGGAGCTGCTCTGTAAGACTTTGCAGGTTGAGCACAAGCTATTCTACTTCGATCTGAAAGAGAATCCTCGCGGCCGTTATCTCAAGATTTCCGAGAAGACTTCTGCTACCAGGTCCACCATCATCGTTCCTTTCTCCGGCATCTCCTGGTTCCTCGATCTCTTCAATTACTATGTCAATTCCGACGACCAGGATGTCTTCAGCAAAGAATTGCAACTCGACACCAAGGCAACCACCTCTCTCTCTTCTCTTCTATATATGTATATATATATACATGCCATCTAAACTACAACTCATTCTTTTCTCTTCAGGTCTTCTACTTTGACATTGGCGAGAACCGGAGGGGCCGCTTCTTGAAGGTTCCTCTCTCTACCTTTAGAATTTCGTATCTACTTCATGGTGATAAAATGAGATTTTATATAGCACAAGATGTGCATTATTGACAGGTTTGGCTCATAGTTTCTCCATGTCACTTCAGTGCCTCCTAATTACATTTAGGATTGAGAAAACTGTTAATAAATTCAATCTCTAAGGCTGTAATTGTATGTGTGCACATGTTGTTTGTCTATGCTTTTGTGGTTCCTTACCCATTACTGGTACTTCTTCATGCGTTTTGGAGTGCTTGCTTTGAAGAAAACTTTTTACTAATGGTCGGAATCATGTAAAATGATTATGGGTATAGAATATCATGCTTGTCGTAGCAATGAAGGGCACAAAAGTTGTTGAACACTATTTTCTTCAATTAGTAAGCAAATTCAAGAGCTTGAGTATATGATAGCTGCTGTAATTCTAAATAAGTTGGTTTTAATTCTTTTAATTTTTTTTAATGAGAGATTGCCTCATATAAGTGGAGGTCAAAGTGATCATTTTGAAACAGAATTTGGTGTATAACCTCTGTTACTTAACCCTTCCCAATGCTTCAATTTATCTTTCACTTCTCTCATGATGCTTATTCTAGTATTCCTCTGATTATTTGGCTTGTCCCTTGAGTTTTTCATGCATAAGTTTTGATTTCAAAGTACTTTTCTATTCTACTTCTTGACTGGCCTTCTCATCCAAAGGTTAATGTCCAACAGGCGGCTGTGGTAACAGAAAGGCTTTCCTAGGTTTGAATAGTATGTTGTGTGGTTGTATCTATGTAAATGTAGATTTTTGAAGCAAGAAAAGTTATACTTCTTATATTTATTGGTAGGTCTGGATCATAGTTCGTTGTGTCATTTGAGTGTAATGGAACATGCAACTGTTTCATGATCCCTTCATTGTCTTTAATTGATGTTTCAATCTCTTTTCTTTGTGTAATTGTCCAATTTGTGTTCACACTTCCTCTTGACACGTAGAGAGCTTCCCTGGTTAATCATTACAACAATCACAAAGTAAGTACTTCCAAATGAACAGTTGGATAAGGTGTTTGAACTTTTAGTTGATGCTTTAAATTTTCTACATGCAAGTGATCCATTCATTGATTAAGAAGTCCTTGCTTGGTCCTTATTGTGAAGTCCTCACCAGAGACTCTCTCTTGAGACATGATGGCTACGCATAAAAAATATTCTACTATTTATCTCTTCTTTAAGGAAGACTTCAGTTAATTCAAGATCCCATAGTTCATTGACATTTCAGCCAACATGAATATCTAAAATAGCTCATAAATAAATATTTTTAAAAATCCCTTCTGGCTCATTTGTTCTCTTTTTTGTATTTTCTTTTTTCTCTTTGTTTATCATAACATGGCAGGCTACTCTGTCTTTTTTGCATAATGCTGGAACTCTTATTCATGATTACTGCAACATCTGCTTTATTGGAAGCCTTTCTTATCTTAACCAAAGACAGGATGACTTTCTTCGTCCTTCTTCGTCTCATCTGTGTGTGTGCAACTAAAATGGGGAAATTTGAGGGAACTTGCATATTTTTCGTTCTCTTTTTTAGAAGCTAAATATGTTGATAGTTGCATTGTTCTCTTTCATGGCACAAAATGTGTAACTTCGGCATTCACCTCATTAAGAAAAGTTACAGTTTATACTTGTATTTTGTTCATGAATGATTGCATCTCATAGATTTATCTATGTAGGTATCTGAAGCTTCTGTAAGTAGAAATCGAAGTACTATCATTGTTCCTGCAGGGAGCACCCGGGATGAAGGGTGGGCAGCTTTTAGGGACATTTTGGCTGAGATCAATGAGTCATCAAGGCTTTTTATAATGCCAAATCAGGTGTCTTTGTGTTTCATTCATTTACTCCTCCTTTATAGTTAATTTAATTTTTTTTCTTTTTCTTTTTTTGTTATGTCTTACATTTGTTCGTCGTCCACCTGGTTGTTCTAATGCCAAAGCAGCAAAGTTCCGAAACTTCCGAGCGTCTTGTTGGACTTTCAGATGATGTAGGCGCTGGGTTCATATCTGGCCACAGTACCCAAACTGCACCGACTTCTGAACTGAATGTTGACAGATCCACAGAGTTGCTGGCACAAGATGAAATTGGTAACATGGGGGTTTCTAAAGTTATTAGAGTTGATCAAAAGAAATTCTTTTTTGATCTTGGAAACAATAACAGGGGACATTTCTTAAGAATATCCGAGGTATGCTTCAAATGATTCTTTTGGCATATAGACTGCTAATAGGATTGCTCTTTCCTTAAACTCTTTTTCTAATGTTTCTGATACTGAATCAAACTCTTAATGACTTCCGAATTTCTATTGCAGGTTGCAGGCTCTGATAGGTCCTCCATAATTCTCCCACTGTCTGGACTCAAACAATTCCATGAAATAGTGGGTCATTTTGTGGAGATAACCAAAGATCGAATTGAGGGAATGACAGGTGCAAATGTTCGGACAGTGGATTCCCAGCAGAGATGAATTTTACCCGGGTTGGTGGTTAGACAAAATAATTAATCAAGATTGCGGTAGAAGTACAAGTAGGTGTTTGATTAGTAGATGTGGGAGGGCTCTTATTTTCTTTTCTTCCTCTTTTCTTATTAAATCTGAAATAATCCGATTTCTGATTGGTCAACTTTAGAATTCGGAGATGATTGGGGAGCTTAATTTAAATAGGCAATAATAGAAAGAAAAAAACAGGTCAGATACTTGTAAGTTGTAACCTGAGTTTGATAGTGTGTCAACCTTTCTACTTAATAATGATCATTCGAGGTGTGTAATGTTTCGATTAGTGATAATATGCGTTGAGCATAATGAGTAGACTCTGGGTGTGAAGGTCTGCTACTCTTTGTGCTGGTAAATGATATTATGCGGAAATGCCATTTATATTTTCTTTACGAGCGAGCTCCCTCATTATTACGTGCTGCGGGAATGCAATTTTCTTAAAAAAATTTAGGTAAAATGATAGAATATTCCAAAACTCAAACGGTACGATCAGTATTTAGCCATTCCAAGAGGAAGGGAGGGGCTGTCGGACATGCAGTAGGGACATATGCATTGCGCAATGTCAAAATAGCAATGTCAAAATAGCAATGTCAAAATAGCTGGATCCGGGATCCTCTCCTAACAAGAGTTTGCCTAACATCTACCTAACCTTTTAATATCAGTTATTCAGTTTTGTTTTACGGTTAAGATACATATTATCATCATTTTCTCCTGTACAAAACTGTATCTTATTCGTCCGATATGGTTTTTCCTTCTCTTCTCTTGTCTGTATTTTTTATCTTCTAGTTTATTCTTCTTCCCCGCATATATGATTTCACTGCTTTATCTCAACTATGGTTGATTTATAACTGAGTTTTCAATGTTGATATCAATCAAGACCATATTTGATTTGCAAATGGATAGAAGTGAAGGAAGTTTGAACCATAAAGGAGTTTGATATCTCTTCTTAGATTTGCATATTGAACTTGATTGAACAATCCATTATCCATAATCTCTAATCTGATCTTGATAGAGCTCATTGAAGTAATGAGAGTTGCATGTCATTATTAAATCCAAAAATTCTAATGAACCCAGAGTCATCAAATTGAAGGCAAAGAGAGAATCTTCCTCTTGATCTTTTTATCAGTTTAATTAGTAAGTGTTTATGGTGGGTTAAAGAGTGAAAATAATGATTTAAATTATAAAACTTTGAAGATGAATTGCACAGGGAGGGGAATGAGAGAAGAATGGTAGAGTGACGACTGATTCAAGAGAAACAAAATAGTTCCAATAGGGCAACATGAGCGTACCAAGAAAATGGACACAATTGATATTAGACCACAAGATTATAATCAACGGCTGGGAAAGAGGTTAGGCAGATGTTAGGCAAACTTTTGTTAGGAGAGGATCCAAATCCATTTATCTAACTTATGAGCTACAACATGGGCTTTCCTACTTAGATATACAAATTTTGAGTTAGAAAATTGGCCAAAACTATCATGTAAGTCGTGACACAGATCTCTAGTTATAGTAGATGCCGAAATAGAAGTAGGATCGGCCAAACCTCGAACCACATTCAAAGAGTCTGAACTGAACCACACATGATGATACCCACAGTCCATAGCAATCCATAAGGCCTCCTCAACTGCTGCCATTCCACTAACATAAGAGAATAAACTCCGTCCACATAGCACGCTAAAGCCACCACAAAATTTTTAGACCGGTCTCTGACTACAATACCAATACCTCTTATGTGTCATCTGGAATCAAAAGCTCCATCCAGGCAAACACAGTACTAACCCAGTGGAGATATACTGAAAGTCTGTAAAACCCAACTTGGGCGGTCTGGAGTTTTGTTCAGCATCATAAAGTGATCCTGCCAAGCCTTTGCCAACACCTGCAAGGTCTGTCCATCAAAAGATTTTATGTTCCACAACACATCATTCTTACCTTTCCAAACAATCTAGATAAACGCCACCAGTCTTGCAAAATCCTTAGTGGAAAGGCCCCGGTAACCAATCTCCAACCACTCAAGGCAAGAATCAGTGTGTAGACCTAGGCTTGAAGCAATAAAAGTGACAACATGACTATCTTAAAATAAATGTACCTCAGTCTCCAGATGTTGATGACAAAGAAGACACCAACTATCCACATCAACTTCGTGTCCCCTCAACTTAGGACCTATAGGCAAATATCCAGGACACAACTTTCAGGTACATACCATGGCTTTCGATGCTGCTCGTAGTCCCTATAATCTCTTCCATAACTGCCTATATGGATCATCTACTGCCATCTGAGGAAGAACTACAACATCCCGAGCAACTTTGTAGGCACTACTCACACTATATTCACCTTTTCTCGTAAAGTGCCAAACTAGTCGGTCTGGACGTGTTGCCCTACTAAGAGGGAGACTTCTGATTAACTCATTATCCTCAGGTGATAGAAACTATTGCATCAACTCAATGTCCCTAAGTCCAATGTGGTGTAATAAACTTGAGCCAGTATAGTTGGTATTGTGAGTTCCTTCCGTGGTCGAAAGTCTTCAAGTTTGGGTAGCCAGTTATCTTGTCATAAATAAACCATATCACCTCGACCAATCTGCCATTTTCTACCCTTATCCAGGAGTATTCTAGCTTCCATAATGCTCCCCATGTATAAGATGGTTCCAAACCCAAAGAAGGTCTCATAAGTGTGATATCCTCATAATAAATAGCTCGAAATATATTTCATAACAATAGACTCAGGCTGTTGAATCAATCTCCAAGTCTGCTTAGCTAGCAATGCTAAATTAAAGGCATAGAGATTACGAAATCCCATTCCACCTCTTTCCTTTGGCCGAGTCAGTATATTCCATATGTAGCCTAGTGTAACTTCCTTCTGTCAACCTTGTCACCCTAGAAGAAGTTAACACACATATATTACAATTCTTCATAAATTCTTTGGTAGTAGGAAATAATTTATGGTATTATTTGGCAAAGTTTGAGCAAATACCTTCACTAACAACTCTCGGCTGACAACACTAAAAAGAGAACCCTTCCAGCTCTTTATCCTATCCCTTAGCTCATCTTTGATGTAGGCAAATGGAGCTTTTCTACTCCTTCCAATATGTGTTAGCATACTCAGATACATATCATGATATGACACCATATACATATGTAATATAGAAGAATATTCTCCCTGTTCCTCCTCCACCAAATTTTGGCTAAAATAAACACTACTTTTTCCATAATTAATAGACTGCCCTCAAGCTTCCTAATATCAGTGTAAGACTTCCTTGATGTTGTAGCAAGCTTACATCATAGCCAAAGAGAAGGTAAGAGTATATATTATCTGCAAATAAAAGGTGAGAGATAACAGGGGCTTTGGGGACAATACTAATCCCAAAAAGAGCTTCATACTCCTGAGATCAGTGTAGCAATGTAGATAATCCTTAGTACATAATAAGAACAAATAAGGAGAAAGGGATACCCCTGCATGAGTCCACGGTAGGTGTAATATAGCCCTGTGGGGAGCCATTAAGAAGAAAGGCATACCGAATTGAGATGACACATGCTATCACATTCTTCACCCATGGTTCTGGAAACCCCATTTTCAGCGTAACCGCCTGTAAATAAATCCACTACATCCTGTCATAAGCTTTACTATCATCTAATTTCAACGTTATCTCGCTTGTAGACCCACCTTTCTTGGTCCACAAAATAATGTGTCACTTAATTTCCGATCAATTTTTTTGTCGGCAATTAGTCTGCCTGGAATAAAAACACTCTGGCATGGATCAATCATGTACACCACATTAACACTCTGGTAACAACAACTTTAGCCGATTTGCCACCACTTTAGCAACAATCATGTACACCACATTACAAAGAGCAATCGATCTATTCTCAGTAATTCATTGTAGATTCTGAGTTTTTGGAATAAGTCTCACATTGGTGAAGTTTACTGTTGAAAGAACTTGTCCCGAATGTAATAAATCATGTACATTAGCAACAACATCCACACCAACAATACCCTAGTTACTATGAAAAAAATAAATGAGGCATACCATCATGACCCGATGCATTATGAGATGCATCGGAAAAAGTGCTACTCTGACCTCCTTAGCCAAATATGGTATCATAGTTTGATCTATCTCTGATGTAACAACAATCTTGATCTCAGACACCACCCTCTGAACCTGCTTTATAGATGTCCCAGTCGAGCTAAATAGGTCTCGGTAGTAGTCTAGGACCACCGATGCAATACCTATCGCCTCCCGGTGAGTCTTGCCACACATTCTCACTGTCAAAGAGCCCAAAAATGGTATTTTTGTGCTTCATGTTTGTAGCTCTTTGATGGTTATTTTAATATTGCGATCACCAAATTTCATCCACATATTCTTCCCTCATTTGTGCCAATAAGTAGCCTCCTTAATGAGGAGTTCACGGAGCCGAGTTGAATGTTGTTTTTGCTCAACCACACTAGAAGTATCGAAAGCTTAACTCTGATACACCTTCGATTTCCTTTGAATCTCTAACATCTTTGCCTTCGGGTCTCCATATTCATTTTTGCCCAATCATGCAATCCAAAACGAGTATTCCGGATTCATTTGTTCAACTGATACTGAAAAGTTTCGGATTCTAAGACCGAAGCCAACTTCCTAGCCTCATTCACCACCTCCTTACACTTATCATTCTCCGCCCACATAGCGTCAAATTTGAAGAAATTTCGTCTTCCAGGAAAGTGTGTCACCAGTGCCTCTCGTATAGTAATTAGCAACAAGATATGATTAGAGTCTGAGGGGGGGGGGGGTAAGTGTATCACCCGAGCTATCAAAAACCATCACCCGAGCTATCAAAAACCATCGTCTCCATTTTGAACTTGCAAGTGTACCATCCAACCGGAATTGAGTCCGAGAATCATGCCAAGTAAATGGAGCGCCAGTGTAACCAATGTCAACCAGTTGACAAGCATTTAAACATGCTGCCATGTTGTCCATCTGCTATGGTGGTCTCTCACCACTACCAGAATTTTCAGTCGACCTCAGTATTTCGTTGTTATCACCAAAGATTACCCAAGCCGAAAGTCTAACTTGAGTGGCTAGGGTGCGGAGATGATCCCATGTTTTCCACCGATTGTGTGACGCCAGTTCTCCATATAAGCTAGTAATCCGAAACCAAAATCCCCGACTTGTCGGCACCCTCACTTTACACTACCACATTTCTCATTATTGCCGACGACTTAAAGTCGTCGACCTTTCTCTTTAAATCGCCGGTAATAAGGATAATCGGCGACATGTCGCCGATTATAAGGTCGCCGGAAGCAACCCGTCGGTGATAGTATCACCGACGAGAAATTGAAGAAGTCGTCGGTGATACCTTTGAAGTATCACCGACGAGATGAGTTCGCCGACAATACTAAATAGCATCACCGACGAGTTAGTCGTCGGTGATGATGCTCCACTGGGGTCAACTTGTTTGACCGCCACAAGTATTGCCGACGACATTCTTCAAAATGTCGTCAGTGATAATGAAAAATGTGGCTGGAAATTGGAAGTTATTGCCGACGAGATAGGTCCATCTCGTCGGCAATACCCGGTGACATTTTACAAAAAAAAGCAGGTTCTGGATTGGGCCCCAATTCCAGAACCTGCAGTGAAAAACACAAACCGTACAAATACACATCCAACAGTACACACATAATTGTCCAATAGTACAAACAACAACATTACAAAAATAAAATACAACTACACTAAGAGTCGACGAAATCCATGTTGACGAAATCATTTGAATTCTGGCGGCTACCCTGGTCTTGCTGCGACGGCTGCGGTTGTGGAACACATGCATCGGTGGAGGTGTGGGGAGTGGTTGTCCGGTAGTCTGGCACGCGTACATCGTCTGCATCCATGTGAGTATTTGTGTCTGCTGCTCGACCATAATTCGGTGTTGCTCGACCATCGTCCGGTGCTCGGCATCTCTGACTGCCTGCTACTCGGCCAATTGCCGTATCTCCTCCACCACCCTCCTTTGCTCCTCTAACTCCCTCTGCGTTCTCTGAAGCTCCGCTGCTAGGTTTGAGTTCCTAGAAGAAGTTCTTGACCCGCTAGAGTATTCCGAAGTGTTCTTCAATACTCCTTCACCCGCTGAACCCATTCTCCTGCAGTAGTGGATATTCTTCCCAGTCCCGCACGCTTTTTCCATGATCTGAGCCGTTATAGGGCGATGAAGCGTATCGATCTGAGAGGCATACTGGGTCACTTGTCCATCCGAGCAGTCAGGATGGTCGTTTCGAGCTATATTCATGGTGACCTCTGTGATCGCATCCTCCACTCTCACCTAATTGAAAAGCGAATATGAATAACGTATTATTAAACAAAATAAATTAATAGAGAAAAATAGTTTTATTAACACATGCATATGTGAACTAAAAAATAATGAGGCCAAAGTCTTACCGCTTCTTCAGGGCACTGCGGATAGAACTTCTGATGAACAAACACCAACGGGTTGACTTCTTGTTGTTTCTGCGCCCTACCCGACCAACCCAAATAGTTGAGTGAACCTGCATGATTGGACTTTGTGTTTTTCAATTTGTTCTCCCTGTTCGTCTTGGAAATCGCCTTGTTTGATAAACATATGTCAAAAAATTAGTAACTAACTATTTCAATGTGATACGATACATTAGGGTTGTAAAATATATTCAGGATGCATACCTTCACTTTGGGGTGCTCGAAGTGGGCTACCAGCCACAGGCACTCGTACTCCCTAAACCGGAGTTCGCTAGAGGTAGCACCTCGGCCTAGATCCTTGTACTGTGTGTAATGTTTTGAAAGCTCGTTCTTCCACTCTGTATACCTATATTAACATCAGAAACAAATGTTAGAGATATTAAAACACTTGATAAACAAAAATTTAACTCGAATCACATCACCTGATATGTAGTTGACGCTCTGCCCACGTCTCAATAAGGCATTCATCCACGTCAAACCACAGCTACAAGATGAATATATAAATGGTAAAATTATATATTTGTTCGGACTTAATTAATAAATGTAAAATTTACGTAAAGAAAATACGATTTAACTCACAGTCAGTGCATTATGCACTTGCAACTTCACGTAGCGAGACACAGCACCCCAATCTTGCCACAGCATTGGGACCTTGTCCCACACGACGGCCTCGGCCATGCTGACATTCTTTCGCGTGGTATTTTCTGTCTCGATCACCTCACCACGTTCATTGGCCTTAATAATCATTTTCCTTCCCCCGGTGTCCTGCTCAAGATTCTTCCCGGTGTAGGGGCCTCTAGTCTTTCGTTTTCCATTGCCATTAACGAGATTGCCTAATAATACAATGTCAAAAAATTGAAATTATTAATTGACACTATTTATAGTCTTAAGTAATAATTAAGTAATCAATCTTGTTAAATAAAATTTACCTGCATCGTCCGTTTGCTGGTTCATGCACCTCGCACTCCAAAGATACACGGGGTCGAACGGCTTGAACACATACGCTTTCTCCACGTTCAGGAACTCCGGCTGTCCTTCAATAAAAATAACCCTCCCCCTAGCATCGAATTGAGGGATGACAGGAATCTCGTCGGGCACGAAGAGACCGGACGGCGGAGATAGACGAGGCCTGGACGATGAGACGCCTGCACCATTTGCCTCAGATGATTCCCGTGAAAGGGGAGTAGGCACCGGGCCAATAGGGGGCATTCGGATGGAGGGAGTTTCTGATGCACTCGTTGATGGTCGCTCGCCTGAGTGTCTGCTGCCTGAGGGTCGAGGCTGGACTGAGGGTTGCTCAGATCCGGATCGTACAGCTTCCTCCTGTTCTCGTGCACGTAGCAAAATTTGTGTACGAGCATTCATAATAGGGCCGCTGCGCGTGTTGCTGATAGCGGATGAGGATGCTTGACTATTGCTCCCTCCACTGGATCTAGTCCCTCTCCGTTTGTTGCCCCCAAGCCAATTTGCCGCAAAACCACCTGCACATCCAACAATTAAACAAAACAGCTAAAAATATATTCTATATGTCAAAAATAACCAGCACAAAAATATATACACAAAATATCCTACATATCATTACCAAAATATCAATTAACAAAAAAATCAAAAATATCATTACCAAAATCATTATCAAAAATATCATTACCAATATAATGATCAAAAATATCAATTAACCCAAATCTTAATTAACCAACACAAAAATAATTTTACAAAAATATATTCTACATATATACACAAAATGTCCTACATATATTCTACATATATACACAAAAATATCAACTTAAAATGCATACATAATTAAAATGCATACACCAACTTAATAATTAAAATGCATACATAATTAAAATGCATACATATGTACATAATTTTACACCAACTTAATTAAAATTGAAGATTAATTTTACACCAACTTAAATTAATGCATACATAATTATATAATTACATAAAATCGAATTGAGAGAGAGAGGGGGGGAGGGGACCTGTCATTCTTCGGGTTGAGAGAGAGGGCGGCGGCGGTGCTCGAATTTCGGCGGCCGGAGGCAGGGGAAGGGGTAGGGGAGAGGAGATTTTGGGTTTTTTTGGGGGGAGAGGGGAGAGGGAAGGGGAGAGGGGAGGAGGGGAGGAGGAGGCTAAGGGAACAGATTTTGGCAGGGTGGACGGCGAGAGGCGGAGGAGAGAAAAGTTAGGATTTTTTTGGGGGGAGTGAAGAAATGGTCTCTGCTCCGTCTCGGGCTGGGATTTAAAGGGCACTATCACCGACGAGTTATGCAACTCGTCGGTAATACTATCACCGACGAGTTAATAAGCAACTCATCGGTGATAGTGTGATTCCCATTTTCCGGCAACAAATAACGCCATTATCGACGAAGGCTCCGTGTTCATTTTTCATTTCAAGTCTAATGTAGTATAAACACTGATGTGGCTGATCGATATGACGTTGGCCACCTTTTTGTAATTTACAAAGCTGTGCGAGTTCTTCTATTTTGGTGATAGTATTTCCGACTTGTCGGTTATAACAAACGTACATGCAAGTTTATATATACTAAAATATGTACATCATTAACGTACTAAGGATGATAATCATAATCATCTTCATCACTTGAGTCTGACTTGGTTTCATAGGTAACCTCTGACAATATGTGCCGCTCCTCACCATCTGAATCATCGTCTACTTCATTTGGATTAACATCAAGAAGTTATGCTCCAGTAATTCGAACCACACTCCCTGATCTCATATTATTAAGGCGAATCGTAGAGGATTCCGGAATGTCAAAAGCGTTCGGCTCTTGGTATGCAGTAACTTCATCATCATCTGCGGTCTCACCAAGTGTGGCAGCATTGTATATGTTTCTATGAGCAACATGGTTAACCACCTTCCATGAGACTTTGTTCATAAGATCGTCAAGGTAAAACACTTGTTTTACTGATGTGGCAAGAACGAAAGGGTCTTCTTTATACCAGCTTGTAGTAGTATTCACCGAAAATATTCCGTACTGATTGGTCCTTGTGTTCTCCGGGCTAGTATCAAACCACCTACAGTTGAACAAGTGCACTTTCATGCGGTTCCCATAAATTAGTTCAACAACTGAATGAAGGACACTGTAATAGTCAACGCCATCCTGCCCACTATGGACCATCACCCCACAATTCTGTGTTTTCAGTCGGTCGTCTCTATTTTCAACTATAAATTTCATGCCATTGACCTGACACATCGAGTAAACTTTTGAAGCTATATATCGGTTTCATCGCCAAGAGCCTCAATTCGTTTGACCACTCTGGGTAACCATATATCATTTGCTACATGGTTCATCTGAAAAAGATAAGAAATCACGTACACAAGAAATTATGAACATAGAAAAAGAAAACCACGTACACACATGCTATATAAGGATATAAAATATATATATATATACACATATACCCTTACCCATTGACTAAAGTAGTTTGCAAACGTCCTGTTGTGGTAATCAACAACACCGGCAATAACAGGGTAGTGAAGATGATAGTTTTTCCAATATTGAACTTTTGGACAGTTAATCAGTACCGACCAGTGGGCAATGACTACCTCATTTCCATCCAACTTGTACAACTTTGGCAAGCTTCCATGTACTACCACGTCATTGGAGATGATAGAAAGGTTGAACTTGGGTTCATCTATCGGCATATGTTGTTGGGGATCCTCCAACGCTCCCAAATACAAGTTGGTGTAAGTTACACACTCGTGCCCAAGATATGCTTCAGCGATACACCCTTCAGGTGCAGATTTATTCTTCACATAGTCCTTGTAGTCTCCCAATTGTCTACAAGTTAACAAGTGCATGTTATGATACTTAAAAAATAAGAATTTACATATAAAAATAGAGGTAAACAAAAATGTATGAATCATTTGTAGCTTTCCATGGGATACATCCAAGTGTAGTGTACCGGATCGGTAAGCAACAATTGTTCGGGAAGATGGATCATTAGGTGAGGCATGATGTTGAAAAAATTTGGGAAAAATATCCTCTCAAGCTTGCACATGATAAAAATGATGTCATTTTGCATCTCCCTGAGGTCTGATTTTTTAACTTCTCTGGTGCATAACTTCTGAAAGAATCTTGACAAGGCCACCAATGGCTCCACCACCTCTTTGGGCAGGTACCCTCGAATGAAAATAGGAAAAAGGTGTTGAAGCAGTACATGGCAATCATGACTCTTTAATCCGTACATCTTATTGTCCCGGAAGTTAACACATTTGCTTATATTTCCTGCATAGCCATAAGGATACCTGCATATATAGCCATAAGCAAAAATTATATTTCTTGCATATAGCCATAAGCAAAAATTATATTAATTTTCTGCATAGCCATAAGAATACCTGACATTACTCATCCACTTAAAAATTTCATGCTTCTACTTCGGCTTGACGGTGTAAGGAGCTTGGGGCATTTTTTTCTTACCATCTCTTAACCACAAATGTTTCCGCAGTCACATAGCTTTCAGATCAATGCTTGCCTTAGGGATGTCTTTTGTTTTCCCCTCCCAATTCAGAACTGTGCCCACCAGACTTTCACACACATTATTCTCTATGTGCATGACATCTAGGTAGTGTCTGATAGGCAACCTGACCCAGTAGGGGAGTTCCCAGAATATGCTCTTGTGTGTCCATAACTTATACCTTTCGGGCTTGTCTGGAATTGACGACACTATCTCAGGATGATTGCTCAGCTGGCCAAAATCATATTTATTCAGCACTTCCAAAATTGCATCCCCTGTCCATCGCCTGGGTGCCACACCCGTTTCCACAGTCCCATCAAAAGCGTATTGATCTTGCCTAAATGGGTGATCATCTGGACGCTAACAACGGTGACGCATCTGAACAATTTTACTGCAATGAGGACTGCAACAATCAACAATCATGCACTCTGAACAAGCCCTGTAACCCCTGGTAACGTTGCCCGACAACATACCGCGGGCAGGAAAATCACTGATGGTGCCAACAAGCATGGAATGCATCTGGAACATCTCATTTTTGAACTTATCGTAAGTGGGGTGGCCACACTCACTCAGGTACTTAAGCTCCTCAATTAAAGGCCTCAAATACACATCGAGACACTTTCCTGGATAACCCGAGCCTGGAATTAACAGAGTGACCATATTGTATTCCTTCTTCATGCACATCCATGGTGGAAGGTTGTACGGTACCAAAATAACTGGCCATATACTATATTGAAGACTTATGTTGCCAAAAGGGTTGAATCCGTCAAATGAGAGGCCTAGCCAAACATTTGGGACCTCTGCTGCAAAATGATCAAACTCCCTGACCATGTGCTTCCAATCCTCTCCGTCGACAGGGTGTATAAGGGTGTCATCGTCAGGCAAATTCCTCTCAGCCCACCATCTCATAGCTTTTGCCGTGAAAGCACACATGAACAACCGCTCCAGCCTATCAATCCGCGGGAAATATAGAAGTATCTTCACAACTTTCTTGTTGCCTGCTGGAGTCAACTTATACCTTTCTGTAAAACATACCGGGCATGCTTAAAGGTCTTCAAGATCTTTCCCCCAGAAGAGAATACAATCATATCTGCATGCATGGATTTTGATGTAGGAAAGCCTAAGATCTTTCAAGATATGTCGCACCTTATAATGAGTGGTAGAAAGACGATGACCGAGTGGCAGTAGCGAAGCAGTCCACTTCAGACAAGAATCAACAGGCTAGCTTTGACAGACATTTTGTTCTCCATTTTGAGCTGCATCACTCCCATGACACTTCCAAGAACAGTCTGACGACAACCGTCGTACAACGGAGTCTGTTGCAATGCAATCAGGTTGGTGTACTTGTCTATACCGCTTGTGTTGACATGAGCTCCAGGTAATGGTTCGACTGACTCAATATAGGGGAAACCCTCAACGACGAGAGGGACATTTGGTGCTTCATTAGCAAATACACCGCTCTCATGAGGAAACATATCATTGATCAACATCGTTGTTGGATCATAGGATGGACTGGCCCTCTCAGCAAATTGTCTATGATCATGCGGACCCGCTAACGATGTTTCACCGTGATAAATCCAACAAGTGTACTTATCCCAAAACCCGTATTTACTCAGGTGCTTCTGGACTTTATCAATGGGAAAACGAAATCGATCGCTGCGACACTTACATTCTTTACACGGGCAATAATGAAGTGTAGTGTCTCCACAATTAGCCTTCACAAAATCCACAAAACTCCTAATTCCATGGTGATATCTCACATCCCATCTTTCAAGGCTCATCCAACTCTTGTCCATCCTGAAAATTCTAACAGTACTATATATTTATGTATATACATTCACTACTAATTAATTAAAAAAATCATCATTACATGCATGCATCTATATATATATATCTATCATTAAACTAGCTACACTAATTTAATTAATTCTTCGTCTATATATATATATATATCTCCCTAAACAAAAGTTGACCCATGCATATAAAAATATATATATATATATACCAACAATTCACAATCACAAATTTACATGTATATATATACATATTAACAATTAATCACAAAATAAATTTATATACATATATATACACAAACATATTTTCATCGAAATCATCTCAAATCAACTCAAAATCAACAGTCAATCACTCAAAATCAACAATATATCAACTCTATTTACATATCAAACCATTAATCTCAACTCTAAATCAACACATATATCTAAATCAACACACATATACATCGACCCACATATATATACATACGTACCTAGCTATATAGCTTTCCGAGTGGGTTTTGGACACCTTTTGACAATACCCAACGATTTCAGAGCGTTTTCCTTCTTTCTCACCGGATTTTTGTAAAATGAATGAGCTGCTGCAGAATAGATCTGATATAAGAGTTATTGTCGACGATTTATTAAATCTTCGGCTATAGGGAGTTTAAATCGTCGGTATTCCGGCCAAAACTTCGCCGGAAATACTACACATTATTGCCGGCGACGAGGACAGTATTACCGACGAGTCGTCAGCAATAATTTCATTGCCGGCGATGAGGAACAAGTATTGCCGGCGATTGAATATTTCGTTGGCAATGCTTATTATTGCCGACGATATATGATATCGTCGGCCTTTCTTTTCCCATTTTGTGGGCAATGGGAAGAAATGTGGTAGTGTTAGCGTCCACAAAACTAGGACTATAATCACGTAGGCAGAGATCGATCTCTTTGGACCAGAAAATCATTAGACCACCGCCTCCCCTTGATAAACACGGAATCATGCGGCCCTCATCAAAACCTAGATTCCTCCTCCATCGTTCGAAGCGCCATTGATCCGCCGTTAGAGTTTTCATAAGAAACACAATCAACGGTTTTTTTTTTCAAGACCATCGATTTTAGGGCCGTAAATTTTGAAATCTCCTTCGTTCCCCAAATATTTCACGATAGCACCTCCATCATTAATTGCTCATTGCATTCGCTTCCTTTGCCAAACCAATCGTAACCTCTCAACAAGAACCTCTCAACAAGGGCGCCGATCGGAATCAGACGCAAATTCAACCCCTAGCGCCGTCAAGGTTTCCTGGGGGAACCTATTAACTCGGAACTAGGTTCTCTTTAAATAACTCGGAAAAGGTCAAATATCCCTTAAAATTTTCTTATCTTCTTTAATTAGCTAGTTTAATACTAGTTACACTTTGTTTTAGTTTGTGTTACAATGAGGAGTTTGAGAGGCGGGTTGAGAATTGAGAGAGAGGGAAAAGAGAGTAACATATATTTAAAAAAAAAATATACGTGAAGTACAAAAAAGAAAATGAAAAGAAAAAGTAAATGGCATATTTCAGAGGGTTGGTTCGCACAAAATTACACATGTTGTTTCCAACCCCCTCTTATTCTTTACCATTTTTCTAACTCTCGTTGCTTAATCAATTTAAATTTCCTGCTGCAAACAATAAATACATATACTGTACTAATTAATTAATCAATCAATCTCCCCTCTGGCTCTCTCTCTGTTTCATGCTTGCTCTTATCTATGGCATGGTGTAGGAGCAGGATGCCATGGTGGATTGGATGGAACCATAAAAATTATTAACTGCTCATAGGTGGGGGCCTGGGCATGTCTTTGATGACGCCGCAGGTAAGGGCGTTTTCTGGCATGTTGTACTCGTCCCTGAGTGATCTCGCCGGATTAGGAACAGTCACATACAGTTGTTGCCCTAGGTAGCGCCTTTCCGTTTGTTCTGACCTAATATTCCACATTCCGGGATTGTCGAATGTCGTCATGATTGCACCCCATGATTTTGGGAACACTTGGATTGTGTGCCTGCTCACTGCATCCAGAAGGTTGTAGTTCTTTCTTTTGTCTGGTGTCCACCTCCCTGGCTCGACTCTGCACATAAGTACGTATATACAGTTTTATGATGTATCCATGCATGCAAAATTAAATTAAAGAAAATGTTAGCTAGCTAGCTAGGTACGTAGGACTTACGCTACGGCAAAGAAGGCGTATCCAGATATGTGCCACGACTGCAGGCTCTTCTCGTGGTTCTCAAAAATAATCTCGACGAAGTTTCTGTGGGTTTGATTCAAGACATTGGGTTGGAGGACGACCTTGGTGTCGGCATCGGGAGCGGGTTCATCTTTGATCTGGTCGACTTTAAAGACCTTGTCCACCACTCCGTAGTATTCGGCGAGCTTGAGTGGGGTGTCAGGATCCACATGAGAGATTCCGTTAATAGAATAGCGAAGCTTTCCGTCGACCTTGGTGGCGGAGTTAACAAGTCTGATGGTGCGGGTGATGTTGATCTTACCGTAGTGGTAGGATCCCTGAGGATTAGGCCTAGCAGCACTAGCAGTGAGATTCCAACGGAAGGAGCGGAACTGGTTGAGAGACCACGCCCAACCTACAGGGGCCTCTGGGAGCTCTGGGTCCGCGGGACCCTTACCGCCTTCGTAACGCACAATGCCTTTTCCTACCAACACAGTCATGGTGAATCTGGTGGACGCCACCATGTAGTAGTCCTTAGGGTCTTTGTCGGCCGTGACCAGCACCGCAAAGCATTGCCCAACGTGGACGTCGAGTGACTGGTATGTATTCTGCACGGTGTGCGCGCCCTCCATCTCGACCAGGGTCATCCAATGGTCTTGGATCCTGAAGTTGAGAGAGTTTTTGAGACCCACGTTGCAGATTCTGTACTTGTACGTCTTCCCTGGCTTCATGGTGAAGAGGGGCTCGTCTTTACCGTCTCCCTTTGCGTTTTTGCCGTTGATGAGGACTCCGTCGGGTCTGGCAATGGACCTCCCGCTGTCCAAGTGCTTCTTCAACACGGTGTGGCTTTTGGTGTACCAATCGCCGATGAGGACGGTGTAGTCATCCTCGGGATCGGCATACGGAACTGGAATCCTTAGACGACTGTTGACGCGCAGACCTCCGAATGCACCGCCGGCCCTGTGCAAGCCAGTTGTTGGATAGTATATAAAGCTGCCGATCTGATCCTTCACTTGGAATTGGTACGTGAAATTTTTTCCGGCGGGTATTGGGCACATAGTTCCAAGTGTTCCTTCTTGCCATGAATTCTTCCGCTGCTGGATACCACTCCTGCATCAATACATATATAAGCCTTAATTTGTTAGTTACGAAATCTTCTTACATACGAATATATCGGATCGGACTACATATATACCATGTGAAAAGGAATGGCTCGTCGAGGTTATTGAACACGTTCAAGTTAATGTTGTTGTTTGTTGTAGAATTAATGTTGGGTCCAGGAAATGCGCCATTGACGAGGATGACTTGCTGTGGAACTCCTAATGGAGAGAGGGTTCCATAGGTAAGATTCCATGTGAAGTAGAGAGTTGGGTCTCCACATTGGACGACTGAAATTGTCCCCAATGAGAGACACAGCAGCAGCAGCATTCCAGGCATCTTATTTTCTTTCCCAGCCTCGCTCGATCAATCTGTTTCAATGTACCAACGTAAAAAAAAAAAGTTAACTAGATTTTTAATGGTATCCCTAAACTGGACGAAGAAGATAGCAATACATTTAGCTTTCTTATTCTGATTTTCCAAATAGCTTTGGTGTTATACCTCTTATATATACATTACATTGACAATTTCTCAACCTTGAATTCAAACTCCCTCCCGCAATAGTCGATCACATACCTTCCCCTTCTCTCTTGCCCCCTGTTATGCGCCCTTCCTCTCATTCTGTTTCCAACATTCCTTCCGACCCTCTCTTCCTAAGACCATGCCCCGACCCTTTTGCTTAATTAATTATAAGATCCAACAAACAAGACAGTTACACTGACGGACGTATATATGCCATGCATATTGGATCTGGATGCTAGCCACGCTGCAGAGGCTTGCATGTGGCAGCCTGATAGCCCAGCAGGCCCATGAACAAGATAAAAACTGAGTCCACCAGCCCAACCCAATAACCAAAGTCAAACCAAGACGAGGGTAATGGAATTGGGCCCCAAACCAAGGTCCTGAACCTAGTTTATTAACCACCTAAATTGGACTATGGGCCCAGTTGAGTCTCCCTGTAATTATTTTTGCTCTTAAAAAAGAAGAAGAAATAATATTGGGCTATTTATTGGCTACTGCCTCTCTCGCGTTCTCGCCTGACTCGGCGCTCACTGTCAGTCTCTCAGTGAGGTCACCTCATCGGCTCATCTCACGACCCGACAACGACCTTCTCTCTCTCTCTCTCTCAATCATTCCTCCTCCTCTAGCTTCCACCTACTAGTTACCTGGTATGTTTCTGTAACTTTCGGTCAATTTCAATTTCATTTTTTTGGTTCTTATTTTGCGGGGTTAATGGTTGGACAAGTATTTATGATATTGTTGTCATCTGTGTTCACCTTGTTGGGTACTTTACTTGGGTGTTCAATTTTGAGTTAGTACAAGGTAGTATGTTAGTCAGTCTATGATCATCGATACTAGTGTTTAATCTTCCTGGCTTACTTTTATAATGATTGATGATAGCTTTGATTTCAATATCCATCATATCTGTTTGTTGTTGTTGTGCTAACAGAGAAATGGAAGGAAATCATGATGTGCTAAATGATTTCAAAGTTGGATCTCTGCCCACGTTATTATACATTCCTGATTTCATAACAGATAATGAAGAAACTATGCTTATGAAAAATGTATCTCTCTCTCTCTCTCGCTCTCTCTCTCTATATATATATAAATATGTATTGTTACATTCTCATGGCTTCATCCTACTTTATAGATTTATGATGCCCCTGTATCGAAGTGGAAATCTTTGAAGAATAGGAGGCTACAAAACTGGGGTATGGTTATGTTCCAATGGTTCCATCCAATTCTATTTTACATATGTGTTCAAGTCATTCAACAATATGTTTAACCTGTAAAGAAATAAAGCATATTCTTGGATATTGATTTGTCCGATTCTATCTAACAGGTGGCATTGTCCATGAAAAGGGTCTGGTATCACAAGATTGTAAGTGGATAATACAATGAATATTTTACAGATTGCACAATTATTATACATCATGCATCGATGTAGCTCATTGTGTGTTTGAATGCTCCATGCAAGTAATAGCTTTGCAACTCCTTGTACAAATTCTGAACAAAAATCCAGGCAGAGCCACAGAAATACCTGCCACAAACCTAAATTAGTCTATACGAAAGTGATTATAGTTCTGAAAAGTTATTACAGTCACTTGATGCTATGAAATATCAATATGATTTTGCATCTTGGGCTGCTATATCGTATCTTATGATTCATATCGTAATGAATGCAAGTATCTCCCTTTGCACACTCCCTATTGGACCAATGTAGTGAGACTGAGCACAGTATCATGTAAGACAATGTAAATCTTTGTGGTAGTAGAAAGTTATATTAGACTGGGACCAATTATGAGTGCTAGTGGAAGTCTTGAAGCCTTTTAATTTCTCTGTGTCGTGATCGTCTTCCCTTCTCTTTATCCGCATGTCTCATTGCTCTCTGCAATTATTTACCCAAATTTTATTTTTCTTTCTGTTGAAAAACCTTATTATTGCAAAAAGATATGCTCTCTACATGCTAAAGATGCTATTGCTGTTGATGATTGAATATGATATTATAGATGATTTGAATGGGAAGTTATTGGTGATAGAAGCTTGACCTTAGTAAGTTTATGTGATTAGCCGATTTCTCCCATGATCTATTACTGTTTGATCATCTTTTATTCCTAATTTATGTTGACACATCAGAAATATTAAACTTCACCTGCTCCCTCATGCAGTGCCCTCATGGTTAACAACTGTCACATGCAAAATTTATGAACAATCAGGACTATTCCCGTCACCAATTAACCATGTCCTCATCAATGAATATCTTCCTAACCAAGGCATAATGGTGCGTGCTATATCCATCCAAGGCAATTGTGGTCATTGCTGTTTGTTTCTTATTTCCTTATAATGGCCTAATGACAGTTTTATTTGTTATCTGGATCTTGGGTTTAAGGTTTGGGTGAATGCTGATTAAATCCAGAACAATTCCAGATCAAGTGACCTGAAGTTCTTGGAGTTAAACTATGTCATGTATACTTCACAGTCCACAGAGGCACTTGTCTATAGTATTTGTATAACGGCAAGCTGGTTATCAGGCTTAGGATATTGGAAATAGTCATAAGTGAGGAAAGTGTTATTTTCACATCCAAAGATTGGCAATCCCATCCATTTTTCTGACATTAGTACCAGAATTCCAAAATTTATATCATACCTTAACGATTTGTAGGTGTTAATAGTGTACCTAGAAACAGGGACAATGAGCATAATTTGAATATTTTGTAAGTTGTAAAGATTTCAGCTTTTGCTTTGTGATCACTAGTTTTTGGATAGCTTATACCTTAGTACTTTTCAGTTACTGTAAATGAATGCTAAAATGTTGTGGTATGTTTGGTTACTTGTATCCTAATTTGGAGCTGTACTTTTATACATTATTTAGCTGCATTGTGTCTTACAGGCACACCAAGATGGACCAGCTTATTATCCAGTCGTAGCAATTCTTTCCCTTGGGTCACCTGCTGTCATGAATTTTTCTCCCCATTCGCGATTGGATGGGGGAGTGTTCAAAAGTGATACAGATAAGTTGTTGGATGAACACCGCCCTTTTTCTGTCTTATTGATGCCGCACAGTTTGCTTATATTCAAAGATAAAGCGTACTCTGGTTGGTATCTTTTTCATGAATTGTCTGCTTGATCTATTTCTAGTTAATATACCTTTTCATTTCCAGCAGAAAATCTGAGCAGGTCCTACTTGTGATTTCCAGATTACTTGCATGCTATAGATGACAGTGAGGTACAGTGCTACGATAAGGTACGAATCCAATCCCCCTTTGATTGAATAACAAACACTAATATTTGGAAATGGAGGAATACAGAATGTATTGGAAGAGTTTGCATTCCTTATCTTACCCGTGCCATCAGGCCATAAAGGCCCGCCATCAGGGCCATAAAGGCCCGCCATCAGGGCCATAAAGGCATAAAGTGAAGGGGAAAAGGAATTTAGAAGAGAAAGAAAGTCTCAAAATACAATCAACAGATGTTAAAATACTATTAACCAAAATATTTTGATAATCTTGTCAGGCCATAAACGAAGTACAAGCTCTACATCGGCAAGGTCTAGACCATCCTTCTTCCCAACTAGATGGACTTGTTAAAGCATCGGGTGCGGACTACAAGTGTATTCGTAGATGTACCACTCGAGTTTCTTTGACATGTAGACTAGTTTTGAAAGTCCATAAAAACTTGTTGAGGCTGTAATCAGTAGATAGAGTAATGCAGTTTTTGTGGGTGCGGTTGGGGGACTCTCAAGGACATTTGATTTGCAAGCGTGGGAGCAGATGATGAGTTACTTCACCAGATGTGGGTATCCAAACGGATGTCAGATGTGTAGAGCAACCAAAAGATTTATGTCATTTCTTATGTGTGCTTAAAATAGGGGATCCATTGGACAGTTCAACATTCCTTATGTGTGCCTCCGGATTCTGATATGTTATTCATTAGACAGTTCAACATTCCTTGATTTTTTTTCTTATTTTCGTGAGGAGATGAGGCAATGTCACACAGACAAAATACGGATATATATATATATATATATATTTATATGCGATATATGAGGATGCTTTGGAGAAGAACAAACTAGAACAGTATGAGCTTGGTTCTTTCCTCGGTCCCCCTCTTGTAATGTGCCTACTTTGCGGATCTGCTTATTACTTCTTGGGCCTTCTCGTTCGGTTTATGACCACAAATAAAAGAGGAGAAAAGAAAGCCCATAAGCATATATATCAAGGCCCACTTCGGGTTTCAGCACCTATTCAAATTCAAAATCGATAAGATAGATAGATATATTCCATTAATAAAATTGAGGTGATGAAAGAAAGCCCATAAGTAGGAACACGAGCGACGAGTGTTCGCATTGGCACTCTCGTACGTGTGTGTTAATATTAGCCAAAAGAAATAGAGTTTTTAGTTTATTGTTATATATATATGTATTCTGGTAGCAGAGAGAGAGAGAGAGAGAGTCAGAGAGGCGAAGGCGAAGGAAGGAAGAAAACGAGGGAAGCGAGAACACAGTCTCGGTTCAGGCAAGTCATGCTGTCCCGGTGTTTTGTCTATTTGATCTATGCTTTCTTCCAGCACCTCAATTTTATTAATGGAATATATCTGTCTGTCTATCTATCTTATCGATTTTGAATTTGAATAGGTGCTGAAAGCCGAAATTGAATTCCCATTTCATATCTGCGGCTAGTACTATATATAATATAGATAGATAGTACTAGTAAATAGAAGGAAGAGTGGTGGAATGATCGATCAATTATGGCGCAGCAGCAGTCCTCGCGTCTCAACCGCCTGCTCACTCTCTTGGACAGTATCCTTCCTTCATTCATATATATTTACACTAATTCAGTAACTAACTAGTCTCTACTGTTGTTGTTAATTGTAATATTGAAAATGCTTGCGTTATTCTTTAACCCCTATTCTAATAGCTGGTTCTACCCAAACAACAAGATTTACTGCTGCTCGGCAGATAGGGGATATTGCCAAATCACATCCTCAGGACTTGACATCTCTCTTAAAAAAGGTAGGTAATCCTGCTTGCTTGCTATTTAAAGTTCTCATTGAACAAGTATCATGTCTAATCCTGAATATGCATGCATCTCTAGAAATTTTTATTCAGTATATGTCCTTCTCGCAATGCTCTATCTCTTTCTTATTGGCCAGTCTATGGCAAACAAAACAAAATGTTAAGCAGAAATTGTGAAACCTATGTAATGCTCTTTGGTTAGTGACTTTGAGATTCAAACTGATTGGCAACGCATCTACTTCCCGAATATGTAAGAATAAAACCTTTTATAATGTTCCCACAGTTGATAAATCAAGACTAACTAGCTACTGTACACAAATTGGCAAGGCATTGTATTGTTATTTTGGTTCTTTAAAGATAAGGTATCCACAAGATACCATGGGGATCTAGACCTTTACCCGACAAACAAAAGAGAAACATGTGAATTAACTTGTACATGAAAACCATTAGTTCCTACTCACATTTCTGGGCTGCACCCTTCCCTCCCTAAGCCAAACCTGAATTAGAGCTTACTGACCCATGCCTAAAGGGAAGTGTAAAACTTAACTCTGTCCCACCTTTTCTTCATAAATGCTATGCTTCTAGCTTGATAGGGGAAATCTCCTGCTAATATTAATAAATAACGGGCTCATAGAGCTTGGACAGTGAACAAACACATTCCCCAGATTCTCCCTCATTTACGTTACTGTGGTATATATTTTGTTTTTCATGAGACTAGGTTTGTGGTTGTTATTTTAGTAGCTAAACGATTACAGTAGCTAATTGTCTATTATCCAAGGCAAACAACGTGGGCTTCATCCTGATACCCAATCAGATGAAACATAAGTAATATCATCTAAACTTAAACGTTTGTTTCCTGGCAGTTTTATTTTTTTGAATTTTCAGTTGTTTGTATTGAATTTTTTTGGCCTTAACTCGAGTTCCTTTTGAGGATAGGTTGCACAATATCTTCGTAGCAGAAACTGGGACACACGGGTCGCTGCTGCTCATGCAATTGGGGCAATTGCTGAGAATTTTAAGCATACTTCTGTAAATGAACTCTTTGTTTGCATTGAATCAAAAATGTGTGATGCTGGGATTTCTGGTGCTGTTGAAGACATGGTTGCTTTACCTATGTTTGATTCTAACATTGCAGGCACGTCATTCAGAAGGTGAGTATTACTTGTGCTCTTTCACTGAGTATTAGAGATGACTGACGATGTGTGCTTGTGAATACATATTGTTGGAGATATCATGTATAATTCTTATTTTTCCTCAACGACAACAGCTTTGATCTCAGCAAGGTTTTGGAGTTTGGTGCGCTTTTGGCATCTCGGGGACAGGTAATGAAATGTCTATTCTAGTTCTATCATGAAAATTGCATTTATGTGAAACATGTTACTCTATTTATTTTGTTTCCCCTCTCTTCTCGACACCTGTGGCTTCTGGATATTTAGATAGTTTGAATGTTCATCATAGCATATGATTGTTTTTTGTTTTGCTGCCATCGGTGAGTTCCAGAAGTATTTTGAAACATGGTAATATGGAGCTGCAATTCTGATTTTCATGTTCATTACCTTTTTCTTTGTATTTATTATATTAATAAATTTTTAAAAAATTATTATATGGTTTCTATTCTCCCTTTTTCATTTGAGATCTGATGCTAAATTAATCGATAGGTTGGTGGTCTGACCACTGACTCTCCCACTGATTCTATAGTTTGTGTGTTCATTTTCATTTTGTCAGTAAGCTCTGTCTTATTTATAAAGAAGTAGAGGAAGTAAACATGAACAACATCAATCCTTTGTAGTAATGAGAGATGTCAATGTCGATATTATGTGGCTTCATTTATGGGGACAATGCCACTTTGTGGTGGACCTATAGGTTGAAGATGCTGTTCATATCTGACACAGATTGATCCTCCACCTCATCCCAAATAATGGCAGAAGAGAGAATCCTTTGAACTATCGTTCATGCTGATGGGTTGCCCCAATAGTATTCGCTGCTACTTATGTGTTCAGTATGCTTATTTTAGATGTTCTTTGTGTTGCAAATCTTGAATACATCCAATTTAGGCATTCTCATTATTTTTGTATTCAGGAGTATGATGGTGCAAATGATACTACAAAGAACCCAAGGGAGAGATTGGCTCGACAGAAACAATCGCTTCGACGTGGTTTAGGTATGTAATAAATAGTTGTCTGGACTGACAGTCTGTACTTATTAGGGAGGTTGACTCGTATCTAAAAATGATAATGATAATTAGAATGTCGACATTGTCCACCGGTCACTATGTTTTCAAAGTCTTAGAATTTCCAATTAAGCGGAAATAATATATTAACATATGATTAGACAAATTGTAGACTGCTGATTTAATTTGATTGTTGATTTCTCTCTATTACTAAAGTAAACTAAAAAAAGGAATATAAACTGATATAAATGGGAAACACGGGTGATTATGCGTAAACCAATAAGTATAATCATGTCCTAATAACATGTAGTTCATTCTCCAGGCTCTTCAGTAATCTCATTGTTCATCATTCAGGTTTGGATATATGTGAGCAGTTCATGGATGTGAATGATATGATAAAAGATGAAGATCTGATTTCACACAACTCACATGGGAATGGAGTTAATCGAAGAGCGTATACATCACGGAATATCCAGCAGTTGGTTGCAAATATGGTTCCTAGTGTGTTATCTAAAAGACCTAGTCCAAGGGAATTGAATCTATTGAAACGAAAAGCAAAAATCAATTCAAAAGACCAACCCAAGGGGTGGTCCGAAGATGGGGATATGGAAGTGGCATGTGCTCAAAGCATGACCAAACCAAAGGGCTCATGTCCTGATTCAGTTGCTAATAATAAGGTATTGACAGTCGATTGGTTGATCAATGTTTTGGTACTTAGCTGATCTAAATGTTTCCTAAACTCTTATGCTCTTCTTTATTTTTTATTTCTGCTTGCCCCGGTAGTGATGAAATGACTTGAAGCTTTTGGCATGTAACGTTAGTGTATATTTATCTGTTCCTTGATATTATTTTGTACCAAAACTGAGGGACAAGCCGTCCTGGTTTTGGCATGTAGTGTTCAGGATAAGGGGCTTGTTTATAAGCTTAAAAGTGAACTGGAATTAAACAACAACTATTATTTCTTATGCATAGAAAGTAATAGCCTAGTTCATTGAATCTGGGGCTATGGTGAATATAGTAAAGGGTTCAAGTGAAGAGAAAGCAGCGGCGGGGGGTTGAGGTTTGGGGTTTATACTGATGTTTTACTGCTGGTTTCTACATGGTACGGATAATATTGGAATATGTAGTTTTTTAAAAAAAAAATTTAGAAAGGAGATACATAGTTGTTACTGGTACATTTATTAGTTTCTGTTTCACTTTGGTTACTTCCTTTTATTTCTCTCTTTCTGTGCCCGGATAAAAGTTTTCTGCATTATGATGTTGATTGATTATCCAGGAATTCATGGACTTCGATCATGATGAAGAAAATTTAGAACAAGATGGAGATGGTCGGTGGCCTTTTCATAGTTTTGTTGAGCAACTCATCCTAGACATGTTTGATCCAGGTTGGCTAATTGAGTTATGTGGTTATTATTCTCTTTTGGGAAATAATGAAGTGTAGGCTGCCCTGTTAATGTGATCATCTTCAAATTGTCCTTTAGTGATACTCTGCTTAAGCTGTTATATTTTTTTAATGTTATAAGTTTTTTTCATCGTTCTGATTTTTTTCATCGTTCTGATCTTTCTAATCTTTTCCTAGTCTGGGAAGTACGCCATGGTGCTGTGATGGCTTTAAGGGATATTTTAACTCATCAAGGTGCTTCTGCTGGAGTATTTGTGCCTGACTTGAGCCTGGAGGATGAACTGTTCGTTGATTTAGGAAATAAATTGACATCACAGACAATTAAGAGAAGCAGAGAGATTGATTTGAATTTGCAAGTTCCAATTGATGAAACTGCAACATTAGTGAAGAAGCCAAAATTTGAAGATATGTCATGTTCATTTATGGAAACAATGGTCTCTGCTAGCGAGGATGAGAATTTTGATATTAATACGCAGGTTGAAGATGGTAATTTGCCATCTGGCCAGGAAAATGGTCAACTTGTTGTCAGCTCTCTAAAGGTAGAGCCTGAGTTGTATCCATATGAGCAACAGGGTAGTACAACTGAGTTGAAGTGTCTCGCTGATAGTAAAGCATCCTTGCAGAAAATAGCTGTGGTGAGAAGTCTTACTGAAAATAGCGAGCTGATGAACTTGGTTAAACTGGCTAGACATTCATGGCTTAAGAATTGTGAATTTCTTCAAGATTGCGCGATCCGTTTCCTGTGTATCTTGTCCTTAGACCGGTATGGCTTTTTCAAATTCATTTTGTGCATCACCTTCTGTTTAAGATTATTTTTATATAATTGCAAGACTAAGCTCCTGTTTTATACTCTGATTAATAGTATGAAAAAGGGGGCTCCCATGTTTCAATGATTATCTTCTTCTCATATGGTTGCAGTTTTGGAGATTATGTCTCCGATCAGGTAGTTGCCCCTGTACGTGAAACTTGTGCACAAGCATTGGGTGTTGTGTTCAAGTATATGCATCCAACATTAGTTCATGAAACATTGAATATCTTGTTGAAGATGCAGGTAGTTGCTATGCTCCTGGTTGGATATACTTGTTGAACTTTGTTGGAACCTGTAGTGCTGTACTTTATTTATTATATTTTTTATGGTTCTGATATTCCTACTTGTTCAGTGTAGACCAGAATGGGAAATTCGCCATGGAAGCCTATTGGGTATCAAGTATCTGGTGGCTGTGAGGCAGGTAGAATATATTACTAGGCATATAGTTACCAATCAACTCTTCATGCTCAATTCTATTTTAAAATTTTTTGTCTCTTTTACGTTTTGGTAGTTGCTACATGCATGACTGAGATTAGTCACACATTTTATTGTCTACACTTGCTTTCAAGGTGCATCTGTTGTACCTAATGTTCTACCATCTTTTTCATGAAACCAGGAAATGCTTCATGACTTACTGGATAAGGTTCTTCCTGCATGTAAATCTGGCCTGGAGGATCCTGATGACGATGTTCGAGCTGTAGCTGCAGATGCATTAATACCTACCGCATCTGCTATTGTTGCGTTAAAGGGTCAAACCTTGCATTCTGTTGTGATGCTTCTTTGGGATATTTTACTTGATTTGGATGATTTAAGTCCGTCCACTAGCAGGTATGTCATATGTTCAATAAGTGATATAATATAAATCCTAGACAAGAATTATGCAGTAAGTTAGCCTCACATCATGAGTATTGTGAGGATACTAGATACAGTACAATCTTCTTTTGGACCTAATCTGTTGTATGCTCTAGGGTTTTAAACCTCATGTATAGACTTTATACGGTGTTAATGATGGACACAACCACTTTTAGGGTATACTTTTGTAGGTTTTATGAGTCAAATTGGGTTAAGTTTCTGTCTCTCTACATGATAGGGCAAGGTGGAAGCATAATACTAAATTGCTTTTAGGCCAGGGAATTCATATCCCTTTGCATTATTATACTTGCAGCTGATGTTCTCATCTGGTGGGCGAGGTATCTTAATTTGATTAAAATTTTCCATATTTAGTGAATGGAAATCTGGCACGGTGATACCTATTGAATATGTTAGAAGGTTATAAACATATGAAGTTCATGCCTAGAGATTTAGAGCATTGAGGGAAAGTTCAAACGTTTTCTAGTTTACCATGTGTTTACCTGTACTATAAGAAAAATCGTTGGTTCGTGTGAGACAGGTGCCAATACAGACTTTGGAACACCTGTGGGGGAAATTTTGTCGCAAGACTAAAGCATTTGACACTAGCCTTGATCCATTTTGAAGTTTTTTCTCTAGACCTTTTTACATTAACTAGCATACTATGTGAGATGTAGTATGCAATAAATACGTGAATATAACAGGATGCTTCATCTTGAATTGTTCATATAAATATTGCAAGTATACTCTATAAGTGAAACCAGACTGAAGGTGTGTGCTAGGTATATTAAAGCTAGCCATTTAAAGTTCTTTATTGACACCATATTTTCCACCTTGGTGCATAAGGATATGTTTGATAGGTTGGATAGGTTATCAACTTGTTGGCTGCTTTCCGGGTGTTAGGATTTTCTCTCTCTTAAAGTGTGTTCGTCACATCAACATAGCTGAAGATCAGTCAGCATAACTAGCAAAGTGTGTTGATGTAATCTGTCAATCCTGGTGCATCAACTTCTTGTGACCTAGTATTGGTAAAATTCAGGAGAAGATTGGTTAGTTTGGAGTATAGATTTCTTGTCACTTTACTACATGTCAGTATTCTGTTTTCCTTATAGGGCAAGCGCTTTTGTGACTTGATGCAGGTTTTCTTTGGAAGGATAGTGAGGGTAGAAAATATCATTGATTGTCTAAGTTTGAGTGCTGAAACTTGAATCTTGAGGAGGGCCAGTCATGCCTTCTTTTCCTTCCTTAGAAAAGAAAGATACCTCCTTGGAAGTTTCCCACACATTTAAATATACTATATACAATGTGTATGTTTATCACTGCAAAATAGTTTTGTTACAAGCCAAGCATAATTTTTTATTTTTTTTGTATTTTGATTTCTGTTAACATTTTGCAGTGTAATGAATCTCCTGGCAGAAATCTATTCCCAAGAAGAGATGATTCCCAAGATTTTTGAGACATTATCTTCAAAAGAGAACCTAGAGTTGGGCTTAAATGAACTGGTTCACATTGATGATGCTAAAGAAGGAATAGTTTCACAGGATAATCCTTTCATGCTATCTATGTTGGCACCACGGTTATGGCCATTTATGAGGCATAGCATAACATCAGTCCGTTACTCTGCTATCCGTACTTTGGTAAATTTATATCGGCTCTGTTGTTGTGTTTGTACAGTTGTCAAGTGTTGGTGTCATCTAAAGTCCAATCACCTAATGTTTTTTATGACACGATGCATTTTTTCTTTAAAAAAAAATGCTGGATGAACCTTACATCTTGAGCATGGAAAACAACAAACCCAAATCGCAAAATCTATAGTGTGATTTTTAGTGTCTGTCAAGTTATGGAAGCATTCTTGTGATGCAGTATGTAATTGAAGTCAGGTTTACTCACTTCACCCGTGAGAGGACACGCCTAATGGCCTTAAACATATCATGAATATCAAAGTCTTCTAGAAATAATGAGAAGCCGATCAGACTTAGTTACTGCCAGTCATGATTGTCTACACAATATGGGGGATATTTGATCATTACTGGGTCTAACACTAAAACCTATGAGTTTCAATAGTACTGTCACACAAGTAGTATGAGACTTTCGTTTTCACTTATTTATGCCTGATTCTTTCTTTTTATTTTGATTTTCAATGTGCTAACTTGTATAATAATTCATCAAATTTATAAGTGTGGGATTTGGTATTATGAGTTCATATATTGTTAACTATGGTATATATATTTTTGTGTGTCTGTGGCAAGTATATGAACATTTACAGTCGGTCCTCATGCTATGAATTTTCATGTGCAGGAGAGACTGCTTGAAGCAGGATATAGAAGGAACATATCTGAATCATTGAGTACTGCGTTTTGGCCTTCTTTTATCTTGGGCGACACCCTTAGGATTGTTTTTCAGAATTTGCTGCTTGAATCAAATGAGGAAATTTTGAAACATTCAGAAAGGGTTTGGAGGCTTCTTATTCAGGTAATCCCCCTCCCCTCTTTTTGGGACTTTTTGTTGTTGAAAGAATTATTATTATTAAATTTTATTTTTATGAAATAAACTAAAAAAATTTACAATACTTGGAAGCCATATAAATTAAAGAGAGCAGCTACAGATAGAGACTTTAGCATCTAAGCTACAATAGTGATCAAAGCCTATGGACCTACGACCTGGCAAATGGGCGGGTCGTTAACGGGTTCAACCCGATATAGCCCGTTAATATAACGGGTTGTAATGGGTGGGTCGTTAACGGTAGCGAGCTACCCATTGGGGCCCGATAAGACCCATTAAGCCATTTTTTAAAAATATTTTTAAAAAAAAATTAATTTTTTTTAAAAATATTTTTAAAAAGTATATTATATTTTTAAAATATTTTAAATTTTAAATTTTAAATTTAAACAAAAAAATATTTTTTTATTTTCTTTTTGTTAACGGGTTTATCCGAAACTGCCCGTTTTGATAACGGATTATTATTGGGCCACCCGTTAATAGCCCGATTCATTAATGGGCGGGTTCAAACGGGTTGTTATCGGGTGGTAACGGGCGGGTTAATGGGTGACCTGCCCAAATGCCAGGTCTGGTCCTACACTACCACTGCTTGCCAATTTAGAGTAATGGAGGAAAGAATATAATTTTAAATTCCTTAAAAATAGAGGCCCATAAGGATGCCCAGTCGGCCAGTCTTCTCCACCCCCAGTCTTCAAATAATCTTTAATCTAATTCCATCCAGAGCACCCAACTTCACCTATCTCCCCACAACCCCAACTATTCTCCCCTTTTATCCTTTGCCAAAAGCTATGCATCTTGTCAACTTTGTTTCTATTTTCCTTGTATTAAAAAAAACTTTAAAGTATCTAGCACTATAGGGTTGTCCTGTTTGTGCAGTTGGTTTGATCACTGTGCCTTAATGCTCCATAGGCTTAATTAAGGCATTGGTTTGACCACTTACCTGCTCCAGCCTTTTTCATGCGGATAAAGATTTACTCTAATTCTATTTTATTTCTACGTTTTGTATTGTTATGTCAAAACTCTGCTCACCTTTATCTTCTCTCTTGATCTCTTCTTACCAGTGTCCAGTAGAGGATTTGGAAATTTCTGCAAGGGCTTATATGTCGTCTTGGATAGAACTTGCAACTACTTCATATGGTTCAGCGTTAGATCCGACAAAAATGTTTTGGCCTGTTACTCTTCCTCGAAAGAGTCATTTTAAAGCAGCAGCTAAAATGAGAGCTGTGAAGCTGGAAAATGAGTCATGTGGAAACTTGGGCTTGGAATCTGCGAAGGAGTCCATTTCCATTGAAAAAGCTGGAGATGCTTTAACTAATAATGTTCAGATAATTGTTGGTGCTGATGTTGAGTTATCTGTAACTCGAACCCGAGTGGTTACGGCAGCAGCATTAGGAGTTTATGCTGCTAAATTACAGGAAGGGTCAATACAGTATGTAGTTGATCCACTGACAAATGCTCTTACGTCTCAATCTGGTGTTCAGCGGCAGGTACCACTCGACTTTAACTTCCAACTTTTTGCCATCATCCCCCTTCACTCCTTGTATTGTTGAATCTAATATACTTTTTTGTTCAGGTAGCATGTATGATACTTATTTCCTGGTTCAAGGAGATTAAAAGTGGGGGTGCTGTTGATATTGCTGGAGTGTTGCCAGGTTTTCCAAATCATATAAAAAATTGGTTGTTAGATTTGTTAGCATGTTCTAGTCCAGCTTTTCCTACAAAAGAGTCACTTCTTCCTTATGCTGAGCTTTTAAAAACGTATAGTAAGATGCGTGATCAGGCTAATCAGTTGGTACGTGTTCTTGAGTCATCGGGTGTGTTTGAGAGCTTGTTGTCCAGTTCCAAATTTAATTGGGAAACCTTGAGTGTGGATGATGCTTTCGATTTTGCATCAAACCTTAAGTTGTGCAATGATAACATGGGGAACAATTCATTGGAAAAGCATGTTGATGGTATAGAGTCAGCAAAGCAACAACTTTTGACAACATCAGGATATTTAAAGTGTGTTCAGGTATGTCTGAGATACCAACAGTAGATTTTGATACAATACCTTAATCAAGTGTTTGATGTTCTATGATAATGGATCCAAGTTTATTCCCGAAACCCTGAGAATAGCTGACATATTTTTTTTAGGTTAACTGAGAGTTTTTGTTATCATTTAAGCCGGTGTGATTTTCTTATCCTTTCATTGGTACTTGATGGAACAATCTACAGAGCAATCTGCATGTTTCTGTCTCTTCCCTTGTTGCTGCTTCAGTTGTTTGGATGTCTGAGCTTCCTGCACGACTAAATCCTATTATTCTGCCACTAATGGCTTCCATCAGGAGAGAGCAGGTAGTGCTCTTCATAAAATATATATCTCAAGTATACAGATGCATGCTTCTTGAATCTAATATTTTTATATTAAATTCTTATTGAAGGAGGAAGTTCTGCAACAAAAGGCAGCTGAGGCACTTGCAGAGCTTATTTCTCATTGTATTTTTCGCAGGCCTAGCCCAAACGATAAGTTGATTAAGAATATCTGTAATTTAACATGCATGGATCCTTGCGAGACACCACTAGCTGCAGTCATCTGTTCCATAGATAATATTGATGATCAAGACCTTTTCTCTTTTGGAACTAATAGTAGTAAGCAGAAAACAAAGGTTCATATGGTGGCGGGTAGCGAAGACCGGTCGAAGGTTGAAGGCTTCATTAGCAGACGAGGTTCTGAACTTGCATTGAGGCATCTTTGTATGAAGTTCGGCACTTCATTATTTGATAAGCTTCCTAAAGTATGGGACTGCCTCACGGAAATTCTAAAGCCTAGTTGTATCGACTCACTTGATCCCACAGAAGAAATTAAAATTACACAAGCTTTGGAATCTGTGAGGGATCCTCAGCTCTTGATAAACAATATCCAGGTTATCATGCTTGACTTTGCTGGTTATTACATCCATAGAACTGTTATTGGTCGACTCTTTTCACCAAGTCTTTTGACATGATTGCTTGCAAATCATGCAGATAGTATAAGTCGGAAATTCAGGTTGCTACTAGAAAGTCAGTAGGATTTTTTATGACGTTAAGGGGGAGGATGTTGAGTATTTTTGGGAGAGTGCTCATTTTCTTGCATCTTTGTGGACCTCCACATCTGTGTGTGCTTTTAAGCATTAATCTGTTTCTTAAATTTTTTGAATTGGTGCCTCGTAAGATCTAGGTTGTTTTTTTGAGGTCCAACTGTTTCCAGGCTAGATATGCTTAATTTGTGGACTTATTTTTCTCTCTTTGTAGCTTTATTTCATGTTTTTCTTGTGAAACCTTTGTTTCTCGTATCTATCACTGAAAATAAACAATTTTTTTTTTCAATTGACACACAGATTTTACGGGACTGTAATTAGGAGACTGAAACCTTTAGCAATATAAGTTGTTTATGGGAGAAACTGAAAGGAACTGGAGGACCTTTGATAAAGTAGAGGGTGCTTGGGTAGATGAGGTTTGTTTTTGGGCTTCAGATAAAAATATCCTCTGCAGTGTAGTTCAGGGTTTTATCTTCCTGTCACCCTATTACATTGGAAAGCAGCGGTGACTTTTGGCTTGGTAGAGACTTGTGGTAGGTTTTTAATACAATTTTTCCTGGCGAAACCGGGTTCATCAAATAATAAAAGCAGAAGTAAAAGTAGTATCGCTTGTGCTAGGTCTTAGGTTATGCTCAAGCAATATCTTTAAAGTGATTTGTTGTTTGAGTCTGAGGGCAAGGCTTTGGCTAGTGTCATACATACATGGTTAACAAATGCTTTTAACCTTCACTTCTGAACTGCTTATGAGGTTTTCTGTTCATTGATCTGCTTATTTGGCTGTCAAAATGTCTTTGACCTCATATCTTTCTGTTCATATTATATGTTTACCTATCTTGTTCACATGGCTGTATATATTTTTCTGAAGATCTGAACCCTGTGTAATTGTTTTTATCTTGTACTGTTGGTTTATTACTTTATTTTTATATTTTCCTCCTCTCCTGTACTCTTGGAAATTGAGATTGTTACATTTAGTTGTTCACATGGGGGACTGATTGATTTCAATAGAACATGACTTTTGGATTTAATACCAACTGTTAATTTCAGTTGTCCCGCACAGTCCCTTAAAACTGTCCCTCATTTGAGTGGGACTCACATACATATAGTAGAACCTTAAATCTGTGGACTAGCAAATTTGTAGCCTTGTTTTGATTCCATTGTTTAAGTAAATTTTGAATTGTAGGTGGTTCGTTCTATAGCTCCTATGCTGAATGAAGATTTAAAACCAAAATTACTCACTCTGCTTCCATACATCTTCAAGTGTGTACGGCATTCCCATGTTGCTGTTCGATTAGCTGCATCTAGATGCATCACTTCAATGGCCAAGGCCATGACGATACCTGTGATGGGAGCTGTAATTGAAAATGCCATCCCAATGTTGGGGGATGTGACATCAGTTAATTCTAGACAAGGCGCAGGCATGCTGATTAGTTTGATTGTTCATGGATTGGGTGTGGAGTTGGTTCCATATGCTCCTTTGTTGGTTGTTCCTCTTCTAAGATGTATGAGTGACTGTGATCAATCTGTCAGACAGAGTGTGACACACAGTTTTGCTGCTCTTGTACCTCTACTACCCCTTGCCCGTGGCCTCCCTCCACCTGTTGGACTAAGTGAACGTTTCTCCAGAAGTGCAGAAGATGCAAAGTTTCTGGAGCAACTACTTGACAACTCCCATATCGATGATTATGAACTTTGTACTGATCTCAAAGTGACGCTGAGGAGGTATAGCCTTAACATACTTGATCCAGATACCTGAAAGTCTAAATTCTACTTAAGAAGCTAGGTACATAATTAAGGTTCGGTTTAAGAAATAGACTAATTCTATTGGTCATCATTTTTATTATACTATCTTGATACTGATCAAAAAGTTTGTTCACTAAATCATCGCCGGTTTTCGCCCCTCCATTTTAATATGATTTGTCAAGCCATTTACGGAGATTCTCTTTTTCCTATATTGATTACCATGTTTGTTGGATAATGGAATTAACATTATGGTTCTTACTTTGCATCATTGGATCCAGGTATCAACAGGAAGGTATAAACTGGTTGGCTTTCTTAAAACGTTTCAAGCTTCATGGAATCTTATGCGACGATATGGGGCTTGGTAAGACACTTCAAGCATCAGCCATTGTGGCTTCAGATGTAGTTGAGCATCGCTCTTCAAATGATAGCAATATCGCACCATCTTTAATTATTTGCCCATCAACACTTGTTGCTCACTGGGAATTTGAGATAGAAAAGTACATTGACGGTTCTGTTTTGTCAACTCTCCAATATATTGGTTCCGTTCAAGATCGCTCTAGTCTTCGAGGGAATTTTGATAAGCATAATGTGATCATAACATCGTATGATGTGGTTCGGAAAGATATTGAGTATCTCGGAAAGCATGTGTGGAATTATTGTATCTTAGATGAAGGACATATTATCAAGAATGCAAAGTCAAAAATAACACTTTCCGTGAAGCAATTGAAAGCCTACAATCGCTTGATACTAAGTGGAACACCAATTCAGGTTGGTCTCAGGTGATTGACATTACCAGAAAAGTTGACTATTTTGAATCTATTGACGAGTTACTTGTCATGCTTTGCAGAATAACATCATGGACTTGTGGTCCCTTTTCGATTTCCTAATGCCTGGGTTTCTTGGAACAGAGAGACAGGTATGTATTGTTCCTGATATTTTATTTTTCCTTGGTATGTTGATTTATACTGTTACATTGTCTAGTAAATCTATTTGGTGTGACTTTGGCAGTTCCAAGCAACTTATGGAAAACCACTGGTGGCAGCTAGAGATCCTAAATGCTCAGCCAAGGACGCTGAAGCAGGAGCACTTGCTATGGAAGCGTTGCACAAGCAGGTTTCCTATTTTTGTTGATAGTGCTCCAGTTCTTTTTCTGCATCAGAACTGTCATGCGTGTCCTTATGTTTGCTTTGACATTTGAGGTATAAATTTCTGTATGATATGTAATCCATGAAGGAGCCAGAAATAGTACATTCACCATTCCTTCTATCCTATATCAGCTACCTGTCACTTGGACTGGGAAGTGGGTAGCCTCTCCACCATATGACCGATATCTCTGTTGGCCATTTTTTCTTATATTTGCATTTGGCCAATCTCATTTGTATCTAAAAAAGTCCAATTAGTTCAGAGGTTATGGCCATGCGTCCTGTGTTGGTTATCCTGTTATATAAGATCTCATTTGTCATTAGAAAAGGTTGAAGATGTAGCCAATCTGGAACTGTCAAAAAGATTTTGTTGAATACATGCCTGAGAGCAAACTGCTGTTCTCATACAATCGTTCTGGTGAAATTAAAAGAGTGCATGTAGAAATTATGGTTGATTTCTGAGTATTGCATGTTCTACCAACTAGGTCATGCCTTTCCTCCTTCGCCGAACAAAAGATGAAGTCTTGTCTGATCTTCCCGAGAAAATCATTCAGGACAGATACTGTGACCTGAGCCCTGTACAGTTAAAACTGTATGAACAGTTTTCTGGTTCACATGTAAAACAAGAGATATCAAGTATGGTCAAACAAAATGAGTCAGCGGATACTGGAGGGCAAGGCAATTCACCCCGAGCATCTTCACATGTCTTTCAGGTAATTTTCTCCATACAAAGTTCTATTGAATTTTCAAGATACCTTCGTGAGTTCTGGTGACTTAGTGAATGAGTTTGTTCTTGTTTCAGGCAATTCAGTACTTGCTTAAACTGTGTAGCCATCCATTGCTTGTTCTTGGTGATAAGCTTCCAGATTCTACTGATTCCATTTTGTCAGATATGTTGTCTGGAGTCTCTGACATAATTTCAGAATTGCATAAGCCATGCCACTCTCCCAAGCTAGTCGCACTTCAAGAGATTCTGGAAGAGTGCGGAATTGGCGTAGACACTTCCAATTCTGAAGGTGCTGTTGCTGTTGGGCAGCACAGAGTCTTGATTTTCGCACAACATAAAGTAAACACTCAATTATGCTTGATTTAGCACTTTTTAAAGCCAATTATTCGGGGGTTTATTTCAAGTCCTATAATGTTGGGTGGGCCATCTTATGCAGGCATTTCTGGACTTAATTGAGAGAGACTTGTTTCATAATCATATGAAGAGGTAGTTTCCCAAAATTCTACTTTACAATAGAGGTGAATTGGTTGCTAGGTTGCATTATACATGTTCTCTTACCACCTATTCTGGGGTGGAAATCAATTCTAGAGCTGTTTGCAATCAAAATCTGAGCCCATGATTGTGTTGATCGTTAACATTGGTTAAACTGGTTCATGTTATAGTTCTGGGCTTCTGGTTAGTTAGCCTAGAGAGTTGAAGTGAAAAAGTTGAATTATGCATTGTAGTTACCAAAATTTCTTATGCACTATCGTTATAAGGGTCATTCTGTATTCATGAGAAGTTCAGTAATTGGCTTCACATAGATCCTGATACAGTTTATATGAAGTCACATAGTGGTAATTTGATGTTGATCAGTCTAATGGTTACCTGTAAGCAGTGTCACCTACTTGCGGCTGGATGGGTCAGTTGAACCTGAGAAACGTTTTGATATTGTTAAAGCTTTCAATTCGGATCCTACGATTGATGTCCTGCTTCTTACAACTCATGGTGGGCTTCTCTCTTGTTTACCTAAGAAGTAAATTGAGTTAATATGCTAATAAAGCTTACTCACTTTATGCCAGTTGGTGGGCTGGGCTTGAATCTGACATCTGCAGACACTCTTGTTTTCATGGAGCACGACTGGAACCCAATGCGGGATCATCAGGTACCTATCTTGTGCTCTCTTAACGTATTTTCAAATCTAGTACTCAGCATTAGATCTCAAAGATGACTTTTTGGGATATATCAAGCCCTTGGCCATGGATCGGAGGTGGCCTTAGTATCTTGACTATCTTCTCTCACAAATAATCTCTCCTTCTGTCTTTTAAAGAGGTCAATAATAGGCTTGTTATGTCTTCCAGCACCATCCATTTCATTGGCACTTATTATATATATATTTTTTGAAATTGTAGGCTATGGACAGGGCACACAGATTAGGTCAAAAAAAGGTTGTCAATGTCCATCGTCTGATCATGCGTGGCACTCTCGAAGAGAAAGTTATGAGCCTGCAAAAGTTTAAGCTCTCTGTAGCTAATGCAGTCATTAATGCAGAGAATGCTAGTATGAAAACTATGAATACAGATCAACTACTTGATCTTTTTGCTACAGCAGAAACATCTAAAAAGGTATTCTTTGTTTTTGTTGTTGAATATGGTGATATATGTTTGCTTGTGCTTTCTATTGGTTATCGTCTAGTGTTAATGTTTGCTGATCTCTTGATGGAGAATTTGACCATCTTTGTTTGTTAGCTTTGGCATCTTTAATTATAGGGACAACTTTAGCCTAGACATTTGTTTTCCCTAGTCTTGTTTTACCACTAACGCCGTATCCAAAATTTTCAAAGGGCACTTCTGTATCCAAAGATCCAGATGGAAAATTTGAGGGAGATGCGAAATTAAAGGGCGCTGGGAAGGGGTTGAAAGCGATTCTTGGTGGGCTGGAGGAGCTGTGGGATCAATCACAGTACACCGAAGAATACAATCTTAGCCAATTCTTAGCAAAGCTTGATGGCTGAAGGGCAGCTTTCAACTGTTCAGTGTATATGGTGCAAGTCAGGACTCAAAATTTTGACATTGTAACTTTAGGTCTTCCACCCCTTTCTTCCTTTCAGTTCTTCCAAGTCCTATTTATTTTTTGGAGTTTGGGGGATATTTGATTGATTGGTTCCAGCATTTAGCCTGGCACACAGTTAATCGAAGGGTATTTGGATAATGTAAATACAATCAGTTTCCAATCAGTTTCTCTTCCATATATATGAGTTCTTGCCTCGTATAAATTTTTATGCATTGTATTAGAATGTTAAAGCATCTGCACCCGTTGCTCGAGCAACAAAACCAAAAGCAAAATTTGTTCAAAGAAACCAATTCCTTATTTTACTCAAGTAAATCAGTTTTTTGGTACATTAATTCACTATTTGCTTGAGCAAATTTATTTTGTCATGTTGTGAAATATTAAAAAATTATTTATCAGATAGATTTATAATAAATAATAATGTGACATGTCATTATTGACAATAATTATACAAGATTTTCGATAAAATTTTCGACTAATAGAAAATTGACATGTGTCACTATCACATATCATTTGTCAAAACAATTCTCAATCCCCAGACGTCGCAAGATAAGCTTTTCGCAAAGAAACAAGAGGTATATACTACTGGAAAAAACACTATAACCGACGAGATATGGAAAACTATAACCGACGAGATAAAAATTTCGTCGGTTATAGTGGAAAATTTTTTTTAAAATTTTTTTTTTAGAAATCTCGTCGGTTATAGTACTATAACCGACGAGATTTCTAAAAAAAATTAAAAAAAAAATATTTTTCCACTATAACCGACGAGATTTTTTTCTCGTCGGTTATAGTTTTCCATATCTCGTCGGATATAGTGTTTTTTCCGGTAGTATATACCAGAAAAATGTGGAGAGGGCCTTTGGCATCTTGCAATCTCGATGGACAATTATTCGACATAGTTGTATATTGCACCACAAATCGGTAATGACTATCATCATGTTAACTTACATCATATTGCATAACATGATTGTTGATTGGTAAAATAGCATAAATGGTCACTAATCTTTGTCCAAGACGACAATTTGGTCATTATCGTATGACATATGTCAAAATGGTCACTCCCTCTAACGTTTTATTATCAAATTGGTCACTCCCGTTAACTTTTTAGGGATAAAACTATCTTTTTATCATTAAATTGTATTTATTTACAAAAATACCATTACTAAAAGTTTTAAATGGTCATTGATTTTTGCCCAAAACGACACTTTGGTCACTATCGTATGACATATGTCAAAATGGTCACTCATCTTCGTTCTTCGTCTATCAATTTAGTCACTCTATCTATTTTAGACGTTAAATACTTGATATGTAAGAGGTACAAATGTCTTTTTATCATTTACTTTTATTTAATTTACAATAATGTCATTATTACAAGTTTTAAAAAATTATTAACTCTCTCTCTCTCTCTACCCCACAATCGCCGACCGATGGAGATTGAACCCAAGCCTGAGAACAACACGAAGGAGCCGTAAACCCTAAAATCTAAACGATGAGGACCTATAAACCTCTTTCTTCCCTCACCCTCGCCGTCGCCGCCCTTAGATTCTCCACAATCGTAGTCACCTCATGGCATCCTATACCTCCTCGCGGCTAGCCAAATGAAGGAACCCAAGCGTCGCGCCATCTCTCCCCCCAGCGTTGCGCCATCTCCCCCCGAGCTCGACGTAGCCACGGCCAGCTCCTCCCGACCTTCCCGACTTTCGCCTTCACCTTTATCTCACTCTTGTAGGCTTCTCACTCTACCTCGGAGCATGTGGCTTGAGGTGCTAACAAGCCTAGTCGAGGTAGTTAGGTAGAGATCGATCTATCGGCAATGGATTTCAGTTGCGGTGCTACTACAAATGTCGATCGACGAGCCGTCGCTGGTGGTGGCGAGCCTCGAGGGAGGAGAGATAGAAAGGATAATTTTTTATATTTTTTAGATTTTTAGATTATTTTTTGTCAAATGAGGATAAAAAGATAAAATTACCCCTGAACATAAATGAAATATTCTTTTTTTAACGGACGTTTGAGCTCGAATGACCAATTTGAAAATGAAACCTTAATTAGCGGGAGTGACCACTTTGACATATGCCATACGATAGTGACTAAAGTGTTGTTTTGGGCAAAGATTAATGATTATTCATGCAATTTTGCCAAGACAAAAAGACAAAAATGCCCTTGAAAAAAATAGTTATTTTTTTTTAACGGGCGAATGACCATTTTGATATACTTTCGAAAAAGACGAGTGACCATTTTGACATATGCCATACGATAGTTACCAAACTGTCGTTTTGGGCAGAGATGAATGACCATTTATGCTATTTTGCCTTGTTGATTAATAAATTACATTTTTACTTCTCGAAAATTTAAATTATATAAAATGACGAGCCAAACCCAGATTTATTCTTAGTACAATACTATAACTACTATGGAAAGAACACGCGACTTAGGTGATAACAATCCGAATATGTTTCATCGGTATGTTGATCCTGACTAGGTTCTCCTTCATTAAGGATTGCTAGTTCCCTCTTGGTAAAATACCTTTTCGAGATTGGGATCATAACCTTTAAATCCATTGTCATGATCCTTGTTTCTTCAATCATAATTCTTCTTCCGCCCTTACTCCCTTCCGCTTTTGAATGTCTATGTACTCCGCGTAATAATTATGCTCACTTTCATATGCGCTAGCCTCTTGGTATGCAAACCCTCAACTCGTTGCTCAATATGAGTCTTACCTTGTTTCTTTTGGCGCCTCGCTTCCTTTGCTGCCTTGGTCTAAATTGGTCTAGGAGGACTGGAGGGAGCTGCCGTGTTGCTTTGAGGTGTCTCATTCACTTCTTCGTCATCCAAATTGATGGTTGGAGATGATTCGGTTGCGGAAGGAGTAGCATGGTAACTACTTGCATATGAAGATGGAGTAGTAGGTAGCACCGCAACGAAAGGTGGATGATCCTTAACCACTTTGTAACATTCAAAGTGTGTAAACACTTTCTTCTTGGCTTTATAAAAACATGATTGAGCTTGCTTGACCTAATGATAAACTTATATTAGCTATTTCACAATACTACATATTTAAACAAATTATATATATAAATTACATAATGTAATTCATATAATCAAATAAAATTTATAATATATGATAAAACAATGTAAAATTACTTCATCCATTAGTGAAGTGCCGCTAGTTATACGTTGCCGTGACACGTGCAAACATTTGCCCCATTTTTGCAAGAGTAGCTTGAACTTGTTGTAGTGAGACGCGAGCGCGATTCGGATCCTCGGCTCCTTCAGAGGATTCTAACCTTGTGTTGGCTCCCAGTTTTGTACATAATCAGCATGAGTTATCTCCCAGTTTAGATGATATTAAAACGTGTCAGAAGTATATAACTGTTTCGAGAGTTGTGTTCGTCGTAACTTATCTGGAACTGAAGCCAAAGTTGGAAATCATCTTCTAAAGATCCAACGACAGAACTCAAAAGCCGCCACTCTTTCTATTCTGTAAGTCAATCACTTAACTTATTCAGATCTCGTAGTAGTTCTGTGTTGTTGTTCTAGATGTCTGTAGTGATTTTCTTTCTCCCTTTTCAATTTGAATTTGTATTTGTATTCCGATTCCGATTCCAATTAGGATTTATGTTGTCCTTTGTTAGGTACGGGCGAGTGTGTCGAGTTTATATAAATTCTCTCTTGATCCAGGGCTATGTCCTCGGTTCACGGTCACTACAATCGGCTTAAGAAGATTTTTATGGCGTTGGATGGTAAGCGTAATTTAATGGTAGTTCTTGGTTTTTTGTCAAATCAATGTTCGTGGTGTAAAATTTTATAGCGTGAGTTGCCGTGTCCGCGTGCCAACGTCCTTGAAATTAAGAGAACAATCTTATTTTGATGCCTAAAACAAACAAAATTAGAAGTCTGATGACTCCTGTATCAATCAAAACATTAATTTTTTTTTTAATAAAATGTTTCCATACCTCATCCCAAATGGCTATTTGGTCTCCATCCTTGTTCTGCCGGGTCGATAATAGTCATTTATGCTCTTCCCAAATCAACGAATTCAGCACATTCATTTTAAGACTGTTAAGAAACCTATGCATTAAAACACACACGTAGTAGCAGAGAGCGCAATATCAATTACTCTATCCGTTTTACTAAACTGGTGACACAGTGATAAAAAGACACCACGACTAATGTGCAACGCAAGATTACAAATTTATCAGCTTTCTAACTATGTTGTTAAACGATAGTCAAGTCATGGACACTTGGTTTCATCTCACAACTCAGAGATATGACCATCCATCTCCCAATAGTTTATATCTTCAATAGTGTAGACAAGATACTCACATTGGCAGATTGCCTGACACTCCAAATAACAAGAGAAATAGCATCAAGTATGATATCTTAAGGGATGAATTTAAGAGATAGAATGTGATGAGTACATCCAGCGGTTGTGATTTAAAGACACAAAAATTATGGGTAGTGTTAATTGCCTTCAAACTTAACCGTTGGATGTGTCTATTATATTCTATCTCTTAAAATGTATTTCTTAAAAAAAAGAGCAAGCCTGGTAATGGGTTTACTCAAAAAAAAAAAAAACTTGGCCCAGCCCAGATCCACCTACAAACAAACCCAAAGAAACAAAAGGAAACCCAATACCAGCACCTGAACGACGGTCTTGCCCAGCCACAACGTTCGAGTTCTCCAGCCACATCTGATTCCCTCTTCTTCTTCTCTTCGCAACGAATCACCACTGCAATAATTGAATTCACCGCTGCAATATTTTGCCCAGCATAGATCAAATCTGAAGAAGCCACAAACGAACAAGCCCTCCCCTCTCTTCACTTTCAGATCACATAACACAACTCGTCCGGACGCATTCGCACTCTGTTCTTTGTACTCAATACATACCCAGTTAGGGACCGAGTCGCCAGTCACCAGTGCACAGCGGTGATCATCGCACGCACAATTTCTAAATTGGTAAGTAATTGTAACTAGCAAGAAATGCGTACCTCTCTAGTGTTGTTGGTTGCTAGATGAGCCATTACCACTAGCAACTGACTGCGGCTAGTCAATTTATGGAACCCTGAAAGGAAAAAAGTATTGACTGTGCGCAGGATGAGAATAATGATGCACAGAAAAATGTCTTTGATTTGGAATAAAACGTGTCAGAAGTATATAACTGTTTCGAGAGTTGTGTTCGCCGTAACTTAGGTGACACTGAAACGGATACGGAAACGGGGATACGATACGATCCGATACGCCGAAACGGCAAAATCAAAAAATTCAAGGATACGATACGAGTAGGATATGAAAATCAAATTATCCATTACAAATTCAAATATAGTTCAAAGTTGAGTGAAAGTAGAGCTAGGGAAGAAACAGTGAACACTAATATACGCTACAATCACGCCATCCATCTAAGCATGAGTTACCACTGAAGGGTGGCTTGATGATTCATTTGTGGAATCTGTAGTTGAAGATGGTGAGGCTCAAGAGGGAGATGGAAAGGTGAGGCAGTACAAGAAAGAGATTGTGTTCATTATTCACGAATACTTTCTTTCAGATGATATTCCTGAGCTCATCCAAAGCCTTGAAGATCTTGGGTTGCCCTAATCTACATTTGTACTTGTTTAAATGGTGTTTTGTTCTTGAACTACTTTAAAGGTCGTATGGAATATTTAGATTTTTTTCTTCCCTTATTCTCGTCGATGATGTGTGTAAAGTTTGTTGCTTTAAAATTCCAGACCTATAAAAGATCGTAATACATAAAACAGAGAGAAAATTTACCAATGGGGATATGGCAGGTCTCTAAAGTCTCAGAATTGTTGGGACGAATGTACATGGTTTAGGCCAAGAAATGGTTGGCAACGAACATAGTAGTCACGTGCCTTTATAAGTCGCTACAGTAAATCATGACTTTAGACGACTCATTTTTCAGCTAGCTACAAAAAAAATGACCGGCCCAGAGCTAGCGACCCGCCCGAAACCAACGGCTCTGTTCCTTCCACGTATCATCTCCCGATGGACTCTGACGCAGCCGAAGGTGAGTGTATAAAAAGATCGACCAAACTGGGGAAGAGCCGGTCCAGAAATTCCAAGGCGGAGTGCGCCGTGGATTACGGAGCTGCTGTTGAGGGCGAAGGGTGTTCTTGGACGAGAGAGTTTATTTTCAGGACAAGTAGCGGCTTGATCCAGAGTTGAGTACTCCAATCCACAAACTTCCTCACATTCACCATCTCCATTTGTATCAACACAAGCACAGCCACACCGATTCTCAGGCTTGACCAAAATTTGAATCAAAACAAGCATTATACACAGGAGAATCGGCACTGAAACTAGCTCCCCCACTCTCACACACAGGCTTCTTTCTCTCCTCTCCTCTCCCTCGCTCTCTCACCCAAACTAGGTGATCTCTCTCTCTCTTCCCTACCCAAATCGACCGGCGAACTCAAAGATGTGAATAAGAGGAGATTATCTGGAACCGAAGCCAAAGTTGGAAATCGTCTTCTAAAGATCCAACGCCAGAACTCAAAAGCCGCCACTCTTTCTATTCTGTAAGTCAATCACTTAACTTATTCAGATCTCATAGTAGTTCTGTGTTGTTGTTCTAGATGTCTGTAGTGATTTTCTTTCTCCCTTTTCAATTTGAATTTGTATTTGTATTCCGATTCCGATTCCAATTAGGATTTCGATTCCGATTCCAATTAGGATTTATGTTGTCCTTTGTTAGGTACGGGCGAGTGTGTCGTCGAGTTTATATAAAGCCTGGTCTTCCCTGCCATCCTGAACAGCCCAAGTTTAAAGTGGAAGCAAACGGTATCCTTTAAATTTGATTAGTGTCGAAGAGCTAGAGAAAGCAATATGGTGCAGCACTTTAAGCGCTGCAGCAGCAACATAACCTTTTTAGAGGCCATAGCCGACACAGAGGGGCTCCTTATGGAAATTCTACTGCGCCTACCAGCTCGACCTCTGGTCCGCTTCAAATGTGTTTCCAAGAACTGGCTATCTCTTATCTCCGACCCCAAATTCTGTCACCTTCACACTCTAAGAAACCCAAAACCCTCAATCTCAGCTGTAGTTGGTACCCGATCACTTGACTTTGGTATCATCCCTCTAGGCCCTACTAGTTACTGTGGCTGGAATCCACTGAATCGCATCCCGCACGGAGATGACGAGGAGATTGCTATTATCCAGTCATGCAATGGCCTCTTCTTCTGTCATCCCCAAACGGCAGTAATGTGGGCCGTGGGGGCTTCTTATCCAGCTGTGCCACCGACTAAGAAACCTATTTATTATGTTCTCAATCCCACAACCAATCACTTCTCCACACTTATTCCTCCAGCTGCTGCCGCCGCCACTACTGAGAAGCCTCGAGTCTTTGGCTATGGTTTGGCTTTTGATCCTTCCAAATCATCACCTCATTACAAGGTGGTCATCCTGTGGGCCATTAACGAGGACAGAGACAGTAGTCAATACTATCACATAGAGATTTATTCGTCTGAGACTCGAAGTTGGAGGCTTCTAGCTTCTTCTTTCACGACTCAATTTCAAGTCGACTACACAAATGGGGTTTACTGCAATGGTGCACTTCATTGGGTAGGCATGGATAATGTGATGGCATACTATCATGTGGATGAAGAGCGCGTCGGGTTCGTTGATAGTCCTCCTTTGCCTCACGAGAAGCGATTTCCCCAGTTTAGAAATACCTGTTTTCATGAAAATGGTGGCCGTTTGCATCTTATTCACATCTACAACTGTTCTACTAAATTTGAAGTGTTGGAGATGGGGAGAGACTACTCTGGCTGGTTTGTCAAGTACAATGTTGATCTCGATCCATTATGTACTGCTTACGCGTGGTTTGACGATCCAGCTATTCTTTTTCTTCATCGAGTGGAAAATGAAGACAAACACCTTCAAATATATGAAGAAGGGGAAGGGGGGAGTTCATGTCTGTTGCTGCATACTCCTGGTAAGGTGATCTCTTATAATCTGAAGACAAACACCTTCAAATATTTGGACATTACTCCCCTGGCTGGTTATGATGATTCTTTGACTCGAGTTTGGTCGATGAATTTTCTATATATGGAGACTTTGGCTTGTGTCTGATGGATGCCCAAATTAACAAATCTGTTCTACTGCTCCTAAGGGCCCTGATCCAGGTTTTTATTTTTCTCCCTTTTACAATATTTTGATCTGTTTTTTTCGGATGAAAAAATCGAGGTGAATTTCCGCAGATTGTTTTCCCTGTTTGTTTGGTTTTGAGTTGTTCAGTATTACGCATTTAGTTGTTAGGAAGAAGAATAAAGACCAAGGTTTATGCTCTACGTGAGCTTCTTACTATTTCTTTGTTACTGATTCGGGCAGCTTTTATATTGTCATTATTGTGTTGGTGGTATTGCAATAATTCGGGCCTCCAAAATTCCTAGCACTTGATATTCATCGAAACTCCTTGTATTGAAACAGTCACATTAGTCTTTCTGGCTTTAAACTTATTCATGTGGGTAAGTGGCTTATGCTCAATTATTTCTTGCTGCTGTTAGTGGAAATGATAGGCAAAATAAAAAAAGACGCAATAAGCTCTTTTTTTGTCCCATGTATCAGTCCCTGCACTTGTTACAGTTCCAAGCCAATTATCAAGCCTTTCTTTCATTGTCTGAATTATTGAACAGATGATAATGCTCAAGTGGAGCCATGAAGGTATTGATGTTAGATCAAAGTAGCTGGTTTGTAATTCCAAAGTTTAATAATCAGAGTATTAATATAGGTTTATTTATGCGTAGTGCATGCAATATCAGTCATTAACACATAGGATTTCCTATCCTTTGTAACTTGACAAGTTGTGGTTCCTTGTAGATGATTGGTTATCGTATTATCCCATACGAATGTGGAGCACTAGTCTTTCTGTAGATTTGGTTACAATTGCAGTTGCAGAAAGGATGGCCACTGTAAAGCATAAGATACTAGTATTATCAGGAAAAGAGGCGGAGCACATTGTCTGCACAATTTTCATTTGCGCTAGTGGCTAAGGACTTCCACATGCATGACATGAGAGGTGAGGTGTCGCATTCCATGTGTATCTAATCTCATCGGTAGATGGAGATAGTGTATAGCTAGCTGCCTCCAGGCAGGAAGACTTTCTTGAATGAATGAATTATTAATTATTTATTTATTTATTGGATAAATAAATTCCAGCAGGGAGACGCGGAAGAATGGCTCTTGCTCACTATCCATATAACATCAGCACGGGCCGCCTATAGTAGTAGTAGTATCATCATCGCCAGAGTCAACAACAACGACTTCAATTTGGTTTCCTCTGACTCCGCTTAGAAGGAGAGGGAGAAGGAGAGAAACAAGAAGGAATCTGAGTGTTTCATCATCGTCCTCCTCCAGATCACTAGGCCGGCTGAGTCAAATGGAGGTGATCTGGAATTGGAATAGGGGAATGGAATCTAGTCGTCATCTGATTACAACTGAGAATCACCTGCGACACGTAGAGTCGTTGGCCACAACGCCTTCCGGCGCCGGAAACATTCCTCACTTGAACGCCATCATTCTCGGGAAATCACTCGCATCGGAAGAGAACGATCTCATCTTCCCCAGCGACGACTTCTCCCGCAAGGCTCATGTCCCTTCTCCGCAAAAATATCTGGAAATGTATAAACGATCCATGGAGGATCCCGCCGGATTCTGGTCGGATATCGCTTCTTCCGACGACTTTTACTGGAAACAGAAATGGGGCCAGCAAGTCTACTTCGAGAATTTCGATGTCAGGAAAGGCGATATCAAGATTGAGGTATATTCCTTTTTTATTTATTTAATTTCCTTCATTTCTCATGCTCGATCATTCTCAGTTCTCAATTCTAAGTGCAGTGGTTCAAGGGTGGTATCACCAACATCTGCTACAATTGCCTCGACAAAAATGTTGAAGCTGGACTCGGTGATCAAATTGCTTTATACTGGGAAGGGAATGAGCCATGTGTTGATGCCTCCTTGACTTACCCAGCTTCTACAAAAAGTTTGCCAGGTATATATACATTATTATCATTATCACTCACTTCTCATCATTACCATCCTACTACCAATCTCACACTCTTATACTTGTAATCCTCTCAGCTTGCAAACTATTTGAAAGATATTGGAGTTAAAAAGGGTGATGCTGTCATCGTTTACCTACCCATGTTAATGGAACTTCCAATCATAATGCTTGCCTGTGCACGCATCGGTGCTGTGCACTCGGTATTCAACGCTCGCTCTTACTAGCTAGCTCTTTAGTCTCTACCAACATCCATAGCATGTTCTTCCTTTATAACTCCTGCTGTTCCATTCTTTCAGGTTGTATTTGCTGGATTTTCTGCCGAATCTGTTACCCGAAGGATTGTAGATTGCAAACCAAAAGTTTTCATCACTTGCAATGCTGTTAAAAGGGATCCTAAGGTCATCAAGCTCAAAGATATAGTTGATGCTGCCCTTATTGAATCAACTAAAAGTGGGGTTGCTGTAGGTGTGGATTTCAACCGACTTCAATGCTATTCATAGTAAATTATTGTTAACTGATACTTATGTCTCCATTGCAATATTAATCCCGAAAAGAATAGATGTGTTGAGAGTTGGTTAGTTATCATCATGATGATTCATTGTATACTTCATATATGGCTGTTTCTATATTTATCTGATTGTGGTTAGATAGATAATTAAATTGCTATATAATTCTTTTATGCCAAGGCTATTTTTTGAATTGGGACCTCTAAAGAGCACCTCGTATTTCTCAAGAAAATTAATGGGCTGATGCTGAGAATGCTAGATACTGAAAGAGTAATTAAACCATGCACTAATCTTGACTAACCTAAAGGATTTGATATGATATGAATCTGATAGATATGTAATTTCCTGTTTGAGCAGATGTATGCTTAACTTATGAAAATGAATCTGCTTTGAAGAGGGGAAGTACTAAATGGGAAGAAGGAAGGGATATATGGTGGCAGGTTAGTAGCAATACACAAACCTCTTTCTTTTAACTTCCATGAAGATGGTGTTTTTTCTTTTCTTTTCCTCTTTCATAACAGTCATGCTTGTAAGTGTTTCATGTGTTCTTTCTGTATTAGTGCTTCATCAAATGCTTATGAATGACTTGTATGTTTGCTACTTTGCAATCTGAACTGTTGTTGATGTATGGCTCTTGATTATTTTCCAGGACGTCATACCAAAATATCCAACAACTTGTGGAGTGGAGTGGGTTGATGCAGAGGATCCACTTTTTCTGCTCTATACCAGCGGGAGCACTGGGAAGCCCAAGGTATGTAACTTTATATGCCCCAAGTATTTTCTTTGCTTTTCTTTTTTACTTTTATAATTCTATTTGTAATCGGGAGTTCTTCACACAACTGGAGGATATATGGTGTACACTGCGACGACGTTTAAGTATGCATTTGATTACAAACCATCTGACATCTACTGGTACCATTCGCAACCACAAGCATTTATTTAAGTTTTACTTTCTTGTGTGCAAGCAGCTTTGCTGCTGATATATGTGTGACTTGACACATTTTATCTGAACTTAAGGTGTACTGCCGACTGTGGTTGGATTACTGGGCACAGCTATGTCACTTATGGACCCTTACTAAATGGAGCAGCTGTTGTCATATTCGAAGGGGTAACATATTCAGACTACAGACAGATTATCATTACATTTAAGAACTAAAAATGGTTAAGTTGTCAAAAGATAAGAAATGCTGTATGTGTACTTTGGTAGCCACTGGTCGACATAAGAGTAATACGATTAAGCTTCAAATGTGTATTTGAATACGAAACAAAATTGGGAAACAGTGGCTGGGACTTCTGACTTGTGGGTATAACCAGTTAATTGGAATTTCTGGCTGTTTTATTGTCAATTTATGTGAACCATAGCTCCTTTCCTATAAGTGCCTTTTAATGCGTATTGGCACTCGTATGTGCATATGCTCACTCTAAATTTACTGAATTTGATATGGATTTATCCATTTAATTTAGTAGTAAAACATCCATGACTACCTCGCAGGCACCTAATTATCCTGATCCTGGACGCTGTTGGGATATTGTCGATAAGTACAAAGTGACCATATTTTATACTGCCCCAACATTGGTGCGGTCTCTCATGCGTGATGGTGATGAGGCAAGAATATGAATACTATCCCTTTTTTCATATATGTTGATGTGAATTAGTTGTCTATTGTTATTGATTGGAATAGCTTCATTACTGTGTGATTTCCGCCACCCACTACAAACTCATTACCTTCTTTCTGAACTGAAAGCTCATCTCTGTATTTGTTTAGTTTAGGCTAATTATCTCTCAATATCTATTTTGCCATTCTCATCTTCAAGTTAATTGCTTTTGCATCGAAGACTGGGAATTGTATGGGTTCCTAACTGAGCATATTTCATTGCTACGCCTTTCACTTTTCTAAAATGTATTGCTTGTCACTAACTTTGATGTCCAAAAGCTCTTCTTGTCTCTATTTTATGTTTCTGGACCTCTTTTTCGTTGGGTCATCCAGCGGTTGGCCCCCCCAAATAAATTATCAATAGTTCATCTGTATGACCTTCATAATTACTCTAGGGTGGAGAATTCCAGAATGCGTCCTCTTCAACAGCCCTAAGCATTTGAATGCACTCGGAAATCCTTTGTTTTTTCTTAAAAACACCTTTATAGGTTCTGGTTTGAAACACTCCCGGATCAGTTTCAGCTGAAAAGGTAATTACATATTATAAGAAAGAATGAAAAAAAGCTTCAAATAAATATCCACCCATAAATCATATAATAGTAATAACCAACAAAATCATAATAAAAAACTTCACAAACATTTAGTTTCATCGAATAAAATCAAATTTGGATATGACAAGATGTCCATCTAATTGATAGATCAACAAAGCTTAATCCTCAAACGCACGAAAATTTTCAATTAAACATTTAAACAAACCCAAACATATTTCTTCAAATAAAATGCATCAAGAGACGATATATACAGGCACATCGACTTGATAAGGAAGAAATTCACTTACGAAAAGGAGTACCATGTTCGGAAATCGCTGACGGCATATCTAGGGTTCGTTTGACAGCGTTAGAGTGAATTGGGCCGGGATTTGAGAATAATGGAACGACAGGACTTTGATTAATTTATACACAGCGATAGTGAATTGGGCTGTGGGTTCAAAATTAAAATCCACGAAAAAAACAATGAGGTATAGAGATAGACTCATCAAAAGTTGTATTGTCTTTAGTTCTTGTCGCCGCGTGTACAGAAACAGTGCTCACTCAGCCGCGTGTACACAAAAACCCGATCAAACTCTCTTTAGTTTTTTTATCTTAATTTGTAAACCTAGATTGCTTCTTAGGAATGACTAAATAAACATCAGTAAATGTACACATTAGCTTATACCATCATAATCATCATCTTCAAGTGGATGAACTAAATCTGGGTTTGGTTCTTTATACTCGCTGACTGTTAATTTGTGGTTCAATAGTTAAATACCACAAACAAAAGTAAAAAACAAAGGAAACAATCCGGAACTATTAGTTCCAGAAAGAAAACCTGTTAGAGTCATCTAGTTACATAAAAATAGAAGTCATTACTAATAGTATTTAGAAGTAAGTTATTTAACAAATCCTTGTCATTGAATAAAAATACCCACAGAAAGTTATTTAGAAGCAATAAATTCCAAATGAGCAACAAACTCAATTCACGGATAAACACACGTACACACAAGTAGAACAAAAGTAAAACCCACAATTTCGAAACCTAAGAGCATGGTTATTAGCAAACAAACATGAAGCCAACAAAAACGTCAATCATACCTAAATTCCATAATGAGTCATCTTGAATAAGAGCCTTAAGCCTTTCTATGCACTTGGAAATACTTTGTTTTCTCTCAGAAACACCTTGATTGATTCTGGTTTGAGACTCTCCCACAGCTTCAGCTAAAAAAGTAATTACAAATTAATACAACAAAGGAAAAACCCACAATTTGAAACCTAAGACCCAATAGTTATTAGCTAACAAACATGAAGCCAACAAAAACGTCACATATATATACACACATATATAATACCTGAATTCCAGAATGGGTCATCTCGAATAAGAGCCTTTAGTGGTTTAATGCACTCGGAAATCCTCTTTTTCCTCTCAGAAAGACCTTGATTGGTTCTGGTTTGAGACTCTCCCCTAACAGCTTCAGCTGAAAAAGTAATTACATTATATTGGAGAAGAAGCCCTTCGAATAAATAACCTCTCTTAAATCATATAATAGCAATAACCAACAAACTCATAATAAAAAATTCACGAACATGTAATTTCATCGAATAAAATCAAATTCGGAAATGACAAGATGTTCATCTAATCGATAGATCAACGCAAAGTTTCAATTAAAAATTTGAACAAAACCATACATATTTGCATCGAGAGACGCATATCGACTTGATAAGGAAGTAATTCACTTACGAAAAGGAGTACGTACCATCTTCGGTAATCGCCGACGGCATATTTAGGGTTTCTCTGACAGCGTTAGAGTGAATTGGGATTTGGGGATAATAGTGGAACGACGAGAGAGGTTTATATACATCCCATGGAGTCGATTTGGGCTTCTGGGTTCTTATATATCGTTTGCCTCTATAACCCTTTGTACATATTTTCTTATCAATCAAATCCGAAAGGGGCCAACAAGGCCCATCATGAACAAGTGTAAAAATTGAGACGGCACAATACATACCGAGGAGGAGCAGACACTATTTATCAAATAGGAGGTGCAGTTTTTGTTTTTCACGCAGCGGTGTAAAAAAATAGCACTTATTACTGTTCATAAATTAATTTAAAAAGTTAAAAAAAAATTAATTGTTTTTCAACCAATACATAGACAACACGTGTCGTTGTCGTATGAATAATTGAATAAGATTTCGGGTAAGATTTCCGACCAATGACGAGTTGACATGTGTCACACCAACATGATGTTATCTTACAAATAATTGTACAAAAAAATTTCGGTAAAATTCCCGATCAATCACTTAGCGACACGTGGCACTTTCATGTGTCATTGTCGTGTGAATAAAAGCCGAAGATTTTCGGTGAGATTTCCGACCAGTCAAGAGATGCAACATGTCGTCATCATCAAATTTCAGATAACCTAAAATCGCCTATAAAAGGATCATCGTGCTTCATATATTCTCACACCATCTACAACTTTCTTGCTATTTCTTCACATTCCAGCATCAGTAAGATGGATCCTTTTAGTTTAAACACTTTTTTCACGAGAAGACGACAACAACGCCGGCAAAATGCAGAAATAGCTAACGCCTTCGTCACTGAAGCGGTCGTGGTAGCTACAGCTTTCGATGATGAACCACATCGCTGTCGTCTAAACCAAGAAAGGTTAAGGGTGCAAAAGGGACAGAATCTTATGGAAGATTACTTCATCGAACGTCCGGTCTTCAACGAGCAAGCATTTCGTCAGAGGTACCGAATGAGTTCGAACTTATTCAACTGTATCTGCATGAATCTCTGCAACAACGATCCATTTTGGCATCAAAGAGCAGATGCCATTGGATTGCAAGGACTTCTTCCATACAATAACGGGAATCGAAAGGAAAGAAAAGAAAAGAAGATAAAATTTCCAGATCGAGCTACAAACACATGCTCATTCTTAAATCATGGATCATTGGATCTCCATTACATAACTTTATGGATTATTAGATTGCATGTGATATTAACTAGATTTTCAAATCATAATGATAATTTCAAATCATCATGACCGGTGCTCTCCGAATGTTGGCATACGGTGCAGCCGCAGATCAGTGTGCTGAATACACAAGGATGGGTGAATCAACCACACTAGAATGCATGAAGAAGTGGTGCACCCAAGTGCATGAGCTTTACGGTGACATTTACCTCCGCAGTCCAAATGCAGCTGACATCCCTCGACTTCTAAGGAGGGCTAGACATCGGGGATTTCCAGGTATGATCGGAAGCATCGACTGCATGCACTGGGAATGGAAGAACTGTCCAACAGCTTGGCAAGGGGCATACTCCGGCCGTTCTAAGCGTCCTACTATTATCTTGGAGGCGGTGACCTCATATGACACGTATTATCTTGGAGGCGGTGACCTCATATGACACGTGGATATGACACAGCTTCTTTGGGGTACCCGGAGCACATAATGATAACAACATTCTTCACCAATCGGATATCTTCGATTCGCTCCTTGCTGAAAGTAGCCCGCATAAAAGTTTTAAAGTCAACGATATGACATACCACAACACTTACTATCTGGCTGACGGAATTTATCCAAGGTACTCGTCATTTGTCAAAACTATTTCCAATCCTCAAACTCTACCACAGAAGTTGTTCTCAAAGAAACAAGAGGCATACCGCAAAAGATGTGGAGAGGTGCTTCTGCATTTTACAATCTCATTAGGCAATGATTCGTCATGCAGCTCGGTCTCACCACACAGGGGTAATAAAAAGTATTATGTTGGCTTGCATCATTATGCATAACATGATAGTTGAGGAAGAGTTTGATGATGTAGAATTTGAGGAGAATGAAGAAGAAGATCTACAAAACCCATCAAGTGCTTTCGCAAATTATGATGGGCCAGTAGATGAACAAGGTAATCGGATTCCTTTTTAGGGTTTTGGGTTTTGGGTTTTAGGGTTTTAGGGTTTAGGGTTTTAGGGTTTTAGGGTTTAGGGTTTTAGGGAAGTTAGCTGCGTGAATTATAGGGAAGGCTAGTCAAAATAATGCACTAGTACAGAGCAGGTTTTGGAGTTTGGGGCGTTGTCGAGGCTAATGAAGACGGTGAAATCGAACTTTGTAGAGGAGACAATTAAGGCAATTTATGCTGTTTCGGCCTTGCTGAGGAATAATTTGGCTGGGCAAGAATTGTTTTATGAAGAAGCTGGCCACTTACGGCGGAATGACAATCGACGACCGATGAGGCACGACTAGACGGAGACAGAGAACGACCAGGGGTGCGGCATAAGCATCCTTACTCCTCCGGCGAGAGGGACAGAGCAATGCTTATGGGACCCAAGCTGCAGTGGAGGACGCCGGAGAAGAGGAACGGAATGACGACTGAAAAGACGGAGAAAGAAGCTCCAAAAGAGAAAACAGGATTCACAGAAGATCCTGAGTGCAAGGAGTTAGAGATGGATGATTGGTTGTTTGAGTTTTCTCAGCTATTCCGCAGCCATGTTGGCATTGATCCAGATGCGCACATTGATTTGCATGAGCTCGGGATGGAACGTGAATTGGAGACTCTGGAGAACCGAATACAAAGAGCTAGGTCTGGAGAAATTTGATAGTTGCTCATTTGAGGATTCATTTTTGTTGACGGAGAAAGTGGTTATAGTTAACAATGCTCTATAGTTATAGAGCAGGTATGGTTTCATGTCATCCAACAAGTAAGAAAGAAGAGCTGCGGTTCTCGCTTGTTGGGGGGAGGACAGATACTGAGGTATCAAGGGATGGCCCAAGAGCAGAGGCACAATGAGTCCCGGGAAGAAACCATGAGTGAGTGTTCAGTGCTGGCTGCAGTAGATGCAATGAGAGTGTTGGCTGTAGTGAATGCAGCAAGAGTGTGGAACTGTCGTAGGTACAGTAAGTGTTTATAGAGATGTGGTAATCACAACTTTGCTAAGTATGCCATGCAGAGACCAGATAGAAGCCAATAAGAGTAATGTTGAGTTTCTTGAGAAGATGGATGTTGAGTAGTGGGAAAAGCTTGGAGTGTGCGAAATGGTAAACTGAATGCTAATGCTTTCAGTTTAGGAGAGGCATTGTTGGGTTTGATTTGGTCTTCGGTCAATTGCAGAGTGAGAAATAAGCTCCCATAAATCAGGGGTCAATTAGTTGTTTCCTGATTTGTTTCTGTTATGTTTCCTGTAATTTCTTTTTTACATATTTGTAGGAGATTAAGTGTTCATAAGGCTATATAAGCCAACTCATATTTATTCAATAAACTAACTAATATGATGTAATTCTTCGATTTCAACTGTACTAGTGTTTGGAGCATCTTCCAACTGTTTTAAATGACCTTGTTGCTCAAATATGAAATATCCGTATGTGGTTTCGGTGGTGAAGGTACAGAAAAGGTCATATTTTATCTAAAAAACTTGATGGTAGCGGAAATATCAAACTGAGATTCTGGCCAAAGTGACTTTCTTCATGGTAGATTTTAAGAATCATTTTTCTCCGGTATTGGATTTAGATACGAATACGTTGAATAACTTGGAGCGTTGGTTCTTGAAAGTGTCAAAGTGGCAATGACTCAATTGCACGACGAGCGTTCTAAAGCTTTCTTAGAATTGAGAATATCGTGAGAAGTCTACCATGACGTCTGAGGTGATGCACATATGTATTGACTAAACATTGGTCTGAGCAAAAAAGAATCCCCAACTGTTGCCGGAAGCTGTCTACTTTTTCTACAGTGGAGGCATCTCCAAGGTCAAACCTTTGGTTTTTCTCTCTATAAATCGAGAGAGAGAGAGAGTCTGTGTTTCTTCACTTTTAGAGTTCAGACTTCAGACAAATACATAGAGCGAGAGAATGTCAGGCCCTGAGTGCTGCTCAAACCCACCGGCCCTAAACCCAGCAAGTGGCTCCGGTCACGTTGAAAAGCTTGCTGGTCTTGATTCCTATGTCATTGGCTCACCTGATTCCAAGCTTGCCATTCTTTTCATTGCTGACATTTTTGGTATTAACCATATTTTCATTTTTTGTTGTTGTCTTCTGCATATTGTCTTGTATTTTCTTACTTTTATGACCTGGATTGTGATTTTTTAGGCTGCGTATGTTGATGGGTGCTTTGAATATGGTTTGGATTTACTTGTACTTGTTTAAAGGAATCAGTGTTTGACATGTTCCTTTCTCCTTTTCTCTTCAGGTTATGAAGCTCCCCTCTTGAGGTAAATGGCACATTTTTCACATCTATTACTGATTTCTTTGTTTTGAGTATGGGTGAAGTAGGAAGAATATTTCTGTTAACCTACTTAGTCTCCACTCTTGAGTACAAACGATGATTGAAGGATAATTCACATAGCATCCATCTAGCTTCGAGCATCTTAGAATTTTCTCGAAGCATGGGTAGTTCTTGAACTTTGTACCTACTACAGTATGTATCAAAAAAAAATTACCCGTTAACTAATGCCAATTCCTTTGAAGGAAGCTTGCGGACAAAGTTGCAGCTGCTGGGTTCTATGCTGTAGTTCCTGACTTCTTTTATGGCGATGCTTTTCCCGGTGATGCTGGACCTGTTGGAAACTCTTCTGCTCTGCCTATTTGGTTGAAGGAACATCTACCGGTTGGTTCTTTTAGTTAGATGCAAATTGATACATGTTATGTTATTTACAATTAAAGTGTTTTTCCAATTAAATTGAATAGTAATAAGAATTCTTATTTGTTGCACTGCTGTGTAAAAAACATGAATATGACTTCATATTTGATAAATAGTGAGAAATTCTTGAAATAGGAATTCTTCACCCAATAAGAAGTCCTCCATAGGTGCAGATCGATGCTCTTAGTATTGGGTCTCGTGTGTAAAATTCCCAAGGCATGGATCTTTCTGGAACTTACATTGCAAGTGGTACAGTGGCAATTCGCCAATGTCTATATAATCTCATCCGATGAATCTTGTCTTCAAAGGTGATTGAAGTACAAGAGGATTCTGTTTTTGATGAGACTAGGGTTTACCTGGTGACAAGGACTTTATATTTGATAGGACTGTCAGGGAAAGGAGGAGCATTCTGAGTGAAGAAAAACGGTGAACTTGTGATCATAAGTTGTTTTTCTAAATTGCATATGTATTATTTGTGTGATTGATCTGTGAGTCTGAGAGAAGAGAGATCAGTCCTTGAAGTGATGTTGCTGCTTAAGAACAAGGAGAAAATAAGGTCTCCTAGTACAATCAGCGAAGAAGAGTTGTAGGTTTACAACAGAGGAAAAACAAGGTTCATAGGATATATTTTGATGTATTTTTGTAATTGTTATTGGTGTAAACTGATTGAGTTATTATTGAAACTCGGGTTAGAACCCCGCAGTGTTTTTACTTCTTTGAAGTTTCACTGCGTCAACAAATTGTGTTTCTTTGCTGTTTACTTGTGTAATTCTTTTCTAGGATTTTCGATTGGCATCAGATCGTAACTAATAGGAGAGCCCTTTTAGGTTAGATCTTGGCTAGGATGGAAACCAGCAACATTAGAACAGCTAGTTCCTTGACCTCTCCTCCTGTGTTCAATGGAGAGTGGTCGTAGGGCGGGTAGCATACTGCTTAATCATCATCTATCTATATTCTTTACAGTGAAGAGTTCAGAAATTGTGAAGCAAATTTTCCGAGGGATGAATGCTTTTTGAGCAACAAGAAAGAACAGTAAAATACGAATAATCAGGATGTTTATTGAGTTGTGCCAAGCTAAAGGAACATGTACAACTTAGTAAAAGTGTAAGTAAGTAGCTAAACGTATTTAACAATTACAGCATGAACTTTAAGTACTAAGCTATTGAGGAACTGTGAAAAGGCTAAACTCCATGGCAAGTTCACAAGCAATGAACCGAATATAGTCCAAAAGCCAAACATGAATCCCAACCCCAGGCTCAGGTAGAACCACTGATCTTCAAATATATCATATCCTTTGTCTTGTTGATCAAAATTTGGTGGTATCACATTGCCTGCACTGCAATTCTTGGCGAGTGGAGGTCCACAAAGATCATTGCCAATAAAGCTGGACTGATCAAGGCTCTGAAGCTGAGTGCTCAAAGGAATCTGTCCGGTGAGATTGTTGTAGGACAAGTTCAAGTGATTCAGAAATGTCAAACTTGCCATGCTTGAAGGAATTTCGCCAAAAAGTTTGTTCAATGACAAATCCACGGTCTCCAACTTAACCATATTTCCAATCTTTGAAGGGATTCTTCCCGTCAAATGATTTTCCGATAAGTTCAATGTTTGCAGGCTGAGCAGATTGGTCAGTTCCTCGGGAACATTGCCTGATATAATGTTACCAGAGAGGTCCATACTTGTTACATACCCGAGAATGCTGCTGTATTCCAATTCTCTCCCTTTCGTTATCAAGAACACACTATCCATGTACAATACTGCGGTCGTCCGACCAAATTCATAACCGGAAAGTACAAGCTCACCATCTGGCCGCAACAAGTTTACCATTGCAGTTAAATTTCCGAAGCATGTTGGTAGTGTTCCTGAGATATTGTTATGAGCAAGATCCAAGATTTGGAGATTTGTGAGATTACAAAGTTGGTCGGGAATGTCTCCTTCAAACTTATTTGAACGAAAGCTAAGAACCACCAAACTTGAAAGACTTTTCCCTAACCAAGTTGGCAATCGTCCTGAAAACTTATTTTGACCTAAATTAAGAACCACTAAACTCGTACAGTTCTGCATGGATATAGGTAATTCTCCCGATAGATGATTATTGCCCAACTGCAGTGATTGAAGCTCTAGTAGGTGCCCTATAGAGCTTGGAATGCTTCCAGTCAAATTGTTGCTTCCTAAATCCAAGACCATTAAATTTTGCCAGTACATCCAACAATCAGGAATGTTACCACTGAGAAGATTGTTCCTGAGATAAAGTCGATAAACATGGTGTGAATCACAGAAGAAGTGAGAGACAGATCCAGAGAATGATGAATTGGAAAGATCAAGTAGTTGTATACCAACTGAGACTACTGGTAATGAACCTGTAAACTGGTTATGACTTAGATCTACCATATAATCCCCATCTATGTAGTCAATCTCCCCATACAATCGATTGTTTGAAAGATTCAAATAACTGAATTGGGAGTACCAAAACCAATTCGGAATGGTTCCAGAAATTCCTGTGTTGGATAGGCTTAAATATTCCAAATTCCTTTGATTCTGAAGCCAAATGGGAAATTCAGGCACAAGATTCCAAGAATCTAAGTACAATTTTCTCAGTTGGAAAGGAGGAACCCAGCCTCGATGAGTTTTCAGAGTGAATGAGTTTCCTGCTGCTATAAAGGACTCGAGTCTTGTAAGATGAGTAAAATGAACTTCAGAAACTACATCTTCAAATGAGTTATCGGATATATCTAAATACGTTAGCATTTTCAGATGACCAATGATTTCAGCTGGAAGAGATCCTCCAAGTTGATTGGTAGAAAGATCAAGGTGGCTCAGTTTTTTGAAACTACCTATTTGGGGTGTTAGATGACCCGAAAAATTATTATAGCCTAACCCCAAAAACTCAAGATTATAAAGAGCACGAACAAACAACCTTTCAAAGAGCTCTGATATATCTCCACTAAAGTTGTTTTCTGAAAGATCGACCGACTTGAGAGCAGTCATGTTTGAGAATCCTTCAGGAAGAAGTCCCTGAAGAGTATTCCTAGCTAAATTCAAATGTGCAAGGTCTTTTTGATTAAACAACCATTCTGGTAAGGAAATGTTAAGATTATTGTATGAGAAATCAATTTCTTGGAGAGATGTGATATTGTTTGGACTGCTAGGAATTGGACCTTGGAAATCACAACCATGCAAGTTAAGAGAAACTATATTTCTAAGACTGACAACCCACCTCGGCATCAAAGAAGAAAATGTGTTGTATGAAAGATCAAGGATGGCAAGTGAAGTGAAATTTGTGACTGTCAGAGAAGGAATATGTTGGAGACCACAATAGGACAAATGTAGCTCCTCCAAAGAGGGTAGCATGTTTGTCACTTGCAACCAGTCAGATGCTTTGCTCACATTTACTTCACTCATGTCAAGGTGTTTCAACTGAGAAAGAGCAGAGATCCACTGAAAGTTCTCAACCCTCGGACCTTCCACCCAAAAACCATTGAGACGTAAATCACGCAGACTAGAAAGATTTCCTAGTTGATGAGGAATGCTCCCTTGAAAGTTTGCATATGAAAGGTCAAGATGAGTTAAACTTTTAAGAGAACCAAAAAAGGTAGGAATCTGTGTTCCTTGAAAATCATTGTTACTCAGGTTCAAGAAGGTGAGATGTGTTAAATTGAGCAGTGAAGGATTTATCTTACCAACCAAGGAAGAGTTGGGATCAGAATAATATCCGTCAGGGTTGCCAAGATGCAGCTCATGGATGTGGCCGGTTAGATCATCACAGACAACTCCAGTCCAATTGCAACAGTCGGAATATTCATCATCGGCAATCCACGACGAAAGTCGGTTTGAAGGATCTTCAAGATCTTTCTTTAACATGAGAAGCGACTGTTTTTCACTCTGTTTGCAAGCAGAGACACTGAGATTTCCATTGTATAAACCAATACCAACGGTAATGGTTGCCACAATTAGAAACCTAAGAATTTGTAAACATGGAACACCTCTCATGGTTCTCTTCAATGCAATATAAAGTAAAGAAGTTGAAGTAGCTCATGAGCCACATCTTGAGTGTAGTGCTATATATATATGTAATAAATTTACAGCTAGAAATCTTTAAGCTCGATCAATCTGCAAAGAAAGTTCAAAGAAATTGCCAGCAAGGTATGTTGACTGATACTGGATGAACTTCATGCAACTTCCTCTTATTTTCCTCTTTCGCTGATACAGATAAGAATAATGGTTACATGAATTGACATGTATTCTTTTCCTCTTCGTACGATCAATCTGCAAAGAAAGTTCAAAGAAATTGCCAGCAAGGTATGTTGACTGCATGAACTGATTGGATTTTTGGATAGGATCGATGAGAGTAAAGACATTACATGAACTGATTAGATTTTTGAACGGTCAATAATTTATAGGATTAATTACATAAGACACCCTCAACTATGGGATGACTTTCAATTTCATACCCATGTATCAAATATTCACATTTCATACCCTAACTTGTATTCCGTTATCACCTCAGTACCCGGCTGTTAAAGAGTGGATCGAAAAACACCAACCTCTTGGATGCTGAAGAGAGAGAGAACCAACCACTGTGCCAAAAACTCACATGGTACATGGTGGATTTTAAGTGATTAAATTTATCTACTCAAAACCAAATAACATAATACTGATTACTTCCATACTAGGTTGCACTGAAACGGATACGGAAACGGGGATACGATACGATACGATACGTCGAAACGGCAAAATCAAAAAATCTAAGGATACGATACGAGTAGGATACGGAAATTAAATAATCCATTAAAATTCAAATATAATTAAAGACAAGATTTAAAAAGACGGACTGATGGACATATGAATAAAGACTCGTTAACATTAATTCATTCGACCATAAAATCTCTTCACACTATCAATCAAATGTATCAAATTATCGACAATTTGACATTATGGGTGTTGCATTCTACTACGTTATAGACTATACTCCCAAATGAGAGGATTAGGGACTAACAAAATCTCAATGAGACCTGAAAATTGCCATACTTACCTAAGACTTCACTTTCTCTCGAGTAAAATATCCGCGGTTAAATCACTCTAAAAAAATATCCACGGTTAAATTAAAAAGTGAACCACAACGTACGTCACTACAACACCCAAAATACGTACGAGGACCTCACTGAGAAAGTTGTTCCCTTTTTAAGCGGACCGTTAATAACTTCAGATCTCCTCTGTTTCCTATCACATATAAAATCCGAAACCTTAGAGCATCCGCACCGGGGCGGATTTCGCCGGCAAGTGCTCGAGCAGGAGGGAGGGGCCCGCCGGCAGCTGCTCGGAGGCCGAAGTGGAGGGGCGCACCGGGGCGGATCTGCTCGAGCAGATCGGAGGGGAGGCTCGCTCGAGCTCGAGCTCGAGCAAGAAGAAGATGAGTTGCTGCTCGCGCAGCTGGCGGACCCCACCTCACGTGGGTGACGTCAGCTGACGTGTTTTTTTTTTTTTTTTTTTTTAACTTAGGGTAAAAGGTGAAAAAAAAAACTTACCAACCAATCAGATCGTGCCACGTGGCAGAAACAAAAAAAAAAGTAACGGGCCAGTTGATCTGGGCCGTAGATTTCGAATTCAAAAGTTGATCCAACGGCTCAGATTCAATCAGAAAAATCAGAACGGATATAAACGGTAATACCCAAAATATTTACAAAAAAATTGCAAAAAAATCCCAAAAAATTGCAAAAAAATCCCAAAAAATTGCATATCACCCCCTACTATTTTCCTATAAATACTACACAATTTTTTTCACAACTCACTTCTCATTTGTGCACTACAAATTTCACCTCTCCATCCATCTCTTCTCCATCTCTACTTTCATTTTCGTGAGCATTTTTTTGAAAAATGGCCCATTGGCTTCGTTCCGAAGATTTGCAAATGTGCATCTCTTTCGCACGTCATAGTATCGATGAAGTCAACGGCAACAAACAAAGGAAAGATAAATTGTGGGAGAAAATTCACGCCGATTACATGGAAAATTGGGTGCCATCGGAAGGAGAACCACCTCGAGAGGAGCCTAGGTCTCAAATTGCGCTTGCGTCGCACTACAATAAATTCAAAATACTATTGCAGAAATGGGGTCAATGTTTGCGAGACGCACGTAAGCGTAGAGCTAGCGGCACTTCTCACATGGATGAGGTAACTACTTATAATCTAATTTTTATTTAATTTCTCTCATAATCTCATTTTCATTTAATTTCCCGTGAAATAATCTCATTTTTATTTTACCTATTTAATTTCATTTTTATTTCATTTCATTTTTATTTAATTTGTACTATGTAATTAATTAATTTAGTAAATTTGAATTAACTTTTTGTATGTCAATTTAATTTAATTAATTTACTGTAATTTTTAGATTAAACAAGCTCAAGCATACTACTATGCCGCTAAGAAACGACCGTTCACCCACTTTGAATGTTATGAAGTTCTTAAGGATCATCCAAGTTACCGCGATGTTGAACCGAGCACTCCGTCTCCGTTTGTTGGCTCATATGAAGATACTCCCTCCGTTACCGGATCATCTCCAATCGTACATTTGGGTGATGACGGAGACTTGAATGAAGCATCACCCGCCTACGTTGGCCCCGGTTCGTCGAGTCCGGTAAGACCAATGGGATGCAAGGCGGCAAAGGAATCAAGGCGTCATAAGAAACAAGGTAAGACTCCTATTGATCAACGCACTGAGGTTTTGCAAACTATGGCAAGTGATCAAGCAGCGTGGCATTCCACGAGAAAGATACAAAATGAAAGTCAGCTCAATTATTACGCCAAGTATTTAGAACTTCAAGAACGAAAAGAAGCAAGGGCACAAAGTGAGCTCCAAATAAAGAAACATGAGGAAGAAGCAAGGATCATGACCATGAACTTGGAGGCTATGACCCCGATCTCCAAAAGGTACTTTACCAAGAGGAAACTAGCTATCCTTAAGGAATCTGAAGATAAGGATGGTGAAGCTTCCGATGATACATTTGCGGATTGTTATCAACCACGCGTACTCTTTCCACAATAATTATAGCGCCCTATTGTATTAAGAATAAATGTTGTTTATGTTTTCATTATCGTTCCATTATGTTTTCATTATGTTTTCATTATCTTTCCATTATGTATTTGAATTTTCGAGAAATAAAATTGCATGTGCTTTATGAAATAACTTGTCTGCGTAGAGGCATAATCTAACATTTAAAATTCAAACACATCATATTTATTACACAACTTGTCTTCGCAATCTCATTCGTCGGAAATCTCACCGACAATCGGCCTCAATTATTTCCATTATTTCGTTATCCGGAGATGACACGTGTCGCAATCTCATTCGTCGGAAATCTCACCGACAATCGGCCCCAATTATTTCGCACATATCGTTATCCGGAGATGACACGTGTCGCAATCTCAGTGGTCTGAAATCACCGGCAATCCGGTTCAATTATTTTGTCGAAATCGTAATTACGTGATAACACGTGTCACGCCCTCATTCGCTCAGCGAATAGTAACTGCTTGAGCAGTTGGTGAACTGGTGCGTGCAGTTTTGGAACTGCTTGAGCAGTTCTGGGATTGGCAACTGCTTGAGCAGTTTCCGGCAACTGCTTGAGCAGTTGATGGAAAATGGGTGCGGATGCTCTTATCACAAATCTTGATCATTGAGCTGCTACAGCGGTCAACCTCACCAACAAATCCACAATACACAACACTCACTAGTACACTACCTAACACAAATAATCCAAACAATGGGCGCTAATTAGATAAGCTAGAGAGAGAGGGAGAGATACCGTTTTTTCTTCCCAGTGGGTCCTGTATTCCCATTAGATAAATACTTATCTTGTACCACGGTCTCGCCTCGTGGCCCAACGAACAATCATACTCATCGACCCTTCCGCCTACTATTACTCATACAAATCAAAACCCCTATCCATTCTCCTCCGCTTTTCTTCTTCATCCTACCGGAATTTCAAACACACCTCACCCGTCGAAGAAAATATCAGACTCACTCGTTCTGTGTTTGATGGAACATTGTCTCTCCTCCTCTCACCACAAACTCCTCACTCTTCCGTCGCCGCCGATTTCGACCTTCAAGCCGCGAAGCAATTGTTTTGCGTCACCCAAGCACCGAGGGGTGGCGTTGACCCTGGTCGCCGGCGCCGGGGCCTCGAGTCACTGCGAGTTCAGCAGCCTTAACTCGCCGCTCGACCCGAGAACCCGATCCGGGAAGGATTTGAGCTCCGTTCTGCAGAACCGCCCGCAGCTGTTTCACTTGGCCGTCGCCGAGGAGCTGAAGCGGTTGGCCGATGAGAGAGAGGATCGGACGATCCGGGAACGATGAACGGCGAGGCGACCGAGGTAAGGCGGATACGTACGTGTCCAATACGTATTTAAAATTCGATACCGTATCTAAACGTATCCGAGCGTATCCGGCGCGTATCGTACCGGTATCGGTATCCGATACGCGATACTCCTCCTCCTTGCCGTTTCTATGCTTCTTAGCTTCCATAGTTCTATACTAATTAATAACAATGTTTACTTTTATTTATCAATTCTTAATTCCTTAGATACGAATTTTCTTGAAAAAAAACATTATATATGAATTTAGAAGTAGTCTTGATTACTTTGTGGCACTAAAGATGATCCAACGAATGCTACTCCAACTTTGTAAATGGAAAATATTAATATTTGCTTTACCGTTGTGTGTTTAACAAAATTAGTTTTTTTCTTTTTAGTTGACAAAGATCTTTGCTCTCGCATCATAGAAAAATGAATATCTAATCATACATTCATTATATTATTATTAAGGAAGTCATTTGCAATATATAATTAATATATATTCTTTGACAATACGTATACATTTTTCTTCTATTGTAAAAGCAAATTTTTCGTTATAATAATTTATATTTTCTCAACAGTACTTAATTATGTAATTTTTTATAGTAAAGAAAAAACAACGATAATTAGAATATTGTTTAAGAGGAAATATATGTAAATTGAAAACTGTAACTCTTTCATTGATAGAATATCTTAAATATAGGTTGATACAAACTATTACAATAACTGCCCATATAAAACAGAAATTTTCTGTATCTCTATCTAATTTAATTCATATCTAACTAGACACGATACACACCAGGAATTACGGAGAATAAATCTCCTCAAACACTCCCCCTTATATCGTTGGCATGAAGAATTATGCATGACATGTTGTCTCACTAAAAACAATGCAAAGCAAACAAAACCCTCATGGATAAAATAAATGATTGGTCTAAGGAAAAAATAGTACAATGCATCAACTACAAAAGCTACTACATGTGACATAGACTCCCCCTGATGTCTACAAAAATGTAAGTCATGAAATTCAAATAACCTGCGCATACCAATGCGTCTCACATGTTTTACAAATGTAAATTTAGGTAGTAACTTGGTAAACAAGTCTGCAGCATTATCTGCCGAACTAACCTGGCTCACATGGATATTCAACAACTGTTGTTATTGCTGATTGAAGAAGAATTTCGGCGATATATGTTTTGTATTGTCACCCTTAATGTAACTCAACTTCATCTGTTCAATGCATGTTGCATTATCCTCAAAGATGCAAGTGAGAGCCATCGTAGTAGATAATAATCCACTAGACCCTTGACCTATGACTGACCTAAGCCAGACGCATTCTCTAACCACTTTAAGCAAAGCAATGATTTCTGAATGATTCGAGAAAGTATCAACAAGGATTTGCTTAGTTGATCTCCAAGAAATCGTTGTGTTTCCCATATTGAAAACATAACCAGTATGTGAATGACCTTTGTGTGCATTAAAGAGGTACCCAGCATCAGCAAATCCGACCAACATATCAACCATGTTTCAGAATAGGGGGTTGCAGTAAAACTGCTCGCAGCAGGTCTAACGTTCGATGGATCGAACAACTCCTTCAATGGATCAAAGGCAGGATTCTGGTCCGTCTAGGGAGCATCCTCTGATGGATCGAAGACCCTGAAATCTGCATGTTGCGATTCAACCATCATTTTCTAGGAATTTCATGTTTCTATCTATATTCTTTGTAAGGGAAGAATAAGCCCAAGTCAATGGAACACTTTAAGTACATGAAGATTTGTTTTACTCCATTTCAATGACTTTGCATAGGCGCATAGCTAAATCTAGCCAACAAGTTCACTGAGAAGGCAATATCTTGACGTGTGCACTGAGCTATATACAACAAAGCTCCAATAACAGTAAGATATGAAATTTCAACTCCCAAGATCTCCTCATCATTATCTAGCGGACGAAATGGATATTTCTTGGGGTCCATACTGCGAACAACCATTAGCGTACTAACAAAGCGTGCCTTGTTCATATTAAAATGTCTGAGCATTATTTGGACATAAGCATACTAGTGAATAAGAATTCCACCAACTCGATGTTCCAGCTCTAATCTGAGACAAAATCGAGTCCTACCAAGGTCTTTCATCTCAAATTTAGATTTCAAGTAGCTAACCATCTCATTGATCTCATTAAGAGTCCTGATGATGTTCATATCATCAATATAGACAGCTACTATAGAAAATCATGAACTTGTTCTTTTAATGAACACACAAGGGCATAAGTCACATTCTTGTATCTCTTCTCAATCAAGTAGTTAATAAGACGTGTATACCACATTCTATCGGATTACTTCAATTCATCTAGTGAACGTCTCAATCTGATTATATGAGCACTACGTGATTTAGAATTACTTGATTTAGGTATATTAATGTCATCTAACCATTTCATGTATATCTTTGAATCAAGATCCTCATATAGATATATAATAACTACATCCATAAGCTACACGAGATGAGGTAGCGGAATGTGATGATGTCCAAAACCGAAGAATACGTCTCCTCATAATCAATTCCAGGGCGTTGACAGAAACTCTGCGCCACAAGTCTAGCTTTATAACGCATTACCTCATTCTTCTCATTATGCTTCTGAACAAAGACTCATTTATGTCCAACCGACTTAACATTCTATGGGCATAGCGCTACTGGACCAAATACTTGCATTTTATTCAGAGAGTCTAGTTCGACATGGATTGCTACCTTCCAATTCGGCCAATCTGCTCTACGTTGACAATACGCAACAAAGCGAGGTTTCACTTCATCGTCGTCTATAATCTCCTGAGCGACAGAATAAGTAAACCCATCATCAACTAACATGGAAGATCTATCCATAAGAACGTGCACACCATTTGTTCTAAGCAAGATTTCTTTGTTCTCTGACATCATAAGGGGTTTTGGAGCGTTTCCCAGACATGCCAATTATGATTCATGGACATAATTGTAGTCAGAGACAATCTCATGTGAGGGATTCACAATGTTGATGATGAATGAATCATTTTGTGCCTCGATGTCCTGCCTTTTAACCGACGGCTCATTAATGGATTTTCTTGGTCTCCCCTTTTTCTTAGTGGGAGCCGAGCCCGACACAACACCTTCCACATGAGTAGGAGGAACACTTCCTCGCCCGGTGTTGGTACTAACAAATATGTTTTTCAGGATTTCCAACCTGACAGGAATATTTATAGCAGGTATTTTCGATCTCATCACTTTAGCGATATCAACAAAGGAGTCAGGCATAGAGTCTCCTACTTGCTGAAGATCAAGTATTCTCCGCACTTCCATCTCACTTTGAGATGTGCGGGGATCATGATAAGACACAGTGAGATCAACCACGTCAATTCCTGACGTTGAATCAGAATAGATACGTTCCCTCATCCCCCTAACGGCGGGAAGTATGTCTCATCAAAGTAACAATTTACAAATCTTGCAATAAAGATATCTCTTGTCGAAGGTTCAAGATAGCGGACTATCGTTGGAGAATCATAGCCGACATAAATGCCTAATCTTCGTTGAGGACCTATTTTAGTGCGTTATGGAGGTTCAATTGACACATATACCATGGAACAAAATAGGTATAGATGTGAGATATCAGACTCATATCCAGTTACCAATTGGTATGTACTGAATAGTTGGCGAGCTACGGCTCAAAAACGAAGAAGTATAGCTACGTGCAACACTGCATATCCCTACATAGAGACTAGTAAGTTTGTATGCATTACCAAAGCTCAAGACACAAGCTATAACCACTTGATGTGAGCCTCTACTAAACCGTTCTGAGAATATAATGAACATGAGGGATGAGTTGTTCAACTTCAATCGCAACTGACATGCAGTAATCATCAAAATATTTTGATGTAAACTCTTTTACGCTGTCCAATCTAATGGACCTGATTGGATGATCCGGGTGGTGAGCCTGAAGCTTAATAATTTGTGCCAGGAGTTTTGCAAACGCAACATTCTTTGTGGATAGCAAAGCAACGTGTTACCATCGCGCTGATGCATCTACCAAAATCATGAAATATTTAAATGGTCCATATTCTGGTTTGATAGGTCCAAATATATCACCTTGGATCCTTTGTAAGAATGGAATATTGTCGGTATTAGCAACAACAACAGAAGGACGTACCTGTAACTTTGCTAAAGAGTAAGCTAAAACGAGTGATGTGCATCAGAGATTGTAACATATGAATCTAGTGGGATAACACATGGCGCCACAACAATATTTTGCCAGGATTGTACTGCACTCGTCTTGGAGACCGATCCAGGATTGAGAAGAGTAGTCTCACCCTCCCCATATAAACCGATAGATTTATGTATTTCCACATGCTTCTTTGCTCTGAAGAACGAATGACCACGAGAATTTTTCAATATTTTGATTATCATGTCACGACCTGGATGTCCCAGTCAAAAATGTCAAAGCTTATATGAGTCCAAATCATACTAAGTCGTGTGAGTCAAGACATTCGATTCAATAATCCGAACCGTAATTAGATATAAACCACTACGAATAGCCGAAAACTTTTTTAGAATGCGCTTGCGGCCACATTCAACAGAGGTGATACACAATAGTTATTTTCCATTCTCACAATATTTTTTCAAGTAAAAACCGTTAGCACGGATATTCTTGAAACTGAGAAAAGTTTGATTGACCTTTGGCGTGTATAAGACATTAGTGATAACTGGCGTTGAACCACATCATTAAATAACCGGCGTTGCACCAATCATGGTAGTCATTGAGGATTTATATGGAAAAAGATCCACAAACAGTTGTTTATTCCGCAGAATGGTATGGGCAGTACCATTATCTGCAAGACACTTAACTTTGCCTTGAGACATCTACAAAATTAATGTAAATAAGTAATTCTTCGAACTAAAGGCCAGACAGACACTTCAAGTAAACACTTAAATATTTGAATAAGGGTATGACCTTTGTTGAGTGCTGATATGGCATGACATAAACCGATGTAAAAACCACATATGGTGCTAAAATCTAGGTTGGTCGATTTAGACCGATATACATCTAGTCGATTTTTTTTCATCATTTTCCAATAAAACCGATGTACAATACATCAAAAATACCACAACTTGGGTATAACCTTCGATGGATCGAAGTACAAGATTTTTGATGGATCGAAAATCTCACAAACCTACCCATGGAATACCTTCGATGGATCGAAGAACAAGTCCTCGATGGATCGAAGAAACCCAAAATAAATGTTGATTTTTCGATACTGATTTTCAATGGGTCGAAGAGTTAGGCTTCAATGGATTGAAGAACCGACCCTGAGCATTCCTTCGATGGATCGAGGAAGAAATCCTCGATCGATCAAAAAATGAAATATAAGGACCCGAGAATAACCTTCGATGGATCGAAGTACAAATTTTTGATGGTTCAAAAATGTCAGGAACCGACCCGTGGGAGTGTTTCGATGGATCGAGGAACAATTCCTTGATGGATCGAAGACTCTCCGAGTTCAAAATAACATGATCTCCTTTGTGTCTCGTTTTTACTGTATCGTTGTGTCTTTATGCTATATGTTAATGTAAACATCGAATCATACACTGAATTGGTATAAAAATAATATTCTCCACACTTTCATATACCGAAAATAGAAAAAATTCTATTAATCGCAAAAAATCAAAAGTTACATCATAGATGTTCTTATCCAAAAACCAAGACAAAGAGTCTTCTAAAAATGACTGAAAAATAAGCCAAAACAAACCAAAACTTGAATACATAACAAAGATAACCGCATTTTACATAGGTTATTCCAAATTCGGAGTAGCTAGTTCCTTCTCCTTGTCCTCTGCAAGAACAAGGTTGGTGTCAATCTCCATCTCTACATCTCAAGCATAGTTTGACTTTTGAGCCAAGTACTGCTTGTGCTTCTTGGAGATGTTCTGGATTTATTTGCTAGCATGGCACTGCCTGTGTATATGCTTTTTTGAACCACACTTGAAACAAGTGTATTTTTCAAAATTTGAATACCTTTGTCCATCATTAGCCGAACCAACTTGGTTCTTGTTGGAGTTGGTGTTCTAATCTCTATGCCAAGTCAAATTTGGCAGTAGCCTTTACCACGCCACGCCCACGCCCACACCCTCCTCTGTCACCATGTGTAGCATGTCCTCCATGCACATAAGGTTCCGAACGAACTTTCTTCTAACGGGTCTTTCCTCCAGTTTGGTAACTCTCAGACTTTTTAGTCACTACCAGAAATCTTCACTTCGACGACGAAGCCTTTAAGGTTTCGTCGTCTAAGTTAATCTTACACGACGAAGGGTTTGTGTGTCGTCCAAGTACATTATTCGTCGTTTAAGTGGCACTTAGACGACGAAACGGAAGGTTCGTCGTCTAAGTGATCACTTAGACGACGAACGTATATATCGTCATCTAAGTGAGTACTTAGACGACGAAACTGTACTTCGTCGTCTAAGTAGCAACTAAGACGACGAAAGTGCCTCTGGTTTCGTCATCTAAGTGTGTACTTAGACGACGGACCGGCGGTTCATCGTTTAAGTGAGTACTCAGACGACGCACCGACACTTTGTCATTCAAGTACTCACTTAGATGACGCAAGTCACCGTGTGTAGCTTGTCCTCCATGCACATAAGGTTCTGAAAGAACGTTCTTCTAGCGGGTCTTTCCTCCAGTTTGGTAACTCTCAGACTTTTTAGTCACTACCAGAAATCTTCACTTCGACGGTTCGTCATTTAAGTGAGTACTCAGACGACGCATCGACACTTTGTTGTTCAAATACTCACTTAGATGACGCAAGTCCTCAGATTTCATCGTCTAAGCACTCACTTAGACGACAAAATCTGCTCTAGTGTCGTCGTCTAAGTGAACACAATTATATATCCAGCTAGTTTCTTTCCCTTTTCACTCGATTCATTCTCTCCATTCCATCATCTCTCCATCTCTTCATATCTTCATTCCATCATCTCTCCATCGATCTCTCCATTTATTCCTTATATAATCAATATTTTTGCATGCATGTCAGTTCTCTCTCGAGCTGGATAATTATTCTCTCCTCACATGTATCACCGGAATTATCTCACCGGCAAACATATCATCGATTCGCTGTATCGACGAAGACTAGCTAGGTACGTACATACGTTGTAGAAATTAATTGAATTTATTTCACATTTAACGTTTATATAATTAAATGTACGTTTGAATTGCATGATTGAATGCATATATGCATGCATGTTAAATTAAAGTACGTAATTGATGTACATATTGTATAATTAATTAATTAATATATATATACTCACTGTTATTTAATTAATTAATAAAGTAAGATAGAAAATTTATATTATAATTAATTATACGTAAATAAGCTGAGTACGTAGTTGAAATTCGATATATATATATATATATATATTATTGTTAAATCAGTACTCAAAAATATGTATATATAATATTACGTTGACTAATACAGTAATTAATTATATATTAAATTCCGTAGAAGTATGGACAAAAGTTGGATAAAGTTTCGGAATAGAAGTGATGTCCGATATTTGGACGGAATAACCAGAGAATTTGTGAATTTTGCGATGGAACATGGTTGGGGAAAGAAGCGTTTCAGGTGTCCGTGCGCAAAATGTCTTAACTATCAGTATGCGGAGGTTAATGTGATGATGCAACACTTGTACGAAAATGGTATGATGTGAAGTTACACTACGTGGAGCGAGCACGGTGAAGCAGAAGATTTCAACTCAGGTTACTCATACCAGGGTACCTCATCCAACGGTAGTGATGTCGCCCCCTGCTTAGAACCCAACTGCGGATTTGGTCCATGATGCATTTCCTGGATTGAGTCATGGTGGACATCAACAGCACGATGGAGGTTACGAGACCACTCATGGGAGTCATGACACATTCCCCGCCATGAGCTCGGCCACCGACACCAGTGAGATGGATAAGTACAACAGAATGTTACTTGATGCCCAGACCCTAGTGTACCCTGGATGTCAAGAGAATGTGTTGCAATATGTGATGCAGCAAATGCAGATAAAAGTGAAGAACAAAATGTCACACAGTGCTTTTGACAAAATACAGGAGCAAATATGTAAATTGCTTCCCGATGATCACAATCTTCTGAAATCCCATTATAAGGTTCGAAAGATCTTGAGCAGTCTCGGCCTAAAGTACTCGATAATTCACGCATGCCCATATGATTGTGTGCTATTTTACAAAGAGTATGCACATTTAGAATGTTGTCCTGTATGTGGTCACTGCAGATATGTGAACCGGGGGAAAATGAGGAGTTCAAAAAAGCAAATTTCTTTGAAGGTTCTCCGGTATTTTCCATTGATTCCCAGATTGCAGCGTCTGTACATGTCTCTATACACAGTAGAAGCAATGCGATGGTACGCAGAAAAGCGAATAAACGACGATGTGCTGAGACACGCGGCGGATGACGAGGCGTTCAAATATTTTGACATGGAATTTGAAGACTTTTCAGTAGAGGTTCGAAATGTTAGGCCTGGACTTTCTACAGACAGATTCAATCCATGAGGTAGTAATAGCTCTGCCGACAACACTTGGCTGGTTATTCTAATGCCATACAACCTGCCTCCTTTGATGTGTACGTATGAACAAAGAATTTAATTTTCTTACCCTGCTAATTCCAGGTCCTAAATCTCGGGGGAAGTGTTTAGATGTCTACCTCATACCGTTGATCGACGAGCTGAAACTACTGTGGGAAAATGGAGTGACAACTTATGACAAATTCACCGACACGATGTTCATGATGAGGGCAGCGGTAATGTGGACGATCATCGATTTTCAGCGTATGGGATGTTGGCAGCGTGCAGGATGAAAGGATATAATGGATGTCCTATATGTTTGAATGACGTGAACTCTAGTTGGCACGCGGGAAAGGTATGTTACCTGGCTCACCGTAGATGGCTGCCGCACGATCACCCATGGCGACAAGATGATTCTCATTTCGACGGGACTGTCGAGAATAAGCCTAAACCCCGTATTTGGTCTGGTGAAGAGATTTTACAGAGGTTGAGTTATTTTGACTTTGGTGTGTTGACAAATGACAAGGATGTCCAGAAACTCAATCCAATACCTTCGCACCAACTCAGCTATTGACATCACAAGAGTATATTCTTCAAACTCCCTTACTAGTTGAAGTTGAAGTTGAGGAACAACTTGGATGTGATGCATATAGAAAATAATGTGTGCGACAACTTGGTGGAAACAATTCTCGGTATTAGGTTCAAGACTAAAGATACTCCCAAAGCGCGCAAAGATCTGGAATCTATGAATCTATGCCATCCCTTGTGATTGAGGAGGGATCGAAGAGGAGTTTACAACAAGATGCCAGATGCACCTTACACCGTCAAGACGACACTCAGACGTTCTGTATTCCACTGGTTTAAGAGTGTTCGTTATCCAGTAACGTATGCAGATACTATAATTGGCATAGTGGACGAGGTGCAACATAAATTTGTTGGTCTAAAGATACATGACTATCACGTTATGTTGCAACGTCTGATTCCAGTGGCCATTCGACCATATTTGCCTCGTGATGTCGTAGAATCAATAGTGGCTCTGTACAAATGGTGGCAGAGGTTATGCGCTAGAGAGTTGAAGAAGTCAGACGTGGTGGAATTGCAGCAACAAATTGTCCACATCCTCTGCAAACTAGAGAGAATTTTCCCCCATTCTTTCTTTGACATCATGATTCACCTAATTTTCCACCTACCCGAGCAGGTGCTCATTTCTAGGCCGGTGCAGTACACTTGGATGTATCCTCAAGAAATGTAGGTAAAACGTATAAATTAAATAAATATGTATCTAGGTTTTCCTATCCATTACTTATTTGTTCCAAATAAACTAGATTACGTACTATATGTACCTATTATTCTACACTCCATTAATTTTATGTTTGATTTTGTAGACAACTCGACAATATAAAGGATTCGTGAAAAATAGGTCGGCCCCAGACAGCTCTATAGCAGAGACATACCTGATGTACGAGTGTGTTACATACTGCAACATGTACCTCAAGGATCCACCCCCTCTCACCTCCCCCGATCCCAGTGGCCGCATCAATCTTTCAGTCATCACAAATGGCGTTCGACCATTTAGAGGAGTATTGAACGAATCATTGACACGGGACGAACTTATTGAGGCGCATTGGGTAGTGTTGCGAGACTGTGGGAGAAGTCGAGCCTTACATGAAGACGTACAGGGATAACCTTCAGTCGTTACATCCGGACAAGAGTGACGCCTGGTATGAAAAAGTGGTTAAGAAGAAGTTCTCCGATTATTTCCTCAAATGGGTACGTATGTTTACTTAATTAATTATATACATGCAAATTTGTAGAAATTTAATAAACGATATACTTACAGATTCTTCTCATTTATTCAGATGATTGATCTTCAAAAATCCAATAACCACGGGGGGTGGTGGTCCTGACTAAAGCACTGTCTAGCAGGGGAGCCGGTTAGACACTATATTTACCCCGGATGTTTTGTGAACGATGTAAAGTTTCATTTATTGGCTCGAGATGAAGGAAGGAGAACACAAAACAGTGGTGTCGCGGTTGGGGCTGACGCGGATATATATTACGGGGCCCTTATATATGTCGTACAACTATGTTACGGGAATGATGTCAATGTTTTCGTATTCAAGTGCAAGTGGTTCAAGCGTACAAAGGAAGACCTGGGCCTTTTATCAGTCAATACAAACTCAAGTTGGTACGAGGATAAGCCTTTCTCTCTTGCCATCTTAGTTTGGCAGGTGTTTTATCTGGATGATTCAAAAGCTGGTGAAGGCTGAAAAGTAGTAAACCATATGTCTCATAGAGGAATATGGAATACCACGACAGCTGAAGGGACTCCGACGACTGAAGATGCTGAACCGCAAAGAGATATTCCTGCATATCAAGAGCATAATATTTATGACATCCATTCCGACATAATGGAAATGGTTCAACCTGGTGAACGCTTATCCATGTCTGATGGCTCTACTGATCTAACTCAAGATGAGATTATAGATCTGGAGAATGAAGGCAGTGAAGCGGAGGCACAAGATGACGACAAGGACTCAGGATATTCGTCGGACGACGTTGAGTACGATGATGAGGAGGAGCAATCCGAACATAGTGGTGAGGAGGATGATGACGTACGATTACGTCGAGGAGTACAATGTTACGATGAGGAAAATTAATTGGTAATTTATATATATTGTAATGAAAACTTTTTGGAGATAATAAAGATTGTATTCTTAATTACGAGGAGTAAATTTATTCAAATTAATGTATATTATAACATTGAATCCCCTGTTTCAAATTATTCAAATTAATTCAAATTAATTAATTGCGCGATTAATTAATTAATCAATTAATTAATTATTAATTGAATCGAATATATTTTCGGTCGACGGCGAACCGAAGCTTATTAATTAAACAGGGGAAACCAGACGACGTCGACGAAATCGAAATCCTTTATATTTACCATAAACCGGACTTTCAGCACCTAGACGACAAACAAAACATTTTCGTCGTTTAAGTGCACACTTAGACGACAAAAATGTTAGTATTCGTTGTCTAAGTGGCACTTAGACGACGAAAGTAATCGGGTTCGTCATCTAAGTTAACCCTAAAACCTAAACCCCCAAACTCTTTCCTTTGAACCCTAAGAACACTTAGACGACAAAAATGGACAATTTTGTCATCTAAGTGTTCACTTAGACGACAAAATTGTCCATTTTCGTCGTCTAAGTATAATAATCGTAAATCTGCAACTATGAGCACGACCATGTATACCATGTCCCAATGAATAATATTTTCTTCGATGGATTACGGTAAACAACAGTTGGAGTGTGAGCGTCGACGGTTCGAAAATAGGAGTTACGGATTTTCGTATAACCACGTTTCCATGGTGTGAGATTTTTCGGTTTTACGTTTGGATCTGCCGATGAAACCCTTAACAAACTTATTAATTTCTGAAATTTTTTCTATTTATATATTATCTTATGTTGAATGCATCAAACGGTTGTTTTGTCCAAATTCAATTTCGTTAATATTGATGTACGTTTAGCATATACGTAATAACACTTAAGTTATACACATTATAAGATACTTAACAAGTTTAAACGCGTAAATTTATTAATCGTCCTAAATTGCAAATTTTATATGTACAATTATTTAGTCGATATGTTACGATGTAAAGAATAAAAAAACGGAACGGAAAATTATTTACGATGAATTTTTAATACATATTTTACGTAAATATTGACCTAGACGACGAACAAGACCTTCTTCGTAATCTAGGTAACCCCTTAGACGACGAACCTAGTCTTTTTCGTCGTCTAGGTGTTCACTTAGACGACGAAGAAGGTCTTGTTCATCGTCTAAGTGATGACTTAGAAGACGAAACCGGGTCATTTCGTCGTCTAAGTCTAAATATTGAGCGGTTTAGTTTCACCGCCATTTATTTGGGAAAATGCCCATTTAATTTGGGAAACCGCCATTTTAACTTAAACGACGAAATGGGGTATTTTCGTCGTCTAAGTTGGCACTTAGACGACGAAAAGCTCCTGGTTCGTCGTCTAAGTCCAAATTTTGAGCGGTTCAATTTCACCGCCATTTATTTGGGAAACTGTCCAATTAATTTGGGAAACCGTCATTTTCATTTGGACGACGAAATTGGCCAATTTCGTCGTCTATGTGAAAAGTCAGAGTTAGCGGTTCGAATTCAGCGCCATTAAATTTTGGGGTGGAATCCGAGGTCCACCTAGACGACGAAGTTAACTATTTCGTCGTCTAAGTGGAAGACGATTTCGTCGTCTAAGTGAAACAATATAAATTTCAGAACCCGTCATTTCTTCTCTTTTCTCCAACTCTCCATTCCTCTCTCTCTCTCTCTCTCTCTCTCTCTCTCTCTCTCTCTCTCTCTCTCTCTCTCTCTCTCTCAAAAATCCGGCCGGCCTCCTCCACACCTCCGGCGACGTCCACCACCATCCACCACTATCCTCCACGCCGCCTCCTCCTCCTCTCCTCCGTACGTCACTCTCCACCGCTCCTCCTCCTCCACCACCCACTCCACCGCCACGTCCACCGGCCACCGTCGGCCTCCCTCCACTCCTCCCGCCACCACCTCGTCGTCCACTGCCGCCGGTAAAAAAAATTAAATTACATTTTGTTACGTACGCGTATTTATATATAAATATTTATTTTAATTCATATTTAGGGTGTTATAATATGTATAGTATACAATACTAAATAATTAATCCGTATTTGCATGCAATTAATTAATTTGTATCAAAATTGTTAGTATAAAATTGTTAGTATAAAAATTGTTAGTATAAATTAAATTATTAGATAGTATAAAAATTGTTAGTATTTGTTAGTATAAAAATTGTTATTATAATTCGTATTTGCATGTTAATTAGTATAAAAATTGTTATAAATGCGTGTTAGTATTTACATATTAATTAATTTGAATAAATGCATGTTAATTTTTATAAAAATCATTAGTATAAAAATAGTTAAAATTCGTATTTCCATGATAATTAATTTATATAAATGCATGTTAATTTGTATAAAATAGTTAAAATCTGTATTTGCATGTTAGTATAAAACTTGTAATTGATAATAAATGCATGTTAGTATAAAAATTGTTAATTAAAATTATTTAATTTATTAAATATTATAAATTGTTAAATATGGTAAAATATTTAAATAAAATTAATTGGTAATAAGTAATAATGTTATAATTGCTAATAATACAAATTAAAAATGTTAATAGTATAAATTGTTAATAACATTATTTAAATAATTAATTAGTATTTAATTGTAAATAAAATAACTAATAATATAAATTAAAAAGTCCTGTTTTTATAATATCAATTGAAAAAAATTAATTATTAAATATATTAAAAAGCTTTAATTTTACATCATAAAAAAAAATGAAGTTTCAAATTAAATAATAATTCTTTTTATTTATAAATTTTTAGGTTATACGAAATTAAATGGCTCCTAGGAAAAAACTTTCCAAGGACGCCGAGGAAGCTCAACTCCGTGCGATGGCGGAGCAGCTCGGTTGGGGGATTCCGTCCCCCTAAGACACTGAAGCGGTTACTCCGGGCCCTTCGGTTGGCACATTCCAGGCGGGGACTAGGACAATTCCTTGTGTCCCGGTCATACAGAGTGATGAGGGGGACGCCACCCCATCAGCCAAATCGGCGGCCGCCCGAGCACATGACCGGGACTCGGAGTCGGAGAGTGTTGCCCACAGCGCGCGGCGCACGGTGAGGAGGGCCCCGTCGGACCCTAAACCGAAGCGAACCCGAGGACTGGGGAAAGGCGGCAAGCCTGAGAGGATGGTCAAGACGACGGGCCAGAAGATCAACCTCCCGTACGCTGATTTCACCGGCGGACCTCCGACTTCGCAGCTGGCCAGCCTCTCCTCGCATAGTATCGGGACCATCATTCGCAACAACGTCCGAATGATGGCGCCGACCTGGAACGAGCTACCGAATGAGGAGAGAGCGAGGGTGTTTCGACATCTCTCGGTAAGACAATTTAAAAATTATTTTTTATTAACCTATAAAAATCTTAACGTGGAGGATTTTAATCTTAAATTCTTATTTTCGTAGTTCCATTATGATGTGGATGACACGCCCGAGATGATGCGCCACCTCAACTCGACCGCCAACACCATCTTCCGTGATTGGAAGTACAGGCTTCACCGGTACTACCTCGAGGTCGGTCCCACGCCTACCCCCGTCGAGCTTCGTGAAGATAGGGAAGACGAGTGAGAGTGGTTAGTCACGCACTTCGAGACACCGCCGTATACGGTTCGCATTATTAACTTTTAGTTAACTAAATTTAATAATTTATTTCCTTCTAAAGTTACCAATAGATTATTGTTTTATGTTGACGAACAGACGAGGTCGCACGTCAACAAGGCCAATCGGGAGAAGAAGGACCAGCATCACACATCCGGCTCGAAGCAGGTCATTCAGATCGTCAAGGTGCACAGAGATAGGGGCTCAAAACATCCTTATCTCGATGCGAGCGTCGACGTATGTGACGCCGAGGGTGGAGAATGAGGCGAGCCAGAGCGGGGTACGTGTTATTCTCATTGATATTATTATACGTATTTAATATTTCGTATTTATTAAATTCTCATTTCATGAATACTTACTTACTTTTTATTATTATTTTCAGACGAGGTTGTTGCAACTGGCGCAGGAGGAGTTGGCCAACACCCAGCTTGCATACCCGGATACTCCGCTGGAAGACCTTCCTCCTCTATCGAGGGAGAGCCAGATTGCAATCGTCGACGCGATATACGGTCGTCGAGCCGGCAAGGAGGTCCGAGGGTTGGGCCGCAAGGTGCACCGAGAGCTCACTTCCGATTCGTCCAAGGCACACTCACGCTCATCGAGGTGGGCTGCTCAGGAGGCAAGGGTCATGGCGGCCGAGGATGATGCTAGACTCACCTGGGAAGAAATGCAGCGCCATCGTGAGACCATGGACAAGAGGTTTGAAGACCAACAGACGCAGATAGCCTCCCTCCTCGCCCTCATGCAAGATCGGGTGCCGGAACAGTATGCTCATCCTCCACCCCCGCACGATGACGACGACGACATGGCAGGAGGTGGCGAAATCGGCGGCGCGTCTACCCCGCAGTTTTTTAGTGATGCTTTGTTGGGTTTTTCTTGTTTCGATTCAGTCTTCGAACTTGTTCCGTACATTTTTTATATTATTATAATATTTGAATATATTTTAATTTTAATATATATTTGGGTTAATAATTAATTATTATTTATTTATTTATCTTCCAATATTATTTTTTTAATAAACGTTATATTAAAATTTGATAAAAAAAATAAATTAAATACACTTGGATCACGAAAATGTGACTGTTTCGTGGTCTAAGTTGACACTTGGACGACGAAACCAGATCCTTTCGTCGTCTAAGTGGACACTTAGACAACGAAACTATCACATTTTCGTGGTTAGACCACGAAACAGGTTCGTCGTCTAAGTGAACTTAGACGACGAAAATGTTTCGTAGTCCTTAAGTTACGCTTCGTCGTAGGTGTGTATCACTTAGACGACGAAAACAGTACGTCCTTCACATAAACGACGAAAATACTATTTCGTCGTCTAAGTGATAAACACTTAGACGACGAAGTGCATTGACTCGTCATCTAAGTAAACACTTGGACTACGACACATTGTCTTCGTCTAAGTCTCCACTTAAACGATGAACTTGTCACTGTTCGTCGTCTAAGTACTTAGACTAAGACACTTGGACGACGAAACTTAAACGACGAAATAGTGCACTTAGATGACGAAATTGTTTCGTCGTCTAAGTGCTTTTTCCTGGTAGTGAGTACCATCCGGTCTTGAGTTATTATTAACGATAACCTCATGATGCCTTTCTTTTTTAGCTAGGCTATTGATGATATCACTGAAGGTAAGGATCCTCCCATGTTCGTGCCTTTCTCTATGATGCACTTCTTGATGAGCATAAGTACTCATAGAGATTGGGAAGGTATTCAACGAATTTTCAATCATGTCGTTCTTGGACTTTTCCACCCCACAGAAGCTCAACTCAGACTGCAGATCCAACATCGCTTGATTGTAATCTTGGATCTTTGGAAAATTCAAGAGTCTAAGGGCTTCCCATCTTACTGTCAACTCAAGAAGTTGTGCATCATGAACATTATTGAAGCGTTGCTTTAGAACATCCTATAATTCCATGGGATTAGTCTTTTCTAAATATTGCTTCTTGAGAGTTGGATGAATATGACTCCTCAAAAACATGATGGCTTGAGCTTTTGATTCATCTATGGGCGAAAGAAGATTTTGTCCAGGCCCAGAGGGTTTGATGGTGTTGGTAACTCTCTTGCCGATGAATATATTTTCCACATCAGAGACCTAAATGTGGTATTCCTTTCCTTGAAGATCAAGAATGTCGAATTCTGGCCTAACTGGCTCGTTCGAACTCATCTACGAAATACAAAGAGATTTGATTCGTATTGATCGAAGAACCACGATCACTAATATCAAGTTTTTATTGGATGAGAACATGATCCATAATCTATGGTCACAAAAAATCGATTAGCAACAAACGGTGACTCAAAAACCACACCCAGCAACAGTGACATACCGTCATATAGTATCGATTTCCCTTTCTTATCTTTTCTTTTTCTAAACCGTGACTCCATCAGGATCATTACTTATACTCTATGGATATAGTTCCATAGGAACTAGGGTACATATATTCAATAATTACACATCAATATCACAATCCTAGATCTAGGACTATGCAGGATGTAAATTTTAATCCTAGATCTAAAGATTTTCAGTTTAGAAAATTTATCTTGATTGGTGTTGTGCTCGGTATGACCAACGCAGAGTTTGAACGATGTTGAGGAAGAGCTCATCTGAAACGGTTCTTTGGAAATCGAGCAATCTTGTCAAACGATAGAAAATCGTTGGAGCTTGTGGTTCACAAGGAGAATTATCGGAGGAGGAGGAGCCGATTTGGTGAAGTCTGCGGTGATATAGGGTTGCCTGTGGTGGAGGATGTTTAGGTTATGATTTTTTCTTCTTTACGTGGTGATGGCTGGCTATCAACTCAGAGCGTGATTGATAACGTGTTTGAGGGGAAATGTACGTAAATTGAAAACTGTAACTCTTTTATTGATATAATGTTTTAAATATAGCTAATACAATATGTTACAATAATTGTCCTTATAAAACATGAATTTTTTGTATCTCTATCTAATATAATATGTATCTACCTAAGACACGACACACACACCAGAAATTATGAAGAATAAATCTTCTTGCACACATATATCTTAGTGAAAGTGTAACTATGTCATCTAATTAAAAAAGAAGAAGGACGATACATATTTAATGTAGGAGTATGTATTAATATTTTTAATAACATCTAAAAAATATGATGATAATTTTTTTTCGATGATAGATAATAATATTTTGTACATGTGTGAATAAGATATTTAATTTATTATACGTAAATTAAAAATAAAATGGATAATCTATACTATTATTAAGGGAAGAGGGGTTGTTTCCCCACTTTTGCTATTTCTTACGAAAGAACCATTTTTATCATAAAAAGGTATAATTATTCAGGGATTTATTGGTAATTAATAAATACATTTAAAAATAAAAAATCCCTCAAAAATATCTCCCACACCCTTTTTCTCTCTCTCCCCTAACTGTCATTAGTGTCAAGGGAGAAGATTTCTCTCCCATAAAAGTAATTACTGTAAAAAAAATAAAAATTAAAGAAAACATTAAATAAAATGGTAATTCACGTGCAGCACGTGGGCATTTGCTAGTAATATATCTGTATGTAATTATACATAGCTTCTTTGAAAATAATCAAAATATAGAAATATGTATGGCTGGGTATTGTCCGGCCAAACTAATATTATTTGAGCATCTCCAATAATCTAGTTATTTGTTATAGTTAAAATTACTCAAAAGTTAAATGTAATCAATGTTCTTTTAATTTCTCTCCCAACAACAATAGTTATTCTTAAATTAATTTAAATTAATTAAAAAATATAATGAAAAGCAGTACATGAAGATTTGGAGGGAATTGAAATTTTGTTTTTGAAGGATTTAACTTTCGGTTAAATTCTTTCTCCAATTTAGCTAGATATAACTAAAAATTTTAACAAAAAGTTATATTTAACTTAACTATAAGATATCTGTTAGAAGTGTTTTTAACTAAAAAATAGTTAAAATTCAAAATAACATAACTATAAAGTATATATTGGAGATGTCCTTATAAACCTAAAGTTATACATGAATATATATTTCTCGTGGCCCGGTGGTTGGCTATTATAGCACGGAATTAACAAAGTTATATATATGTACCTACAGAATTATGGCCACACGGAAGCATTTAACAATTAGGTACAAAATTGATAACAGAATACAAGTTGGGGTATGAAATTGTAAATATTTGATACATTAGTATGAAATTGAAAGTCACCCCATAGGGGTGTCTTATGTAACTGGTGAAATGGAACTAATTAAAATTTGGAAGTGATAAGTGAATTAAATTTAGTATAAACGGGTTGAATGATGTAGTTATAATCTTTTGTGATGTTATCCGTGACTCTCGGTTGTTGATCATCAAGTTTAAGCACTAAACCATTCAGGAATTGTGAAAAGGCTAAGCTCCATGGCAAGCAATGAACCAAGTAAATCCAAAAGCCAGACATGAATCCAAATCCCAGGCTGGTAGAACCACTGGTCTTCAAGTATATTATATCCTTTGTCTTGTTGATCAAGATTTAGTGGTATCACATTGCTTAAACTGCAATTCTTGGCTAGTGGAGGTCCACAAAGGTCATTGCCAACAAAGCTGGATTGATCGAGGCTCTGAAGCTGAGTGCTCACTGGAATAGGCCCAATGAGATTGTTGTGTGACAAATTTAAGTGGCTCAGAAATGTCAAACTCGTCATGCTTGCAGGAATTTCACCATAGACTTGATTCTTCGAAAAATCAAGAGATTCTAAGTGAATCATACTTCCAATATTTGAAGGGATTCTTCCAGTCAAGAGATTTTTCGACAAATTCAGTGTTTGCAGGGCAACCAAATTGGTCAGTTCTCCCGGAATATTGCTAGATATAATGTTACCGGAGAGGTCCATGCTTATTACAAACACAAGAACACTATTGTATTCCACTTTTCTACCTTTTGTCACCAACGACACAATCTCTGTTCTTCGATGTGATAAAACCAAAATCATCTCGACGTTTAGAAAGTGGCCTTGACAAGTTTAACATTGCACTGAAGTTACCGAAGCCTGTTGGTATTGTTCCTGAGATATTGTTATGAGTAGGACTGGGCCAAAGTCCCGAAAAACCGAACCGATTGGGCCGAAAAACCGAACCGAAATCGATTGGGCCGAAAAACCCGGGTCAGCTCAAATTTAAGTCTGAACCCGTTTGGCCCGAAACCGAAGGGATCGATTCGGTACAGTTTGGTATTGTACAAAAACCAAACCGAAAAAAATGAAAACCGAAAAAACAACGTGTCGATCATCTAGTCATGTTCTACACATACCTATCATACACCATCTCACACTAGATCTCTATCACGAATATATAAGCTAAAAATCTACCCTAATTCACCCTCCTCAGACTCTCTCTCCTCTCTCAGACGCTCTCTCCTCTCTCAGACTCGATCTCTCTGTCACGACGCCTCTGGATGCTCTACAACCTCTACTGCCTCTGCAAATCCTAGTATCCTACCACGACGACGACGCTATTCAATCCTATAGATAGCACACAGCCTGACAGCCTCCCTCAAACCATAGCTCAACGACGCCTCTATAAACCCTAGCTCGCCGCGACCTCAATCGACGACGCCGTCACCTCAATCGACTCCCCAGTCGCCTCAATCAACTCCCCAGTCGCCTCAATCGACGTCGCCGCCTAAATCCCCTTAAAGGCTCAAACCCTAGCTCGCCGTCGCCTCTGCAAACCCTAGCTCGACGACGCCGCCGCCTCAATCGACGCCCCAGTCGCCTCAATCGACGACGTCGCTGCCTCAATCGATGTCCCTGCCCCATTCGAATTTTTTGAGGTAGTTCTCTCTCTGTTTGACCCTCTCTCTCTCTCTCCTGTTGCTGCTGGTTTTGGTTCTTGTTTTGTAGTACTGGACTATTGGGTCTGCATTGTAGGATTGGTTTTGATTCCTGTAGCTGCTGGTCTTGGTTCTTGTTTTGGTCCTGACTCGGTTCTGTTTCTGTAGGTTTAGAATTTTGAATTGATTCTGTAGGAATTGGCTCTATAGGATTTGTTCTGAAATATTGTATATGAATTATGGATTGGTTCTATGTTGGTTGACTTGGTTCTGTATCTATAGGGATTGGTTTTGAATTATGAGTTGGTTATGTAGGATTGGTTATAATATATTGTATATGAATTTTGGATTGGTTGACTTGGTTCTGTTTCTGCAGGATTGGTTCTGAAATAGTGTATGATTGGTTCTGTTTCTGTAGTATTGATTATGGTTCTGTTTTTACATGGTTGATTATGTTTCTGTTTCTACATAGTTGACTTGGTTCTGTTTCTGGATTGGTTATGTAGGATTGGTTCTGTGTTGGTTGACTTGGTTCTGTTTCTGTAGGATTGGTTCTGTTTCTGTGTATGATTGGTTCTGTTTCTGTAGTATTGATTATGGTTCAGTTTCTACATGGTTGATTATGTTTATGTTTCTACATGGTTGACTTGGTTCTGTTTCTGGATTGGTTATGTAGGATTGGTTCTGTGTTGGTTGACTTGGTTCTGTTTCTGTATGATTGGTTCTGAAATAGTGTACGATTGGTTCTGTTTCTGTAGTATTGATTATGGTTCTGTTTCTACATGGTTGATTATGTTTCTGTTTCTACATGGTTGACTTGGTTCTGTTTCTGGATTGGTTATGTAGGATTGGTTCTGTGTTGGTTGACTTGGTTCTGTTTCTGTATGATTGGTTCTGTTTCTGTAGTATTGATTATGGTTCTTTCATGATGATGAAATATGGTTCTGTTTCTGTACAGTCAGCCTTTGTGGTTGCTTGATTGGATGAGCTAAGTGATTTGTGTTTCTGACTTTATAACATACTGACTTCTTGTTGTTTTTTTATACAGCTAGGACTATCACAAGCTAGGAGATTGGCCCAAGGGAAGTTTTGAACTATGACTAAGAACAATGTAAGTATTTGCATGTGAAGTGACATTGTATTTATTTTATTGTGTAATATACTAATATATGATCTACAATTTATAATTTTAGGTTCGTAACTAGAAGGATTGATCTGTCTTCAAAGTTGGCTTAGGGGGAATGAAGTAGATGATAAGGATGATGATATTCCGAGCATTCATGCTACTGAGATATATGAGGCTAGTGAAAAAGGTAAACTAGTTTTGTTTCCTGTGGCATTATGATTATGGATTGCAATTTGATGAGTTTGAGGCTTGCAAAACTGTAAACTGATTGCATTTTTATGTGGCTTGCAAACTGATTGCATTTTTATTTGGCTTGCAAAATTGTAAACTGATTGCATTTTTATGTGGCTTGCAAACTGATTGCATTTTTATTTGGCTTGCAAAACTGTAAACTGATTGCATTTTTATTTTAACTTGGAAATGTGTAAGTTTGAGGCTTTTGTCTATTTGCCTAGCACATAACTGAGTTGGAAAGTACCAGAGAAATGCCTCTTGGAGCCAGTGGAGTTTCTGAAACTTTGATGCTTAGCGACACTGATTTGGATGAAGATTCTGATGAAATTTAAGATGAAGAAGATGGAGATGAATGTTGTAGTTGAATATTTCTATGTTTTGCTTAATTTGGGACTGTAATTCACTCATTCAGTTTTTTCTGCGTTTTGGGACTGTAATTCAACAATTTTACTTTTCGGCTTTTTGGGGCTGTAATTGAACAATATCTGGACTGTTTTGGACTTTTAACTGCATGGGCAAGTTTGAGACATTCATATATTTGCATATTTGAGACATTTGTGTTTTGCAAGAATCCCAGATCCATATTTGTGCCTAACAGTTTTAGTTTCCTTCG